>OX424467.1:8125627-9328679 GCA_949152455.1 Lithophane leautieri
TCAGGTGCAGGATCAACGGCTTAACGTGCTTTCCGAGGCACAGGGGTATCTCACCGCCAACTTCCAAACTCCGGGCTATTACTAAGAAATTCCTAATGGAAAAACCCAATAACACTTTGCTCGACCTGGGAATCGAACTCCACGTTCAGCAATGGATCTTGCGACCACGAGACCAACGGGGCAGTCAAAGTCCGAAGAACTACAGATGCCATGAAAACTGCATAGGCAACGTGTGTACGTTGACTATGCAGTTGTCAGGCTATCGCAATCCCCACAATCTATCTGCTTCTGGGATCCCCTGCATCTAATTAGTACTGTAGCGACCTAATGACTGAATATGGCTAATTATGGCAAATGGGAAAAAAATTATGTGTCTCAATCATGACTTTTCTTGTTAATTCTCTTTATACTTAAACGTCCCAATACTAAGAATCAAAAAAGTTTTGACACAATCCCATCACGCAATGTTTATATTTCTACATAATCCTAAAAAATGGCACCGATTAAGATTGTTTAGTAACAAACGACCCATTGTTTATCCAAAAACAGAGGTCAGCACGCGACACAAACCGTCCCGAGCATGCGTCGTGCACTCGTACCTTTACGCAACTCTATGGGACCTCAGCCTTCGACTTTGCGCTTACGCAACAAGTTTTCGATTTCTTCCAGCCCGGGGCGCATTCGCTTTCGTTCAACGCGCCTTTGTCGAGTAATGGCCACAGATTAATGTGCGCTGCTTACAAGTTTGAATATTTTTCTCCTAAAATTATGTTTAATGTTCATTGTGTGTTAATTTATAGCTTCACGCTCGTTCCAGCTACTGTTTTTATTTATCACGTCAATTTACATCTCTCAGTCAAATCGACATCTCGTCATTTCGAATAGTTACATTATTTCCCAGACTTTATCATCCTACTAAAAACGGAAAATAAATTTCCCTCTGATCAATTTAACAAAAATAGTATCTCCTACATCTTGCTTATAAATAACGAGATACTATGGGGTCACAGTGCATCTCTACATCAGTAGGCTCCTGGGAGTTATGACTATAGATAATAATATACTTGATGTTAAAATAAAACATTATACACGTGCGGTTTATCTCTGTACGAATCTCAGCCCATTCATGAACCGCTGGTTACGTAACCCCGCATTAGCTTAAGAGCTGCCAATCACGGGAGTTCATTATATCAATAAAAAACATTAAATAACTTCATGTATTCGAGTTCACGGAAGAACATGTATGTACAACCGGAACTCTGATAGGATTCCTAGTAAATATATCATTAAAGGTGATTGTAAATGATGATGCGTTACCTTTTACGTTCATGACTAGATCCGTGTGAAGAAGCGCTATTTAAAAACAATCTTAGACAGAATTTTTTGAATTTTAATTCTTATTATGTCGTATTGTTTATAGGTTTTTACACTGAATTATTCGAAGATGTGTACGAGAATAAATTATCGTGTGTCGCTTATCGTAAATCCTCTCAGTGCATAACTCGTGCCAAGGTAAATTACAAGTAATTAATTGGAAGGGTTATTTATATGACCATTGTAAATAACTTGGCAATAATCCGTTGATGTTAAACTACAGTTAAGTTGTAAAGAGCTTACAGAAAGCTTTCTCTCTACATGACATTTAACACTTGGCATTCAATCAGCGGCCGCGCCTTCTGTGTTGTTATAATCGGATAATGTTAAATTATCTAAAACAATTTTCTTTTACATACCCTTACTTTATCCATACTACAAATAGCTATATAAATTAAAATCAAAGTTTAGCTTTGCAAAGTACTCAGATTTTCAGAACCAAAACAACGAGCCTTTTGACGACAAAAAAACAATTATTATTTGACATTGTCCTTTCTCTTAGATTGTTACCAGTGTATAACAAATGTGTACAGTTGTTCAGCCATAAACCCGATGTATATGAAGACGAAGGCCGAATGACCGACTGTATGTGTTACGGTCGCTTTACCGACGGTTAGGTAACAGCGCGTGCTCATCATTACAGCATAACAACAGAGTAATAATGAATTTTCTTCCTTCCTTACATATTGCACAATATTACTGCATGCCACTGACATAACGGTTTCTGTGCCTACTACATCAATCTTGCGTGTGAGCATTAACTTAACTATAATTAAGTTGGATCTTATTATCATGTTTTTGAATAACTCACGGAACCAACGTAAGGTCTATTGCTTCCGGTTCAATCTCGTGAAGCACTAATGTTTCGTGCCCAAACAAGTCGATAAAATAGTATGCAAACGACTTAATAATTCTTTATTCGTCATTTTGCAATGCTGATGCCAGCTAATACGTTTAGAATCTGATAGTTATTACATACGTGAGCATTGCACCTGAGCGGAACTAAAAAGGCGAGGTACCACTAATAATCTTATTTTCCTTATAGTGTAATCTACTGAAGCCGTAGATATCAAGGCTAAAAGTACGAGTAATTCAAAGCATGAACTTGCCCCTTGAAATCGACTGGTTAATTTATATTGATTTCAAAACTGTAATTTAACAGTACTAAGCTTTCTAATGCGGCTTTGGTAAAAAAAGTATTTTGTAACTTTTGATTTACGTTGAGATGCAACGCCCAACAATAAAATATAGAAGATCTTTTATTATGCCGTAGACTCTGCATAAAGATGGAAATCCCAATGATAATAATTATGTTGTATCTCGTATTCAAGAAGTTACAAGAATTATAAAAAATAAATCTAAATAATTATAGCGAATCCATCAAAATCATATTGTAAAATACTGGTATTCAGCTGCATCCGGTTAGACTGGAAGCCGACCCCCAACATAGTTGTGAAAAAGCTAGGCAGATGATGAGGTATTCAGGGCATGCATATTTCCCGTTTCTCTTAAAAACATATCATAATGTGCGTGAATTAATTAGCTACCAATAATTATTTATGGGCAGAAAAATACATAAGTAATTCATAAACAACGAGTCTTACCAAGGGGTATCGTATTACCCAGTTACTAAGTTGTGGAGGTCAGATAAGAAGTCGCTTCACGTAAAATACTTATATTCAGCTGTATCCGGTTAGGCTGGAAGCTGACCCCAACATAGTTGGGAAAAGGCTAGGCAGATTGATTAAATTCATATCAACAAGTGATTAGTTTGACTGGAATATTGTTCCGTATTATTTTCTAAACATGCAGATTTTTTGAACGCCTTCATGAAGGTTGTCTAGGCAATTAGCGAAAAACTTTTGTAGGTGTTTTGAACGGATACAGTTATTTAGAAAACTTAGCCTAGCTTATAATACTTAAGTACCTCTAAAATAGAGCTTATTTTCGTTACTTTGTCTATTTATTATCTACATAAAATTATGTACCTCCAGGCAATTCACAGTGGAATATATCAAGTTATTGCAGATATTAAATCTGCGTAGTTACAGAACTTTGACCCCGAGGAAAATTTCGCAACAGAAACATTCATACACCAATCACATTGCCACAGTTAAGGAGTGATTCGACGAATGAAATGCTCGTATTGTGGGGGCTGGTCGTTTGGCCCACCAGATTGCGTTATTCATAAGTCATGACGTCACGTTATAGTCCATTCTTCAAACTGTGTGGTTTCCCACTCTGATGTATTTATGACCTCACGAGAAGTATAGATCCTACTTTTTTTGCGTATTACGTATGATGGCAATGGTTTAAGTTCTTTTGTACAAAGTTCAAAATACAAAGCGGAATAGTTGATTGTTATTGAATATTTTTTGTGGGAATCTTTTGTTGAGTCATCAATTCAATTGATGATTCAATAAAATATAGGGACATTACTGACTGGTCCTGGGTAGGGTTAGTGACACAACATTTGAAATCTGTAACTACACACTAACATCGATGTCTTTTGAAATCGGTTATATATTTAGACACTAAGGCTAAGCTTTTCCGAACTTTGCTAAGGGGTTTCAATCTAACCAATCTAAATTAGTTTAATGCGTTTTAGCCCTCTGGGCATTAAAAGCCATTTAACTCGGACCTTATCCACTATAATAGTGCTCTACTAACTCTACTGACATTTGCTTAAATGTCTACATAATAACGAAATTGCAGATAATGTAGAGGTAGTAGGTACGAAGTACTTCCAGTGCTTATTTTATTGATTACTAGTTGCTTCCCGCGGTTTCACCCGCATAAGTCTCGATCCCGTGGGAATATCGGGATTAAAACAATTCTATATCCTGACCTAGATCATGGTCTACCTATGTGCTAAATTTCATCGAAATCCGTTCAGCCATTTTAGCGTGAGAGCGTAGCAAACAAACATACATACATTAGATCGTGGTCTACCTATGTGCTAATTATCATCGAAATCCGTTGAGCCGTTTTAGCGTGAAAGCATAACAAACAAACATACATACATACATACAAAAAATCAAATCTTTCTTCTTTATCCTAATCCTAACTTAATATTATAAATGCGAAAGTGAGTTTGTTTGTTAAGCTTTCACGCTAAAACAGCCGAACGGATTTAGTTTGGCACAGGGGTAGACCATGTCCTTGAATAGGACATAGTATACTTTTTATCCCGATATTCCCACGGGATTGAGACTTACGCGGGTGAAACTGCGGGGTGCAGCTAATTCCAATTAAAAACTGCATGGATCATGGATGCAATACAAATTTGAAAACAATAATCTGGATGTCTACTCAATTCTGTCTACTGGACAATTCAGTTTAGATTCAGTTTATTACAGTTTAGAAAACCTGTAATGTTTACTACCTCAAATTATCCCAATAAACCTATATCTTTTCTACAAATAAGGTATCATCGACGCTGTAAAATTTATCACGTCTTGCCAGATAAAGGTCACGGCTACGGTACACATGTTAGGAAGTAATCAAAGGCCAATCAACCTCTCTTTAAACTATTATCGACAATAATTACAATCACACCGCAGTAATAAGACAACTAATAAAAACGTTAAACAAAGGAACTGCGCTTACGCTTCCCGTTGTTTCAATTTATCTGGTTGGATCATGCTCCGTGGGTTGGATAGAGACGTACTTACTACTTTTTAACCGACTTCTTCAAAAAGGAAGAGGTTCTATGTTCGTACGTATGTTTTTTTTTGTGTGTTTTCATCGATATTTTCGCCAATTGTGACCGATTTAAAAAAATATTTTTTATTTCAAAAGGGTATACTCTCAAGGTGGTCCCATATAAATTTTATTAGTTTGGCTTGCGTAGTTTTTGAGTTAGCTTCAATAATTACGTATATTTTCCCACTCACTTAATCTATGTAGACGATATCTTATTTGACTCCGTCACTGTTTACATAGCAGGTACTTGTATTCGAATTTGTGTGGGGTAGGTACCACAACGAAAAAGTGAAATATAAAAACTTTTTCCAAAAAAAAACAACCTATCTATCTGCCTAGCCTTTTCCCAACTATGTTGGGGTCGGCTTCCAGTCTAACCGGATGCAGCTGAATACCAGTATTTTACATGGAGCGACTGCCTATCTGACCTCCACAACCCAGTAAGTGGGTAATACGATACCCCTTGGTAAGACTGGTTGTCAGACTTTCGGGTTTCTGACGACCCGTAACGGCTGTCAAAGATCCACGAATGACAGCCGGGACCAACGGCTTAACGTGCTTTCCGAGGCACGGAGAAGTCTCGGTATGTAAAGATGGTCACCCATCCACCGACCAACCCCGGCAAGCGTAGCTTAACCTGATGGATCGACTCGGTGCGACTGTTATTACTTAGCTACGAGCTCCTCACAAAAAAAACAAAAAATAAATGAAAAATATCTTTAATTTCAGAAGTCGGTGGCAAAAAACGAAAATTAAAAAACAAAGACACCGACTTCCGAAATTGAAGTTATTTTTCACATTTTTTTGTTTATTTTCGACATCGGTTGTTTTTTTTTTTTTTGTAAAACGTTTTTATTATCTTGTAGATGTAGATGAACAATAGTATAGAATCTATCGGCACTCTTTAATAAATAGCTTTATTATATTATATATATTTCTAGCATGCATTTATGTTCTTTACTTTGTAGATGTCGAGAATTCAAATTGATCTGATGAGAATATCGTTAATTACCAAGGTCGTTAGGTACCTAATCACATATTCCTAAACAATTGGGTGCCACAATGTTTTCTAATTATTTTCTTATCTTATATCTGAATAGCGTGATTGAACTGTGAACGTTTTGCACGTAAAGACTAAAAGCTTGGTACATTGTACGCTCATCACTAATAATTGTTATTGACACTTCGATTAAATACATGTCTATGGCCAGTGGAACGCTGCTAAGTGTTTTATCTACTACTATTAAAAGTGATGACATAGTATACACGCCGATTATCTACATCCTAAATTCCTAACATGTAATCGACAAGTCAAGAATTTGCCAAAATAATACGACTGATATTTCTAGCAAACCGCTTTGGCTTCGCTCTGGTTTTACGACGTGACAAAACAACGCGATTTCTTAGATAAATGTAACTTTAATATTAACGTATTATAAACATAAACCTTCCGGAATAAATTCTCTAAACGAAACCGATGGTATTCAATACCAAAGCGGAGCACTTGTAAATCAGATGACGTTTCGCTTATTTGAAATTAAAATAAGATGGACACATTTTATAGACTACAATCTACAATATAAGCACAATATCGTCACAACATCACACGCTAGCTATTCCCAAACGTAGACTAAAGATATTTATGATTTCCAACTTTAAAATGATTGTAGCCGTGCGAAATTATGTTTATTAAGCCTAATAATAACGTTAGAAGCGGATTATCAGGCAGAAAATGAACGTGAAGAAACCACTTATTAACAATTGTTGTTAAATTGTGTTGCGTAACGCGCATCGTCTAGCTTCTCAGAAACAAGTTATTTAGGTAATGTTGGTATTTGACCACTCCGACTTTGACTGGCGATTGTTGAAATAGGTGCCAGTAATAACCATTCGTTATAGGAAAACGATAGCTTATCCTATGTAATTGTAATTTAATAAAATTGTGTCATGAAAGCTGCTGCCCGCAGCAACGACCGCGTGGACCTTAATTCTTTTTCTAAAATAAAAGTAAGTGGCTCCTTACTGCCACTGAAAGTCCCTTCAAAATTGGTTCAGCCGTTTCGGATATTAGCCGGAACAAACAGAAAGGCAGATAGAACCGCAAATTAAAAAATATAGGTTTTGTGTTTTTCATTTAGTAAAAAGCTTTTAATTTGACATTGCAAACAGACATTTCAATTTTATTTATTTGTATAAGTAGATCAATCTGCCTAGCCTTTTCCCAACTATGTTGGAGTCGGCTTCCAGTCTAACCGGATGTAGCTGAATACCAGTATTACCATTTTTTATTTTTTTTAAGTAGATTAACTTATTTAACTTTAACGTAATAACAATTGGTATACATATCCGAGGGCCCGTTCTCTTACTTAAAATACGTTCATGGTTTTTTGACAGATTACGCCGAATGCGATACGAATGTGAACGTTCTAGAGAATTGCCCCGCAGATCAATAAAGTTTAATTTTAAAAAACCTGGAAAGTATACTTTTCTACCTGAATGGATCAAAACGTGAACAGAGTTTCAAGACTTTTTGTTGATCAATCAAGTATTTCACCAGTTGAAATACCTACCGGTTGCTAAAAGTCGAGGAACTCTCGTCGTCAAGCAAGATTCAATATTTTCCAATTACCAGTAGTTTCAAAAGAAATAAATAATTATAATAATTTAGTTAAGATATAGCTGATAATAATTTATTATGGATATAATAATTCCACATACATAATTTACATAATAATGTATGTGGAAGAATGTTGTTGCTATGTAGAATATTTTAGCACGATAACTTCATGCTTCATACATTGTATTCTATTTTCGATTTGAATTTTAGATAAGAAAGGGTAATAATTATCTGCATGAAGGATTCGGATTTTTGGAACAGACATAAAGAACTGACAATTTTGTTGAAGCCAAACTGAACTTTACTTATAAATGCCTAGTATCCGGTTATTTAAGCTTATCTACTGACTGTCTGATCAAAGTTATAGACCCTTTGTACTCTTAACACAGTGAAATCTATCGTCTTATTTCGTAAAATCATAAATATAGACAAGATAAGATATAGCACCATAAACTTATTTGTAGAATGACCTTTTAGTCTTCGACATGTGATTGTCTTATCTAATATGGAAAGGAAAAACTTCGTAACACATAAAACACGTCTTTGTCTTAACTTTATGAGTTCTTAGAACAAATATTTTAACACTCCCAACTGAAGTATTTATCTTAGAATATTAATGTAAGTATTTTAATTTATTTATATAAACAAACATTTGTTACATAATTAGTTCTATACGGGCAAGATGTATAATATTTAATGCCCATAAAATGCTATAAATTTTCAATTTTCCAGATATTTCAACATAAATTGATATGTTTTTTCCGAATCTACGACAGTTTCATAATCTTATTTGCCCCGTTTTCTATTAATTCATTTGGATCGGTAAATTAGCCAGCTGATTGTTGCATTGAAAACTTTACCAATGAAGTAAGAATAGAGTAAAGAATCTCTATAATAATGACTTACAGGAGAAAAGTGGGTGTTACACCGTCGTCTTTTGAACTACGCCTCGCTGGACAAAAGCGTGTGATACATACATACATAATTTCCAATACTGATTTTCACTTTTGAATGTCTCACACGTTCAAACCAGTAAACTAGCATCACATTGTGGGAGATTAGGTAACCGTTTTTCCCCGAGCTCGGCAGAGTTTTCGCAAGCGCGTTGCCACACTGAGTCTACGTTAATTGGCGTGGCCTGTAGCACATTTATCCGATAACCACACCGTACTGGGAGTGTTAAATTTAATTTGGTAGGGTAACCGTCACGTGATGTTTGAAGTTTTAGCGTTAACTTGGTCACCGCGGATTGATCAAGCGTGCAGATCGGTGATTGTCATAGATTTCCGCTTTGCAATTAGGCAAATGTTTACTTTCGGTTTTTATTTATTCACCTATTGAGCAACTTAACACCTACATACCTAATGTCCCACTTAATTGGTACAACAATAATAATTCTACGTGATTATGGTCTACTCAACTTACCTACTTGTAATAAGTATAGGCATTTTCTCAAAACAGAATATCATTTAAAAATAATCCTCCAACAAAGCATAACACAACTAAAAATATGAACTATAAAATTATTAAAATAATGTACAAATAAAACTAAGAAACAATATCAAGACAAAAACAAAACACAATCTTGTGAGTCCTGACTCGATTTTTTTTTAAATCATAAATATGAAATCAGAGAAAATAGTGGCCAGTAAGTGAATAGAAAAATATCAAAAGAGTATTCAAAAATACAAGTCGTGATTTTTTTGGTTTGTCTTATTTGGTATGCATGATTCCATTCAAATATTCTGCAGTCATAAAAGAAAAACAAATAGCATTAAGGTGGGGACTCACGTGATACGATAGCGGTTGCCGGTTGCCCAAGACCCGCATGCACGTAAACACTTTAACTTACGTCACCGAAACATACGCATAATGCGGAAACATTAACGTGCGAATCAGCGTTTTTGTATACTTACAATAAAAAGTACTAAACGATTGGTAATTAATCTGTTGTCACACATTTTGAACTTACCCAGTGACTGGGTTATGGAGGTCAGATTGGCAGTTGCCCCATGTAAAATACTGGCATTCGGCTGCACCTGGTAAAACTGGAAGCCGACCCCAACTTAAGAAAAGGCTGATGATGATGCTGGTATGGTGATTAATAAATGTTCAGTCTTATTCGCCTAAAGAGATTGACTGAAAGCAAATGCACGGCCGGCCTATAACTATCTATACCTATGTGTTTAAAAATTAATTCTAATAAGTTCTTGCGTGAACGAATATGCAAGAATCTTGCATGCCAGAACCACTTCTGATTAGTGTATGTGGCAATGGCATGCAAGCCACTTGCATACTTTTGTTCAAGTTACTGGCATGTGCATGCCTGACTTTAGGTACCCCTAATTGAATATGTGAGCTATCCAAATCTTGGACAACAACTAGCAGTCGCTATTTGGAGTCCATCGTAACTTAAATTATTCTTATAAGATGATAAAACGGTCGAATTTGATGTAATATGTTATTATCGTTCTTTGCAGTATAAAACAGAATATTTACAGCAGTAACAGCGTCTAATAGCTTACGAGCTCCCCATTTTTTTTCTAAATGTGATTCAAAACTCAATTAATTTATTTTCATAGAATAATATCAATTTGTTGCTCAAAAAAACCAAAAATACTAAAGTATTATCAAATAAAAACACGTTTAGCCGCTGTAGCGCCGCGCCGCTATTAAATCATGTCTCTACCATGTTCAAATGTCAACGATTAATTAATGAATGATCTAATGCCGGCAGTTCAGTTCAACTAGCCCATATGTGGCATAATAATATGAAAGAGCAACATACGCGTTCTACATACCTACTTATTTCCTGACGTTATAATTACGATAACTACATATACAGTTCAAATGTGTATCGTAGTATTGAAGAAGCATTCAGGATGTAGTTTGTCTAGCTGTAAAGGTCGACAGGTGTCCGGCTTGTGAGGTCATCTACGTGCGTTCCAATCACGTGCTCAATTTTTTGTTGTTCCGATAATATTCGATTAAAGTAGGAACATGAAAATTAGATCAGCACTGTTATCATCGACGATAATAAATGCATGTTATTGCAATTTGTTTTTGGTTTGTTTTCGTACCATCTGAATAGAAAATGCATTCATATTAAAAATGATGATGGTATTTACATTCGAAAAGTTATTCATAATTATTTTTGTTTAAAAAAGAAAGTCTCACAAAAAGAGGTTGCAATATTCTTTATTTAAACGACCACAGACAATATTGGCCGTCTATGTGCCTACCTACTTCTAAAGTTAAATATCTGTGTAAATTAAATGCATACAAGAAAGTGGGTGAATAAAGTTTCAAGTGAATTAAATGTGAAATTAATTACGTATTCTGAGTTACAATATTTCTACCGAATAATAAGTACGAGTATGTACACTTTGGAAATTGTGAGTACCAGTATTCTTTACAATTCTTATAAATATTACCATCAATGTTCTTAACTTGATTAATCTGGGATGGGACAAGAGTGGTCTAAAGAAAAAAAGTAGCTATGACTAAAAATACTTTATATTAGTAGTACCTACGTAACTCACAATTCTGTGGCTTAGATTCATTAACGGCCAATCGAAGACTCCATAAAATCTATTTAATAAAAATGAAATGTTGTTCGTTGGTAAGCGCATCACTTGAGAAAGGCTGGACCAATTTGGCTATATTTTTTTTTGTTTAAAATGTTCGCAGTAGTCCGAATGAGGTGGTTAGGGAAAGAAAAATTGAAAAAAAAATTGCCCTGGAAATTTGAATAAGATTCAGGAAAAACTGAAAGTGCTTTTTTGTCTGTCAGATAAGCTAGTATGGCATAGAAACGAGTTTCATTAATAAGGTTTATTAAAACATTTTATTAGTTTACTACTAATATCGCTTAATGGGACTTTGATCACGCTTATTAAAGCACATTAAAACTTAATTTTGTAAAAAAAAACGAGTTTTTTCAACAATATTAAATGTTCAATGACCCAAATGTTGTTGTTACTTTACCTAACCCTTTTTTACAATAAGTAAAGTGAGAGAAAAACTTTAATAGGTATAGTCAACGATTATGAATCTTCAATACTAATATTGTAAAGTGTTTGTGTATATATGGAGGGTAATCGCCGGAACCACAGGTCCTATTTGAAAAATTATTTCACCATTTGAAATTAGATAGATGCCATAGGCTATTTATTACATTATGAAAATATACGTATACAAAAAGAAGTACTTCATAATACTAATGAAATACTATCTTGAATTCATGCAAGCCTAGTAGGTAAGTACTTTTTGTAAGTTTACTGTTCAGAACTTGTGCACGACGTGTCGTGAACAGAATACCGTGTTTACATGTAAATTGCACCCGTGCGAAGCCGGGGCGGGTCGCTAATTTATTAATAATTTCAGTAAAAAATGTTTTTTATTCAAACATGCAGTTCAGGTAGGTACCTACCTACAGCAAAAAATTTATAAGATCTTCAAAATATTAAGTCCTTAGGTAATTATCGCGACGGGCTTTTTAGTACCTAATCGTCTGTTTTTATGAAGGTACGGTTTTTATAAAATAAATTACTTAATTATTATGAACTGACATTATACCTTGATTATTTTATTTGGCCTTGTGTACTAATGCCTAAATAAATACATTAGGTACCTAAACTTTTTACTCCGTAACTATGCAACTTCATAGCACACAGCACACACTGCATGGCAAGACATGTCTCACACAAAATCTCGACGTAACCGTGACACATGTCGTATCATTGTAGTTAGTACGTGACATACCTGCAGTATTCGTGCATTAATCGTGCTGTAAGGTTTACGAACCGACTCATCTAATAGCTTCACCATTAAAATAGCATCTTAGACCTTATTCTTAAGGGTTATTCATCATAAGTCTTAAACACTTTTCTAATGACTCAATATTATCCAGCTTCAGCCATTTAGGTACGTTTGTAGAGTTTTTGGATTTATATTGCTATAATGCAGGTATATTATTAAGCAATGTTACTCACATATTATATACCGACATGTCAATAGTGCTGAATTGCTTCTTAGCCGTTTATTCAAATACTAGCTTCTGCCCGCGACATTGTCCTGCTGAAACTTCAGCTCCCGACCCACCGCATAGAATCGCGTCGCCCGGCCGCACCATTACTGTACAACGTTTTCGCTTAGCGTTCTGTCCGACTTTTTTTCATTTTGCTCGACTTCCAAGTATCGTTAATGTTAAATCCTTCCTCAAGATGCCAATAACCTTCCTCAGAGTTGGGGCCAGAAATGGGCTATCAAATACAAAAAAATAATTACATTCCGTCGGGTGGTACCAGAGATCAGCGCGTTGAAACAAACTCTTCAGCTTTATTATATTAGTATAGAAATATACATATAATTAAAAAACTTGAGATCAGTCATAAACCGCGTACCTAGACACTAAAGGCACTAAAACTTGCCTTCCGTCACAGGCACTTATTTTTTAACAAAAATAAGAAAATAATCGTGCAGGAAGTAAGACCCAGTCAAACATAATTAAAACTTTAAAGCAAAAATTCACAAGCTTACAATTATCATAATCAGTAGTGACATTATGGTAGCGTCGGCAAAAACTTTGAACTTGTGTTAAATATTTAAACTGATTCAATTAATTGCACATAATGTTTCTTATGTACCTACTCGTAAGTACTTAATACAAGTGTACCGTCAACTACAGCCATTATAAATAACCACTTTTTATACATATTTTTATGTATCGTGTTCATTGTTTATCATAGAAATAATTGCAACAATTTTAAGACAGAAATCGTGAGTACTAATTCTTATACATTTAACTTAATAACTAGGACATAGCTTACTTTAATCCACGACTTTGAACTGCTAGTCAAACAAATGGGCCAACGTTTACTTAACTGACCTACTTTCAGCTTTAATCCAAGTCTTCCAGTCCACTAACTAGCGCATTCGCCTGACCTTAGTTGTGCCTATGTCTTAGTCATTGCTTATCCGTTTGCCAAAAACGAGACGAACTTAGCCGAACACCTCATGCGTGGTTGTCCCATTCTGTGCAAATCACATGACTATTTACGCAACCTTCTCAAACAAACAATAGGTGTTGGAATAAATCTCGAGTATCCTAGACCACTTACGTTGAGATAAATTGTCTAGATAAGCCAATTTACGCTTACTAACTAGAAACTTTCGGGTAATATGAAAATTGGTGTCTAGTATTAGCGTTACCGTTTCTAGAAACTATTTGGAACATTTCTATAAGTCTTGAATGGAAAATCTTTAAACAATTTTCCAGATCACGTTAGCGTGTTACGTAAATTAAGTTCAATTTCGTGTAATGGAACCAGCATAGAATGCATAAATTGAACCGACATTCTTTGTCCTCAAGTCGCATCCAGTGCAGCAATTTTCGCTCAAGTTTCGCCACATTTGACCTTGTTCAACATACACTCCGGTAGCGATATCCATTTTGAATATTAAAACATTTTAGTCACGTAAAACTGTCAACCGCACTTTCGCATAGGTGCGTAATGTCCAAATGATAAGCATAATAATATACCTACGCAAGTACGGTACACGTTTTCTTATTGTCTTTTTGACATTGAATTCGTCTGGGTATAATTAGCTACTTGGATAACCTTCATAAAAAGCTCTTCATGTTCATTCGAATTTTCAGAACATATCTGGAATATCGGAAGCAATCATTTTAGAGGATAATGGCTCTTTTAATTCATGACGGCTACTTTCGGCTATGTAATGATATGTTTTGCGAAACTTTTAAGATTTTTCATCGATAAGAATTTGTTTATACACAAATAAATGATTTTTATTTTCAAGATATATGGCTGATAAGTGTAATGGAATGAATAATGACATGTTACAACGCTAATTAACCTACTTATCAACTTAATGAAAAGTTTTATAGCAATTGCATCGGCATAGGCATACAACAGTTGTGTAACAACTAACGTCAATGAAACATGTTTCAATAAATGAACAATGTAAGACATTTTCCAATGACTGTCTAAGACTATTTATATCTTTGATTCATTAATTTATCTTGTTACGTACGAGTAGATATTGGTTACATACGTCATTGCCTGATGATGCGAGGGTCTAGAGATAGCTACGTAATAAACTGAACAATGATGTTTTTATGCCAAACTTCTACGAATTGCTTACAATTTAAAAATACGAATAACTGATGAGCCACTTTGGCGTTGTTCACATTTATGTAATAGTGTACGCAAAATCCGGGACTGTGAAAGTGACAAGTTGACATTTATACCGTGCACGTCGCCAGCTGACTACGACCGGTTGCTGCTCCTTTCAAGGCGAGAGGAACGAAAAAATAACTGGCTTTACCACATACCATGCGTTACATAAATTATGTATTACGTTGAGCAAAGCAGTCAAAAATATAATATAGATTAACTTCTGAAAAACCGGCCAAGTGCGAGTCGGACTCGCGCACGAAGGGTTCCGTACCATTATCTATAAAAACGGCAAAAAAAATCACGTTTGTTGTATGGGAGCCCCCTTAAATATTTATTTTATTCTGTTTTTTAGTATTTGTTGTTATAGCGGCAACAGAAATACATCACCTGTGAAAATTTCAACTGGCTAACTATCACGGTGCATGAGGACCCGTAACGACTGTCAAAGATACACAAATGACAGCCGGGACCAACGACGGGCGGTTAATTATTGGCTAAAAATGTTTTTTTTTTATATAATGCACTGATATCTACTCCCTGATATTTTTTAGAAAAAATCTCGATTTGTCTATACAATTTTATATGCATATTTACAAGAAAATACATTCTAAAAATAATCAGTAGCTGAGTAAAAACCTAATCAGACTACTTTTTTATTGATACTTAGCGAAAACTTGTTTTTTAAATGTATATTTGAATAAATACACATATCAAGTTTGTTTTCAGTCTGTCTATGCCTAAAAAAGTATTTAATATACCTACTTAAATGACTCGCATAAATTAATAAAAAATGGTGAAAGATTTCAATTAGCCTTTCTAACTTAATTTTTAATGTAATGCGTAATCAATTTACGGCCCACGTGGTCGAGGTTTTAAACCGTTTTAAACAAATTTAAAACGGTTTTTAAACTACGGATTTTGGTTTAAAACGGTTTATTTATAACTATAGTCGTGATGTTAATCACGTTAGGGCCTCAGGAGCCGAGCAAAACGGAAAAATGTCAGAAAGAACGCCAGAAGAAAACGAAGTAATAAAGCGGGCAGGCGATGCGATGCGATAGGGTCGGCGGAACAAGAAATCTCTAGAAAGAAGAGGCTAGTCACTCATAAAACGTTTCTAACAGCCAAAAAGCCCAAGAGAACGGTGAAACCATTTGTTAAACACGTAAAGAATTGTTGTGCAAATTAGATAGGTAGTTTCTCACGTGTAATTGTTTTACTTTCTTTCCCGTCTAATCATCTCGTACGGAGTTCATCTTCTTTATCAAGATGACCATGATTTAGCTTACTACCGAGACAAATGTTCGTGAGTTCGTGAATAACATTGTTTCGGTAATTACTCAGTAAGTTTTGTTTTATAAAAATATAATTATATTTTAATTGTTTATTTCACAATAACATATTACAAAATATTATGATTACAACAATTAAAGGTTCTTTATTAGGTGCTAGCAAATCGAGAGAAGGTTTCTTACAGAAGAACCATATTTTAATATTCTACAGCGTACATGAGTTGTTTTTTTTTCATACCGTAAAACTAAAAATGGTCAAACCTTTAAAATAATTAATTGTTTAGCATGTCAATGGCCCTTCACTTTACAATGTCATTTATACTTTAAAATCACATTATGGCACCTGGGATTTTTGTAAAAAAAAACATACAATAGGTATTATAGAACACAAAACTCTAACTATGTAAAAGAAGGTAGGTGACTTAAGTTCAGCTTAAAATTTTCGTACAACAAAATATTACTATAAACTGACACTCCATATATAATGTGAGCATCAAGTTGAACATAACTGTCAGAAGCAATTCAATCCGTGAGAGCAATCTTTGATGTCTCTGATAGATTTATTTTGATGAAGCTATTTTGTAATGTCAATGGCATTGGGAGTAGGGCTGTCAAACTTTTAATCTCCCTCATTTATTTTACCAAGAATTTGTGTCCATGAAACACACCTATTAAAATTTCAAATAAAACTTGTAGATAATGCAAAAGAAAACTGAAAGATTTTAGTCGAAATCTTTTATCGTTTAAATCTGCTTTAAGTTTTCATCAATTATTTACAATTTGAAGCTTGTCATTGTAACCTTTAATGACATGGAATGTTGATTAATTGGTTTCGGACCACTGAACCCTATGTGAATAGAAAGTAAGATGTATGGTTTATCCGGTAAGATGTCATAAGAGATCATAGATAAAAATGAAAGCATAGTCTTAGTCTTCTTGTGGTTTGTTGGTTACCCTGCGGTCGGATGGAAGTACATTACGCTTCCTATGTGAATCGATATTGCAGCGTTGGTAAAGTGTAAAGTGAGGTAAAGATATAAAAGCTATAAAGGAAATTAATCTGCAAGCTGATAGTATTTAAAGCCAATCATATTTATGGTATAGTATATCATATATCTTTGAATAAATTATGTTTGATGGTTAACGGTATACGTAGATTGGTTTTCATTTAAGTTGCATGCAATTTGAACTATCTCAAAAGTTGATGCTTTCAAGGGTCAACATGTCCAAACAAATGACGACCAATGATGGGTAGTTGAGAAACAAACGTATTATTTAGCTGTCGTAAACTAAGTTCAAAATACCTTGAACTCGGACATACGGTCGGGTTTAAATGTAGGTTAACGACATATTAATATTACAAGTTTCAAACTAGAAGTGTTCATCAGAACGTGACGACTCACGGTGGCAGATGAAAATTTAAGTTATTTTCATGGTGACTGTTTTATAGTTATTTATGTGGAGTTTAGACTTTTATTCAAAGTATTTATATCCAAAACAGATAAATTTATAACTGTGCACCGTATTCAATGTTAGCTATCCTCCTCAGTTTATAATGCATGCATTAAACTAAGGTGACATTGAAATTGAGAATCCAGCATTGCATTATGTATTTTGAAATCGAAAAAATAATAAAATAAATATATATATATATAAAATAGGAATTATCAAGCAAGTTGTATCTATGTTAACGCTGTCGACCCGGCTGAATTATATTCAAAATTTATTTAATTTGTAATCGTCGATACAATAAAGAAGAAGAACACGTTTTGAAAATGTTTGCCTCTTTTACTCCTATTTAAAAAATACTAATGAATACACATACATACAGGGGAGCTCGTGGCTTAATAATCACAGCCGCACGGGTCGAACGGCCAGGTTAAGCTACGCTTGCCGGGGTTGGTCCGTGGATGGGTGACCATCTTTACATACCGAGACTCCTCCGTGCCTCGGAAAGCAGGTTAAGCCGTTGGTCCCGGCTGTCATTCGTGGATCATTGACAGTCGTTACGGGTGGTCAGAAGTCCGACAGTCCAGACAACCAGTCTTACCAAGGGGTATCGTATTACCCAGTTACTGGGTTGTGGAGGTTAGATAGGCAGTCGCTCTATGTAAAATATTGGTATTCAGCTGCATCCGGTTAGACTGGAAGCCCACCACAACATAGTTGGGAAAATGCTAGGCAGATTTTTTTATGAATACATGTCTTTGTTTCAGATTACGACGAAGTCTGCTGCTTTTAGCTGCTGTGTTAGCGGTACAGACAAGCGCACAGAAAAGCAAGTCAGATGACAGCAACGTGCAAGCAGTGCCGAGTGACCTCCGGCGAGCCGTCAGCGAAGCACTCGCTTTAGAAAAGAGATTTCTATTAGGCGCTAATGATGCGTAAGTAAACCAAGTACCTACTACATGAACATCCTATTGTCAAACGTGTGTAGCCACCTATCTAAGACATAAAGTTCTGGAAGAGATTTAAAAAAAAACTATTGTGAATAGTCCAGGGTCGCTTCAAGCCCACGGCTCTTTGCGACCTTCATTGGTCTATCTACCTTTGTATCGCACTGTCAGTCCCACACTTGTCAAACAAACGAGCCTTGTCTACCGGCCACATGTTCAGATATACGATGCTAATGCACTCTACAACACACCAAACTGATCTGCAAAATATTTACCTTCTCGTCTTTTCAGTCTTTCTATATCCAAAGCTCTCCTAACATCTTCACTTTTACAGGCACAACTGCTCATCAGACGAAGATGAGTTCAGCAGGATACCCTGCCCGCCGAGCAAATACCGCAGTGCCAGTGGAGAGTGCAATAATGTAAGACACAGACCGTGGGGACGGAGGGGAGATGTCTTCCTCAGACTTTTGCCAGTTAATTATGCTGATGGTAAGCATTACCGTTACAAGTTTTATATAGCACAGTAAAATTTACGTTATGTTTGAATGTATCACTAGAGCAGATACTCAACATTGGCCATGTTGAGCATCAGCTGTTCTCGTGATAAATGTTTCTTCTCTTGTTTATGTTGATCTGACTGAAAAAAAAAGAATATTCACTTCATGAAGTTCTTTAATGACTTATATAAATTAGCTTATTATCTCATACTTATAACATTGCAATGGTTCCAGAGGCAAACGACTGTTTATTTCAAAATAACATCCAATTAAAAGTTAATTTGCAGTCGTGAAATTGAATAAACAATTACTCAATTTACACCCAATAAAATCTTTGATGATCTTCAAAATAACGTATTTTCAAAAAATTACTTTATTTATAGTTTCCTAGGCAAAAAATAGCCTTAAACAGTTATTTGAATCATAAACTCCATATTGGGAAGTAGCGTAGGTGTGTACCGGTAACCTTTGTTTCCTCAATAATTAAATTTATAAAAACACCAAACAATTGTCCAATTTGGTTAAGAAACAATCACAATAGTAGTTTTTTATGATAGCAAGTGCTGCGATGTCCGTAATTATTGTAAGACGTTGTATAATTTTAACAGATACGTTTAAATTGCTAACATCAACGGTGAGCAAATCACCAACGTTCACGCCTGTGGGTATTATGCAATTAGATATACATCATAACAATCTGCGATCAATGACAAAGCCTGCCATTACTATTGCACATTGTAAGAATACGCAGACGGCAAAGGTTAGGTCATTAACGCCTCGTGGGCCCATTAGTCTTATTGGCTGATTAAAAATTACACGACTTCATCATTTTATCTGACGGTATGTAATAACAATAGAAGAATTTAATTTTATGTTCTTCATCGTACATCCTTTCGTTCAAAACTTTTGACATATGGTTTAAGTTTTCAGAACCCAATCAATATCGGTCAAAATCACCGTGTATTGTGGTTTCTAATTTCAAAGTTTAATAAGACCTTATTTAAGCGTATTAACGACCAAAACAGCATTCATATTATAGCTAACCCCTTCGCGTAAATGCAAAATGCATTTCGAAGTGCATGACTTTAATATAAATCTTTATTTTCCTGCAAGCTGTCCGTGTCCTTGCATATTCTTCCCTATTCACACTTTCACTTCCGTCAAAAGTATTATCCCGTCGTTCATGTTACTTCTTTCAAGTTTTTGTCTTGTTAATCTTCATAAGTTCATAAGTATACATCATCTAGAGATATATGCTTATGTAGGTCCCTAGTTCATAGGGTAGTCTAATTTCATAATAGACTTCAGGAAACCCAGTGCAAGTAGGATCATCGTAAGCGTTTCACGGTTTATCATCACTACTTACTACATTTTAGTCTTGCGATTTTGTTTGCACTGGGATTTTCTAACGCCTTGGATTAACCGATCTCGGTGAAAATTTGCTTAAGAATTCCGTGAATTGATCATACTTTGTTTAACAAACCATGGTTAAACTTAGGAATGACATAAGTGGGATTAGAATAAATGATTGTAGGTAAGTGTACCTGTTAATAGGTTAGGCTCAGAAAATCACGATGACGATTCGACAAAAAGTCGATTTACTACCACTGAAATAAAAATGACATAGGTACATATGAGACTTTTATACTACTACATTATTTAAAGGCAGAACAAGGCATTAAATAAAAAGGAAATAGTGCAATTTTATTATGTTAAACATTTAATTAGAATCGTGACGAAGACCGAATTAAAATGTATTTGATCATAAAACTAATTGATATATGTTTTTGCTTTTACCGAAAGACTAGAGTATCTAATAATACCTCGGCTATTATTTAATATCTATCTACTGAATAAAGTATACTCTCTGAACTGTGCATAAATCTATGCACAGTTCAGAGTCGATCTAGTTGAGGTCACATTGAAATCAGAAGTCACGAACTATAGAGCTGCTATTGTAGAAATAGTATTTGATACGGTTTCCTTTCACGGTCTTTATATTGCAAATAATGTTGTAGGCAATCGCGGAAATGAACTGGGTGAATAATATGAACATTTAAATCATACCGATGTATAAGTTTCCTACTTCTCGGTCCATTTGACAGTACTTACACTGTTTGTCCACCGCCACCGTAGACGGGACATCAACGAGAAACGAGATTATTCGAACCGAACGTGACGTTCAGTATGTTGTGATAGACAAAACAGAAGCCGGGCGAACGGCACCGGTGCAACGGCAGTGTGGACAAGGTAAAACGTGTTTTGTATTGCCGGCATATCGGCCCGTCACAATCTTGGGCCGAGTTCTAGCGGGCGCGCCGAACTACTCAAAAATACGGGGGCCGGAATCCCGGGGCTGCGGTGACGGCCGAGCAATGGACACGTGGCCATAGTAAATGTATATATCAATACTTCGGCGCTGTCATCTCGTTGTCGTTGATGTTCCGTTGACAGTGATGGTGGACAAAAGGCCTTAGACTCACCAGAGCGAGACTGAATAAAAATTAAAACAAAGTTCGAGGTTCGATGCACTCTAGCTACTTCAAAATGATTGAGCAGTTGATTATCTAACTTAAAACATCTTGGACGTAGCTTCCGATCTTTCATAGTTGCATCATCAATGTTTACATCGCATTCGTAAGTTACGACAATGGTTTGGAGAATTCATAGAAACAGAATCTTCATCTGTGTATAAATACCTACACATTTGCTTAGTGTTTACCCGTCCCATCATGACATATGCCGGTGCCGTCTTTGCCCACACTAGACCCCGCCATATTCATAGGTTGCAAACCATCCAGAACCGATTCCTCCGTAGAGCTACCGATTCCCCCTACTATGTCCGTAACGAGATCCTCCATCTCGACCTTAAAATCCCCACGATAGCTCAATTCTTAAAACGCCTCTCTAAGCGTTTCTTTGACTCCGCCGCCAAACATCGCAACCCACTGGTTGTCGAGGCGGCCAATTATACCCCCTCTCGTATTAGTCATACCCGCCGTCCGAGGCATGCTCTCACCGACCCCGACGACCCCATAACTCTCCTCCAGGAGAGCAATAGGGCCACTAGTACGGTTCTTAAAACCAGACGCCGTCCTTCATTCCGACCTCGACGTCGAGGACCTCCTCGACCGCGACCCCGATCTAACAGGATGACGACTCATCCTACTCCTCCCCGACCCTTGTCTGTCGACGGTGAAGCGCCCGCACAGGCGGACGCTGAGCCGCCAGTAGTAGTAATAGTTAATTTAAACTCCCCGATCCAGCCTGTCCCCACTAGCTGCCCTCCCCCCAGCGACGCCCTAAGCCGAGGTCCGTACCCCACAGGGGGTGCCCTTAGCGAGCCGTCGTTTAGTTTATAATTAGTTTTAGATTAGTTTTTAAATGCCCCTGGCTGGAGGCGCTTTGAGTTAGTATCATAGCTTAGAGCATCTTCGCAGGACAGTCCGGTTAAGTAGATAGTACCCTTTGTGGTAAAACCTACGAGATGCCAATCATAAAAAAAAAAAAAAAATTAGTGTTTACGTCATCACGGCAAATAAAGCTAAATATTCTTGGTTGCTTTGCCACTGAGTGTCTCTTAGATGTCCGTTTTAATTTCTGTTGCTACTCATAAAACTTCTTATTGGCTTTTAATATTCTATGTGGATATTTTATTTACTAAATCAAATTCTGTAGCTTTTGGTTTTCTCATATAAATAAGTTCTATAAAATATATGAGCGACGAATCTTCCTCACGTCACAGATAATGTAATAGGGTACTAGCGAGTACTCAAGTGAAACTGTCTTGTTCAAATTACGACATGACCAGACATCCATGTCGTAACCTTATGAGACTGAAGCCTTTAAAGAAAATGAAATAAAAGAAACATGGCATAGCTATAACTATAATGAAAAGATGAAACCAGATGACCATTAATTAAATGTAGGTGATTTGTCTCGCTCGAGACACGGAAGCGAACGCATCGCAAACAATAGAAACTGTTTCTATCTACTAAAGCGATATATTACCTATATACGTAGACTTGTAATTCATTGCTGGATAGTATTGATTGAACAAAGATATTAATCTGTCGATGATATTCTATATTGTTCTTTGAAATTAATGGTCTTCGTAGTCTAAAATCGTATTGGACATTTGTATATTGACATCATATTAACAAATTAAATGATTTCATGTTTAAAATAAAGCTGAGAAACGTGTTCTTTATGTTAAGCGCAACTGATAGAGAAAGATTTAATATTGCACAACGAATCATTGGAAACAGATTTTTCAACCAGACACCCAACTTCAACCAAGTTACTCTTGCAGGTTGCATCATTACCTATATATATAGCCCCCTTTTTTGTTTTAAGAAACATCATCCCACTTTTTCTTCAAATATTTGGACTGCCTACATAAACAGGTATCCTATCAAATCAACAATGCTCCTAGATATTTAGTTTAATTTATTAAAAATAGAGTGTTGCATTTGTAATCCTCAGCTTTGGCAGATTTATGTTAAATATTTAACAATTTAAATTAACCACTAACAAGACAAGATGCACAAAATCCCTTCGAGTTAGCAACTGGTTGCTGAACCCACCGAAAAACATCATAAATACTCGTAGTTAACTAGCATGAAATATCCAAATTCCTTATTAAAATAACTGGTTAAGTATACACATGAATTCACAATTACT
Organism: Lithophane leautieri; assembly: GCA_949152455.1. NCBI lineage: Eukaryota > Metazoa > Arthropoda > Insecta > Lepidoptera > Noctuidae > Lithophane > Lithophane leautieri. The sequence continues at coordinate 8,149,397 of OX424467.1, forward strand.
AGGTAAATAATTAGACGCTGGTTAGGACACACGTCCACAGTACGTAAAGGCAATATTTATAAGAATAAATACAGTACATACCGTAGTTCACATATCTACATACAAATCAAAACGTACTATTTAAACGCTACAGTAAAGTACCCGTCTAAACCAATGAAGTATTAAGCAAGTACGGGTACTAATTCCACTAGCTTCTGCATTTATTTTCAATACATTTAGAATCGAAGCCTCGCAGTGATATGAATGTGATGCAAAATCAAATTAATACATTTTGAAAGGATCTGTTAATCCATGAAGATGCTAATAGCGGATATTTAATCTCCATACTATACTACTATATTATGAATGTTTATTGCCTCAAGTTGTTGGCATAATTACTTACATATTGCACAACTTTGTCTCTATTTATGTAACTGAAGGTTGATTCTGTTAAAGGAAGAGAATGTATAAACCCTAATAATCCTTTCAAGACCATATTTATTTACATGCTATAAGGAAGAGTGCTCGGTGATCAATGCTCGTGACCTCTCTGTATGAGAAGCCCCTTCCCTTTGCCCTGCAGTGAGACAATATTAGGCTGCTATTTTTATGTTATCAGGAAGATTGTATTTACCAAGTTGCAAGAACCAATTGTTTATTCGTCACCTTATCAAAATTTATCCTAATTACAATTTTCTCTTCTATAAGGTGTATCTCAACCTCAATCGTCGCCATATCTTCCGGAGCCTGCCTTAGCAGTTCGTGCTGCAGCTCAATTGAGTCCATCTGCCGACAACGACTATGTAACCAGCATGCTCGCAGCTTGGGGACAGCTCATCATGGATGATCTCATTAACACAGCCAATGGAAACAAAGTAAGTGAACTTTTATTACTACAGAAATAAAATGACGTAGTTCTAGGAGTACCTAGAACTACGTCATTTTATTTGAAACAGAATTGGAAACTCAGTTGTTTCTGAAGCGAGTAGGTATATTTTGCAAAACAGAACACGTTTTAAATTGTCAATTAACAAACATCTTCAAAGCCAGACTAGACTTACTAAGTTAATGTAACAAAAAATATGTATTATTAGTTTTATTATAAATTTTTAAATTATGAACTATGAGGGGTCAAGGTTTAACAAAGAATTGTAAAAAATTACACGTTTTATGTTTGCACGTCCTTTTATGATTAAAGTGAATAATCTCGTTCCAATAGCAATTCTTGAAAGCTCAATTCTCAAAAGTTCAATGATTCATTCACTTCTGATTCAATGAATTCGTTTCAGTCGCCTGCAGTCGATTACGTGGCTAAGATTAACATGAGACTAAATCATACATCGTGTCCAACTCATCGAAGGCCAACGGACACATGCTTTTTGTTAAGAGGAACGGATGGTGGCGCAATTTGACATCTATTCAATGTCCGTGTAATCATCTGCCTAATGATGCGTACCTCCTATTTGCGAATTTTTAGGGTCTTCAATTTAATACCAAAGTAGACTATTCTTTGCCGATAAGAATTTAACTTTTCATATACATATACCATACATAACATAATGCCTGTATTCCCCGAAGGGTTAGGCAGCAGAGGTGCACCTATAATAGTACACTCACATTTCGCCAGTTATGTTTTTAAGTCCCATGTAATAGGGGGCGAGCCTATTGCCATCAACCGGGCACAAATCCAGACCTTTTCATATATTCTATTACAACTTACAATCCTATTCTACTATCGCATACACCTAATCTGTCGGCCGAACTATGCAAGTATAAGTAAAAGAAAGGAATTGCGTACACTACTTCAACCGACATCGTCCGATAACTAACAATCGAATCTTGCTTACTTGTACCGTTTCTTTTTTCAAATTCTCAGTCTAATTCGAAAATGACAGATTACAAGAACCTTCGTCATTGAGCCATTTGACACTTGACCGGCTTTTTACCAACTGCCAACTTGAACTTGGCCGCGACTCAACCAATTAAACTTAATTACTTTGTTAATAACAATAATAACTTACTGGGGCATCATTATAGCTATTCTATTGCCACCCGTGAACTTTAGGAATGTCCTTGTCATATGCACAAGCTCAGCTAATGAACGGTTGTAGACGTAGATGATATGTTTCATACTACTATTATCGATCAATTATGTCAAGTACTTCCATTGTTATTTTATGGATAGATCAGAAAGTTTTGGCACCTTTATTTACAACAGGACCTTGGTGTATATCCGATTAAGAACTCGCTGTCGTATATTGGGTCATAAATAGACACAACATTTGTTGCATTCAAAATTATTTTATAATTTTTTGCTTTGATCTTAGAAGGAGCTAGTCTTAATTGAAAAAATATTTTGAATTCCATGTGTCATACCTATACGAAATCATGTGCTTTTAATTAAACAAAAACGAATAACTCTACCTGTTTTAGTTACCTACGTGCTCGTCAAGAAAGAACCCTGGGACATGCAAACAACTTTTTGCCAATTTTGGAATATTTAAAGGACCGACAAGGATAATATTTTGTTTTAACCTTTAATACTATGTATTAACCTTGTGAACAAAGCACGTGACGAGAGTATTGAGTTCACGCGGTCAAATCAGACTTGACTCGTTGTGTCATAGTAGATAATCTTTTTCAAACTATACATATTAAAAACGACGTTTTTGAAGTGAAAACTTCTTTAGGCGCGTTGAACGATTCTTGGTAAAGGAAAATCTTATGAGTTCGCGTCACCGACACCGACATGCTAATGTTAACAATATTTCTGTAGCAATGGGTATGACGTGTTGCGCTTGGCCATCAGTAATGAAAAAAACACTGTTATTTGATAGTTTACCGACTGTTTACCGGACCGATGGCCATTGGAGCAGACGAATCCCAGAGTGGAGACCGCGTATCGGCAAGCGTAGCGTATGACACCCCCCTGGTAGATGGACTGACGACCTTAAGAAAGTGGCTGGGACAGACTGGATACGAAAGGCGGAAAACAGGGTATTGTGGCTTGGGAGAGGCATATGTCCAGGAGTGGACTGCGATAGACTTCATTGATTGTTGATTGATTTCATAGTTTTAAGTTTTCACTTCTGTCAGCAGTCCTCATGACTGCTGTTTTTTTTAAAGAAACAGATCAATAACAAGTGAATTTTATAAAGGTGTGTTTCGTAACATTCGTGATAGTTCGCGGGGTCGCGTAGAAAGGTTACGTATGTGGCGGGCATAGTGAAAGCTGCTAGCAGGAGATCTCTTAGTTCCTTATAGGCTCACTTTTCATGTCACTGAGACAGGACAGGAAATTATTCTGATTGTTAGACGACGGATGGCAGTGGCTATTGTCTTTTGTAGTTGTTGTAGCGTAGATAATTAACACTGTTATTGGATATACCTTATCTGTTTGAAGCGGGTAATTTAATAATGGAGCCCAATCAGTAATTTTGTTGCAAGAAAGAACTTATTCGTGAACACAAACGATTTTAGCTCAAGAAGACTGTGATGGGTACTTCAAAATGTTTTCAATATCATTTACTCTTCATGTATTTTTAGGTTTATATATGCATATATATAAAAGTTGCTAAAAGTAAAGTAATGGTTAACTGCTTAACCATAAACATTGTGACGTTTTCATTTATTTTTTTATTTTTATGAATAAACCCTTTTATTGATATGTAGCGGAAGCTATTGCGTGAACACGATTTTAATTAAGAAGTATGTGATAGCAACGGAACGTAATCTGTTATGAACTATTTTTGAGTTGATCCATAAAGATAGAGATGTTATTAAACTTTCTCTCTACTGCCCGTAATCTGTGCATTCGAATCTTGCAAATTACATTTGACGAAGCTTCTCGGCTGCCCTTTTATCTGTTTCCATTGTAGCAGCAATAAATATATTCTTAACTTCATCTTAAAGTATGCTCAATATGCTCATACAGTTTCAAAGGAAAGTTTGGTATCTACTATTAAGGAATTATTGTCAATTAGCTGCTGCCCGCTTCTCCCGCCTGAAGCCTAATTATTATTCTATATATATAAAAGGCTAGGGTGACTGAGATATCAACGCACAGCCTAAACCGCTGGTCCTATAGACATGAAATTTGAAGGGTGTGTTCTTTATGAAGAGTAAGTTTCCACTAAGATTTTTCGAAATTCCACCCCTAAGAGGGTGAAATGGGGGTATTTCGTTTGTATAAAAAATCTTAATCCTTGAGTTAATAGATTTGAAACTTGGCACAAATACTTATCTAAGTAAATTATAAAGTTTTTCATTTTTTGTTTTACTAAACTACCCCCTGAGCGGGGATTGGGGGGTGTCAAAGTTTGTATAGAAGAATTTTAACGCACTGTCCGATTAACTCGAAACTCGGTATTTGTACTTAAAACCAAAAATAAACAATAATGTGTATCAGGGTTTTTCAAATATACCCCTAACGGGGTAAAATAGGTGGTCTAAGTCACAGGCCAAACCACTAAACGGATTCGGCATAAATAACGCAAACTGTCAAAATGAAAGATTAGTATCTTAATCGGTTACGAAAATAAGTTACACAATTAGATAACTGGATTAACACATAGGGTGCTTTCAATCCCGGTAGTACTATCCCGTGGGATTTATTCCGACATCCACGCGGGCGAAGCCGCGGGCAGAAGCTAGTTTTGTTATATAAAAGCCTAAGTTATTCGTCATAACATCAGCTGTCTGCCAGTGACCGTCTTACGGGTACTTTCATATGCAAAATACATATTCAGTAAATTAGTTATTTTGACACTACAAACAGATACTTCAATTTTAATTATTTATACGTATGTAATTATATATGTATAGATGTCCCTATTAATTTGTTTAGTAAAGCGTTTTTGTTAAATAATAGCTATGCCTTAAATGACATACAAATTGCTTCGGAATTTATCAACAGTCGAATGCTCGTAGTTAAAACTTCATATCAAAACTAGCATTACTTAAAAGAAAATGTAGTAACAGTAGTAAGTTAGGCAACAATGTAGTTAACGTTACTTCATTCATAACTTCATGATGCGTTAATGTTCCTTCTCGAAGCAATACAAGTATAATATTTATTCAGTCTTAATTAAAATCTGTATGCAGACTTAAAATTAATTATATCAATACTATGGCAAATACATCTTCAATTAACCATAAATCCATTTGAAACTTAAACTACTACGTTTATCCATCTTTTACCGATGCCTATTTATACTCCTCCAGACCGTATTTCGGCCATGGCGGCCAATCTCAACGGAGACTAGCCTTCGGCGTGGGAGATATTATAGTGCACAAGTGTGTGCGCAGACACAAGTGCACTGTCTCTTCCTTCAATCTTATAGATGCGGAAGATATTATAGTGCACAAGTTAGTGTGTGCGCAGACACAGGTGCACTCTCTCTTCCCTCACTCTCTTAGTCCGATGGGACGGCTCGAAATCCAACACGACCAGAGAGAGATCATGCGCAGGACCAATGCCTTTCCGAGACACGGGGCGAGTTTATGCCTGTTTACTAAGTTGTTGGTACATTCCCTTATATTTTATTTACGATATCTATTCAAAATTAATTGCCTTCAACTTAATATTTTAATTAAAAAACATTAAAGGATAATCAGTATAATCACTGACTGATCTAGTCATCTGACCGATCTGCAATAAAATTATAATTTGTGACGCGCGTAATCCGATCACTCCTAAATAATTGAATGGAATGTAAGTAGGTACACTAATTGTATAGACGACAAAATTAAAGCTTCGGATTTATTTGTAACTAGTTTGGGCCAGCGGCTTCGCCCGCGTGATATCTTTATAAATTATAGCCTATGTTACTCTGTGATAATAAAGCATTCAACTGGTCAAAGATTTTTTCAAACGGTCCAATTGTTTTTGTATTTATTAATTACACATAAAAATACAAATCTTTTCTCTTTATAATATTGGTGTAGACTAGTTTTTTGCCTGCAGCTTCACCCACATTAAGGTAGGAAAATATTCCACGGGAAAATACTACCGGGATAAACATCATTATGTTCTAAACCAGGTTCGTTCGTTAAGCCATTAAGGCGTGAAAATGTAACAGACAGACAGACAGAGTTACTTTCGCATTTATAATATTAGTAGGTATGGATATTACATTGACAGTAATTATCTCTATTTCACATGTGATTTAAATAAGTAAGCGAAACTATTTTTAGATTGTCCATTTTTATTGGTAGGTACCTAATTTATTTTGATCGTATCAATAGCGTATTGTATTCGCATACGAGTAAGTATTGTACTTAGTCAAGAAACAATAATTTATGATTTTAAATTCTGCAAAGCCTAGGTACTTCATTGTTTTAAGTATGCACCAACTGTTTTTATCACAAAATAGTAAAAGCAAAAGATAGACAAAACTTGGAACACAGCCGTTTTGCTCTATACGTTTAGTTTAGTTTATTTAAAAATCGTTCTGACTCTGTCATCTTCTAACGATTGACAAGGGCAGAATTATATTTTAAATATGTTTAACCATAAACGCATTTAGTTATTTGTGCTGCAAGTACGCGTTTAGACTGCCTGTCCACTGGAGCGGAGATGAGAGGAGTGGAGCGGAGCTGTGCCAATATTAACCAATAGAACTCTAGAGCGGAGTTTTGAATCTATTGGTTAATATTGGCACAGCTCCGCTCCACTGATAACGGTCAGAAAAGTTCACGTTCTAATACTACGAATTGAACAATACTTAACTAATATTTTTTCTGTTTTCCAGGATTGCAAAGGAGCTGCATGCGAGTATGTTCGTTCTGCACCAACAAGGAACATCGATTCTTGTGGTTTTGGTACGTACTTTTATAACAATATCCTATTTAAATGATTGGGTAATAACGTTATTTATCAAACAGATGCGTAGTATTAAAATCCTATACCTAACTGATATTATAAATGCGAAAGTGAGTTTGTTTGTTTATTTGTTTGCTTGTTATGCTTTCACGTTAAAACGGCTGAACGGATTTGGATGAAATTTGGCACAGGGGTAGACCATGCCATGACCTGGAATAGGACATAGGATACTTTTTATCCCGATTACTAATTATATATAAATTCGAATAACTCGTACAATATCTATGTCAATATCAGGTATTTATTAATAATCCGTCTATTTTAAAGCCTGTTTATAATTGAATCAACACGCGAACAGCATTACGTAGCAAGCGTAGGCCGTTGATTTTATTCACACAATATCCAGTGTGATGAATCTATGTTATTATAGAGTTGAAAGTCGACTTCACGTGTCATAAAATATCGTAATAGTAGGTACAGATAACCCAAAAAAAGTATGCGCTTCGAGAATCATCGTCTTACTTCGGAAATAACCATGTTACTACCATGGAAGTATGCCTATTTTGTATTACCATGATTACAAAACTATAGAGTAACAACTCAATGGAATTCTAAAAAAACTTTTCGAGTGACAGTTGATCGAACCATACCGTAACCGTACTCCGGTTTCAGATGGTCATCGGAGTAGATAACCCAACATGAAAAAACTTCATACAAAACGTGTCACCTTAAGATTGTGAGAACCGTTATCTATCGTATAAAGCCTAGCTAGCTGCGAGCAACTTGGAAGTAGCGGCTGGTCACAGTTCTAACCTAACCCATTACACCCAGTTCACAATTTTTCGACAGTAATCTAACGGAAATAATAGGTACCCATAGATTGTAAAATAACGAAGTTCATAATTATAATTATTATGGTGACATATGCACTTCTACCAAACGTAGCAGTACAAAACTTAGAAGCTTTGCTTCTGTGAAGGTTTACCTACTATTCTGCGCGACATTCGTGCTACTAATTCCAAAACACGAAGATTCCCGAAGCGCACAGGTACTTTTATTTGGAAAGCTGTACCTATGTTTTTTTATAAATATTCATAGCCATCAGAATTTCGTAGCTATCGTTCCGCTGCGGCGGGCTCACGCCTCGTTTGAAATGTTGCACTTCACTAGGAAGTGCTCTGACAACCCAACTGGTTTCAGTCGACCAGTGAACGTTTCTTGTCTAAATTTTGTAACGTTGACATAATCTTACATGCGGTAAAAATGTCGACTGGCCAGTCGAATTGCTTGAGGAAATAAGGCTGCGATCAAGGCTACTCGAGCGGCCTATCTCGATTTTTGTTCCAACATAGTTCATTAACTCTTTGTGATACGGCAATGTTGAATATTAGGTATATTATTAAACATTAAAAAAAAATAGTAATACTCGTAAAAACTAAAACCCAACTACGACTAAAAAGGTATAAACAAGACAACACAAACAGACAAATTAAAAATCAGGAATCACACGTGTTAGGGCATTAATCAAATAGATTACGTGTGACTTATACTTTTTTAGTCGTAGTTGGGTTTTAGTTTTTATTACTATAATTTTTTTTAAATTCTTTGGGGTTATAATATTTTTTTTTTTTTAATGTGATCATTAAGCCCTTTCATTTGATACCCAACATGGTACGATGACACAATATTTTCTTTTAAGTTCCTGACTTTATGTCATCTGAGGGCGCCATTTTTAATTAAATGTGACGTCACATAGCCTATAACCAGCGGACGATCAAGACGAACGATACGTCATTTGTCAAATTGTGATGAGTGGTTTAAAAGATAGGAGGGAACAGATGAACATACTTACATACATACATATATACATACATACATACATACCGGTCGAAATCATAACCCTTCTTTTTTCTTCGCCGTAGTCAGGTAAAAACACAATCAACAATGTAGCAAGGCTTGTTTTAAAATGTTGTTTGGATCTAGATTTTAACATGAGGCACTGCGTATACTGAAGCTTTTAAAGCCCAAATCCTTCAGGATACATTGCCGATTACGATCCTCTGAAGCTCAACCTACTACTTTAATCTTAAACATGGGATATTTATACAAACATCTCGCTAATTTGGCTGTATTATTCTATAGAACACCGTGATCAAATGAACATGGCTACGTCATTCCTGGATGGTTCTGCGTTGTACGGTAGCTCAGAGAAGGAGCTCCGTTCTCTGAGGCTCTACGATGCTGGCAAAATTGACCTGGATTCATGTCGCAAGTAAGTAACACTAAACATTGTGCTCGTAGTTGTACCTAATTAAAGTAAGTATACAATAAGTTTTCTCTGAAATAATTTTAAATATATAATATAAAATAAATTGAAATGTAGTTTCTTAAAAGTTGCTTCCTAAGTTTTGTAATTTTGTGTATTGTCCAGCACTTTGAATACCACTGATATTTTTGCGCACTGCTTAGCAGTAAATAAACATACCTATCGTTTATTTTAAACGATGATTTATCTCCGATAAATACCAACGTATTCAAATAGATCCTTCAATACAAATTGTGAGTACAAACACGGAAGAAAACAAACCAGTCGGTAATTAGATTGCATCATTGAATCCATTCCCATACAATACCGATCATAGATATTATAGAAACGGTGCTTAATGTGTGAACTATTCCCATACTTTTGTACCTATTCAATCGATGCGATTGTACAGTCATTGTCTTTACTATTGGGCGTAGAAACGTATCCGTGTTAAGACAAAGTACGCATGATAAGTGTACATAGTGACTACTTATCAGTTTCACTTTTATGCCAATGAAATGTGTCTGTCAATCAGATATCATACACGATGGGAATTGTGGTGCGCTACAACAGTATCTACACCAGTTTACAACTGCTATTGCACTATTTGATTGTTCGTGGGAAAATAGCACATGAAAAACAAGTTCCAAAAACATCGTTTGGGTAGGCTGGCGACATGCAACAGCTTTTTGGTAGAGATTGGTTCACCACAAAGGTTACTGTAAAAAAGATTACATTCGTACATTGATTAAGTAACCGACTCTAAAGCATGCTTTAAAGGATGTCATGACACCATTATTAAAGAAAAAAACAGCAGCAGTAGTAGATGAAGAAAGTTATGAATCTATCTTTTAGACAGCGAAAGATGGATTTGATAATAATATTGACGAATTATATAAGCCTCTAAACCACGACGCAGTGTCTATATAAATATCTACTACCATGTTTTTTTATGCAAAATTATTTAAACAAAAAAACTTGTTATGTAAGCTCGTACTCAGATATCGTACAAACTGATAATATCGATCGTTTAGGAACAATATCGATAAGGAATAATTAAAGAAGGCAGTTGCAAAATAATTTCGAAAGTTCCCAATTTGAAAAGCACAAAATATTACAAATATGTGCCTTTCAATATTTCCAATAAAATGCGTGCATCTGCCGACAAAACAAAGCTAGAATACCTAGGTGTCGTCACAAAATCGATTGTATGCAAATAGTGCCGACAAACTAACCTTGAGATCGTTTGCATTCCCACATAGAGATTTCAATCTTTTTAAATATTAGCATTGGCATCTATTGACAAGATGGATACGCGAGAGGTGAAGTGCAGCTGATGGAATTGATTGTGGGAAGGTCGCTTGTCAGGAAACAGATGAGCACTAAGACATTGCGGTTTTTGCAGTCGTAAAAAGCACTTATGTAAAACTAAATTAACATGGTAAGTAAGAAGAGGAAGTGCGTAACAGTTTATGGTCTCACCGATCGGATATTACAGCGGTGAATTAATTTTTACTTAATGGATAACGCAAAAAACAAAACCTAAATGGATCCAATATGCAAAACAGAACAGTCACAGGAAAAAACTCCTTCGATTAACTCGAATGAATTTGAGATCTGTTTATCCCATTGCTTCGCCTGAACCTTAGATGGGTTCTTCTATACTTCATAATATCAGACGGATTAAAGTAAATAAAATACCATCTTATTAAAATCTTTCTCTCTTTCAGATGCAGAGACGGCTCACCCACCGCGCCTTTATACAAAACTTTATTATCGGAACACAACCGTATTGCCGGGGAGCTTTACACTTTGAACCCGTTCTGGGATGACACCACACTTTACTTAGAGACCAGACGAGCTGTAGCCGCTATCATCCAACACATCACCTACAACGAGTTCTTACCTGTTCTATTGGGAGAGGTAAGCAAGGAGGATCCAATAGGCTTTTGACGTCATCTGTATCTATAATTATCTTCTTTAACTATCCATGTTATAAATGTTAGTCGCTTCTCGCGTCTCTGTTCGCAACGGTTTTTGACCATCATTTAGAGAATTCATTACGAACAATTTATGTGCATCAGCATATAAATTAAACTTAGGTACATTTACCTAATAAAAAATCTCGATGTTTTGTCAAAGCCTAATTATAGTCGGGTCTTCAGTAGAGCCATCTACACCCGGTCACTCAGCCCCAATACCAGCCTTCTACCTACCTCATTTATTCTTGTCGTTCCTGGGTGACCGAGCTCTGCTCGGGTGAATATAGAGAAAACTAGCTAGATTGATTTTTCGCCCCCGTAAACCCTTATATTGCAAATTTCATCGAAATCGTTAGAGCCGTTTTCGAGAACGTGATTACAAACATTGCTTATACATACAAGTATTGCTCATTTAATAGCATAGAATTAACATAAGGCTCACGAACGAATAAATTTATTTGATATTGAAAGTGTTGGCTTACAAAATCAGAGACCCCATTTTTCGCCAAGCAAAATGTCATGTGTATATTTCAGGTTGGTATGGCTAAAGCAGAGCTGAAGTTGACATCTCTTGGCTTCTGGCGTGGATATTCCAGCGCCATCCGCGCCGGAGTTTACTCTGAACTTGTCGCCTTTGCTCCCATCTTCCACGCTATGATGAACGAGAAACTGGTAAGAGGCTTTTCTATTTTAATACTCAGATTTTATGTTTTTCTTTAACTTGGATTGTGTTAAGATTTTTCATTGCTGGTGTCTTTGCAATTGGGAAAGTCTTCTTGATTTCCGATTTATTATGAAGTGCCCTGTCCACGGAGGAGTTCCTTTTCCAGTATTAAGTAGACTCGAAAACTTTTGTGATTGGCCAGCTAGACCGACCTTATTTCTACCAGGACCTACAACAACAACAGCAACAACATTACTCCGCAACACCTTCAAAGACAAGGCGTTTTAGAAAAATATTATTTTATGTAAAACAGTAGGCATTCCGGTGATTGAGCAAATTTAATTTCCAGGTCAACACCACATCCACCTTAGAACACCTAGTACGTACTAGCGCACAACACGTCTCCCACTTCCCAGCATCAGCTCAATGGGACCTGAACAGGTCTCGCGACCACGGAGTGTCGTCATACCTGCGGGCACTACGCATGTGCGAGCCTATGTCCACCATCAAGTCCTTTGGAGACTTCAGCCAGATGGGATTCGATAGGAAGCAACAGGAGATGATGGCTGATATGTACAGGTGAGCTTTCAACGTCTCTGACGAAATTTTATAGATGCTGAACTTCACATTGGACCACAAAAATGTGTAGACTAAAAAAGGTGGTCCAGTATTTGTAGTTCTGCTTCACATGTTCTTAGTACCTCATCGTATACTTACAAGCATTATTATATCACATCGAGCTTTAGAAAAAGACTGACAGACTCACCAAATTATAGGTGACAAAGAAGATGCTCTACAAAGTCAAACCTTTTCTAAAACTGCAATATGCTATACTTACAGTTACAGTCGAATATTGTATACAGTACCTATTCGACTGTAAATATGAAATTAATAATGAGGTCATCAGACACTACTTCCACGTCCCACTTTTGCTGCCAAAAGAATATCAATTCCAATGCTCAATGTTCTAAACAATGTCTTTTCCAATTCTAGGAGTCCGGATGATGTGGAACTTATGATCGGAGGAGCTATGGAGAAGCCAGCGTCCGGTGCTGTTGTCGGATCAACTATAGCGTGCGTTTTAGCACTGCAGTTCGCTAACCTGAAGAAGAGCGACAGGTAAAGAATAATGTGATTTTTATGAATGGGCTAGAACGAGCAAACAAGCCATTAATATTATTATCAAGCTACAAGTGTATTGCACAAGCCAAATATTGGGCAAAGACAAAAAAAAATACTAGGTAGCTGGTCACACTTTAAGCTTAAAACAAGTTGTATGACAGAACAATCACTAAGATCATAGTACTCTATTACTTACTATAACATAATTATTCATATTACAGATTCTGGTATGAAAACGACTTACCCCCATCATCACTTTCCCCCGATCAACTTGGAGCCATCAGAAAAGTGTCTCTCGCGGGATTTCTGTGCGCCGCTCAAGATTCTCTGACCAACATACAGCCCAAAGCCTTCGTGAGGGAGGATCCTTATTTGTAAGTACAGAACGGAACACTTTCACTGTGCGTGAAGCACAAGAAGACAAAATATTTAGTTGAAAATACGAATCGAATCACCTTGAAACATTATGCGGCTCAAACAAAAGACGTAAAGGGCTTTCCATACCGACGCCGTATGCTAGATCACATTGTTCGATTAATCTCGATTGATACCATCAATTTCCTACTCATTAAAATCTCAAGGTGATTTCAACTTAATCCAAATCAGTAAAATTAATCAATAATAATCCGTCCGTTTATTATAGGAACGCAGCCCAACACTGCTCACAACACAACCGTTTGGAGCTTTCGGCATGGAGGGATGAAAGCGGCGCCAAGGCTGCGGAGAGGTTGTCTCAGGACATGCTCGCTACTGCACTGGAGAAGGCCAAGCAAGAGATGGCCGATAGGAAGAAACTCGAGTACATGTTGTGGGAATCTCGTAAGTTATAAAGATAAGATGAAAGTGATGTAGATGCCACCTAAAAATGTTTTTTCTTAGGATTAAAATGGCTCCTGTTTCTGAAATCCTTGGCATCTGAAAATCACAAATGTCACATCTATTATTTTGGTTTGTCCAAAAATAACCAGATACGTCGCATGAGACTTGTTTATGCTAAGAGAAACGTGATTATGACTTTCTCATCTTCTGTACGCCACAGCCTCATAATATGTAAATTGTGACATTTTCCTTAACATAGTTATGGTATTTGTATTGCAGGTGGCGGAGCTGACCCTAAGTCTCCAGTGGGCACAGCGGCATCGTTCTCAAAAGCCAACAAATATGCTCTGAAACTCGCAAACACTTCTCTCTTCTTGGAATTCGCCACTAATGAGCTCATTAACTCCATCAATAGCGGGTGAGCATACAATTAATAAGGCAAACACTACATATCATCTTATGTCCATCTGTGCATTTGTACATCCATTCCAAATTAAACTCCGGGACCATAATCGGTTCCAAAGTATTTGATGAAAATGTTAATGATAATAATTATTGGAAAAAGTGGTGATGGTTCGCTGATAAGTTTATATCAGTGCGGGCATAAAAAATCTTGTTACTAACAAAATTCTCATTTTCCAGACACCGTCGCAAACGTCAGATCTTCGACGACTCCCTCGGTTTCGGTACCTCAGACTTCGTAGACTCCTTACAATCGGTAGACATCAGCGGTTTCCTTGGCAACGACCAGTCGGGCCCCATCATCGAACCTCAGTGCGATGACAAAGGAGCATGTGAACCTAACAACCCCTTCAGGACTTATACTGGATATTGTAATAACTTGAGGAATCCTAACTTAGGCAAGGGTTTGACGACCTTCGCCAGATTGCTGCCTCCTGTTTATGAAGATGGTGAGTTTGATTGAAAATACCCCTGAGACATATTTGTACTTCTGTTGCCAATAGACGTGTCCAATTTAAAAATATGAAGCACGAATAGCCTTAACATGATCACAACTAGGGTTTGGGTCCCGGGACTTTTTGTAAATTTTGTTGGCTCGGGTCGTCCCAAGACTTTCGGGTCGCAACTCGGGACACTGGCCACCAGAGCTTCTTTACTTCGATTTTGAGTAAAACTGCACTTATTTTATTGTTTTTGCGGAAGAATTGTATTTCAGACTTTTTGAAAATATCTCTCGTATCCGAACTCCAAATTTGGAAATAATGGACGCCGAACCTAGTACCAGTAGCTCTACAGTACTCAAAGAACCCGATGAATTGTTTGAAAGTAAAATTAAAACGAAGAAAATGTACCCGAAATTCTTGGATAAAAGTTTAAAAGCAATGTTATAAAAGGAGTACCAGTTGTTTGAAACCACCGGAAAACACAGCGAAATGTTTGGGACTACTTTACAAAGCTCTAAACAATAAAATAGACATCTGTTGAAAACTAGAGAGTGTTTAATACTTGTCCGGTGGCATTGTTATAAAAATCACAAACAAATTGCTTTTTTTATTGATACTTAGATCTAACCCAAAAAGAAATCGATTCTAATTTTATTCTGAGAACTTCGACGTCCCGGGACTTTGATCGTCTGTTGTCTCATGTCCCGAGACTTTGTGACGGTCGAGACTTCCTACACCCTAATCACAACACTTGGTCATACTCAATATCAACACCACTCGGTCACATTTGGGTCCCAAGAGTAGTCCCATTTGAGCGCCAAGAGTAGTCCCATTTGGGCGCCAAAATAGTCTCAATTGAGCGCCAAAAAAAGTCCCATTTGGGTGCCAAGGCTAGACTCTTTTGGGCGCCAAGTCCCATGTGGGCTTTTAAGCAGACTCCAATTGGTTTGCGAAATAGTATTTATTCAAAAATAAACATAAAATAAAGTATAAATCTTAAAAAGAATGTAAGTATTACAAAAATACCTGAAATAAATGAATGAATACCTGTGTGTGCCCGACAATTATGTATTGCGAAGGCGACGGCCACAGCTATTGGCGGTACCCAGTAGTAGAACCAATCTGCTGAGTAAAGCCCCTATAACGCGTACCTTGCGTGTACTTAATGACGTAGCGGACAGCATAGATCTTTTTACTTGTTCTCTGAGTGAGTTCACAAAAATCACGATGTACAGAATATGTTATTTTAAACAATAAAACTGTAATTATGGCCACGCTATTGAATTGGGAAATTCCTGTAATGATAGTGATGATGAGTTAATAAATAAATAAATAATAAATAAATAAAATACCTATATTACGTTTTTTTGTAGAAATAGATCAAAGTAAATAGCCAAAAGCTACTACATATCACTTTTCTATCAATACAACTCAGCTTATATTTCCCAGGTGTCAGTCGTCCCCGCATCAACTCGGTGACGGGCACGCCGCTGCCGTCGCCGCGCGTGGTGTCCACAGTCATCCACCCGGACATCTCCAACCTGCACACGCGCTACACGCTCATGACGATGCAGTTCGCGCAGTTCTTGGACCACGAGCTTACTATGACGCCCATTCACAAAGGTAAACAATGGCATAAGTCGAGCAATGGACGTTTTCGATTGAAATTATGATGATGAACACGCCACTAACAAATAAGCGACATTATGACTTATTAGCCATAATTTACTAAACAATCATTTCATGACAAAACTGTAAAGAAAATGTTTCCTTATATTTGTTTTTCCAACAATGTAAAAAACTCATTTCAGTACGAGTTTAGTATGGTGGTTAAGGAAACTTTTTTTAATTATACCTAACTAATTTGTGTCTACCTGTTTTGCAAAGATTTTGTTTGTAATATTTTTATGGCACATCCCCAATACCAACTCACACATCCTTTTTTTTTGTTTTATTCTTTTGCAACATGTTTAACATTTCACCATTACTTATTTTTCTCATTCCCCTCAGGTTTCCACGAGTCGATCCCCGACTGTCGCTCATGCGACTCCCCTCGCACAGTACATCCGGAGTGCAACCCGTTCCCAGTACCACGCGGCGACCATTACTACCCGGAGGTTAATGTTACGTCTGGAGAGAGGCTCTGCTTCCCATTCATGAGGAGTTTGCCTGGACAACAGCAACTTGGTAAGTTGACTTTAGAAAATTACAAAACAATTATTTTGCGTTTTACATTTTTGCCGTTTATCATTGGAAATATTACTTAACTATATTTTAAATAATCACCGACTTCTATGTAAATCTATGGAAAAAGCGAATACAAACAAAGTAAAAAAAAATTTTAAATCGCTCAAATAATAACGGAGAAACCGTCCTCCTTGAAGTTGGTTCTAAACAGCTCTGGAATCATTTGTTACTTCCTAGTCAAATAAATGACTGCGACACTGACCTGATACAAATATAATGGAATTCTATTTTTTTTTTCTGGTGCATGTGAACTGGACAAAATCTTTAGTTTTATTAAAAGACAAACTACTTCAATACGCTAAAACCTCAATATTAAATTAATTTCTAACCTCACCTTTCAGGACCCCGTGAACAAGTAAACCAGAACACAGCCTTCATCGACGCCTCAGTCATCTACGGCGAGAACCCTTGCATCGTTCGCAAACTGCGCGGTTTCAACGGAAGACTGAATGCTACCAGCAACCCTATCAACGGAAGAGAACTGTTGCCCAGGAGTGACAACCATCCAGAGTGCAAGGCGCCTAGTGGATTCTGTTTTATTGCTGGTGAGTTGGTAAAATGAAGTAGAACACATATTAATTATTATGAACATTTGTATAACAGTTGATGGTGAAACATGTTGATCTATTCGTAATGTATGAGTATTCTATGTACCGTGTTTCTGGCAAATAAATTTCTTTGACTTTGACTAACATCAGGCTCGTGTTCCCGGAAAGGGAAGGCAGAGCAGCCGAAAGGGGAACGAGAAAAAATATTTCTGGGCTAGAATATTTAGACAAGTCCGACTCTAAAGATAAACACAAATTAAATAACTAGCAACATAAACATGAAAAAATTAATAAACTACTCGTTGTAATGTGGTTTCTGGTTTTTGTTGCCAGCGATATAAATCGAACGAATTAATCGTGCGCGGGAGTGAGTTTTTTTCACACCACCTGCTCGATAATTTCAAATTATATGGAATGCAAACCTAACCTACAGTAAGTCATTATAGCGCTGGGGTCTAGCAGGGCAATACATATTATAAAAAATTTCATTATAATCCGGTGGTCTGAATAATATGATTTGAGTATGAAACCTCAACACAAAACTCGTAAAAAAAAATACAAAAAAGAAAAAAACATCGAATTGCTACTTATTACCTCGCAGAAGATGGGAAAAGTAGAGTATTCTCTCCGAACCGATCCAAACAGAGTGAGAGATCACTATACCTCGACTAAAAGTTAAAATTACACAAACCCTCATGTCCCCCCAGGCGACGGGCGCGCGTCGGAGCAGCCGGGCCTGACGGCCATCCACACGATGTTCCTGCGCGAGCACAACCGCGTGGTGGAGGGCCTGCGCGGCGTCAACCCGCACTGGGACGCCGACCAGCTGTTCGAGCACACGCGCCGCATCGTCGCCGCCACCTTCACGCACATCATCTACAACGAGTTCCTGCCGCGGCTGCTGTCGTGGAATGCTGTTAACTTGTATGGATTGAAGCTGTTACCTTCAGGTATAGTTAACTGTGACTTACAATTTTTTTATCTCGTAAATCCCGGAATTTGTTGTCAATTGTGGTGATACTTCGTAACAATTATTTAATAACTCTTTCATACATCAACACCAAGACCCGATACAACCATATGACTGAATGTATTAAAATAGATATTATTAAAAACAAAAGGACAAATCACACCAAATTCCGTACATAAACGATTTGATGTAGGTATGTAGACAAACCGAAAATGAATTTTTGTTTTCGGCTAATACGAAAATTCGGCCTAATTATTATTTTCAGTCGAAAACCTTTACAAACTATTTTTAAACACTTTACTAGAATTCGTTTTTATCTCTGTTTACAAACGGTAATCTTATCCCAAGTTCACATAAGTACATCTAAATAACAGAATAGGTACTAATTGATCCCCTCTTCCAGGCTACTACAAAGAGTACTCTCCTACCTGCAACCCCGCCATAGTCACAGAGTTCGCGGCCGCTTCCTTCCGTTTCGGCCACTCTCTGTTACGTCCTCATCTCCCGCGTCTGTCGCCCAGCTTCCAGCCCGTGGAGCCCCCAATCCTGCTCAGAGACGGATTCTTCAGGCCCGATATGTTCATGTCTGTGAGTAACACTTTTGGTTTTTTCTACCGATATTTTAGAAGTTTAATATAAGTACCCTAATGAAATCTAAAATGAAATGAAGAATTTTTTTTGGGACTTGTACCACACACGCACAATATAATATTTATATTGTGACGGACAACTGCTTGAAACAGAAAAATATATAAAATATACACTGCGCTAACGCATCATTCATCCGAGATTCTATTAATTTTCGGCAGTAGTGTTGTATTTCTGCGGAAGCATCTCATCATTATGAGGTATCGATACCCACCAGTTCTTCCAGTTCATTCTTACTTACTATACTTTGATCCTGTATAATCCTTCAGTAATAACAACAACTAGTTTTTCTACCTACAACTAAACTCTGTTTTTTAATCTCTTAGACTAATTTGACATATCAAGTGATTGTTGTTTGTTTTTTAAATTAGGAGTTTGACATTTGCACCTGTCAAATTAGTCTTAGAGATAAAAAACAGAGTATAAGCTAAATCATTTTATTCCCAGCACCCACCAATGGTAGACGAACTCATGCGTGGTCTCGCCTCCACCCCCATGGAAACCCTCGACCAGTTCATCACTGGCGAAGTCACCAACCACCTGTTTGAAGACCGACGCATTCCCTTCTCGGGCATCGATCTCATTGCCCTCAACGTGCAAAGAGCAAGAGACCACGGCATTCCGAGCTATAACAACTATAGGGCGCTTTGCAACCTGAAGAGAGCAAACAACTTCGAAGATTTAGCGAGAGAAATTCCTGATGAAGTTATTGCTAGGTAAGTCTGAAGAAGTTCATATTCAAGTTCAACAAGTGTAGTTCAGTTATTAATGTTTTTTCAGCCACTGAATGTAATCACAACTGATAATTAATTTGCGAGACTTTCCTTAAATAACGTTGAGTATCTATTTCTTACAGTATTTACCTACATTCTAAATCCCTAATATTATAGTTTTCCAAAAATATATAAAATATCATAAAGAGACTCGACACAACCTAAAAGTTAATACTTACTTTCTATATATATATTTTTTTAAGGTTTTGGAATATTTTTAACAAAATGCCTACCGAAGCCTTCTTAAGCAGGAGTATTTTCCTTTTCTCTTAGACTTCTGCATCTTTGGGCATTTACTGTAATTTTGTCGGTAGTCGATGCTATGTATCGACTACAGTCTATGCTGGGATGGTATTTGACATTTAATTGCGACGCTGCCAACTTTCCGAAAACACGCTCTTATTAACTTTAATCTCTCATTCTCAGGTTCAAGCGCATCTACGCGACAGTGGACGACATTGACCTGTTCCCGGGCGGCATGAGCGAGCGCCCTCTACAGGGAGGTCTGGTGGGACCTACCTTCGCATGCGTCATCGCCATACAGTTCAGACAACTAAGAAAGTGCGACCGATACTGGTAAGGACTTTTTTGATAAGTAACTTGTTCGATTTTTTTGCGTCACATCAGATAGCCGGAAATTCTCGGGCGTCAACTAAGATATCCTATCTACTTCAAAGAATTTGAAGGCTGCTGCAAGGCACTGTTGGGAAACAGAATTATATTCATCAGAGTGACCTTAAAGACCTTTTAAACTTCTGTTTCCTTTTTTAGTGCCATTTTAGTCATACGTAGGTACATCGACATACACGCATCATCACACACATTTACAGACACCCACACCGGACTTGCCCACACGCAGGCACACAACATACTCACTTAATTATGTCACTCTGCCATTTTTCATTTTCTGCGTACTTCGTTATTGGCGTAATTTTATGTAATGTAATGATAGACCTTAAAATAAATAAATCAACTAAAATATTTTATGGGTTGGTGGTACCTATTTGGTGGAAACTAGTTTTTTCTTTGACATAAATGAATACGGGAGTCTATTGAGGTCCTTCAGCCACTCAGCTGCTAAGACTGATATTTTCCAAAAAATAATATGGAAAATCCTTGATCTTCCAGGTATGAGAACGACAACCCAGCGGCTCGTTTCACGGAACAACAGCTTGCAGAGATCAGGAAGACGACGCTGTCCAAAATGATGTGCGACAACTTTGACCACCCCGGAGACATACAGAGGGCAGCTTTTGACTTGCCGAGCAACTTTTTGTAAGTAAACGTAATTTTCACTTATGGTCTGTTAAAAAAATAACTAATTAAAATGTAATGGGGTAATTCTTCTCAGGCTAAAAATGTCTTTATCACACAAAAAAAATGTGTCAGAGCAATATGTGGGGTTGGACCGTTTGAATCTTGTAGACCTTTATTTAAGAAATTAGGATTACTAACTCGATTACTAACTCCACGTAGTCTATATATATTAAAAGTAGGTATATTTGTTAAAAAACACTCTGACCGCTTTATTAAAGCCATAGAAAATAAAAAATTCCTTTCAAGAGATCCAACCCGACTGGCTGTCACAAGATGTAGAAGCACACTCTTTCAGAACAATTGTTACAATATGTCTGTCAAAATCTATAACCAAATACCCAAACAGATCAGAGAGCTGCCACTAAATCACTTTAAAAACAAACTTAAGAAATGGCTGTATTATAATGCGTTCTATATTATAGATGAATCCTTAAATTATAAGCATAATTTGA
This sequence comes from Lithophane leautieri, assembly GCA_949152455.1. Classification (NCBI taxonomy): domain Eukaryota; kingdom Metazoa; phylum Arthropoda; class Insecta; order Lepidoptera; family Noctuidae; genus Lithophane; species Lithophane leautieri. Next base: position 8,170,951 of record OX424467.1, read on the forward strand.
AATATGATCTCACTAGTAATAGAAATAGAATGTAATTTTAAAGATTTTAATTTTTTACCTCATTGTCATGATCTCAATAGCAACAATTGTTTTTTGTATAAGTATTATTTTATTACTTATAAGGTATTTTTTGCATGCTGAAATGTATAAGTAAGCAAAATATGTGGAACTTATAATATTTAAGACCTTTTATGTACCATATTTTATACAAAATAGAAATATTCTATTCTATTCTAAACAAATGGATCAGAAAAAGTATCTGTGAATGCAATTTGTAGTGCCAGTGAAAAATTGAGAACTTTGATTTGATAATTTGAATACTTAAACCGGAATTCTAATTTTAAATCACCTTAAAAATGTTTTGCATTTGACAGTTGAGGTTAATTTTATAACCTCAATTTGGGTCGTGTGAAGTGTGTGTGTGTGAATGTTTTTCGAATAATAATTGTTGGAAAAAGTGGTGATATAAAGTTGAGATCTTCTAAATACAAATGTTTTACTAATTCCCTTTAGTGAGTGATACTTTCATCAGATACATTTGGAATAGACTAGTTTTGAATATACAACCGCCATTTTTATCCAACTACGGCGAAGCAAAAGGGAGGGTTATTATATATTGGAGTTACCAAGCTCTCGATTTAAATTGTTAAAGTACTCTTCTTAAATTAAATTCCTGTTCATATTTGTATGCTATTCTTTCCAGGAACCCACGCGTGTCTTGCGCATCGCTACCTCAGCTGGATTTGTCAGCGTGGCGCGAGAGTTCAGCGCAGGGATGTCTTATTGCCGGCAGATCTGTTGCCGTTGGAGAGTCCGCCTTCCCGTCACCTTGCACGTCGTGCATTTGTACTGTTGAAGGGGTGAGTTGACATTACTATAATAATGAACTAGTTACCTATTTTAATTTTGTCACCTTTCATGTAATATTTTTAAGAATTTTACTGACTCACGTGAAGCATGACCATCGTAAAAACGGGTTTTGTCGACGGAAGAATAGACAAAATGACAGATTATGACGACAAATCCCGTTTCTATGATGGTAATGCTACGCGTGCTGCCGCCTATAATACAGGTATATTCTAGTATATGCATCTAACATTGCAATACAATGTAAATTCTAAGATTTTCATGTTAATATTTACCTATTTTAATTCAGAATAAATATTAATTATTATTGTTCTCATGTGCAGGCACAATGCGCCTCCCTGCGCATCACCGACTGCGCGCAGCTGCACCGCGAGTGGCCGCGCGACGCCGTGCAGCGCGACGACGTGTGCACCGCGCAGTGCGGCGCCAGCGGCGCGGCCACTGCGCAGGCGCGCGCGCCGCGCCGCCCGCATATCAACTTTAACTTCCCCGACCTGTCGCCTTTTGTTGCTAAGTGAGAGGGACAGGGGGCCCGACTCTGCTGAATGTATGGGGCTGTTGTGTTAATGAAGAAAAGGAAGGTTTTGCTCGAGGTATCGTTTGACCGAGACCGCTGTACCGCGTCTTAGGAATGCGCGACGAGGCCCGGGCGCCCGTCAGCCGCGCAAATACCTGAGGCGCGGTACAACGGTTTCGGCCAAACTATAGTAACAATAAAAAAAACAAACAAAAATGTAAAAGAAAGCTGCTTGTAACGAAAATAAATAAAAAATTGAAACATATCAAATGAAGAAAAAAAATTTATAAAAAATATGAATAGTAACCACAATTCATAACTTGGTATTCAATTGACAAGATATCCTTAACGTTTAGCAGAGCAAGGGTTTTGGTGAAGCTAATAATTTAAGAAAATGAGATTTACCAATACATAAAACATTCTCAATGCACAACGTGACTTTCAATCCAAAATGAAAGTTTTAAATCAAATAACGTATTTGTTTATCAATAAAAAATACTTCAAGGCAGCGAATCGTACGATCGATCGCAAATTAAAGCAGTCGTACGACCGGTCGTATCATTCTACATAATTAGTTTCTACCATAGGTCAATTGACCAGTGTCACAGAGTTACCACAAGTTTACCAGAAACGTTGAAAGAATAATAGTCAACAACAATATTCTTTAATATTCAAGTATTCGTATCTTTGACTGATTGTCTCTCATTTATTATTTGTTATGAATTTAGTTTAGGTATTTTAAGATACTAGTTAAATCCGAAGAGGACGTCTGTAGCCGACCTAAAGCTAAAGGTCCCGAGATGAAAAAACAAAAATGTACAAACGCTGTAGATTAGAAAATGGTATAATGTTATTAAGTTCTATTTTCTAAAATTCAGTAGTTTTGCTTTTCTACTTAAGTATAACGATTAAACATAGTCCCATTAATTATGTTTCAGTATTTAATAAGTAGTTTTTCAAAATAGTGATATTATTTTGAGGAAATAGTGTGTGAATTTCATTTTTTTAATGACTTTTACCTAACTATTGTAAACAACTCATACGAGAAGTAAAATCGTCATAGGAAATGTTAGTATGCATACTAATATGATTTCTACTCGTGGCCAGAATTCTCTCTGGCTTTGATCATGAGTTATTTCTCATTTAGATGATATTATTATTTTCTTCATAAATTATGGTCTTTTTTATTCAGCTGATTCTTAATGTTTCACTAACATTTAATATTACGGCCATCTTGAGCTTTAAATAGACGCAGTGATGTTTTAAGACACCTAAATAAATAAATAACATATCATAATATCACGCCTGTTATCCTCGAAGGATTGGGCAGAGGTGTACCTAAGGCCGCTATCCCACTGGCGTTTTACGAGCGTTGGCGCTTTTCCAACGTCTGCGCAGCGCCAACATTACGCACACGTGACGTTAACTTCGCGAGTTTCTAGTGGTAAAGCGCCAACGTTCCGCTAACGTCGCGAGTTTCATGCGTTTTTTGGCAACGGGTGCATGTGTGCGACGTTAATGTTGCGTTCAGCGGATGTAACGCTTGCCACTAGAAACTCTCGACGTTAACGTCGCGTCTGCGCAACGTTGGCGCTGCGCAGACGTTGGAGAAGCGCCAGCCCTCGTAAAACGCCAGTGGGATAGCGGCCTAATAGTAGATACACCCACATTTCGACAGATAGGTTTCAAGTGTGTTGTGTCCATTAAATAAATAATATCTAGAGTAATCAAAATACCGTCCATAAAACCGATGTTACTATAACTACTGATACTAAGTTTAATCCGATTCCCTGTTTTGGGAGACAAGCTGAGGCCAAAAGTTAGTCTCGATAATTATAATATTTGTGTCTAGCTCACTAAAATAATTAAATTTCACTGCCTAGTTGTGCCTAGGATTATAGGTTCTTGTAAATTATTTTGTAATATATTGGATAATTAAGCGTAACGTTCTTTAGTTGTAATACTTTACTCTTATGATATGAAATCTCACCTAAACAACGAAAATGAAATACAAAACTATTTTTTATTGAACATGTCGTTTCATTTTATTTTTTTAAATTATGTAGTTTCTGACAGCAGCATCGGTTTTCGCCAGTTTCGGCAAAAGAATCGGGTTTCGGCCAAAAAGTGCCCAACCGAAATTGGCGCTCGTATCGTAAGGTGTCGGTTTTGATAAAATACCAAAACGGGGCTTCCAAGTTATTGGAATTCCCCTTTTTGAGTTTTTCGCAAATATCTCAAAAACCAGACGTCCTAGGTCAAAAATAATGAAATTTTCATCCCCCCCTTCTACATACACCCCCTAGAGATATTTATCCACGGATTGATGGATGACCTTAATTGACCTTAACCGTGACCTTTGCCGAATTTTTTTGATACAAACCTACAATTATGGTCGATGTAACTTGGCAGTTCCGAACTTCGTGCAGTGGGTTGGCTAGTAACATTTTTTAAGAACCAAATCGTGACATTAGGCGAGTCTAACTGAGAGAACATGCGCGACAGTTCGCAAAGCCTATGTTCAGACCTGCCAAGTTATATCGGCCGTATTGTACAAACGCTGGCTCTCAGAAAATAATATAACTAACTTTTATGCGGGCCATAGACGTTCAAGTAATTTGCATCAAATTGGAATGGCACATCCATGCCAATTGAGAAAATGTTATGAAAATGAGTTGTCAAATGGCATGAAGACATGAATTTTCGTATTTCTATTTGATCCAACTGTTTGAATCAGCCTTTTTGATCAAATAACTTGTTTCGGTTTCGGCCGAAACTAGAACAGGAGCAGAATATTCGGTTATGGTTTCAAAAATATTGTTTCATTCGTGACACTATTTCAAATCCACCTTTTAGAGCTGGGTTTTATTATAAGTTATAATTATAAGATAACACATAATAAGACTCCTTTGTTCATTTGGAATAAAATCACCTGGGTGAACACACACTGACTACCCCCCCACCCGTCCGTAGTATTTTTTATTCTGGCTTTTCGTTAGCCAATAAACATCGAAAGTTTCTATTAAATTCTGAATATAAAAATATTCGAGACAAATAAAACAAATCATTAAAAAAAACAACCGACATCCAAAGTTATATTTTACTTTGTAGTCTTTTCTTTGGTAATTAAGGTGCATTATTTTCAAGTTCTGCAGGTGGAGTAAAACGTGTTTTCGCGTCAGGTTTCATCAAGTAAAAATCGAATGTCTTAAAATATTTACAAATCACTTTATTTTGTTGCATATCAAGTCTATTTAGTTCCTTTTTACAATAAATACATTAGGTCTGAGTATAAAAAATTAGTGTTGCAAAAAAATAAACAACACAAACTCTTAAAATTTACCTTGAATACTTAAAAAGTCTTGATTTTCAGGCTAGCCCCCCTTAAGTTCATTATACACATGGCCTGGTGACAACTACACCACAACACAGTGATGCCACCAAGTGATCAATTTTGATTGCACTGTCACTGCTCCTTGATCCTGAAACAAACAAATAATTTAATTAATAAGAGAACCTTAAATTAATCAGGTTTTTAATCACGTCTAAACTTATATGGAGTAGTGACAGGCGCTGATTAATTGGCCAGGACTAAAGTAAACTTTATCTTCTGTCCTTTTCTTAATGAAATAGAAAGAAAAAGATGCACAAAACTTTAAATTTAGTTTAGTTTGTGAACAACGGAATCGGCACCAGTATGTGCCTCACGACTGCTCCAAAAAGGTCAATTTCAACTTTTAGGAACAAGTGACGCACTTCCTATGCAGCCCAGCCCCATTGCGGTGTATTCAAAAATAAGCATTATACAAATATTTGTGCCAGAGTTTAAACTTGCACTAACAAACAGACGATAGGTACGATAAGTGACTTTATATGTATACAGCAATCGAAAATAGATTTTATTGGACATAAGGTACATATTTTCGTGAAAACTTTCGACATACGGAGACAAATCGAAAGTCTAGTCAATTCCATCATATAATTCGAACACCCTGACAAAATTAGCAGCAAGAATTTAAAATTAACACAACATAACGCCTCTTATTTCTAAAGGGTAAGGCAGGGGTGTACCTGTAGTACACCGACATCTCACTAGTTATGTTTAAGTCGCAAGTAATAGGAGGCGAGCCTATTATCGTCAAACGGGCACAAATCCAGACACCGGGCACAAATCCAGACACCGATCACAAATCCAGACTCCGGGCTTCTACAGCGAAATTCCTGATGAAAACCCAATAACACTTTTCCCGACCTGGAATTGAATTCAGGACCTCATGCTCAACAGCAGCACTTGCGACCAACATAGGTAAAAAGTTGTCGTACTAACCGTATGGAAAGGCAAATGATATCAGTTAGCCGCGACCTCCTTGAACCCGTTGACGACTGGCGTGTGGTCGTTGCTGCGCCGCCACAGGCCGTACACACGGCCCGGCACGGCTTGCCACAACCGGACCGTGCCGTCCTCCGAGCCGGTGGCGTACAGCTCGCCGTCCGGAGACCATCGCACGCAGTGGACCGGACCGAAGTGGCCTTTGTTTGATTCTGGAATGTAAGAGGTGTATGAGATGGTGGCTTGTTGATGTTGGTTTGGGAAAATTAAATTATAACTTTGTAAAGAGGCGGAGCTGTCGTTTCGAATGCGTTCTAAATTTCGCCACCCTACAGTTTCGCCGCATCCAGTCAGTATTGCTGCTCGGTACAGACTGAGTAGTAAGTATTTAACCGACTGGTTGGTAGGAATCATGCGATCAGCTGGCGTTCAACATCGAGCTAACAGCTTCACGACTTATGACACGCCCAGTTTCGCTTCTACATATACATAAAGTATAATTTCTTTCCTATTCTATAATATTGGTCAATGTGGCGAAGTCATGACAAAAGTGTGGTAAACTATAGATAGTGCCATCCACGAAGACGCGCCCGACTCCTCTCTGCTCCATACTAAAGTATAACTGACAGTACAGTAATCGTAGGTGCATATTCGTAGATATTACTATCTATAGTTTACGACGCTTTTGTCATGACTTCGACACATTGACACAAGAAAGCGAAAAGGACAATCAGACATCAGGCCAGATATGGCAACGTATGTATGTACACGTTTTTAAAGTAAGGAATACACAAAAGTAACTTACCGAGTTCTGTTCCCGTATTATAATCAAATTTATAGACTTTCAAGTCTTCACCGCCGCACACAAAAGTGGCCCGACTGGGCGCGAGCGAAGCTGAGTAACATTTCGTCGGCACTGGAAATTCGCGCATTTTGCGCATTGTGTCAGAAGAATAGAATGATACATTTGTACCTGAAATTAAGAAAAATAATGAATTAGTAAAATCAATAACAGCGTGCGTGTATGACCAGAGGCCCTAGACAAAGTAACATTCTATCGGCCTAACGATGATGGAAATGGCAAAAATGTATAGGATTGACATAAGCTATCGAAAAGCTTATGTCAATCCTGTTGAAAGTCGTTGTAGAAATACGAAACGCTTTGGAAGCGATTGTCACGTGTAGACCCTCATAAATGTAAACGAAGCAAAAGGAGTATGCAAGGATTGCAGCAGGTGGAGTTCTGTAGTTGCAGCCTGCCCCCATGGGAAAAAGGCGCGAGTTTATGTATGGAAGTAAGATTTCTGAGTAAGTTTGGCTACGTCTTTAAAAAGCCATGGAGAGGTTAAAGGTCATCCAATTTTCGATTTAAACTTTGGACTGTTTTCATAACGTCATATACATAAGTTTATCAGCTATTACAATCTAAACTAATATTATAAAGAGAAAATGTATTTTTATTTGTTATTTTACCATCAGAAAGCCATATTACCACTAAGTAACCTAACTAATATTACAAATGCGAAAGTGAGTTTGTTTCACGCTAAGACGGCTGAACGAATTTAGATTAAATGTGGCACATGGGTGGACCATGACCTGGAATAGGACATAGGATACTTTTATCCCGATATTCCCAAGTGAACGATACTTACGCGGGTGAAACCGCGGGGCGCAGCTAGTAGGCTATAATTTATAAACATACTAGCTTCCGCCCGTGGGGTATGTCGATAAAAAGTAGCCTATGTCCTTCCCCAGGGTACCACCTAACTCCTTGCCAAATTTTATCGAAATCCGTTCATTGGTTTAAGCGTGAAAAGGTAACATACAGACAGACAGAGTTACTTTCGAATTTATAATATTAGTATGGATATCACGTGGGCGACGCCGCTGGCGGAAGCTAAACAATTATAAAAATGTTGTACGAGGAATGCCTAAAGCTGTATTTACGTAAGTACGACAGGTGTGGTATGTTTTAATGTGTAACCTGATCTTGTTCTGCTCTTGAATTAAAATGTAAATTCGTACTAAGGTCAAACGTAATCGCGCCACATAACATGTCACAATATACTGACGTCATAGATTTATATTACGGTGGGTTGAGACCAAACGAACTTAAAACCAGAACGCTAGAGGATTCTTTTGTCGATATTTTTAATTCTACTATACATTGTACATAACAGGGTCTATATTTTTTGATATTCCGATAGCTCATGCCCGCCCTAAAGAGGTGTAATAAAGAATATGAATTAAAAATCTAAAAGAACATATTTATTCGAAATTTCACGGATTCAAGCTAGTTCTTGACATTTTAGTAGGGAGAGAGCAACAAAGGAATGTTCTGTCCCTGTTTACACAAAAAGAATTTAGATAAGTGGGGATAGAATGTGCGTTCGCTCGTATGGTCTAAATCGACTCCTACCTTATTACCACAAAACCGTGTTTATCTGTTGTTTAGCCTAAACACCTTTTAAACATGACATTTCTGTATGGAGTTTGACATAAAACTGACATTGAACAAGTGTCTAAGTTTTTTGTGGTAAGGCACATGACATTTCACCATGGAGTTTGACATAAAACTGACAGTAGACACGGGTTCAGGCTAAACGACTGATAAACACGGTTTTGTGGTAATAAGGTTACAAGCGCTTTGACCGCAAAGTCTTTCGGACGTATATCTGTTTTTTTTCGTAGAAACTCCCTCATTTCACTTCATGAAAGTAGTTTTTAGGGTTCTGTACTCAAAGCCTGCCAACAGGACTTAGCTTTCACGGTCTGTCTGACCGCCTATCTGTCTGTCTATCATTGGGCAGTAATTTTAAAACCGAAAAAGCTGTTTTTATATTCAACCAAATGTCATCAAAATTAGTTTAGCGGTTAAGCTGTTACAACGTACCAGGCAGACAGACACTTCGCATTTATAATAAGTATTAAGTAAGGATATAATATCTTACCGTGAGCTACTGTCAATATAGCTCCATCTCTTGACAGCTCTAAACTGTTTGGTATGGTTGGGAACTCCACTTTTTGGACCTCCTGAAAAGTAAATGAAAGTTTCGATTAAATACTTAATTACAATCAGAATGAATTAAAGTCAGGTTTATATAATCGAATGAATGAACCACGATAATCCCATGAAGTTACCTGGCTTATGTGGATTGAATTCCATTAGCTAAATCCGTGAATGAACACTCCAGTCAATAGTTGTTTCGGAGTTCTTAGAACGTTTATAATTCACTAGCTTTTGCCCGCGGCTTTCCCCGCGCGGATGTCGGAAAATATCTCTATCCAAATCCAGGTAAACAATTTATTCATTCCGTAATACATTGTATTTATATAACTCTATTGGTTTACGCGGCGCACGCCAGTAAAGCCAGTCGGCAAGATTTTTTCCGACATCTTCAACAATCATTATCATATTTCAGCCAATTTACACATAACCTTAATGAATTATAAACCTAAACCTTTCTCATGAATCACTCCGTCCATTGGTGAAAACTGTATGAAAATCGGATCGGTAGTTTTTGAGTTTATCGCGTCCAGACAGACAGACGCGGTCGGGGATAATCAGCATCTAATGTTCCTATTGCTGCGACACATGTATCCTATCTGTGAGAGGGAGTGCGCCTTTCAAAATCAAAAATCACATATTCAAACTAGGCTGAGAATCAGCACTTTTCGAACGTCAAAATTACATAAGACAGTCCCCCAAAACGCCCACCCTTCACCACTTCCTAGTGCTTTAGCTGGGAAGAAGTGGCGCAACAAACTCCCCAGCAGCACAGCTGTCGGTTCAGTTAGAAACAATTGATTCTATACAAAAGTATGCAAAATCATTTACATTACGCAACATAAATATAAATCTAATTATTAGCCATATTATTTCAGCTAGCACTTGCCAAAATAACACCCAAAAAAAAAAAAACGAGAACTATGTACTCAAGCAAAAATAAAATAATTAAGTAAATGTAAACATAAATTAACTAAATAAAAGCCTTCAGGTACAAAGGGCGTGCCCGCTTACATATTCACCACGCGGGCCCTATGGTTGGTGGGATCAATTTAGGACTAAAACATCTTCGAAAGTAAATAGTTGTTTATATGGTACAAGCTTTGCGCCCGATAGTATTTCCCATCGGCAGAAATGACGAAATTCCATCCATACTTTCATTCCCCATAAGGGACTGAATTTTCAAAATCCTTTCTTGCTGCTTGAACTATCTGCCTAAGCTTTTCCCAACTATGTTGGTGTCGGCTTCCAGTCTAACCGGAAGCAGTTGATATACAGGGTAAAATTAAATTAGCTAGCGGTAACTCTGCAGACGTGATGGGTATCTAAACAAGATAAAACAAAATACAAAAAAAAAAAAATTTTTTTTTTTGGGTATGGAATAATTGTTTTTTTTTTCCCAAACTTCACAGACGTAATGGGTATCGATATCTAAACAAGAAAACACAGATTTTCTCAAGTCATACTTCAAGTAACTACGATAACAGCGGTCAATGACCCCAAAAAAAATATCATCCAATCTTTTTTCTTTTATCGTGTTTAGAGATATCGATACCCATCACGTCTGCGCAGTATCGCTAGCTTCAATTTGACCCTGTATAAGGATCTCATGTACAAAATTTCATGCTTCCAGATCCAGCCGTATACGCTGTGCGTTCAATTACTGACACACGATGTCAGTGAATGAATGAATGAATTTAAGAGATTTGAATAAGTAAAATACATTACTTGTCCACTGGTACGATCCCAGACTCTCATCGTTAGGTCATCGCTCACGCTGACTATGCGTGAGTTATGAAGGAAGACTGCGTGTCTGATGCTACTCGAGTGCGCGCTTATTTTCTCCAGAGCTGAAATTAGCATATATTTCTGTTAGATTCTAATCTATCAATGGGAAGTTACGTTGGGCAATGGACAATAAAATAGAAACAAAAGCCATGTCCTAACTGAAAGCAACTGTCGTCCAAGAACGCGATCGTGGCGCTCGTTTATATGAAAATAACGTACTCGCGCGATCAATCAAGTCGCGTTTGTACGTCATATTTCATGTAAACGATCGCGTAATCGCTTTCTCGAGCGGCAGTCGCCATCGTTAGGACACAGGCAACTAACAGACAAGTATGTGGGAACTTAGATGAGGCTTGAGACAAGGTTGTTGTACGGCCTAATTAGTCTTCTAAAAAAATTAAAAGAAATATAGATACAATTAAAATATTTTCTACTTAGTTTAGGCCAGCCATGACTTGCTATTAACCTTTTGGCTCATTATGTGAAAACATATAAAAAAAATATATTGAAGCTTTTAACATATGTATCATAAAATCTAATGAGTGTGTGTGTTAGTTAACTGTTATTATGGATAAGCTCAATAAATGTAAACTATTAATAAATTATTCAATAGGTATATATATACACCCTTTTATTGAATGTAAATATTTGGTTCTTCTCAATTGATTGCATAAATATGTTGATTATTTGTAATCAAAGTTATCTTGTATGCTAATTAATGCTTCCTCAACTTACTGTTTATGAGTGTAGAATATGTATATGGTGTCTCTCTGACAATATTTAAAACTCTACAATAAGCAATTTTAAGTATTTCAGAAATATTTACTTAGAATAATAATTTGACAATTACATATGATAAAAAAAACACTTAGATCTCAACTAAGTATAAAGAACATAATAGATTCACTATTTCAAACAATAGGTCAACATGCATTGATAGTTTAATTACAGATTAGAATCTACTACAGGAAGTAATTGCCCTTTCCTTATCAGACATAAAATTGTAAAAAGCTAACCTCCCGCTTCAGGTTTGTTGAGGTCATATACGCGTATAAGTTTCTCATTGCTGGCAGTGAGTAGCTGTGTGTCGTCAGCATTGAAGCTTACGCTCTTCACTATGTGTTCGTGATCGAATGTGTGCACCACTTCACCGTATCGAGCGTCCCATATTTTTGCTGTAAAATTATTTTAAAATATTGTTAGATAGTCTGGCTATGTTATTGAGTGGCTGATGGACACTTATTTATGAGAACCACAATTAGGAGCGTTTTTTCGCTTTATCCACTATCAACTGCAACAACAACATTTACAACTAGCTGCTGTTGCAAAAGTAGCCTTAGTTACTTCTTATAACATGAGCTATCTCCCAGTGAAAGTCCCGTCAAAATCGGTATAAAAATTGTTTTTTTGTCATATACACTTTCGTATGCATTTAGTAAAAAGCTCGTATTTTACCATTAGAAACAGAGAATCCAATTTTATTTATTTGTAAGTATAGTTATATCTCTCACATCCATGTTTTAGATTAAGTACTTGGAATAACACAAAGTACCATAGCAGATAGCAACATTGTGAGAGTTAATAGTGTTGAAACAAAGCATTTGAGTGACATTTGTTTGATTGTTTGTTCAATACCCAATTGTGAAAAAAAAACTAGATAATATTGTGGCCAGAATTAATTACATGGAATGATGTAATCAACTTATTATGATTGCAAAAGTGAAATGAATAAGAGGATCATAAATAATTATTCTACTTTTAACATCTACAGCAAATTTAAACAAAAAAAAAATTATCTAAGAATGACATATTTTACAAAAATGTTTTTTTTTTTAATTACCAACTTTGAAGCACTATCAAATATTTATGTTACCTGAAAAATCTGCTGCACCACTAGCTGCAAGATTAGCATTTTGCGTCAAAGCTACCCCCCACACTGCACCTTTGTGACCTTCAAATGTGCCAATCCAATCACCTGTTTCACCTTGTCGTAGCATGGGCTTGCCATCTAAAAAGGAATTCATATACAATGTGTTGAATTGAATATTACAATGTGTTGCTAAGAAAGCTTGAATCAAACAGGGCTTTGTGTACAATTTTTTTTTTTTTTTTTTAAATATAAACTTTCTTCAATTCATGTATGAACCCATTTTGGTTGAAAGGATTGAATTGGATGTGAAACTGTGCTTAGTCATAAAATCATTCCATTTTACTATATTTTCACAGTAGTGTTGAGTAATTATTTGACATTAATGTTTAATAGAAATACATTTTTTTTTGCCTTCTCTCTCTCTCTTTTGTCTTGAGCTTAAAAAGTAAAGTAAGTGGATATAAAACCCAAACCACAATTTTTAAGTGAACCTGAAATAATAGAGAGAAGATTTCAATATTCATTTTATTAATTAATTAATGTTTTCATTCAAGTACATATTAACAAATTTTGAATTAAAATTGGAATGGGCAACTAGCTTCGTCTTTCTGACTGACTGACCCCCTGACAATTCAGAAGAGCATGTAATTGGTTTATTTGAAATAAATTCGTTGAGTTTGTGTTTGAATTAATATTTATTTAGCATTAATGGTGAAAGGTGAGCGTTTTGGGGGACTGTCTTATGTAATTCTGACATTCGAAAAGTGCTGATTTTCAGCCTAGTTTGAATAAATGACTTTTGATTTTGATTTTAGATTTTGATTATATGCAAATGATAACATCTTTCAATTTTCCTTGTAAAGTTAAACAAGGCTTTCCTTTTATAAAAATATCTTGTAAAAACCATTGTGTTAGCTTATCACACTGTCAAATACATGTTAATGATGTAGCAGAGAGGTCCTACCTAGAATATAAACTATTAAAACAATGCAATGATTAGCGCTACAGCTGCTCAACAATAAAATACTATGACCACTATCATAACAAATAATAAAACAATTGTAATAGTAAGCTATAGTACCAGATAAAAAGTATATCAGATACTCTAATGATAGATTATGTACACATAGAAGAACAATGACAGGAAGGCACAATTATTGACTAATTTCCTTATAGCCACATATTGAAAGTAGCATAGTAACATATTTTCAAGCCCTTCCATAAAGTAAACATTAATGTCAAGTACTTTGACAAACCTTGAGTGAGCACAAGGTGACCCACAATGGGTGAAATGTCAACATTCAACATAGGAACAAAATTTACTGCCTGCAACAATTCATGAGCACACAAAGGCGTGGAACTTATATGTCATGCTGCCGGTAGGTACATGAATAAAAGCACGAGCGCAAGCCTCAAGGCGAGCAGCCGAGGAAACATACGAGCGGATACTCAAGGTACTTCCTGCATGTCCGGAAAGAGAAGGTCACAACATGCATAGAATGCACGCCGGCCGAGCGGACAACTCCACACAAACAAGAAAAGTGAAGGCCTTTCGAATACATCTCGTCACCAACATCTGTCACGCCAGAGCACTACTCACAGTCACCAACACACTTGCAAGACTTCTACACAAATATAGGCCAAGGCGATAGGGCACACTGATTACAAATTAGTCGTCAAAACTCACCTTTGCAGGCCGAAATTAAATAAAACCCATCTTTTGTAACGTCACTAAAATCCAAATGCACGACTGGTCTAGTATGGCCACCGCATGTGAGAGGAACTTGCTTGAAAGTTGTCATTTTGTTTGTTGTACTTTTTGAAAATAAAACTAATTATCTTTGTTGTTAACTAAAAATTAACCTAATGAGTCTGATCGTTCTGAATGTTGACAATCGACTGACGGAAAAGTGGTAGATGGTATTGCTATACATGTTATGATTACCTACCTTTTTAAATAAAAGAGTAGTGTTTATAAAAAAAAGTAATGAACAATCTACCCTCATAAAATTGTTTTAATTGTTAAAAAATGCAGTCCAATCTATACTATGTCAAATAGAAAAATAATATTGCAATAATAAATTCGTACTAAAGTAAAACATCAGAAATATCAGAACATTTTGAGCAATTACAATTAAGAAGATAATTTGTTTTTAAACAAAATAACAAACTGCATTCTGCCTGCACTGAAATCTGAAAAGGGAATTTTATTTCGGCTGTGCTACAGTCGAGCAATGGAGACTGTGCTATTAATGATCCTCCGTTGTTACGAGACCATTACTGATTTGTTTGATGAATAATTTAAATGTTACGATATTCGTATCGAAGCACAAATACATTCTCATGAAAATTTTTCACGAATGTGTAGTCTTACTAAATTAGTAGTTTTTTTTTGTGGTGGTATTTTCGTGATTTATTTTTATTTTACATTTCGGTTAGGGCAATTTATATTGTGCCTTGTAAATATTTATGAGGAGATACGTATATTCTAACTCAGCACTTACGGTTAGCAGCTTTATTAGCACTTACGGTTGACTAACACAACATTTTAGAGAGAAAAAAAACCCTGACTGCACAATGCTATCGTTTTGTATTTTGGATGACCAGAAATTAAATGGAAATGAAGGAACCTGTGCTCAAGATTTTGAAACCGTAGCATTTGACAATATTTTCGTATGCAGAAAAGGAAGAAATATTTCAAAATTTTACGCACTACACTACAGTGTTCTTTTTTTTTCTAGTGTAAGTAGTAAGGTTCAGGCTTTATAATTGTATTCTCGCCGTTACACCGACCGAAACGAAGGTATGACGTGTCATTTGACGTTGTCAAATCGTATTGAATTTGTTGTGGTTAGTTTGCAAATCGGATTTCACTCATTTTTAAGTTTAAATAATAAATATGGATTTCTTCACTTCTATACCCACCCATATTGACTATGTCGGCCAGGCTAAAGCTGAAAAACTGTACAGAGCAATAATAACGCTGTTCAGTATAGTTGGTTTCGTATGGGGTTACATCGTTCAACAGTTCTCACAATCTGTGTACATTCTGGGGGCCGGATTCATCTTAGCTGCGATCTTGACAGTTCCTCCATGGCCTATGTACCGCCGCAACCCATTAAACTGGCAGAACCCAAGAAACAATGAAGAGAAACCAGCAGGCAAAAAGGGGAAGAAATAGGAGCATTTCCTGACAAATTCAGCCACCACCATGATCAGAAGTGTATTCCAAACAGTTGTGTATTTCATTATTCTCAAATAAAATAGTTTATAAGGTTCATAGTGGTTTTATTACATATTAGATTAGATAACAAAACATAATTTCACCTCTGTACATGTGCGGCAGGTGCAGAGGTAAAATTTAAGCTTTAAAAAGAATTCAGTCAATATCATTTTCACAAAAATAATAATACAGATACATCAGAAACAAATTAATTTAAGAATTGTATGAACCTTGACGAAAGGATTTATTTAAAGGCGCGATTCCATTAGGCAAGTCTTGCATGCAAGTATGACGTCACATTTGCGTACAAGTTGCTTGCATTGGAAAAATGTTTTCGAGAGTGAACATTGCAGGTTTTACTTCCATGCAAGTGGAGATGTTCAACAGTTGAGTCGGACATCATGGGTGGAAGACATGCTGCTTATGCTGAGTCATTTCTGAGATAATAATTTATACTTATTACAGATTGAATAAAAAAAAGAAACATCGTCGCCAGCCTGTTCAGTGGGTTCGAAACGTGCAACTAACGTATGCACATTCAGTTTGCATGTCAGTTGAATAAAAAATTTACAAGCTCAAACTACCTCATACAAGTTATAGGTTGTATGCAGGTTTGTTCAAGTTGTATGCAATTTGCCACCTGCATACAAGTAACTTGCCTAATGGAATCGCAGCTTAACACTACCTTAATACCTATATGAGAGAAATTTTCTATAATCAACATGATAAAACGTTTTTGAGACTGAAAGAATTGTCTAGAAATATCCATGTTGCAAATAGCACCATATAATTTAATTTTAGGTGATTCAAAATTGAAAGCACCTTCAGATATATTATGTGTTCGGTACACAGGGTACAATAAAATTATTGTATGCAATGTCAAAAATAGTAAATATTTTATCTGAGTCAAAATTCAGTTTACTTGGGCCAAAAACTCACAGACATACTTAATAAAAAACATGGAACTATTCTTAGAGCGTTATTACATTGATGATTTGCCAGCGTGTTTCCAGCGAGGTGATTTGTGAACGTGCTGCGACGCGAGCTAACCGCGACGTATACGATGCGTTTTGATACTTTCGATTCGATTGCCTCGCTCTCTCTTGTAACTTGTACGTCAATCACTCTCGTCTCATAAACGCGGCGAACACGTTGAACAATCGCCTCGCTGATAACTCGCTCGCAAATCGCCAGTGTGATATGGTCCTCACTGCATCACATTATTGCTTCGCAGTAAGTTTTTGGCCCAAGTAATTTAATTCATACCAAACTGTACCATGCGGTGTAGATAATTATTGCTACTTTAGTAAAGAAAAAATATTGTGCTTGCGTTTTCGTTGTAATTTGACTTATTTGAAGCTGTAGGCAAGACTATGTCTAGCAATTAGATTCTTGGAAAACATACAGTAATAGAATGGAAGACTATCAGGTGCTAACTGTTACAATAAATTCCGATCCAGTAAGATGTTGTTTATGACTTCATAACTATAACTGCCATGTAATTCATAGATACATGATGTCTCTTGGTTTTATTACTGGTATTATTTACATTACAAGTCTATTATTAGGTAAATATCAATAAACAAGCCAGCTACTGGTTTTTTATCTAGCCTTGTGTAAGGCACATGGTTGAGCGCTAATGAGTAATTATAATCTACTTTCTACTAAATTGCTAACTAAGTCATATCAGACAGGATCTAAATCAACTTTTATACATAACTGGGTTAGCGATGCAAGCTCAATATAAGGGTGTCCCTTATTCATGAAGGTCATTAATAAATAATGTTTTAGTGTATTGCTTTCTCAATGAAATTAACACGCTGACCGCCAAGCCCAAAATTGGTGATTTTCATCTTTTGGACTTAGCATTTTTTTTTGCGTAATTCATATTCTAATTTATTTTCAGTTGACCAAAAAGTCGTACAATAAACCCAGTTAGACAGGAAACAACCGTGGAGGCCAGGGGTTTTAGAATTCACAGTAAAATGTATTAAAATGTGTTTCCTGGTGGACACACTGGCCTCCGAATAAGCAAAGGCAAGGCACTGCCTGTTTCCCAAAGGAAACACGCGGCCTCTGAAGATGGTACTTTGTGTTTCCGGAAGGATACGCATGGCGCTCAACGTCTTAAAATGAATAGGAAATTACACCCTCTATTGTGCGCTTTTGTAATTTCTCACGTGCCGTTATTATTGTGGACACGTCTCAGCATCACGATAACACAGGGAAGTAAACTAAGTATATTATGGAAATGTATGAAGACGCTTTTAAATTTCCGTCCACGCTAAGGTTATAACGTGCACATATTTCCATACATTTTATCACAGAAATTACAAGAGCGCACATTGTATACGCAGAGGATTGTTATAGAGTGGTTAAGCCTTTGCTGCCAGGATTTGTCTGTAAGTTGTATTCCTACTTTTCACAACTCTATAAGATGCGTAGTGCTATGCGACTAAGATGAATGGTGGGAAACTACTTTCCATCTATATTAGAACGTTGTAGTATCACTAACATTTAAAAGAAATTCTTAGCGTACACACGGCTGAAGTTATACATTTCCATTATAAGCTGACCACTCATTGTACGGAAATCCTTTACAATGCGAGATTAGCTTATACTGGAAATGTATCGCTTGATGTGCCGTGTGTACTTCATTCGTAACTTGATCATAGCTAGTATTATACAAAAACATTTGCTCACAGATGATAATCTCAGGTATAGTTTCTAATAGGAAGTAATTATTATAATATTTTTATAATGTGACTATGCCTTTAAACTAGGCCTGTATGTGCAGACCAGTGCAATAGCTAAAACGTATTTTTAATATTATAGGAAGAAATTGTGTGTTAGTGACGTAATGTGGTAATCACATACAATATCAACTCCAACCTCAAGCATTGAAAAAGGAGCTCTATACCTTGTCAAATACAGTAAAATTTCCAAAATTTAAGCGACAGTACCTACTTGATGACGCACAGAAGATGCATTGCAGACACGTCGTGCACTTCAGGCCATTAAAAATGTTACTGTACATCACAATATAAAAAATAAATATTTCATAGCTTTACTTTGAATCGAGTTGGTGTTGTTAAGATGTACGACTGTCGATGGCATATTGAAATATTGATACAATGGATATAAAGTTTAAAATAGTTAAAATATATAAATATGTCTTAAGAAAAACGGTGAGGTATAGCAACACAGCCTCTTTACAATGTCAGCTCAAAAAAAATGTTTTCGTATAAATTGTCGTATAAACAATAATTTAAGAAAGTTTACGTTCAAAAAGGAATAAAGATAATTAAAATAATTAATTAAGTAATATAAAAATATTATGCAACTTGCATTAAAAAAGAGTAGCTTTAGTTAAAAATGGTGAACCTTTTTGCAATTTTATAATTTCTTATACTTTTTCTTGCACTTCTGCATATTGAGACAAACTTTTTATTTATTTTTCATCTCTTGGAACAATCTTAATCGACTTTCTAGTAGTACGGTATGATCAAGACCCAAAACAAATAGCGATAAATGTCTTGTCACAGTATACATAGGCAGTGTACAACAAAAGCTTGTAAAATATTGCCATAACGAAAAGCACTGCAAATGCAATGCAGTCTATTCTGAACTACATATTTTCAGTAAAACTTATTTTGTCTCTAAGTTGCTTCACAACGTTGAATATTCTACTTTCGCTGCACACATCACAATCTTCAACAGCGTCTTCCATTTCAGAACTTTCACTTGTTTTATCACATTTTTCTTCGTGACTTTTCTCACTGGGTTCTTTTTCTTTATTTGCACTGTATGTCTCCTTTTCAAAGTTATCGTCTAGATTCTGAATATTCTCTTCTTCTATACTTGAACTATCGCTAACTTCTTCGGTATCGCAGACCTGCTGCAGGGTTATTACAGCGAACATGAGTGTTACGCCGTAGTTGACGATGGTTAATGACAGAGGACCCAGCGCTAGTATGAATACTGCCATAGTAAACAGTAGGGCTGCGATGGATTCGTAGTGCCTCCTGTAAATAAAGGGAAATATTATAAAAAATAATAACCAAAGCCAATTTGTACTACGGCGATTGGAGAACTAAGATTATTTTGATATTATAATGTTTGAATAACCTAACTAAAATCAATCTGCCTTTTCCCAACTATGTTGGGGTCAGCTTCCAGTCTAACCGGATGCAGCTGAATACCAGTATTTTACATGGAGCGACTGCCATCTGACCTCCACAACCCAGTAACTAGGTAATATGATACCCCTTGGTAAGACTGGTTGTCAGACTTTCGGGCTTCTGACGACCCGTAACGACTGTCAGAGATCCACAAATGACAGCCGGTACCAACGGCTTAACGTGCTTTCCGAAGCACGGAGGAGTTTCGATATGTAAAGATGGTCACCCATCCACGAACCAACCCCGGCAAGCGTAGCTTAACCTGATGGATCGACCCGTGCGGCTGTTATTACCTAATTAAAATTATAGTAGCATAATACTGGTACTCACAGATTTTTCTTGGGCCCATTCATGTGCCACACGCAGGTGGAACAAGCAGACATCATTAATCCAGAGTGATACGACGTATCTGGTTTCAATACTATGCTGTACCTGTAATAATATCGGAGATTTAATTTTGAGAAAATACTGGCTTGATACAACCCGACCGCGACATGTGTAGGAAAATCCCATACGACAACGTAAAATAGACGAAAATTGTTACATAATCAACCGCCAACTATTAAGTAAGTTCTTAATTTGTCTACAAGGTGATCAGACTTTCTGATGGAGAATGTCATATTAATTACTGTGATTAACAAAAATATATCCTAGTCCAAGCCCTAAATAATTATAATAATAATTTGAATTACTTCTTTATACTTATGCATTTTTTCCTAAAATATGGTCTTAACTAGCTGCACCCCGCGGCTTCACCCGCGTAAGTCTCGATCCTGTGGGATTATCGAGATAAAAAGTATCCTATGTCCAGGTGTGTTCCATGTCATGGTCTACCCCAGTGCCAAATTTCATCCAAATCCGTTCAGCCGTTTCAGCGTGAAAGCGTAACAAACTCAGACTTCTGTCCAGAGTATAAAAACCCTGACTTCTAAACTAGGTTTATGTTACTACCTGTATCTTAGAATACATGTACAAGACCACGAAAGGAGAGATTTTTCGCCTGATAGTGTTACGACCGAGAGTGAGAGCGTGAGGGTGGTATGTCACTTCTCAAAATTGAATTCCAGGAATTAAATCAAAATTTAATACAAAAATTAATATAACTTACGAAAAATTCCTTGCCCACGTCAAAAGCGCGGGTACATTGACTAGAGTGACAATGAGCCACATGGAAAACATCATCATGTGGAAATTTAAACTGCTCAGATCTTCATCGACATCAGAGTGCTTGTCGTCCTTCTTTACATTCACTTGACAAACCTTTTCTGAATTCGCACTGGTTGCTTTGTCCTGAGTTCTCTTCCCATTTTGACTAGTAGATTCTGTAGCTTTTACAAGCCTTGTTTCAGTTTCATTGTTGATATTTTTGTTTTTTCTCTTAAACATTAGGCAAATTCTCGAGCCTACTTTCGCCATTAGTTTGTATACGTAATCTTCGAGGTACTCTTCATACATTTTGGACAGCTGAAATGGAGGATTAAACTTTTATGTAAATAGAGGCTTAAACAAGGTGATTAGTATCTCAAGCCGGGTACTGAATTTTACGCTTACATTTGCTTTGTTACTGTCGATAGTAGGAATTTGGTTTAGAGTGTGTATTCTAAGAGTTGGCAACGTTGCCATATTTCATATTGCCAAATTAATCAAAACAGCGAAATATTTGACAGCTATTTGCGAAGTTGCCCACTTTCTGAATGCACTCTCTTAAGTTGGCCAGTTTGGAAGTTATCCTGGAATCTGAGTCTTCAAAGCTTATTGTTACAGGTCGTGTTAACATTTTTTTTCATTTTAACTTCCACTGGAAAATATATAAACTTACCATAAACGCATAGAAGGCCGCGCCGGCAACGAGCGCGGCGGCTCCACACGACAGCGGCGTGGCACACAGGAGCCCCGCACTCACCACCATCGGCACCTTCTGAAGACCCGACGCCACCTTTTCCGCGAAAACACTTCCACCTCGCCACATTATCCTAAAGATAAAACTTTTTGGTGAACAATACTGGCCCGTTCGTTGTAGTATTGTATATATCGTCCTAAGTTACACCACAACCCCCTGCTCTCCGCCCCCCACCTCCTGTCTGCTCCAGCCTGTGCCGCCTGGCATCCTACGTCACGCTTGGTGATTGGCGGTGTCCAGTTCACTCAAAAAACCATAACTCATTTTATATTTGACCGTGGGTGCGATCATTTACAACATCATGCAGTTGCTAAAGACGTCGTTTGAAGATAAAATTGTGTTCTCATGCATCATCTGCCTAGCCTTTTCCCAACTATGTTGGGGTTGGTTTCCAGTCTAACCGGATGCAGCTGAATACCAGTATTTTACATGGAGCGACTGCTTATCTGACCTCCACAACCCAGTAACTGGGTAATACGATACCCCTTGGTAAGACTGGTTGTCAGACTTTGGGGCTTCTGACGACCCGTAACGACTGTCAAAGATCAACAAATGACAGCCGGGACCAACGGCTTAACGTGCTTTCCGAGGCACGGAGGAGTCTCGGTATGTAAAGATGGCCACCCATCCACGGACCAACCGCGGCAAGCGTAGCTTAACCTGATGGATCGACCCGTGCGGCTGTTACGTAACCACGAGCTCCTCCGTAGCCACGAGCTCCTCCAAAATTGTGTTCTCATGCAATGCAGGAAAATGATTCTTACTTACGCAGAAAATACTTACTATTACTTATTTTCTACCCTGTATAGTCAGTTTATCGCCACTAATACATACCTAAACAGGAGTCTATGCGCAATCTGGGATGAGAACACCATGACTGCAAGCATGGTTGCCCCCATGATGTTCACGATGCCTAGCGCAGTCATATACGCGGGCACCACCAACAAAGACTTTATAAAGTACCGCAGCTCTTGGTTCTGCCAGCTCGCGTTCTCAAACATAAATGATAGTACTGGAATAGAACTGTAATGAAAGATAAAGTAGGTGTTTTAATTAACATACATACATAAACGCCTTCTTCCCATGGAGGTAGGCACAAACAACAGAACGCCACCTGCTACGATCCTTACAAACTCCTTTTGCCTCGTTTATGTTCAAACATCTGGTCATACAAGCACGCCGGTTGCGAGTACTACGCACCTGACTTCAGGTATTTTAATTAAGTAACTATAAAAAATTTCATAAAAATCCATTTTTTTTATTTGGATAAACAAAAAGAATACTATCATGTCTTTTATAAAAAAAGATTCAACTCAGATTACATGGGACTTAACATAACTCGCGAAATGTACTACAACCCTTAGGAGAATACAGTTGCCTGCCAGGGTTGCGGGAAAGTCCGAAAGGGATACCGGGACCTTGGCAACAGGCAAATGAAGGAACACGGGTGGGTTTTAGTCAGTAAAAGTCTGACACGCCCTTCCGCTCCGCCCAGAGCGGGAGAAGTCATTGGATGATTTCCCATCCTCAAAAAAAAAAAAAAAAGGAGAATACAGTTGTGATGTTATGTTATTAACTCGGTAAAACCAAACCAAGCCTTCCAAACAGGAGTGCGGCTTGATCCCCTCGCTCATGAATGCACTGCGTAATGACACGCAAGAGCCGTGTTCTTGCATGTCTAGTATGTTGCTTCTTGCTTTAATATACTTACTGAAAAACCGTACTGTAGCCTTCCTCATGAACGCAATGTGTAACAACACGCTAGAGCCGTGTTCTTGCATGTGTAGTGTGTTACTTGCTGCATCACAAATTTCTTCCTACAGCTGACAAAACTATGATATACTTACAGAAAAACCGTAGCACCGAGCCTTCCAAACAGGAGTGCGTAGTAAGGTTTGATCCCCTCACTCATGAATGCACTGTGTAACGACACGCAAGAGCCGTGTTCTTGCATGTGTAATGTGTTACTTGCATCACAAATTTCTTCCTACAGCTGACAAAACTATGATATACTTACAGAAAAACCGTAGCACCGAGCCTTCCAAACAGGAGTGCGTAGTAAGGTTTGATCCCCTCACTCATGAATGCACTGTGTAACGACACGCAAGAGCCGTGTTCTTGTATCTGTAGTATGTTGCTTCTTGCAGCTAATAATATTATGGCTGCGGCGTAAGGCACTAGGACTGGACTGTAGTTGCGAGCTATCTGCGCAAGACGGAGGTACCACGATGTTGATATGCTGAAATGTGTTTTAGTATTAAAAATATATTATAATTCATATAACATATTTTTATTTCCGAAAAATAATGTTTTAGATAGATCTGAAAAAATGTGACAGTCATAAGATCAATAAGGAAGACTGTCTGCAGTCTAAATCGTGCCTGTGTTATTTCCTTATTCTATGATGTTTTGGAGTCGGTATTTTTCCCTGGACCGTCCATAATTTGGGTAGAACACATACCTTAATTTTAATATAAAACCATGAAAAGACGTCAGAAATGATCTTATAAAGTACTCAGTATTTATACCATGCATTATATGATCATCATATTAATTAATGTATACCTTCATTTTAAAACTCACCTTATGGTGTATGTGCACTGTGGGTCTAATAATAAAGTTACTTTCACATGCTCTGTAGCCTCAAGCCCTTCTGTGACATTAGGGTTACTTCTATACAACCTCATTTTCATTGGTGTTTGTTTTACGTGGCTGAAATATGGTTCATCGTATTAAAATAGAACCATACAGTAATAAAAAACACATGTTTATCCAAGTCACCTTCATAATAAAAATGAAGCATTTATTTTACACTCGAACATACACATTTTTTTTGGACCAACGTTATGAAAAATATGAGGGCATCAATAAATCATTTATTTTGCTTATTGGACACAACAAACTGATTGTATCGTATCATAGGGGTTCAGGGTCTTGAATTAAGGTCAATGAACTCTCTCTTTTCTTTATATTACTGCTTGTTATTCCTGTGCGTGTCCCAAATAAAATATTTTTCTTTCTGTCTTTGCTAAACACGCTAAATTAACTGTTAATTGAGTAACATCAGTTCAGGTTCTACTACTAACTCTCAAGAATTATCTGCGCTAAAAAACGCAGCATTTAACACAAGTCTCACAGTACTGCGTGCGAGTCCAAATCATCGAGAAACTTTTACGGAAATATGCATCTAATCTTCTTGTTAATAAGTTCAATATTTATTTGTTTTAAACCTCGAAGCGTCAAGACTTGCTACTATTATTCCTTAACGCTTAATCTTCGGTACATAGTACGACATTTTGATACTCACGTAAAATAATGATAGTTCTCATGGTTCGGCGCCCACGGTACATGAAACTCCGCCGACACATGATACTGCGTAGCTTTACAACTCGCAGTAGGTTCTACATGTAATAGATAAGCCTGATGTAATATATTGAAGTCTTTCAATACCAGTTCGTAGTACAGACTGTCTTGTTCAGTCTCCTGCAGTATTACGAACTTTCCGAAGTAGAAATCTGAAGGTAGATCCACTTCGATCTGACGTGATGCGTGATCGTTTATGTCAACGTTTAGGACTATCTGAAAATAAGGTGCAAGTTTTATAATAGACATATAATCTCGCCTCCTTTAATATTTATTTATATTTAAATATTTTTTTCGAAGATGTATAGCCATTTCTCCTCGCCGCTCGTTTCGTGCCCGCGCACGAAACGAGCGGCGAGGAGAACGCGCTCCACGGTTAGCCGTGGAGTTTCTTGCCGTCTCTTCTCCATAGGAAACGACCAATTAGAACCGTGCACCTAGCTTCTGACGTTTCGGAAGTGCCGCGTATAGGTTTATGTGAAATAACATATTTTGATTTGATTTGGCTCTCAAAAAGAGAACAGAAGCGCCCGCGATTGCCATTTGTTCTATGAGAACGCCTCTGTAATGCCAGCAAATCATGCCCTAACTAAGTGCACGATAGTGCTTTGTTTACATGATTGTCCATTTAGTACATTAATGTGTGCTTTCTGTACATTTTCTGTAATTACTTAATTAGGCATTTTCATCCACGCATATTCAACTAACGCATTCTAATACCCGCGTGACGAAGCCGTAAATATTACTATCACTTTTTTTTTCTAATAGAAAGAAAAAAGAAAATTCATTTATTCAGCACAGACTAAAAGGCACACTAATAGACACATACATCATCTATACTAATATTATAAAGCTGAATAATATTATAAAGCTGAATCTGAATATATATAACTCAAAGGTGACTGACTGACTGACATAGTGATCTATCAACGCACAGCCCAAACCACTGGACGGATCGGGCTGAAATTTGGCATGCAGGTAGATGTTATGACGTAGGCATCCGCTAAGAAAGGATTTTGATTAATTCTACCCCCAAGGGGATAAAATAGGGGATGAAAGTTTGTATGAAACTTTGTCAATTTTAAACCGATCGGGCTGAGACTTTGCATGCATAAAGCTACTATGACGTATAACGTACACAGTCACACAGATAGTCTAGAGCCTGAGAAAGGACATAGGCTACTTTTTATCGACATAACTCGCGGGCGAAGCCGCGGGCGGAAGCTAGTAATATTATAAAGCTGAAGAATGCACTAATCTCAGGAACTACTGGTTGGAATTGAAAAATTATTTTTGTGTTGGATAGTCCATTTATCGAGGAAGGTTATAGGTTATATAACATCGCTAGGACCAATAGGAGCGGAGCATAAATGAAAAATGTTGCAAAAACGGGAAAAATTATTCCTTTTTGAGAGATTCCGTTGCGTGTGCTGCGTAAACGGTTTAAGTTACGAAAATATCATGTATGATGTAATTGTTCCTCTTTAAAAGTTCTAAAAAAAAGTCCGCGACAGCATATGTCTGTCTTTTAAGATTGACTCACTATAAACTTTTTTATAGTAATCAAATTTGTTCGAAATTAATGCATTATTTGCGAAGGAGTTTTATCAACATAATATTAATTCTTATTCAAATAAATAGTTTTAGCATCAAGGGTATTTATGTAGTAGTAAAATACTTTTTAATTCACTCGAATCGGACATTTAATTTCGAAGTTATCACGCAATGCAATTCGCGAACCGTTCAACGCGAACCGTTCAACGCCGGCGGGCGCCGCGCCGCGCCGCCGCGACGTTCCCTACTCTAGAGAGGAGAGGACGGGCACACGGGTAGACCATGACCTGGAATAGGACATAGGATACGTTTTATCCCTTTATTCACACGGGATCGAGACCTACGCGGGTGAAACCGCGGGGCACAGCTAGTCTGTAATAAAGTCTGACTTACTCATAAATTACCTACGCATTTTACTTCAGCATTTTAAATTAATCATTCAACACTTTTAATCCTGGAATGAGGCCAACAAACCTATACACGTAGGGGATTAAAATAAATGCCCTTTCCTTTACTCACCGAAATGATGGAAGGTCTTATCTACTAATAGATTATACCTCACTCATTTCCTTATGTGTGACGTCAGAGACAAATTTGAAGAAAATTATAAACATTATTTTTAACCAACTTCTTCAAAAAGGAGGAGGTTATTAATTTGTTTGTGTGTTTGTTACGCGATTACTCCGCTAATTATGAACCGATTTTGATGATTCCAAAAATAATTTCTTAGTTGCATCTTTGTAATTTTATGTTATTATCTACAATAGTTAGCTAAGGCTGTGCATTGTTGCCAGTCATTATTTAACAGATCTTATCAATAAATAAATTAGTGCTCAACAACCAGCTAATGTGGAAGGAAATTCCAGCTGCCATCAACATTATGGATAAAATGACTGATAACTCCCATTAAATAATAATTAATACGATTACTTATTTATGTCAATACTCATAATAAAAAAAGCTTAAATATAGAGTTCTTACATCAAATATTAAGCCTAGTTCACAAGACGCTGTCATGTACGATATTTTACTGTTAAAAGTTGACACGTCAACATCCCACCGTTAATAGAGGTATACGGTTAAAAAAAAAGCAGTAAGTATTAAACTGCCACGTGATACAATAATTATACAGAAAAATATCGTAGGGATCATAGCAGCGTGAACGGGGCCTATAGCCTCCTAACAAATCCAATAATAATTACTAAACATAGGTATAACAAATGACAATCAAATCTTTTAGATTTTTTTTGTGAACTATGGCTGATCTATTCTAGAAGTTAATACTGTATTTTACTCACAGGTTTCTTAGTAGGCGATACTTTGACGATGACATGCGACCAATCAGGGTATTGCTCTTTGATTTTGTGTAAGTTAATCGTAGCCAGTTTACGTCGTCCAAAATCATTGGCAGCGCCCGTCCAGCGGCTAAGTTCTCCCAACGATATTGCGTGCTTACTAAAATATAAAATAAATTGTATTTACATTATTTTTTTTATTTGATTCATAGGCATCCTCTTAAGAGGTAATTGTACTCATCATTATGAACAACTTTCACAATGAGTCCAACCCTGAAATCGCGAAAAAAACAGCTGTTCCCTACATTCGCAGTTGGCATAACTCGTCAAAATATAGGGAACAGCTTTTTTTTTTTAATACAATGATACTTTTAGAGAATGTTCATGAATTAAATTTCAACCTGTCTATATAAAGGCTTACCAACTAAATACATACACAGCATGAACCCACAATCTTCATCGTAATAAAATTATAGACCTCAGATGTATTAACTAAAAAAAAATACCCAAGAATTGAACAAGTTTATTTTATTTACTATTATGTGCACTTTATTGTACACATACATACATAAACTCACGCCACCAGCTACGCTACATACTCCTTAAGCCTCGTTTATCGTAATAAATCCATAATTTGCTATAATTTCAAGATCTATGTCAAATCTCCATTCAATATCATTTACCGCGTCATATCGCCTATCGGCCGATAACTGCGGTATACAAGTCATTGCCCTCAAAATAAGGAACACAAAGATGTTATCTTTGTGTTCCAAAAATGACATTGAGGGCTCAATATGAGCGTGCTTTTGTCATTTCTAGATAGCTAGATATGTAAAGGTTAGCCCCGATGGTCTACCTACTTGATTAATTTATTCATTATAGTCATCGTTACACTTCTATTAATCGCAAAGTCATCATCCTAGAATTTAATGAAGAATTTCTGTACTAAATGATAATAACGATATTAAATACAAATAAATTGAAGTGTCTGTTTATAATGTCAAAATAACAGCTTTTTAGTTTTAACTAAATGCATATGAAAGTATAAGTAATTATACAGTACTTACTTATATTTTTTATTTTATTTTTAAATTGTCTGTCTCGCTGTTTGTTCCGGCTAATCTCCGCAACGACTGGAGGAATTTTGACGAGACTCACAAACAGATAGCTGATGTTATAATGAGTAACTTAGGCTACTTTTATTTTAGAAAAAGAATTAGTGTCTACGCGGGCGAAGGCGCGGGCATCAGCTAGTTAAACACTATGATTACCGAGTATAGTAAATTATTAGGTTTCTATCAAGAACTTAAATACTTAATTGTAGAGAGGTTAAACAAACAATTGCATTATCCTGTAGGGTAATAAAAATAAAACTGCGATCACCAATCCGCTTATTGGGCGTGGTTTTATAGATTTCCTCTTGACCGATTACAGATACAGTACCTAGCAGTTTTTGCAATATCCAGGTATCCAGCTATCCATGTAGTAATAGGATATTTACGTAACGTTACGTAATACTTCACAAAACGGATGCACAAAGCATTCCTTTCAATAAAAACCATAATATATAATACTTATGAATAATCTTACGTGAGTCAATTAATCCGAAAGCTGAAGGGTAGCGAAGGGTAGATTCCTATGAAAAAGAAAGAGATAGAAACATTACTTACCAGTATCTATAAGTGAAGTAGGTATATTTGGCGTTGCATCCAAATATCCACTCCTTATCATTGACATTGACCGCTTCGACGGCCACGAATCTGTTTTGTGGGAACGCCACCAGCCGGATCATTAGATATGTCGTCCTGGAAAGACAGTAGTATTTTAATAATATTGCTTGCAAAGTATAATATGAATATACTGGACAGACAGTTTAGTACATAGGTAAATAAGAGGCATTCAGGCAGTTATTATGAAGAATTAAAATTGTCCTGAAAGTAATTTTAAGTGCCTACCCGATAATAATGATCTGTAAAGTAGGTTATTTTTTATCAACACACTTGCTCGTTAAGTGGCTACTTATTATCAAAAATACCAAATCTAAAGTAATGTCACCTACAGACGTTGAAAAGTTTTTAAAAGAAGCTCCGGATAGTCAATACCTGGCATCAAAGGTCAGGTCAAATTTATAAATCTAAATGTATTATCTCTATAATAACGTTATTGTACTAAAGTTCTTACAACAAGTCTGTTTTTTCCTTGCAAGTGTATTGAAAACGTCGTATGAAACGCGTGTGCGTTGGTCATTACACACTCGTATCATAATGTACTATTGTAGTTGTTTAGTGCCGCCCGTACAAATATTATAGTAACAATCTAGCAATTATTTGCATTATACAATAGGTGGCAGATGGTCGTTATGTATTTCTGCAATTATCTGTATGAAAGCTATTACAATAAATAGCCGTACACGGTGCAACAATATTGACGCTTGTTTCTAAACAAAGCAGTCTCATTTGTATAGTTTCCTCTACTTTGAATGCCACTTTGTTACGGTTTAGTTAGAGTACGCAATTTCTTAGTAGCGAAGTTACAGTAGTTCTTAGTTCTCAATAGCCCATAACTGCAAGGTCGAATGACCATAGACTATAAAACCCCAAAACTGCATTTATTTTTCACCGTTTCACTAACATTTTTCTTATAAAACTTAGTGCGTCTACTATGTAAATTATACACGGAAATATTCAAATGACGTCATTATAGAATCTTAAAATACACGTTTACTGCATCTCTGGATGTTAGCCAAATCATAGATCTATAGCAACACTTCATAAAAAAAGTTAATGAGTAAAGACCGCTTTACACGGCGCGTGTTTTCGTGAAAAGAGAAAACTGCAATTATAGAGAATACTACCCGTGAGAAATGACTAAGCACCTCGCGCTTAATTCGCACGAGCTATAGGCTATAGGGATGTTGTGACAGCTCATTTCTTTTTCAGTCATATTACTGGTCACTTTAATTTACAAGTAGGGTAGCATACTTATTAGATAATAGTACTAATCAAAATAGGTACAATATTTTCTTACTTCCATTATGTTTACTATATTGTGACATTCTATAACAACGCGACGCGACCGTGGGGAACAAGCTTAAAGTTTACTATAATTTATTCATTTTTATAAGATTCTGTTTACGAGACAGTAGTTGTGACAAGAACGACCTTGGCCGTGTACCTACCTACCTACTAGTAAGTTATGAACTACAAGAGAATCCGGTTACCATCCCGGTGTTATCCGGTTACCATTTATATTACATATATTCGATAAAAACATGTTATATAAAACCGAATTTATTAATATTTACCGCAATAACACTGCA
This sequence comes from Lithophane leautieri, assembly GCA_949152455.1. Classification (NCBI taxonomy): domain Eukaryota; kingdom Metazoa; phylum Arthropoda; class Insecta; order Lepidoptera; family Noctuidae; genus Lithophane; species Lithophane leautieri. Next base: position 8,202,165 of record OX424467.1, read on the forward strand.
TGTTCATGTGGTTTTCCTACATAAAGAAACATTCTTCAAAAATAAGATGCTTGAATGTTCTTTAAATTCTATTTTTATTTATTTATTATTAAATAGATATAGGAAAATGTTTTATAATCCTAATCCTAACTTATTATAAATGTGCGAAAGTGAGTTTGCGTGTTTGTTACGCTTTCACGCTAAAACAACTAAACGGATTTGGATGAAATTTGGCATGGCAAATGGGTAGACCGTTACCTGGAGAAGGACATAGGCTACTTTTCATCCTAGATCGCAGACGAAGTCACGGGCAACAGCTAGTTCTTACATAAAAATTAATATAACGTAGTTAACTACCTATAGTACGTCAAGCAGAATACTAGCACCGTGCGTGACCAAATGAACGTACCATTATCAGTACAGAACACATAATAATGCAAATTATATTCGTCAGACTTTGAGCAATAGCTGATGTCACTCGACATTGATATGCAGAACTGATATGGAAGAAACGGCGCTGCAAAAGACACAACTTTGTCGTATACAAATACAACTACATTATTTTATAGAGATCGTCTAATTAAATCCTCATCTGCCTAGCCTTTTCCTTACTGTATTTGTGAGGTCGGCTTCCAGTCTAACGGTATGCTGCTGAATACTAGTATTTAACATGGAGCGACTGTCTATCTGACCTCCACAGCCCAATAACTGGGTAATACGATACCCCTTGGTAAGACTGGTTGCAGACTTTCGGGCTTCCGACGACCCGTAACGACTTTTAAAGATCCACGAATGACAGCCGTGACCAACGGCTTAACGTGATTTCCGAGGCACGGAGGAGTCTCGGTATGTAAGGAGGGTCGCCCATCCACGAACCAACCCCGGCAAGCGTAGCTTAACCTGATGGATCGACCCATGCGGCTGTTATGACTTAGCCACGAGCTCCTCAGTATTGGAAACTTTAATTAAGATGTAGTTTTGTTGCAGACCGTACGACGAGAGTGCATGATTGCAATGTCATTATAGCATAATTTTAATTTCCGGCGGTGTGGGTGTCGTTACTGTACAGTATAATAAAATATTCATGGAATATAAGAATATTTTTTGTTATACAGGAATAGGTAAATTGTACACAAAACTGCGAATCGGCACGATGCGAATTCGCAACGCAGAAGCTTTCTTTAGAAAATCTTACAGTACCGTCGCTGATTTTTGCGATGCGACGTCGCAACGCAGTTTTGTGTACAAGCCCATAAGCAGTGAATTTGCAATAACTGGCTCTTACTGGCGCTTGTAACACAGGTTAACTACCTAGCACAAGAGTCGGGGACTTCGCACAATTGTAACCACTTCTTATGTAAGAAATATTATTTACTAGCTGATGCCCGCGGCTTCGCCCGCATGGATGTCGGTAATAATTATATACCAAAACTTTCCTCGAGAATCACTCTTTCCATTGGCGAAAACAGCATGAAAATCGGTGCGGTAGTTATTGAGTTTATCGTGAACAGGACGACAGACGGACGCGCCGGTGGACTTTGTTTTGTAATATGTAAGGATACGTAGCGATTTATTAAAAAAAAAACTGTTCGTCGTCACCACGTATGTTGTACATTTTTACATGTCATACGTCATACCACAGGAGCTAATAATATTTTTCTTCAACTTTCGCGGAATCAGTAGTGTTTTTATGTCTTCTAAAAGTACTGGTGGTTATTAATAATATTGACTACTTACTTATATATTTTTTTCAATGTAGAACAGGTTATGTAATAGGTACTTTTAGTTTTATTTCCTACTAGCTATTGCCCGCGGCTTCACACGCGTTGTATCGGAAAATATCCCACGGGAACGTACTACCGAGATTAAGATTACCCTGTGTTAATCCAGGTACTTAAACAATGTATCCGTTAAATCTCATCATCTGCCTAGCCTTTTCCCAACCGTGTTGGGGTCGGCTTCCAGTCTAGCCGGATGCAGCTGAATACCAGTATTTTAAATGGAGCGACTGCCTATCTGACCTCCACAACCCAGTAACTGGGTAATACGATACCCCTTGGCAAGACTGGTTGTCAGACTTTCGGGCTTCTGACGACCCGTAACGACTGTCAAAGATCCACATATGACAGCCGGGACCAACGGTTTAACGTGCTTTCCGAGGCACGGAGGAGTCTCGATATGTAAAGATGGTCACCCATCCACTGACCAACCCCGGCAAGCGTAGCTTAACCTGATGAATCGACCCGTGCGGCTGTTATTACTTAGCCACGAGCTCCTGATCCGTTAAATCCGTGTATCCGTTAAATCTGCAGTTCGTTTAAAATCTCAATTTCTTAGAAAGATCGCCGAATCAAACTTATAGGTCATGGGCTCTATCAAAGTTCTGACATTATATAAGTACTAGCTTCCGCCCGCGGCTTCGCCCGCGTGGTATGTCGATAGAAAGTAGCCTATGTCCTTTCTCAGGCTCTAGACTATATGCGTACCAAATTTCATTTAAATCGGTTCAGTAGTTTTGGCGTGTAAGCGCGACAGACAGACAGAGTTACTTTTGCATTTATAATATTAGTAAGGATTAGTAAGGATATTCCTATTCCTTACTAGGAAGTAAGGATTAGATAAAAGAAAAGTACATACTTATCAATCTGCGGCCTCGATATTTGATAGATCCTCCTGTTATCCTCATACCAGAAGGCATCAGCAATCATGGTCATATTCGTGCGAGGTAAATCCGGACTCAATATCATGGAACGATTCGACTAAAAACAATCCCAAAATTGAATCATCAAACTAATTTCATACATAACGTTTAAGTAAGAGGCTCAGACCAAATAAAATATACAAGATATAAAGCTGCGAACAATACAGTGAAGCATGCCAAAACTACACCACCGCTCTGTGGTTACACGCTCACACGCACACAATTTTTTTAAATCAAACTACGTCTCACTAAGTGCACACATGTTTACAAAACCGGCCTCACGTCACTGTTGACAGCGCTCTGTATTGGTTTTTGTTTGGTAAATAACACTGTCTGACCTGGGAATCAAACCCAGGACTTCCAGCTCGCGCTTGCGAACCATAGAGTAACGATGGTAGTCAGACAATTTATTTAACTGTTTAGTCCTATCTTATCGAGATTACTCTGCAAATATTAACTGAATGATACGCCATACAATTATATAAACCCAACCCAGATCCGCTCAACTGTTGATTGGACTTTAGAAGGCCATTAAAATTAAAAATTCTATTGTGTCTCGTTAGTGACAGTTGCAGGTTTATGACTAGGCCGGAATTATGTTTCCGTTGTTAGTAGATACTAATATGTCGCGATACGTGATAATATCAATTAGGTACCTTTACAAATTGATTAATTACACATGATAAGTCCTGAGTGTCAAGTTAAATGTTACAGATATCGATATTTGACAAGGACAGTGGAAAAAAGTGCAGTATAAATAGGAATAGAATGATATCTAATCAAAAGTATCGATAATCGTTCCTACGAGGAAATTCTTTTAGGAACTAAGAACGAGTATCGATACTTTTGATAAAAATACAGACGAATTGATAACCTCCTCCTTTTTTTGAAGTTGGTTAAAAAATATCGATAGCCAAGCATCGATGATTTACTAAAAAAAGCTCCTGCAACTTATTTTTCTAACTTCAAGAAGAACTGACGTCAAAGAGACATTAGATTATGCTGATCTGATATTTACGGTACTAAAAAATAACACAATCATTTTTGTTCAACAGCAAAATTGTCTACCTGAAAATGACGCTTAGCTTGTGACATCAGTACTTGATGGTCTTCAACAATCTGTTCTGTAATAGGATCAACGATAGAGAACAAGTATCGATTTATCACCATCACTAGTTGCTTGCACCAAACTATGCATACATGGTCTGGTGATGCCCAAACACCTGGTACTGCAGTGGTCTGAAAAAATAACATACCATCACACCTGTTTTCTCTGAAAGGTAAGGCAGAGGTATAGTTAACCCACATTTCACCCGATACGTCGTTGTCTGAGCAACTATTATTAAAAATAAACAATTTTCGTAGTATTACAGTGTATATTCATAAGCTGACTGAGGGGGATATGCCAACATCGTAAAATCGTAGGTGGTAACTGCAATGGAGAGGCCCCAAATCCTACTAATATTATAAATGTTAAAGTTTGTGTGTTTGGATGTTTGTTACTCAATCACGCAAAAACGGCTGAATGGATTTAGTTGAAATTTGGCGAACAAATAGTTTATGACCTGGATTAACACATAGGATACTTTTTATCCCGATATTCCCCCGGGATCGAGACTTACGCGGGTGAAACTGCGGGGCGCAGCTAGTAATAGAATATGATATTACTTAAATAAACAGAAACTAGTGTCGCGCAATTACCGTATAGTACCTGGGCGTATGATAGTACCATACTTTGAACCAGTCAGGATCGTACCCGCATCGCTGAACGCATACAATATTCAAAGCGATACGACACTTATCAAATCCTATTTATGGGCTACAGAAATAAATGATTCGTAACGTACGTAAACGCCTGCATTTTTTTATACTTACCAAAGCATTGATGTAGCTGTCATTCGAAGCAGTTAAACCAGAGGGTATCAAGACATCGCGAGGTCCACTCCCGAAACTGATCAAGATTTTCTTCTGTTTCATTTCCATATTGTTATTAATGTATGTGTCCCATTCGAGGTTCATTAACATGTAGTAGTCATCCATTGCTGCATCTACATTGACTACTGGAGCTTCTAATGGAGCAGCTAAAGATATAGCTATTGAAGTCATATTTATCGTACTTGGGTAGGCCAACAGCCGTTTTGCTATGAGTCCTCCCTAGGCAAAAGGAAATGGGTAGGTTTAAGTAAGGGCACTGGATTTTAGCACAGAAATATTACAACTTGCTATACCATAATTATCTCATTTACAATTCTTAGAAATTAGATTACATTGCTTTATGATTAAACTTCTATAAAACACAATATCTTAAGATGTACTAATAAACAATGAAGTGATAATTAAATGTGGTAACATAAAATCTTGGATAACAATTTGTTACATCATTCTTTTGCATTATGTAAGTTCATGGCTTTGATAACATAAAATTGTGTTTGTATGTTTTGTAGTGTTAAATTTATTTTTTTGCTATGTATTTTTTGGTGTACAACAAAGTTTAAATAAATAAGTATACAGTCCAGTTTCAGAAAATATATTTAAATGTTATGAAAATATTTTTTAAATTATTATAGTACAACTTACCATAGAATGTCCAATGAGTAGGACTGTTGTTGGTACAGTTTTTGTGTACTTGTTACTCTTGTATAAACTCAAGATCTTTGTAACAGAGGCTGCTGCAAACTTGGTCTGGCTCTGAAGCACCCCTCCATATAGCCCAGACAACTCTTCATTGTAACTAACTAAAAAGACAATATACTAAATTGTATGTTTAATTACGGCAAGAGACAGATTTTTATTCTTAATACTAAAACCTTCCTCGAGAACCTCTCTATCCATTGGTGAAAACAGCATGAAAATCGGTGCAGTCCTTTTTGTGTTTATCGCAAACAGACAGATAGACGCGGTGGAGGACTTTGTTTTATAATATCAATACCTCTGGGCTCAAAGGGCGTATAGCACAATGAAAAGAATGTGCTATACGGCCTTTGAGCCCAGAGGTATCAATATGTATGTAGTGATACTTAAATTGGTTATTATCAGCCAGGTGATAACTTAGAAAATTTTGGCATGCTTTGAAAGAGAATGACTGTCCAGTCATGAAAAATATTTAAATGAAGTATTATAAAACCCAAAATTCTAATGTTAAAATTTCAAAGTAGACCTCATAACATTTGAAAGTCATTAAAATATTTATAACTCTATTGATGCATCATTATGTGCATGAATGCACACATTACTCTCACAAATTATGTAATTAATCAATTAATTCATGAATTAGAAGGCATTCAGATCAATGCCATGATTTAACTTGCAGAATTAGATTCCAAGTCACTTAACTATTTTTCAAAGCTTTTTACTGTTATTTTTTTATTCTTTACATAAATTATAATAATACACTGGACCAAAATAAAGCATTAGAATTATTCTTCATGTCAGTTATTGGTACAACAAAAAAAAATATATATATAGTGGACTTACTTAAAAAGAAATCAAAGTGATATTGATATCCCTTTGAAAGAGCCTTCCTTAGAGCCACAGATGCAAGTGATCTGGCTTGCTTGTGACTGCCTGAATTCCCAGGCAGAAACAACACTGGGACACCATCAAACCTGTTGATTTCATTATGTAAGAAGATTCAGTTTGTACTGCTTATAATAATTAAATTCAGCACATTTGTATATTCTGCCTAAGGGGATAGGCAGACATGTAAGCTCATATTTCTCATGATCTTTAAAAAAAATTATGAATGAAAACTACCTAATTATTCACTGCGAATAACTTTATCCATACATACCACATTTTTCTAGCTCTTTCGGTAAATCTTCCTTCGCTATACGCATACAATCCATATTGGGGATAAATCTTATCCTCCGGAACGGATAATCGCTAAAAATATTCATGATTAAAAACACTACAAAGAGATTTTTGGCGATACTTGTATGAAATAAGCTGATACTAACCACGAACTGTGGATACTCAAACATATAAGTCATTATACAATAGTTATTTTTGTCACTAAAGTATAAATTCAAAACACCGAGAAGATATCCCAAAACAAAAATAAGCGACAGAATTTGAAACACACTGGACCCCAAAATACTTAGGAACCTCATTTTGAATGGTTATAATACAAAATCTGGGCTAATACAGGTGCAAAGGTGGGGCTTTAATTAATAACATGATCTTGTGGAATTAATACAAAATGATACAGTATTTAAGAAATTCGCTTTTTCACTCGTCACTGAATCCAATTCCAAAAGTGTTTGCATTTGTTTGCCAAATTGTCAGTTTGACGCACAGCACAGAATATATTTCTGACGTTTTGTGAGTGATGGGAGTGATCGTCGGCCAACATCTGTGACACATTAGAATCAGCAATACAACTCTCTAAGTTCACGTAAGTGCATTGAATGATTATTTCATGAAATCATGACATTTGGCACTTTCATGAACTTGGAGAGTTGTATTGCTGATTCTAATGTTTATAATTCTGTAAACCCATATTTGTTACGGCCGCAAATAATATTTACCGTGCGTTTGCACTGGCGAAACATTCAAGACAAAACATGTTGAAATCTCAACTTTCTGTCAATGTTCCATACAATTTTTGACAGGAACTAGAGATTTCAACATGTTTTGTATTAAATGTTTCGCCAGTGCAAACGCACGGTTAGATCAACATACAACCTGACACTGACCAGCAAATTGCAAAAAACGTAAGAAAATTTGAATTTCGCGGGCTATCTTGGCGCATCCACCTTAAGCTCATATAAGTGCCAAATGTCATGATTTCATTAAAAAAAAAAATCAATGGACTTACATGAACTTAGAGAGTTGTATTGTTGATTCTAATGTTTATAATTCTGTAAATCCATATTTGTTAGTCTGGCAAACGAAAGTTGAACCTGAAAACACGCGCACAATTTAAAAAAACAAGACTGTTTATCCCTGTACAAAGTGCGATAGCACGTTTTGATACTTGAAACTTTATTTTATTTTAAATGAAATTAAATTTCAATTATCAAAACGTGTTATCGCACTTTGTATAGGGATAAACAGTCTTGTTTTTTTAAATTTCGCAGGTATTTTCAGGATCACCTTTCGTATGCCAGACTCTACGGCCGTAAATAGTAAGTATTTAGATCAACATACAACCTGATACTGACCTGCAAATTGCAAAAAACGTAAGAAAATTTGAATTTCGGGGGCTACCTTAGCGCATCCCCCTTAACATCACTTTAGTTTCTAAACTCATCTTCAAACTCAGTGTCAAAATCAGTAGACATGTGCAAAACAGTGCACTACGAAGTGATGTTATATGTTATTACATTTCGTCCCGAGTAATATTACATGACACCATCACTTCAAACATCACGCGTGATGTTATGATGTAGCGTTATTGCGATAGCACACCATAGCGCGTTCTATCTGTAATGTAATACAATGTTCTGGTGTAATAGGACATGTTATTGAAATAGTATAACATAGCATTGTAACAGTGTGATTTACTCACTATGATTTAAATGTATACAAATCATACAAAGTTGATTTTCCTTCATACTTATACCCTAAATCAACAAGTAACGGGTTTCCAGGCTTAGGACAGTGCTACCGCTCGCGTGATGTTTAGTGTAATGGTGTGATGCTTATTTTAGTCGAGTAATGTGTCATGTTATAGTACGCGCTCGGGTGATAGTACGCGTGATGCATCACTCGCATTACTTACACATGTCTAAAAATCAGCTGGACATTGACAGAAGTACTACTTCGGCTGCGTTCCGATTGTTATCGATTTGAGTGTACTCCCTTTCCGAAGCGCTCGTACTAACCGCTTTCGCCTTACTTCTGTTGACGATTGACGTTGACACTGTTGACAGTGTCAACTCCAACTTGACAGGTAAACTGATCTCGGACATTGACGTGTAACAAGTTAACTACTAAGCATAGATTACTACTAAGCAAAAACACAGCAAAAATAAGAACGTATTTGTTTTAAGAATACATGTTAAAAAAAACATTTTATTTATGTATCGACAAATAAATAAGGAGTCTCATTGTAAAGTGTTGCTACTGCGGCACTGAGAAAACATGACGTTAGAATTTTTCGGCGCTTTCCTGGTATGCATTATCTTAGCATTCCTTCTTAGAGTATTTTACTTGTTTTATGATATTATCACCAGTAAATGTGAACTGACAAGAGCAAAATCTTTGCGTACCGTTTTCTGCATCGGCTCTGGAGGTCATACAACAGAATTATTGAGATTTGGGAAGAGTATTAATGTGAAGAAATATCAGCCGAGGATGTATATTTTAGCTGACAATGATGCTAGCAGTGCGGTTAAGATTCATGAAACAGAGAAAGATCATACTGACTACACTCTCAGTAAGATACCCAGAAGTAGAAATGTGCAACAGTCTTATCTTTCTTCAGTAATCAGCACCCTGTATGCCATTTGGTGCACTTTACCAATAATCTATCATTTTAAACCAGATGTAATATTTTGTAATGGTCCTGGTACTTGCATTCCAGTCTGTGTTGTTGCTTTTGTGTTGAGATGTTTGTTTATGTTAGATTGTCGTATAGTCTTCATAGAGAGTATATGCAGAGTTCGCACCCTCTCATTGACTGGAAAAATACTTCAGTTCTTCGCAGACATTATAATTGTACAATGGCCTCAATTGAGAGATGTTTGCTTTAGAGCTAAATACTTTGGTAGACTAACATAACTTCACAGTACTTTATTATTGTACTTATGGTAAGGATCCAAGTGTTTGTTGTGTGTTACTTTTTATATCAACCAATATATTTCAGAAAGTTATTGCTTTGCCTATTTTATTTCTATTTTTTAAGTCTCTACCATTGGCCATTAATTACTAGTCCTTGCCTTCCTAGTAATACTAAAACTTTTGTAGGAGGTAGTGCAGATACTTCCTCAGAGCAAGACACCAAGTGCAAACAGGGTTTTTATTCCTTGTTATTATTAAATACTATTTACACCCAATATTTTGTAAAAGCATTAAAATAATGGAACATGGAAATAAAATAAAAAATAACTTGAAAAAGTGTATAATTAATAGCTCTAGGGAGATCAGTACACAAATATTTGCAGTTGGTTTCAAAATCACAAAGTGAACATCTGTATCATTTTGTCAGTACTTACATAATTATCTTAGCCACAGTTTATAATTTTATTTCCTGAAAACATTACTGACCTTTAAAATTTATTCTGTCAGTGGCACAATTATTGATCTTATCTGTTCAATCCACAGAGGTTTAATCTAATCTCACAGCATTGTAACATGAAGTTAAATAATCACAAACTTCTTTGACATATCAGTATCTATTGATAAAAACAAAAACATAAATCCCTGAAGCTATACTAAAACTAGTCTTAAGGACACAAGAAGCAACTTTCAATAACAACTTATTATAAACTACAACTGTGTATACTTCACGGTATTTCAATGTGTGAAATACAATTAAACACAAAAGTGATTTTATGTAGTCATGTAGGGTATTTATCAATGTAGATGTAAAGCCAATTTTATAGTCACGCTTATAGCCAGGCTTCATATTTTTTGTTATGTGTGCCACCCGCGCTGTAAGTTTTTTATGTTTGAATTTCACCAGCACATCATTTGCTGTAAGAGTCACTACAAAATCAGTCTGTGTTGTATACAGTTATCAAATATATTGTTGTTTTCATTTCCAATTGCATTGCCAATCAGTAATGCTATAAAAACAACATTGGACTTTTTGAATGGCTGGATTCTAATACTTACTGATAAGTATTTTTATTAACTTTTGGTATGCTGTAATCATTGACACAATAAAAATTGCATTGTGTCTTGGTCCCAGCATTCAAAGGGTTTTAAACTTATCTTTCAGTTTTAAATATTTGTTAAACCTACCTCCTTCTAAAAAATAGCAAAGAGCACTTACTGAAAAAAGGCACATGACTCATTCACCAATGAACAAGTAAGGCCATGTTTGGCCTTCAAAAGATCACTTCAGTTAAATCTTTTAAGTACTTTTTTTCTTAGCACGGAATTTAAATAGCCCTGACCTAAATAAATGACCTTATTAAATTATTGTATAAACACTACAACACAGTCGACAATTATGGAAGGTAAATATTTGTGCTCAGTAAATACTACAAAATGCTTCATTTATCTTACAAACTAGCAACTATGTTTGAGCATCACATGAATGGAAGGTGTGTAGTCTCTTTTTACATAGCCATAAATGTGGTTAGTTCTTACATGGTTACTAGTCTGAATCATTTTGGACATTTCAAATTTACTTGAAATAACCAAGATCTCAAGTATATTATGCAATGCCCACAATCTTTGGCAGTAATTTTTTCAAATGTGTATCGTTATTTTTATGCATAAAAACAGATCAAAATTTAATGGTTTACCTGGCAACATTACTAATATAAATGCATCAGTCTTCAATTAATAATTAGTAACATTGCAGGATGCATAATGCAAAGATAGTGGAAATGATAAATACAAGAATAACTTTCTCCCTAGCGCATTACACTGGGTGTAAGCTTCTTATATTATTTGATCTTCATAAATTAGCATTTAAAGGAAAATAAATTGCATTTTTGGATTAGACACACCTTACAGTAGAAAGAACTGGCACAAAAAGTGCCTTGTCACACTAGAATAACCACAAAATATGTGACTGCCAAGAATGCTATGATGAAATAATACTATGTATATGGACATTAATTTTCTCATTTGTGACAATAACTACATATTTGAGAAATTAAATTTAGCCTTCTTTTTACATAATACTTTTTTTTTTGTCAAGTTAACCTTTTTATGTCATTATTGTTCCAAACAAGTAATAATGCACGTGCATACAAACAGATCTAAAATCATCTCCTGTTACAACAAAGAGATCAGCTCATAGCACGCAGCAGTCAACACATCACAAGTTCATAGGTTTATCTTAAGCTAGTTGTTAAACTACAGATACCCTTTACATTGAGAGATATAATATAACAATATTGCTAACAAATCAACATTTTAGGCACGTCCGAGAATACTATACTAATAGTAAGTGACTATGTATCTAAAAATATAAGTACAAAAGGAAGAATTAAGTTTTTCTTACATAGCTAAGTAATAAACAAGTACTCATAAGTAGTATTTTCATGGTTCAGGGTTTACTAAGATCTAAGTTGGTGCTAGACATTTGATTGCTAGTTTCTTGTTTGGCACTGTCATCATTTTTGTTATCAATCTGTAGTTTTCCATCATCTATGAGGTACATTGCTTCATCATATGTGGGTGGAGGTGGTTCAGAGCTGGAAGGTTGTGGTTTACTTGCAGCTGCACTTGCTATTAAAGCATCATAAGAAGGCGGTAATGTTGCACTAGAAGCAGTCCGAGGTACTTGGCCACTATAGGCTTGTTCAGCTTGGACCGCAGCCATATCCTAAAAAATAAACATCTTTACATTTGAGGTATTTGACACTTTCTCCTTTAGTGGGCGTACAAAACAAACATAATTATCTTGTTATTTAATTAAACAGTCCATCTTAGGTATCAGTAGGGATGCCAACTTTTTTTTATATCAAATAAGTACCTTTAGTATTTTCGAAGCCATTGCCTGTAAAATATAGTAGATGGCGAAAATATACAAAAAAAAACCGCACAAGTGCGAGTCAGACTCGCACAGAAGGGTTCTGTACCATTGTTTCATGTGTCTACCTATTAAGGCTTAAGAGATACAGCCCTCTGACAGATGGATGGACAGGAAGAAGAATAGGGTCATGCTGGCACCCTTTTAACCCTAATAATATAGTAGGTTTGTTTTAAAAACATTTTTATTCTATAAGTACATATGGAATGCTACTATGGAACTTTATTAATAGGTAATTTTTTTTTTAATGGCTCATAACCTTTTTACACTCTAAATTAAGGTTACCAATTACCTTTAATTCGCTATTATTAAAGAAAGAAAGAAAGAAAATAAATTTATTTGACCCAGGTAAGGCACACAATAGATCTAGACCTAGACCAGATCCTAGATAGAGATTAGATCTATACCTACTGGTCCTATTGCGACCATCTCGCCATTTTGTATTGAAATAAAAATATTGTACACACAAAGTAAACGTGTACACGCATGCACGCGTAGTAAAATAGTACTAGTATGTAGGCTTGGTAAATGGGACTTAAACATGACTGACACTATGTGGGTGTACACCTCTGTCCGACCCTTTGGGAAAACAAGCGATGATGTAATAAAATATGTTAAAACATAGTAGTTTCACCTTGCAAACTTTTTTAGCAGGATACTATATTTATTATATAGTAGGGTTGGCAACCCTAGGTATTAGTCCCTTAGTTTTATCTCATAACAAACAGTTCAGTCAGTAGTTCAAGGTGAGATGTATTTGCTATTGATTAACTGAATTATAAATGATATACCTACAGTTAATTAGGTTTGTTTTACTAGCGACCCGCCCCTGCTTCACACAGGTTTTAGCTACTTGAGAAAATATAAAGATTTATCTATATAAAAAATATCATTCTTGCTAAAAAAAAAAAAATGTCTATAGTTCTTATTAATATATTTAAATGCATAAATCTTCCTGAATAAATTCTCTAAATGAAAGTGAAACCCACATCAAAATTCGTTAACAAGTTCAGAAGAACAGTTTGGTTACAAACACAGACACAAAAAGCTACTTTAATTTATAATGTTACTAGCTGATGCCTGTGGCTTCGCCCGCGTGGATGTCGGTTACTAATATTATATACTAAAACGTTACTCGAGAACCACTCTATCCATTGGTGATAACAGCTATTGTGAACAGACAGACGCGACAGAGGACTTTGTTTTATAATATTGTAGTGATGTATAGAAATACATTTTTACATAGAAGCCATTATGTTTCTATATTTAACCTTATAAAAATAAAATACAAATGTAAATATAACTGTAATGCAAAAAATTTACACAGCTCTAATAATTTATGGTTGTGAATATGTTAATCAAATTTATGGTTGTGACCTAGTAAGTAGTGTTATGTTATGTACCATCAAGGCAGCCCATATCTAATCATTTTGAAAACAAAATCCCTTGAGCACAATGACCACATCTGTTTACAGCCCCTTTTTGCGTCAACCAATGAAACAAAAATAGATAGTAATATTTTGTTGTTTTTGTTTCTTTGGCAATTCGTGTGTTTTGAAGCTAGGCAGTGATCACAGATGTCAAACCACCCTTTTTCGAGAAAGTACAGAAAGTTTTTTACATTTAATGGTACTATAGGACATCCTAATTTGTTTTTTTTCCAGCGTTAGATTGTTTTAAATTGTTTCTCACGGTTCATGAGTAAGCTCCCAATTTATTTACCTACTCGAAAATGCTGTGTTTACAAGGGTGATTGGTAATTAGGCGCATTCCTTGAAAAGGGTTTATGACTAGAGCTAATTTAAAACAAATATGATGGGGATTATCAACATTTTTGCACTTTTGAGGTTTTATGGAATTTTCCGCCTCTCACCTTAAAACTGATAATAATCAGTTGTAAGAAATCTATTCAACTCTGGACACTAAATTAATACTTTTCTTTCTGCATAGAAACCCATTCATCAAAAAAAAACAATAACCTTGTCCTGATCTTGCTTAAACTACGACCAAACGATATCCCTTTGATATTTATTTCCTTTGAAAAAAAAACCATCTCAGATGGTTTTAAACTATCTTTTTTTCATTTTCAAAAACAAGGGACTCTGATGCTGCGATGCTATTGGTTGATGAGATTTCATAGCGGCCGAGCGCTGCAAGCAAAAATAGTCCTTACGGTGTATAGATTTTTATTTCTTTGATAGTACATAACAGTTGATAGGCATGCCCCACTGAGACAAAAAAGGTTAAAGATTTATTTAGCATAATTTCTTTATTACTATTATTAGGGCAAAAATCTGGCAGGGATCAGGATATTTAAATATCATGAATAAAAACTTTTATGCATTTTCATGAGTTCACTCAGAAGACAAACAATACCCAATAAAATATTTAAACAAATTATTGTAGAGTAAAAAACAATCAAACCAATCATGTAAAACAATAAGATAAATGTTTTAAATTTTTGTTGATATAATTAAAACAACAAAAAATGTTTAAGTTTGTACTCAATATTTGTTTATGGTACATAGTATTTTTCAAAACTTGTTGTTTGACAACACAAACACTAATGAATTATTACAAGTCGTAAAAATTTTTGTTTCAAATTGGTTTCAAACAATACAGTCAAACGATAAGGTGTTCTTGATAAAGTTACGAACTTACCCTGATAATCGCCCTCTGATGTAATAGCATTTGTATCACGCTTTTTCTTCTCAAATAAAGCATACTTTTCACAGCAACCATCATCCCGGAACATATAAAAATTGGACCTACTAGCCACATGTGTCCCAAATTGCTGAGAATATAGCCATCGGCGTCTCCCAATGCTAACACTGTAATCACAGTGCCCACAGAAAATAACACCATAGAAAGCACAAAATAAGAATAGCTCGTGCAGTCACATCGACCGAATCTTTGATCTTCGTCAAAATCGTAATCACGACGCCTCAAACGATGTAAACGTTGTCGAATGAAGGGGCTATCGAACACGGTAGCCATTTTTTATTCTATTTATGCACTCTATTAACACTCAACACATATTCAGCATTCGATTTATTAGTTTAGAAAAAATACGTAGAGATCACTAACTTTCTTACAGGGAAAGTGTGAGAAAAATTGCTGCAAACTTTAGGAAAAACAAGTCTGCCACAATCTTCAATCTTTAGTCATAGAGTCAAATACTAGTGATGCCCGGCAACAATGCGCAATGGGCAATAATAAGCATTTGCAATGAATTAGTCTACTCTATGATTACAGCTAACTACATCTGTTTCGAGGGTTAAAGTGACTCAGTTATCTCGCTTATCCAGTTCTGTTCTGATGAGAACCACCGGTTCTGAATTACTCAGGTTTGATTCAACATACGTCACGGCCAATAAGGATAAAAACTGCCACTTGCTCACTTCAGATGTCGCTACTACCCAGCGTCTTAGAATTTGACTGCTAGCTGTCACTATCCATACATTTTTTGCAATGATATATTTTTTGCAAACAAGCGACTTCTTTTACGAATAATTAATTAATAAACCTTTGCGCAGCTGTGTAACTGAAAAATACGGGGACCCAAATATTTGCCAAAGATGTTAAAATACGAAAACAATGTAAGAAAGCACTCCAAAAAAACAATTGGAAAATAGAAAATATCTAGTTTCCAATTGTTTTTTCGTCACGACTATTTTGAAACCTTAAGACTTTTATGGGTGAAATTCGTGTTTGTGTGATGCTCCCAAGAGAACTAAGTCTGTTTTATTTACCTACAGGCGCTTGTGATGTGTTATTATGTAAATTACAGTAAAAGTGTGGTGTTTTGTATTATCGTATTAGAGCAGTACTAGAATTAACATCTCCAACGGCAAATGTTTTGTAGTAACAAAACAAAAAAAAAAAAATGGCCTAAAAACTACAAATTAACGATTTTTGGACTTTTTCCTTTACCTGTACTGTCAGACCTTGTTTATTCACAAATTTCAGGATTCAAGGTCAACGGGAAGTACTCTGGTTTTGATTTATTTTGGAATAAGTATCAAAATATGTCACGTAAATGGTCGTATTTTTTACTTAGCAGCCTAATTTTTTTAGAGCTCCGAGTGACTGTTAACCTTCGATTCCTGAAATAAAAGGGTCTTGACAGAATGAGAGACGGACATCGAAGTGCTCCTATACGCCCTTTTCCTTTTGAGGTACGGAACCCTAAAAATAAGGAAAAACTTTTTATGAGAAACAAAACAAATAACGAAATTACTATTGAGTAATCAAATATTGCTGCTTTTAGATGAGCAACAAACACCGATTTTCTTCTCTTTTAATTCGTGAATTCAATGGTGATACCGAAATGCGGAAAAAGGTAGACCTAACAATGCGCGATAACTCGATTTAGGAGTCTGGGAGTGAATTATCATTCACGACAACAACAAAACATCATTCATCATCTACCTAGTCTTATCCCAACTATGTTGGGGTTGGCTTTCAGTCTAACCAGATGCAGCTATTTTACGTGGAGTTAATGACGGTTTTGGATTAGAACCCCACCACTGGTGTGTTAGCGTAGCTTCACCACCACAATTTCCTCAACAAATTCATAAATTAAAGTAAAAAAGCTTGCGGTTGGACCGTTGTACCGAGCTCGTATTTTCTTTTAGGATTAGAACCCCACCACTGGTGTGTTAGCGTAGCTTCGCCACCACAATTTCCTCAACAAATTCATAAATTAAAGTAAAATAGCTTGCGGTTGGACCGTTGTACTGAGCTCATATTTTTTTTTAGTCGAGTGACTATTCTTTCTTGTGGATACTGCGAGTAAAAATGATAACATTAGAGTGGTACTAATCAGTATTATGATGACCGATGACTGACAGTGACAAATGAAGTCGAAGTTACTGTCAGTGTCAAATTGCTTAGGAAACGCAAACGTTCATGTTTTTGTGACGACGTACTTCATTAAACTATAATTTGATACGAAATTTTAACTTGTATTCGCTTATTGTAATACGGATGATTCAAGAAGATTCTACCGTATTTTCATCAGTTGCTATGTTCTCTGTGTGAATAGTAAATCGGTGATTTGTTTCGTTCGATATGGTTCCTTTCATTTTATTTATCGTGGCATTTGTCTTGGAAACGGGTACTTTAACTTTATATTTTATATTAATAGTCGATAAGACTGAAATATAGTTTTATATCCGCTACCTTTAAAATCTGCTTGTGTCTCTGTTTTGTAGGGGTGTCAGCAATACAGGTGACCCTATCAGATAATGGGCCTGCAGTAAGAGGTGCGAATGTGACATTCACAGCAACTATTATATCAGGATACAACGGAGAAAACTTTAAGTTTGTTTTTACTGATAATGGAGTTCCACAACATAAGCGCGAGGTAAGCATCTTTAGGTTAATTCTAATAGTTTTGCAACCTCCAACATCTGTCTCCAAATTAATAACAGGTTGTGTTTGAATAACAAAGCATGCTCTATCCTACACTCCTTTTCACAATAATATAATGAAATTTATGAGAATATTTATGAAGAGGAAAATGTTATTCAAATTATATTAATAACATACAAATGTTGCATTATTGTAGTGTTTATTGAAACTAGGTATATATAGGCATATTTATAGGTATTTGGTATTTTTAACTCCCCATAGTATTCATCATACCTTCTTCCTTTAAAACACATTATGATTCTTTTTTAGTTGTTTTCTTGTACTGTTAAAAACAATGTAATAATAAATGAATGAGCAGAATCAGGAATAATATTTGAAAGGTACAATAGATTAGATAAATTATGTAATTGAATTCAAAGTATAAAATAATCTTTATCAGTTTTGTTTGATTAATTAATCAATTTTGTCTGTAACTCAACAACAACTGCTATTATGAAAAGTCATTCATGACAACATTTTATAAAAAAAAAAAAATCTCATGTTTTAACTTGTTGTCATAAAGATTTGTCTTCTGCCAACTAAATCAACTTCGTCTTTTGGAACCTACATAAGTAATTTATTTGGGGTTAACACCATATAACTCAGAAATATGTCTATATAATAACTCAATTCATTGCTTGCTTGCAGTACTAAAAGTCAATTACATAAAAAAAAATATTTAAATAAACTTTTAAAAGTGGGAGCTTTGCTCCACCATAATGCCATTCGACATGGAACAAATTCGCTTAAGGTTACCATTTACAAAGAGTAGAGAAAAAAGAAACCTTTTAAGGTAAAATCATAAACTGATTTATTATTCAAATTACCATTTAAAAAATATGTAGGGGGAAAACATAAGTTTAATATGAAAAGAGTTTTGTATCTGATATTTTCCTGTTGGTCATTTATTTTGGGAATACTGTTAGTCATACTTCTGTTTCTTCACACAACAGTAATTGATTATGAGAATTGTTTGAGCATCCTGTCTCTTAACTGTAATCTGTTTTGCCATCAACAGTCTCTTTATTGGTTCTTCTTAATAAGCTCAGTATCCTATTGACTTCTTCTCAGTATAATACTCGTATGTGATTTTCAGCTGCATTAGTTACACTGTTTTGAACTGAGTCGTTAGGCCATAATAAATCACTTGTAAGGCTTATAGAGTGCTAGTGATGTGGGTAATTAGTAGGGATTGTTTGGTTACTGACGTTTACAACTCGGTTCAAAACGGCCTAACTATAGTGTAACAATCTGTGCTCATCATGCTAAATGCTCTTTAGGCACAGCATAAAAAGGTTTGTCCACCACAAAACCTGATTGAAGGCAAGATGGCAAAAAAAGTGGTATAAAATCCAAAAAATAACTAATATAAATGCGAAAGTGAATTTGTTTGTTACACTTTTATGCTAAAACGGCTGAACGAATTTGGATGAAAGCTGGCACATTGGTAGACCATGACTTGGTGAAGGACATAGGCTACTTTTCATCCTGGATCGCAGAAGAAGTTGCGGGCAACAGCAGCTAGTAATCTAATCATTTATAAGTATAGTAAACTATTTTAATAAAAATTAAAAAACCGTAATTTAATAATATTACATATAGTTCAGAAGACTGATGGCTTCCTCTCCTACTATTTTGCAGATAACTGCCCCACCAATTCACATTACTCACAAAGTATAAACTGACCCCCTAAAAGACTTTTGGACCGAGAGATAAATAAATAGCTGTTTAGCCAAATTCCTTTGCGATTTCTATAGTAAATAAGAGTGTACTATACTAGTTTAACAATTCGATGTTGTTGTTACATGTCATAACTACAGTCATTGAACTGTTGCTACACACAGCCTTGTTTGCTATCAACTCAGTTGCAGGAAATTCACTGATATACTCCTTGTGTATTTGAGTCACTGAGGCTAAATTGAGTAGGCCTAGACATTGTCTGTTCCGATAGTGTATCTCTGTCCTGGTAGAACAGTGCCTTCCGTTAAATTTTCGACACGTCGATAAACCGCGTTATCTTGCTACCCTACTTCCTATCCAACGAATATGAAAGTTGTTGCGTTTGTTACTCAATTACTATTTAATGGACTCATTTTGGCACACAGGTTGACTATGACCTGGATAAACATTAGGATATCATATCGGATAGGGTTTCTTGCTCGTTCTTCTCCATGGGTACCTACTACGCTTTGGAATGGGCAACTAGCTTCATCTTTCTGACTGATCGACTCCTTGACAATTCAAAAGTGCCTGTAAGTAATTGGTTTCTCCGAAATAAATGCTTTGAGTTCGAGTTGAGTTTGATACTTTTAGTACTTATGTAAGACCCCTGAGACAAAAGTATCTTATTCCAGTCGCGAAATATTATGTGAACTTGCTTTTGTTCGTTTTAGTTTTCTAACATTGATAATGAAGACAAATCGCGGAGCAATCGAGGAGCTCGTGGCTAAGTAATAACAGCCGCCCGGGTCGATCCATCAGGTTAAGCTACGCTTGCTGGGCTCGGTCCGTGGATGGGTGACCATCTTTACATACCGAGACTCCTCCGTGCCTCGGAAAGCACGTTAAACCGTTGGTCCCGGCTGTCATTCGAGGATCTTTGACAGTCGTTACGGGTCGTCAGAAGTCCGAAAGTCTGACAACTAGTCTTACCAAGGGGTATCGTAATACCCAGTTACTGGCTTGTGGAGGTCAGATAGGCAGTCGCTCCATGTGAAATACTGGTATTCAGCTGCATCCGGTTAGACTGGAAGCCGACCCCAACATAGTTAGGATAAGGGTAGGCAGATTGATTGATAATGAAGACAAATCGACGATCTATTTAGGGAGTTACAAGTGCTAACACCACACAACTTGATGTGGCGCGTTACTTAGCTAATTGCTCCCTTACGGATACGACATTGAATCGCGTCAGTTCGGTATAGGTACCTAGTTTCTATTCTATCATTCGCAATTCGAAGGCCGGGGAAACGAATACTTAGAGCTTGAAGCCGCATCTGCTTGCGTGATACGGATTGCCATCCGGCCAGGCAAGACTGATAGATTGTTATGGCGTCTTTCAGCAGCTGTATTTTGGTGCCGGTCCAAATAGGCTAAGGCAAGTCAAATAGGCCATGGGTGTTAGGTGTAAACTTACTAAGCAGTTAAGCACTTCATCTGGCTGCTCATAAATGGTTTCCTGTCCTTCTGACAAAGCAAATATCTAGTTCACCATATTGCACCTTTTTACGTTAGGTTAAGTAGGTAATTATAAATCGGTGACTAATAATTAGCACTAATTTCTAATTATCTATTTAAGTATCGTAAATTCCTGTCCTTAATGTGTCAGTAACCATAACGAAAGGCATCAATGTCTGAATTGACTTGGGCTTCCAAATCGGGTTATCTCCCAGATACTATTATGGACACAACATAATTAGTAGCTTTCAATTTCGCATTGTGTACCAACATATGTGACACGTTGGTCACAAGTAAATATTGATTATGCGAAGGGGTTTTTTTTTTATATCTGCCTCCACCATAATTATGCAAATGCTATCGTTCGTAAACTATGTAGGTAAATGCCGTCAATAAAACTGCATCATCATTTAATTTTGCAAACACTCTCATAAACCTGTTAATTTGCATATGCATGCACATGGAGAGGACCGGGCTATCCGCGCAATGCTATCGTAACAGATGTGATGCATGACCAACGACACGTTGCGATAAGCGCGAATTAAAAATCCCTCTGGCATGTATACTATGATGTCAAACCTCATCGGGATACTCATGCGTATTGCATTAGTTACTGATAATTCCCGGTTAAGGGGGATGCGCTAAGGTAGCCCGCGAAATTCAAATTTTCTTACGTTTTTTGCAATTTGCAGGTCAGTAGTTAGTTCATGAAAGTGCCAA
This sequence comes from Lithophane leautieri, assembly GCA_949152455.1. Lineage (NCBI taxonomy): Eukaryota > Metazoa > Arthropoda > Insecta > Lepidoptera > Noctuidae > Lithophane > Lithophane leautieri. The sequence goes on from OX424467.1 coordinate 8,223,812, forward strand.
ATGTCATGATTTCATGAAATAGTCATTCAATGTACTTACATGAACTTGGAGAGTTGTATTGCTGATTCTAATGTTTATAATTCTGTAAATCTATATTTGTTACGGGCGCAAATCATATTTAGATCAACATACAACCTGACACCGACCTGCAAATTGCAAAAACGTAAGAAAATTGGAATTTCGCGGGCTACCTTGGCGCATCCACCTTAAGAACTAGATTCTGTATTCGCAATTTAGTTTCCAAAAATGTAAACAAATATGCGTATTTGTAAAAATAACTTTAATACCTACACATAGTGTTTAGTTTGAAATGCAACTTAAAAAAAAATTCAATTATTTTTTTCAATAGAAGATTCTCAGATCAACTTAATTAACACTGTCATAAAGTTGTAAACAAGGATTTTAATAGACTAAATCTATGTTCCCAGTCCAACTCTACTCGCCCACGGTTTATGTAACGGCAGCTGCAACGCTCTTTATAATAATGAACTGTTCATAATAACAAACTGCGATTACTAATGTCTGCCGACTCCATTATGTAAACTTTTTCTTTGAACGTTCATTGTATCGGTTATTTGGAGGCTTATGTTCAACAGTGGACCTTTTCAAGCCGTTTGAGAATTAACATTACAAACGCAATGGGTATAATAACCAACCAGCTGCCCTAGATATAAACCCAAGTTTTAAGCTGAACAAAATGCGGCTTATTTTCAGCATAAATGCAGGCTGCAATAGTTTAAAGACTGTTTTTTTTAACCTAAACTATCCCACGGCTGTGCAAAGGTCTCCCCCTTTCTTCGTCATTTAGCTTTGCCTGCTGCGTTTTTCGGCCAATCAGTCAAGAAAGAGGTTTAGGTCATCACGCCAGCGTTTCTTAGGCCTGCCTCGGTGATGACGCCCGTCTTCAGGCACCCCAAAGACTGGTCAAAACATCAAAGTTATTTACGAAAATTCTGTTTCAGATCATCAGTACGAATCAATCCGTAAATTATAGTGTGGAGTACTTTCGAGACACTTACGAGGCTGGACAGTATAATGTCCATCTCGAAGTAAAGAGAAATTACTTTGAAAATCTGTGGTGGACTGTCGCTACAGCCTTCACGGCATTTAATCTAACAGGTATGTAGTATTTATGTCCTTATCAGCGACTTCTCACTCTTGTCAATATTGATTCGTGATTAGTTTGATGGTTTTAGCTGCACTTACAAGGTGTGTAAATATTTCACACATAGTTTAGTTTCAATTGCATTCGCCACGCTTGTGGATATGATCACTATGAAAGACGGCAGAATGGTATTATCATATATTTAATTGGAGATGAGATTGAAAAAGGCCATTGTCTTTTGACATTGGTAACGTGTGACGTGTGGACGAGTAATTGCAATCTGACCACTTTATACAGTTACTTACAAAATGTAAATTGTTGCTTGTAGTACAACTCCGTTATAAGGTTATTCAACTTTAAGGCGAATTTGTAAGAGGGGAGAGAAGATATTGAGGTGTTATTTATTCGTTTATCGCCATTATTAATCATTATGCTGAAGGTCTTGAATCTCGTTTTAAATCGTTGACCGGGCATAATAGACGTTTTTGGTGCGAAATGTATCAATCAGTTCAAACTTCAAAACGATGAATGCCTAATAGGTGTCTCCTGGTAACGAATACCGTTATAGGAGAAGTGGATGTACCAATATATCTTCATGCCACATCATTCTGCTACTCCAAGGTTGGCAGCCTTTATATTTATGTACGCCCACAGCATTTATTCTATTCTACAATATACAAGTATCAACCGGATTGGATCATGTAGTCCTCACACACCGCCCGACCAATCCAATTAGTTCGTAACTGGGATAACCCTCTGGGATCTCGTTATTTCTGGAAATCGATATGTCGCTATAACCCTGCACCGGTAGTCACCGACTGTACGGTCAGCAGCACATTCATGATCAGAATTTGACGTGGAAGGAGCCCTCACCCCGTAGCAATAGCCCAGTTTCGGTGTACAAGTGTTACCACCGAACGTGCGGTTGACCATATCTAAAATTGTGTAAAGTTATTCGTTTATGAATGCAAAGTTGAGAAAGAATTGCCTCAATTTCGTATGTTACGTGTTTTACATTCACTTTCTTATTTATTGAGTCTAACCTAGATATGTAGTAGTTGTAACACTGTAATTGAAAGTGTATCGATAGAATTAGATAGGTACCAAGTTTTCGTTTTTTTTTCGCGTTATAGGTAATCCACAGTCTGTTCACTGTTGAGTCCTCTTTTCCCTTCTGTTGGTTTATGTTGTTCGGTTTTCCCGTTGTCTTTGGTATATTGTTTAGTAAAACGATCCTCTTCCTTATACTGTTAGTTGTCATTTAATCATGAATCATATCCAGTTGTCGGTCATCACTTTGCCTGATATCTAGGTGTCTCAACCAACTTGACTACATTATGTACTGTTTTTATTGCTATTACGGGACACTATCTTGAAGTTTGATTTCTAAGAAGAATACACTATACCTATCACTTGTTCACACTTGTTCATTGTGCATCACAATCCTCTTTGTGACTTACAATGTTTTTGAGCCCATGTCGCGGAAGACAGATCATAAGTCAACATGTTAGCAAAATAATTTATACTAATTTTGTGCAGAAAAATGTAGGTCTGGGTCATCATAATGTAAGACCAGAAAACATAATTAGCCTTTAATATTCCTGCTAGGACACAGGCCTCCTCTCTGTGAAAGGGTAATCCACCACACGGGTTGGCGTTCATTAATGTTGGACATATCTTCGAATTTTTGGGTCTAGGACACCCTCACGAGGTTTTCTTTCACCGTTTTGCGAGCAGTTGTGATGAAATAATTTCACAGAGTAAAGCGCCTGTCAGGGTTCGAACCAACGACCTACAACTCGTAAGTCACGGCTGATAAGACTAGAAAACTAGCATTAATAACATACGCAAAAACATACTCAATAAATATAAAGATTCAAATTATAGTTCATGACTCCTTCATATTATCTCCTTCCATTTGAGTTAACAGCTGAAACGAATGCCACCTTGTTAACGTTTTCATATTCAATAACTTAAGTCGCGGCTTACAGTACAGACACCTGTGTAAATGCTACGTTAATTAAACCATGAAAAATTTATTGTTTCATTCAAACCTCATGAGTAGGTGTACGTCCAAGCGTTTCATGGCAAGAAATTTTAAGCGTAGGGTAGTTATCACACAGTATTTTTACCGACTTCAAAAAAGGAGGAGGTACTATGTTCGGATGATTGTTTTTTTTTTTTTTTTTTTTATGTATGTTCACCGATTACTCCGCTGTTTGTGAACCGATTTGAAAAATTCTTTTTTTGTTCAAAAGCTTATACTTCTGAGGTGGTCCCATTGTCACCAAGTCAGGATCTGATGATGGGATCCTAGAGAAATCGAGGGGAACTTTCAAAAATCGTAAGGGCAACTAGTGCATTCCTTAATTTATTCATTAGGTATTTTACAGCACTACAATTTTATGAAGGTCTGGAGTCGATCTGATGATGGAGCCGAAAGACAGTCAAGGGAACTCCTCAATGGTTTACAGCAGATACCTCGTGTTTGGGCTTGATTAATTTGTATTGATAAAAACTTAACACTTTGATGGGTTGTGACTGTCGTTAGGGGTCTGATGATGAAGACGAAAGACAGTCGAGGGAACTCCTCAGTGGTTTACAACAGATATCTTGTGTTTGGGCTTGATTAATTTGTATTGATAAGAACCTTACACTTGGATGGGTTGTGACTGTCGTTAAGGGTCTGATGATGAAGACGAAGGACGATTAACGGAACTCCTCAACGGTTCACAGTAATTACCTTGTGTTTGGACTTAATTCATTTATATTGATAAGAACTTTGCAACCATAATATAGGTTGTAAGTGACATTACAGATCTGATTATGGTCTCCTTATAATATGATGATGAGGGGAACTATACAGTGTAAGCAAATGTATAGTGTTCACCCTTATATTCTTGAGGAGGCTCATTAGCCAGCCGGTTTCGTATAACATCTAAACGATACTTGCGCTGTTCAGACGACTCGCCACTTAATCGTTTTTGAATAAGATTGAGTCGGCAGATCTTATGATTTGGCGACTCCTGTGACAAATGAGAATGCATGTAATTTCTCATCTGAGATAACCTAGCATGACAAGCTAACGGTGATTTTTGGGAACCGGACATAGCACTCCGTTTGCGATTCTTAGATAGGCGTTCTTTTTCAGCAGTATTAGTCTCTTTAATTCTGTTTTTCTTCATGCGGGCGGCTCCTTTAGTTGGTCTACCCATGGTGATTACAAAAATCAAATTACCCAAAAAATTGAAAAATAATAAAACTTTAAAAAAAAAAATTGACCGACTTCAAAAAAAAACAAAACAAAAAAGAACTACTGTACTAAAAACTAAAAGACAAAAGTACTTCTTTAATAATAAGAGAAAAATAAAAAAATAAAAAAATAACTTTAATTTCGGAAGTCGGTGGCCAAAAACTAAAATTAAAAGCAAAGACACCGACTTCCGAAATTAAAGTTATTTTTTTATTTTTCTCTTATTATTAAAGAAGTACTTTTGTCTTTTAGTTTTTAGTACAGTAGTTCTTTTTTGTTTTGTTTTTTTTTGAAGTCGGTCAATTTTTTTTTTTATTAACTTGTGGTAACCAAGTGTATAAATAATCACGCTGTGAATGTAAGCGCAGGAACTCTCGGTATCGTCCAAGTCACGGGCGAAGTCGGACCGTGTGCGTGTTTATGAGTGCTAATGCCTACTAGTCTTCACGCACACATTCACATTGTGTTTGTACGGTTGGTTACCACAAGTAAAGTGCGCGTCGCTTCGTGAGATAAAATACTATACGCGAAATAGCAATCCCGGCTATCGATTTGACATGCAACTTCGAATTTGTGACTATGGTTTCTTGAGGAGATTGAGGAGTCTTTCTCTTGTCAGCGACTGGATGATCAAGAGTTTTAATGAAGGTACTTTTATTCTCCATTTACAGATACACTACATGGTGACATGATACTAAGTCAAAACGAAGAAAAAAGGCCCAACAACTTCGTGGCAGTCAACAAAGTTGTCACCCACTTTGTTAAGCTGGAAGAGAGTGAGCTGCAGTTCTTGGAAAAGAACTCCTCCTCAATCGTAACATATTGGTTCATAGACTGCGTATACATAGACACTTCTTCTGACTTCTCTTTTAACTATACTTATGAAGATAATATGAGCGCTCATGAGATAGAAGCGATAGTTGTAGCTAACAATGAGCCTTTACCACCAATCACGACTTCGACAACTACAACAACGACAACTACGACCACAACGACTACAACAACTACTACAACTACCCCTAAACCACACAACATATCAACAGTTATCCCAATAACAACAACTGTCCCATCAACAACAACTGTCCCAACAACGGCAGTACCAACATCAACAACACCGAAGAATGTTACGAACGTTATTGAAACGTCACCACACAAGGTGTCGAAGCGAGCGATCTCTAATAAAACTACTATGAAAGGTGTGGATGGGGAAACAGCAACATGCAAGAACACAATACCTATTGGCAAAGGGTATACCTATGGAAGATATCAACACACTGTATTTGTTAGAGGTAAGCTAATATTAACTCCATAGTATCTTTATACTTTCAGGATCTTTAAAACATATTAATCTACACCCATGCTATAAATCCTCTATAAAAGTTTCTGAAACAGTTAGCTTATTGCCAAAATTAAAACAACCAGTGTCATAGTAACCAGTATATCATCCAAACGGGTGTTATAATGTTGTACTAAATTTCATAATGCAACTCTTTAAAAAAAAAGAACGCTGTTATGCAGGCGCATTTCACAAACTAACACAGTCATTAAAAAAAAAAACTTGTAGTTTATTCGAATTCTAAAAATTCCAATTCACGTGTGTTGTATCCCGCCATTTTTGTTCGATATTAGTATTACAAAGAACCTTTTATAGAGGATTCATAACATGGGTGTAGATAAAGTCTTGTATGCAACTGTAAATAATTAGGTATTAAAAGACGAATAATAGTATCACATGAGTGTTTACCCCTTATTATATAACAGTTCCATAAATAACTATTTTAGTACGATACCGATACAAAATAAAGTGGGTTTGTATTGTATGTTTGAGCGGTGAGTAATGTTAGCCTGTTCTAACTTAATATTATAAATGCGAACGTGAGATTGTTTGTTTGTTTGTTACGCTTTGACGGTAAAACGGCTGAACGGATTTGGATAAAATTTGGCACATGACCCGGAGAAGGACATAGGCTACTTTACATCCTGGATCGCAGACGAAGTCGCGGGCAAAAGCCATTTAAATGTAACTTTGACGCAATTGAATAAATTCAGTACCACATTTACATTTTATGATGACAAGGATAGAATAATTAAAATATAATTTTCCTTGATTAATAGAAATATGGAACATCAACCTAATAATTATCTTAATTTCAAATGATATTCAAAAAATGTTATCGCGGAGAAATAATTATTATTTTAAAATACAAAACAACGTAATAAAGTGTTTAAGGTCAATCATAGCTAAAAACAATTCCAATTAAACTAGTTTTCAAATTAAAAATCTTGAAATTGGTTTATTCGTTTAGGAGCTACGTCGCCATAGACGGGCCAATTCAACTTAAAGGTTATCATAAAAGTTATATCAGCAAATTCAGAACAGTTTTCTGACATGCTATGACTGATATCATGACCCCATGCAGACTCTGTACCGTGCCAGAAACTCCGCCATGATGTCACGATTAGATTTAGTGACAGATACCTATTTAAATTTTATTATCATACAAAGGTTATGAATTAGTACATTACTGTCGCGGCCTGCAATAAGGGAATTGATGGACGATCGTGAAAATGTGGACCGAGGCGAAGCCGAGGCACACATACGTGAGTCCATCAATTTCTGATTGCGGCCAAGGCTTGTATAGTACTTTTCTCAAATAATGCGCGGAAATTCAAACTGAGTAAATTAAATAAAAAATTCAGAGTCAATGACGAACAACTCTAATTTCTCATGCGCCAATAAGTTCATTTGTTTCTTCTTTGTTCTATTTGCAAGCCAATTTGAAATTTAAATAAGATCTTTGATAAGTTACCGACTTGGTTGCCGTGTGCTGAAGTAAAAAGTACGTTCCATTTTTAAATAACACGACAGATATGAGTTTTCATAGTAATTTATTTGGCCGCTAAACACGTCAGATATGGATTTTCATAGTAACTTTGCTGGCCGCATCGTCACTTGTTTTTGACCAGTACAGCAATTTCGATTTATCTCGAAGAAGGTTGTCAAAATAATGCTCGAATTTCCAAGCATGTTTGGAAAAATATTTAGTTTATGACCTAAAATGAAATGCACCAAACATTTTTCCTGCAAATACTACGAACAAAGTATACCTACATATAATAAATGCTCATTAGTTCACCTATTAGGAACTTAAGCGGTATAAAACTTTCCTACATAACAATACGCTGTTTTGTCTAACAGGAGCGTATATTGATATCCTGTAATTGTTTTATTTTTTCGAAACATTTTCTTTGAATTATAAGATTTTTATGGTAAACTAGCTGCGCCCCGCGGTTTCACCCGCGTAAGTCTCGTTCCCGTGGGAATATCGGGATAAAAAGTATCCTATGTGTTAATCCAGGTTATAAACTATCTATTTGCCAAATTTCATCCAAATCCATTCAGCCGTTTTTGCGTGATTGAGTAACAAACATCCAAACACACAAACACTCAAACTTTCACATTTATAATATTAAGTGGGATCTAACTACATTCAAGGTGATAAAATAGTTCAGTTACTGTGCTGTTTTTGCTGTTGTAATATAATACCATCAATCAGCCTTCAAAGCAAGAGTGAACAGACATCTTCTGGGCACGCTCATTCCATCCTAGACCTCATCCATCACTTTCCATCAGGCGAGGTCATCGAGGTCAAGAGCAGGGTTATGCTGCAACTTTAAAAAGGCTATCCCTAATTGGCCACATATATCTATCCCTAATCAATACCTTATTAACTTATTGTCTGTTTATCCAAACGTTGTGTGGTAGCCTCGTTTGACCGATATGAATGTATGTTCATATGTTGCCTCATATCTTGTAAACGACTCATCACAATTTGACAAATGAGGTATCGTTGGAAGCGTCTTGATCGTCCGCATGTTATAGGCTATGTGACGTCACATTAAATTGAAAATGGCGCCCTCCAGACGACACAGTCATGAAATAAATAAATACAAAAAAATAATCATACCCTGTTGAGTATCAATTGAAAGGGCTTGATTAGCACATTTCAAAAATATTTAGGAATATACATCCAAAAAAAATATACGTATCGTATACGTAATCTGTTTGATCGTGTGACTCCGGATTTTTTATGTCTGTCTGTGATGTCTTGTTTGTACCTTTTTAGTTGACCTTTTGTCGTAGTTGGGTTTTAGTTTTATAACTTTTATTTTAATATCGTGCGGATTTCATCACGTTTTTTTTTTTTTCTATCTATTTGTCGGTAGGTTCCGGCTAATCTCCGAAACGGCTGGACCGATTTCGACGGGACTTTCATTGGTAATGCCACAAGGAGTAACTTAGGCTAATTTTATTTTAGAAAAAGAATTAGGGTCCACGCGGGCATAGCCGCGGTCAGCAGCTAGTCTATCTTAATAACGCAATATTATTCTCATTTCCAGAACCGATATCAGCAATAAACATCACTGGTTTGAACTGGCTGCAACATGGGGACTTATTAAACCTAAATGTGAAGTACACAGGCTCAGCGCCCTTTTCCTACTGCATACAGTACAAACTGGGCCAGTACAACATAACTGGCAATGAAACATGTTCGACTAAAATATCGACTATTGCCAGCTCGTTCCCACTCGTCCATTACTTCTCAGATAGCGACCAGCATACGGTGGTTGTAGTCATAGAGAATGAAATTGGAAAGAATGTTGCTATGGCGACTATAAATATTTATAAAGGTAAGACGAATTGATTTTAATATCGAACGAAGACGATTACTATACAACACGACCCCAACATAGATGGGAAAAGGCTAGTCAGATGATGATGGAGACCATTACTATATTCAATCAGTAGTACAGAATGACATAAAGGGTGTAAGGGACAGCCCTCCGCAAATTAACAGGGGAAATTCAGCTCCTTATTTTGAATCATATTCCACTGGAAATTTTCTCAGGAAAGTTTTCAATTTTTTGTTATCGTTTTTTCAGTTACAATTTTTTTATTTCAATGTAAAATTACATTCTCTGTACGCAGCACTCCATTTATGTCAATAAAACAGCGAAAATAAAAAATAAACCGCAATGGATGTTTAAATACTCGAGCGCGCCCCCCCCTCCCCCCCCCCGACACGGGGAGTGCGGCTACGTGGGTTTTGCTGCGGTAACGATACATTGCGCGTGAGGTAATATTAAAAATCAGGTTTATTGGATTCCCCTAACGTTCCTGAAATAATTTCATGTACCGGTCGTCTTAGTATGATATGCTGAATTCACCGCATCAGTCTGTGGAGGGCTGTCCCTTACATCCTGTATACATACGGCATACATTTCCAGTATAAGATGACCACTCATTGTACGGAAATCCTATAAAAAGCGAGATCAGCTTATACTGGAAATTATAACTTGATATATAGCCGTGTGTACAAGCCATAGCGGAGAACAGAGCTGCCAAAATCAAACGATTGTTCAATGATAGACACATTGATAGATATACTTACAAGTCGTGTGCGACCGGCTGTTATTTGTAAATCTTTGACAGCCGTTACGGGTAATCAGAACCCCGAAAGTCTGACAACCGGTCTTACCAAGGGGTATGGTATATTACCCAGTGACTGGGTTGTGGATGTCAGATAGGCAGTTGTTCCATGTAAAATAATGGTGTTCAGATCTATCCGGTTAGACTGCAAGCTGACCTCAACATAGTTGAAAAAAGGCTAGGCAATGATTGATTGGACATCACTAGCGTAAGATTGTGCGGTTTGGAAATTAAGGAAGGATTCCCTTTGCCCAGGGGAAGTTGTGCGCACAACTTAACGCTTTATTTATTTAATGTGCGTTTTATTCTATTTTTCGAGCGCGCGCGCACGTCAATGACATAAAGTTCAAATACGCGCGCTCGTGTATTGCAACGACTACGAGATGGTACAAACCATATTCAAGGCCACTCAGTAACCTCTGCTTCAACTTCAAGATAAGCAGAACCGGTTAGAATGATTAAATTAACATGCGAATTTAAACATTGTAACCGGTTCTGTCGCTTTGGTCTATTTGACGTAAGTATGACTGCTAGCTGCGCTTTGCATTCTGGGTTCGATCCCCAGATTGGGAAAGTGTTATTGGTTTTTGGCAATAATTTTTCAGTCAGAGTCCGAAGAAGAAGACTCGCTTTTACGCTTAAACATAACTGGCGAAATGTGTGTGTAGTAGCTCTGTTCTACCCTTCGGGGAAAACTAGCGTGATATTATGTAATTTTGTGCTAACCAATTGCTTTTTGTTTCCAGTATCTGTGCACGCGCAGTTGTCCGTCATAGTAATACCAGTATTCTTCTGCCTCGTGGCAGTCATCTTAGTTGTGTTCGGTATCGCGTACTACCAACATCGTTCGAGGTGAGTTCATTACTTTCAGCTCTGTTCAAACGGATGAATGGTCAAAGGTGAATCCCACTCAGGATGGAGCAGTAGGTGTTTAAAACGGCGTGACTTCTTAATGATTAAAACAAAGAGGTGGGACGCCGCGTCACTCGGCCGGATTTTCCTCATTCTGACAAGTCTTTTATACGCAAATAAAACCACTGGCACAGAGTAAAAACGTATCTTGTACGTTGTTAAAACAACAAAAAATGTAGCGTGTGAAGGAATGGGTTTGGTCTCACAGGTTACTAAAATCATTTTGTTTAAATCCGCGGCGACTACACCATCACGGCGCCACCTGGCGGGAGAATATACAGTAACAGAGACTTATTCCTATTTCTAATGTTATCTGGGTTACTGAATGACTGATCCCTTGTTTTTTTTTCCGTGGGGAAATTCTCATGGATACCCTCCGACATAACCCTCCGTCTTGGGAGAACGGAGGGTTATGTCGGAATCCTACCGACTAAACCCCCATTGTTCCTACTTCTACCATGAGTCGGGGGCTCGGGAGATACTTGTACATTTGCCGCACCCCCGACTCGTATCAGCCCGCCATGCCTACCTAGCGGGCCCCATCTTAAAGTGCGGCCGATCGACCGCTTCTATAAAGTCACGCATGAAGCTGAAAACGTACTACGATGCAATTTTTTGGCTACCTATTTTAGGCTATAACTAACCCAGTTCTGAGCACCATACGTGACTGTTCTTATATATTTACCAGCAAGCACCAATACTTATTATTAAAACCCCGTTACAGGCACTCGGTAGAAGTGGCAGACTTCGACTTCGGGCAGGCGCACCTCGACTACAAAACGTTCACGGAGAGACTTCGAGAGAGTTTCCGTAACGCCTTCAATTTCCGTCAGCGGGACGACACCGATCCGCTCACGAATAACACTAGATACGATTCAATGACGTAAATAGTATGTATTTAATGTGTATTTCTCTTTACTTGTCTTGTTTTGTAAACAAATATGGCCCAGAGATTTTTATGTAAAGTTAGGGAATTTATTTTTTAAGCTTTACCACCAATTTAAATTGTCCGTATATTCAAATCACAACTGTCATTCTTTGATAGTTGTGCGAAATGGCTATAACACGCCACATTGACGTATGATGCGACGTAGTTGCGTAAGAATTAATTTCCCTGACTGTATTTGAATGGTTCATTTGAAGCAGTTTTTGGTGAAGTCAAAAACTAAATATGTATCTTACAAACATACGTAAAGTGTGTGGTTAATGCGAAAATTCTTGAACGTCGTACCGTGCTTGGTTACCAAATAAGACGTGTAAGGAAAATACACTGTATGTACAAATAGCAAAAGAGCTAAATGTGCAGGCAAGTAACAAACATCTTTATACCACGGCAATTGTCACTTACATTGTAAATAAATAAAAGGCAATCGTTCAATGGATAAGGCATTGGATTAGCGAGAGAAAACTTCAGTTCGAACCCTTTCCGTTGCATTATAGACATATACTTCTTTCACTAACTGAACTCTTCCTAAGTATACCAAAAGTGTCAAAATTTTATCCTCTTGGCACATGCACAACTAATTTACACTAAGAAGGTGTTACAAGCCTGCATACTTATCTCTTTGGCTGTTTGTACAAGCCAATTATTTAGCGATGGCATTCTATGCAATGTGAATGACAAGAGTTAGATGGCGCTATATCAATACTGGACGCTAGTAAGAGAGTAATGAGTCATGAGTAACATCGTTAAATAATTTGAAATCTGTCGCTAGTTAGATCGCCGACGGGTACTGTGAAACTGTAAGCGCAGTCCTTTCATATAATTACAGTTGCGTTACGATACAGGCAGTACCGCGGCTTAGAAATGCCCGGCGGGGGCAGGCATGGGGCAGCGTTGAAGAATGAACAGCGGGACGCCGTGAGCGTTGACGAATGAGCGGCGGGACACCGTGAGTGTTGACGTATGAGCGGCAGCACGCCGTGAGCGTTGAAGAATGAGAAGCCTGCACTGCCCCCCGTCTCGCTGCGCACATAGCTAGGGCGCGGTACAGCGGTATCAGTCAAACTATACCTCTGATATTGCATCATTTTTTAAATAAAAGTGATCTTCATTCTCATTGCAATAAGGTTGATAGTGGGTTTCTGCCAGAGGTAAAATAATTGTGACAAGATTGTAGGTACAAATCTTTGTTGTAGGCTTTTGATCCAGGCCAAAAAATCTAGTACTGTAAAACCGTTGTTCCGGCCTGGAAAGAAGTTACACCGAAGACGTAGTTGTCTTGGTTTTCTACTGTCAGACAATGATGTAAAGGTATCCAATAGAAAATGGAAAACGAATCTGCTAATTGTTTTTATAATATTTTAACAATATTTCAGCAAAATTACAACTATTTGAATGTTTCTATTCATCCGTCAGTGGTCAAACTCAGCCATTTTTTATGTCTGTGTCAAATGTAAAAGTATTAATATATTTATTACGTAAAAATTTTAATTATCATTCATTCCAATTTTCCTACGTTTTTTCATTGAAATGTAAAATAGTAATGAATATTTTTTTCAGATAGATTATATCGATTGTTGTAGCGATTAGGGACAGTTGATGGTAATAGTACTGACTTGGAATTGTGTTGTAAAGAAAAAGATAAGTACTTCGCTTCTGTTTGCGCGGGCTTGAGGCCGTTGACCTCTCGTAGCGATGACATTTGGAATCTACTTACTGCTTTAACAATTTGTATAGCAACAGCAGATATCTTGGCCATTCTTAAACAATTGTTTCATTAATCTACGCCATTGCTTAGGCCTGCCACACAGTGGAACGAATGTATGGGAGCGGTTGGACGTAGACATGTCCGAAAAATAAGAGTAAAATTATGACAAACTAATGATGCCATCTTATTCGATTACTTAATGCCTTCATAAATTGTGGTGATGAATTTCTTCATAACTCCCATATTTCGGGAGTAATTTGAGAAAATGTGAAATTTTACTATGAAAATGAGTGTATTGAGCTCTCTCCCTCCTGATTCCGGGCTTGTTTCAAGTAGCGGTCTCTAATATCGTAATGCTATTACTAAGAGCTATATTTAATACTAAGACACATAGTGCGCCAAATGTGCACTTTCTGGGATAAAAGGAAATGAAAATTTAAAAAAAAAAACGTTTTTTCCCCATTTGTATTTACTTTAAACCGCAGACAGACTTATTAAGAGGTCTATAAATATATTATATATATACAGAAATATATATTAACAAAAATATTCACAAGAACTGATGAGAGTATGACTTTTAAGTAAGTTGATAATAAATTACCTAGTTTCATTAAAAGTACAATAAATAATTAAGATGTAAGCTCTAATTTACTAAGTTACACATTTTAAAACAATAACATCATTTAATTATCTTCGTCATCATCATCATCATCAATTAATTCAAATTCAGAATCGATGTCCGCTAAATCATTTATGTTAACAAATTCGATATCACTTTTCTCAGAATCCGTAAGCTCATAAAATTCCTTAAAAGAAGATTTTTTTACAAACTTATTTCCTTTTGGACGGATACTTGTAACAAGTGGATCAGAAGACAGTAAAAGATTGTGCATAATATCTTCATTGCATGAGATACTGCTATGCTTTCGAGAATGCCCCTCTCTATATTTTCTAAAATCTTTATTTCTAGCCTCAGATGCCTCTTCGGATAGAAAACCAATGGGCACAATTGACATGTTCTGAACTATGTCTGGCCCATGCATTAAAATTTTATGAAGTGAAGAAGGCATATAATACCATGGGTATAACTCCACGTAAAGCTTAGCAGTATCAAAGCAGAACTCTCGGAATTTAGTTACGTTGATCTTCTCTCCTGATGAAATACACTGCAAGATCACACAGATTTTTCTTAAAAGCATAGCATCTATTCCGGTCAGTTCAGCAGATTTAGTGTAGTTTTCAAAAAATCTCCTTGCCGAGTTGCCATTGTTGGTGGATCCACTGCCTTGTTTCACAACATCGAGAAGTAAGCCCGTTTCTCTTCTTACAGCCTCTTGAACTCTTTTCTTCCTGTCATCAACTTGCCTTTTTGCTATATCACCCCTTACTTGCCATGATTTTATGTCTAATTTGTAGGAAATGTGTAATAAGCATTCCATTGAGCGAATCCAAGCGTGAAGGGTGCTTAAGCTATATTTATACATGTCCTCGTTTGCGTGTTTATCTTTGATTAACTCTAAATTATTCATTTCTTTAGGACAAGCCTTGCATATGTCACACACTGAAGCTGCTGTATTGGATATAATGGAATGAATTTTACCATCAATCATTGTCAACAGCAGTTGGTGTTTGACACTAATTCCATCAGTGATGGTGGATGGAGTTAAGGCTTCAATCTCTGCTTCGATTTCAGCCATCTCTCTCTGCACATTTTCTTTGGTTTCCTTTATAAACTTAAACAATATTGGCCGGCAAAATGAAGTGGAAGATGGTCGCTCGTTTTCCCAAATTGTTACACCTTTTGAGACGAGCCGCAGTGGTACAAGACTAATCATAAAATTACTAGCAAGATCGATTTGCTCATCTTCACTCGTCCTTTGATGATAAATGCTTTGGCTAGATGATCCGTCAAAACCCCATTTGCTGGTCAATACGAGCTGTTGATTGGGATCAACAGGGGTTTCTAACGACCTAATAAGTCTTCTTGAGGTTAAATCCATCAAGGCTTGTAATTTGATTTTTGCAGAGCTCTCTGTAACTGTGAGATCTTCTTTGGCCGGATAGCACTTAATTTTTTCTTTAACCAACATGTAGTAACTCGGGTATTGAAGAGCTCCTTCTTGAGTGTTGAAATCCCGAAGAGTGTTATAGCGCCATTTCGATAAGTTCATCGATACATAAAGAGCCAATGCCTTCAAAGGGGATATTTCCCGTACCTGAATTGATTTACCTTCAATGAAGGCTTTGATTTTTGAGGCCTCTTCTGGATTCTCCGTCAAGTATTTCATAACATAAGCTGTATCGCTTTGTCCTGCCTTTTGAAGCGCCCTTTCGGCCGAAAACATAATTTCAGCGCTGCTACTGCTGCATGAAAGACTATCTTCAGTGGTGCGTCTTCTTTTTTGCCGGTTACTAAGGTCCTCAAAAGATTTACGAGGACTAGGATGTGTACAAGTTGAAGCATCAGATTTAGCAGGAGAAATTATGGGCTCGATGACGTCACTTATATTTTCTGTAGAAGGTTCCATATTTTCATTCTGTAATTCCGGCCATTGAATTGCAGCCTGTAGCCAAATCTCATGTTTCTTCCGAAACTTATCTGTGCTTCTTCCAGACTGTGTCCATTTTGCATAAATGCGGTAGCAAAATCGACGACACCAGTCTTTTAAACTTGTTTCAGCACTTTCACATAACTGAACACAACTGTTATCTTTTAAAACACTGAACAAATAGTTAAAGTCGCGTAAATCTTTATGTGCGCGTGCGCATAAAGCAACGTGAATATCAAGATTTGTATTAAAATTTGGAAAATACATTGCGAGATTAGCTTGGATACAACGAGGTGTAAATCAACACTGATTTTAAAGTTACTAATAGTGACCTATTTATATAAAATCCAGGTATCCCAGGTATCCTTTGTTAAATATTGCAAGGTAATTAGTTATTGTGATAATTAGTAAATGATGCATGCTAAATTAGTGTATTAAGAGCCATTTAGTAATTAAATAATAGCAATGTTCTTATCAGTAATCATTAGTGCATCAGTTTTATATGTAAACCTTAAGTCCCTAATTATATATCCTAATTAGCTTATATCTTCTCTAATTGGCTGCTCAGAAATGTTATTGTAATAAGGTAAACCTTTAGAAAAACGGTTTTAATCAACAAAATAAACAAAAAATTAAAAAATTGTGTTATAAAATAAACATCACTCTTTATCCCAGAAAGTGCACATTTGGCGCACTATGTGTCTTAGTATTAAATATAGCTCTTAGTATTAGCATTATGATATTAGAGACCGCTACTTGAAACAAGCCCGGAATCAGGAGGGAGAGAGCTCGATACACTCATTTTCATAGTAAAATTTCACATTTTCTCAAATTACTCCCGAAATATGGGAGTTATGAAGAAATTCATCACCACAAGTTATGAAGGCATTAAGTAATCGAATAAGATGGCATCATTAGTTTGGCATAATTTTACTCTTTTTTTTCGGACATGTCTACGTCCAACCGCTCCCATACATTCGTTCCACTGTGTGCCATGCCAATCTAGCGTTGTCTCTTTCGAACCGTCAAATAAATTATGACATTTATATTTTGTTTGACTTTATAATTTTCGTTTTATTTTTGTTATTTTGATCGTCAGATGTTTCTACTATCTTTCTAAAGATGCAGTTCGATAGATTGGAAGGTACGATGGCTATAAGTTGATCTTGTTTCCGGTGTAGTCAAAAATATGATCGGAAAACAAAAGTAGTTTGGTTTGAACGATGGCCTCTCAATAATTGTCTAATTAAGTAATTATGTGATCTCTGTGTCTGTCTTGTCTGTTTTGTGTGTCATGAAAAATATTTTTTACCAAAAATCATTGATTATGTTGTATTTATAAAGTTTTTTTTTTCTCTAACAGACTGACGCGTATGATATGATAATTCTATTTTTTTATCGTTATTTTTGTTTGCAAATATTTTAATTTGATCACCTTCGACTTTGGCTTGTTGCACTATTTTTCGTGATTTCTGAAATATTCGCTTGGGTGGGAATAGTTCTATCTTTTACTTGATAAATAAACCCAAGTAAAGGGACCTCCATACATTATCACGTCTAATGGGGTAGCGCGGTTCGAACTAATACGATAAACTGTAGATATTCAATTGTGAAAAAGTCTGGCGCTGGGATAATAAGCATAGAACCGTTGAATTTGATGTGACATTGTAGATTCGACCTTATAATCACGTTAATACGATTTATTAGTAATAGGCATGTTTTATTCAGGATTTCCAATTTTTTTTTGGTTACCTATTGTAGTGCAACAGGTTTTAGTTTTAAAACTTTCTTTTTACCATGAAACTAACTGAAACTAGTGCTATGTTAGGACTGAGACGCAGTAACGTGATCAGTCATGGTTTGTGATATATTAGATGTAATCAAATTAGGTCTATAATTAATCATGTATTTAATAATAAATTTGTGCCAAAAGTGTAAACTTTGAAAAGTTAATTGATAGATTATTATTTATTTACTTTGATCTTCAAAATATCTTTTGTGAGAGTTATGGAATTGAATAGACTATTGTTTACGTAAAAGGGATGTAAGGAAATGCTGAAGCAACAGATACTTATGAAATGGATCTTAATTATTTTAAACGGAGCTGAGTCTGTATTTGCTAAATTCGCGACTCTATACGAAGATCCGAAGAGCTACAACTGCATTTTTATTATTAGAATTCGGGTTTTTACTTTTGGCACAATATTTTAATAATATTAATTTGTAGTTACAATAAAATGTTATTTAAAGTACTGGTATTTTATTTACCCTTTTGTTGTTAACGAACCCTCTCTGAGCAGGGTTTCCTTGCTTCGACCAACCTGATTCCGATGGACAAGGAAGCACTTGATTATCTACCCCAAACTGCACAATTTGAGCTTAAACAAGGTAAGGAGGTATAGGTGTCGCTATAGTGATTGGTCATTTGGGCCAAAGGCTCTTATTCTTATCAAACGCAGCTGAATTCGTCTGAAGTTGGAATAAGTAGAATCGCATTGCAGTAAAATTACGAGTATGCTATTAATACTATAGCATCGGAAAAAGGTTTTAAAATTCTCATAAATCTCGTAGCCGAATATACTCATGGCGACAACTTGCACCACAATTTAAAAAATAAATTCAAAAGTTAAGAGATCTCGCGCACTAGACGGCCACGACCGTGAATAAGTAAACTATAGATACCGATACGAATCGCGGTTAGCGTCAAAATGGAGGGACCAAACCTCGGTCGCAACAACGACCAACTACTTAGCCCCACACCAAACAATAATACGAGGAAAGTGTACCTACGAGGAATAAATCTTATTTAGGTATATTCGACTATTCCATCGTAGGTAAATGATGTTGATAATATTAGGTATTTGAACTGAATTCTGAAAACATCGCGCCAGATACACGTACCTACCTACGTGGACCCTAACCTTGGCTGGCCCTAACTACTTAAACTACCTATAGGTAATGAGGCAGTTTCCTACAACTCATTCAAGATCCCGACGTTCAACGCTTTCGAGAAACGAAACACTTCTACATGAAAAACATAACAAAGAACAACTTGCTATCAACGTAATATGCCCGAACATGCCTCACGTTGACCCAAAAAAGTCCAAGCTAACGCCGCGCCGTGCTATCGACAAACAAGATTAGTCATATGATGTTATAAACACAAAGAAATGTTTCCATTTGCGCAGAACCGGCGTAGAATCAATTCCCAGATACACTACTTGACCTTTCAGTTATAATGAAGCCGTTATAATTCTGAACGCCTCAGACCAACCAAAATAGAAAGACAGAGCATTACGAACATCAAAAATGACGCCACCTTTTTATCTATGTTTGTGTAAAAAGGGTTGTCATTTGTTAAAGTTTTTCCCTATAATTTGGGGAATAATATTTTGGGTAGGATAATATTGTACGAGTAAGATATTGTTGAGTATGGTATTGTACCTCAATCGTTACCGTGCGTTTGCACTGGCGAAACATTTAAGACAAAACATGTTAAAATCTCTACTTCCTGTCAAAAATTGTATGGAACATTGACAGAAAATAGAGATTTCAACATGTTTTGTCTTGAATGTTTCGCCAGTGCAAACGCACGGTTAGGAAGGATTCCGAAACAAAACCATTTTTTTTTACATCGCAAAATAAAATAACAATTAAGTACAAAGAGCATTTACATACATGATTTGGAGATTACCTTTTAATCAAGAATTGCTTGTGTTAGGAAGCTCCGCTCTTTCACTTAGAACTATCCATTAATTATCAATTGAATGAAAAAAAAATTGGTTTGTAAATTATAGAAAAATTAAGTTATAAGGTTGTTGAAGCGTAAATCATAACATCGTCGTGGGTATGTGTCATTAAGTAAATTGTTTTGAAATAAAATAGGTACTTAATTATATTTACAATCAACTTTATTAAATTCAAGAAGACCACGATAACAAAATCACTGACTATAGAAAGCACGTAAAAAGCGTCCGCAATTTGGGAAAAAATAAAATTTGGGACAGTAGTATTTAAATTAGCTAGTCTAAGCTGAGAAACTAACTAATATAAAATAAAAAATACAGTCTCGTGTTTAATTACTGTTTTAATAAAATCTCATTTTTGTTTTTTAAATTGTATGTACCTTTTTAGGATATCCGGTTTTGATCACACGGCGAAGTCCACGATTAGTTGAATAAAGGTCATTATTATCAAAATGATCGGAACAAACCACGCTGGTTTTCGATGGAAGCCATTCTGGATCATTCCGACTATTTCTTATAGCTACTATCCATTTACTTTTATTTTCAATATTACTTGGAAATCTAAAATATTAAATACATAAAAAAACAGGCATATAATTACTCGAACTAAAAAATATCGAACGGGGAAATTTCAAATCGTATTATGGCAACCCCCGCACTTTAAATGTCACTGTTTTCGTTCGTTCTTTCGTTCAGGTAGTTTTTCCAAGTAACCTAAAATTCATAGTTTACTAAATTAAGAAACGATGTTATTTGAAGTACTTTCATGTGAAAAGTGATTCCGTGAGACTTTTTATGTGATTTGCTATTGTTTTTACAAGTTTTCACTACACAAGAAGGCATAATTCAATTTTTTTTATTGAAGTTTACTAGACGACGACTCGTGACGTACTAGGAGCGATGAGCATAGTTTTTGTGTAGGTGTGTGCGTGAGCCTGTGTGTTTACTTGCAGGAGCATAGTTTTGTGGCTACACGTTTGATGTACGTAGTGATCCGTCTTTCTATTTTGGTTGGTCTGAGCTGAACGCAAACAAAAAGTGTGCGTAGTGAAATTTTAATGGAATTCAAGACATCCAAATTTTTGGGGTGAGATAGGAATTATGAGGTCACGAGTTTTATAGGGGTTTTTCACGTGGTCTGGAATTTTGGGTTGTTTAATGTTGTATGGCTGCTTGTAGCTCGAAAGGTGCGACAAAATGTCTGCCTACATAATAACATTATAAGTGGGTAGGTACCTACCTACGAGTACCTATTTCTTACGAATGGTCCTTAGGAGCTTTAAACAGCGAGAGAAGTGGAAAAAGTCTAGGCAGGCCTTTGCCCTGCAAAGGGCGTCATCACAGGCTTTTTACCCGACTACGGCGAAGCAAAAAGGAGGGTTATGATTTTGACCGGTATTTAAGTATGTTTGTATGTATGTATGTCCATGTGTTCCCTCATATCTTTTAAACTACTCGTCACATTTGGACAAATGAGGTGTCGTTAGAAGCGTCTTGATCGTCCGCTGGTTATAGCTGACGTCACATTAAATTGAATATGGCGCCCTATACAGGACATAATTTTTTTTTAGTAAGGCCGTGTTTTTTTTCAAATGAAAGGGCTTAATTAGCACATTTAAAAAATATACATAAAATATATATAAAAAAAAGTTATGAAACTAAAACCCAACTACGACAAAAACTCAACTAAAAAGGCATGAACAGGACATCACACACAGACAAATTAAAAATCCGTTATCACACGTGTTAGGGCGCAAACTGAACAGATTACTTTGTTTATGCCTTTTTAGTTGACTTTTTGTTGTAGTTGGGTTTTAGTTTTATAACTTTTTTTTATGTAAATAAATAATATCTAATATATTATAAAATAATAGGTCAAAGTCAAAGTCAAAACTTTTATTGCGAATTATGTTGTTATGTTAGTACTTATGACTTAGCAGCCTTTTACAAGCATTGCAATTATCATTCGCCTGCCCTTATCATCCTAAATTAGCATGCATTAAACATTTTTATTACTTAATTATTTTCTTTTATACCTTAGAACAGTTAAAATGAGAAAATATAGTTATTAAAATTAAAATATCATAATGAATTTATTATTCAGCAATATTTCATCCTTTTCAAGTAGTAGGTAACAATTATAATTTTTTAAGAAGTAATATTAGACTAATTGTTGTTTGTATAGTCCAGATCGTCACTTTATTACATGAAAGAAAATCGCTCTAAATATTCTTTTATTGAGTAGAAACATTATTGAATTAGGTATAGTTTTAACCTTTCTTGGAATATTGTTACTGATTTTTCAGTTTTAAACGTGTTGGGCAACTTATATTATATTTTTATTGCCATATAATATGGGCTATCACTTAACATTTTAATTCTTGAGGATGGAGCGAACAACAACAATTTGTAACTTGACTTCAATGTATGTTATCACATGAGAATATGCAAAAACAGGTCAAGAGACTGATATGGGGAAGAGTTCTCCGAAGTGTTCTGTGAGAGACACCGAGGAGGAGTCGAGGAGTCTCGCGTAGCTTGTGAATTAAAATAGGTAGGTGCCTACTAACAGCCGGGTTGGAACGAAAATAAACGCAGAAAGCTAACAAATTTTCAAACGGATGGCAACTGCTAATCTACTTTGATTGGTTGATTACATTATCAACAACTAAGTAATTAGGTAATTTTAATTTAAACATTTCGTTGACTTTCGTTTCAGAAAACAGAAGTTAGGTGTTATTACCTATACTTATAAATTCATTTCACCTACCTAGGTACTCATAGATCGCTTAAAAGCCTTCCTCCTCAAATTTGTCCACAAGCTCCATAATTGCCACATTTTCATTCATAACCCATAAGTTATACCCACAACACTGAACTTCTCTACTAATATAAACTGAGCCCAGCAAGGCCGACAAACATTAAAAGTATTCGTTTTTCGCATTTCATTAAAATTTTAACTCGGTAAGCGCGGTCTAGGCATTTTAAGTGCCGTCGGGGTTAAGTCGCTTTAATCGTGTAACGAATACACGAGGACTTGTTTTAAATAGCCTACTCTCGCCCTTAAATGAACCACGGCTCGCAGGCGACCACGATGAGACTGCTTCATTTTGAGCAATTTTAAAACATTTTGGACGGATATATCTACCTACGTTATTGTTAGGCGATGATTTTTCATATTTTTTTTAAGTGTGGGTAGTTGTTGATAGTACCGTACCTACTTGATAAAGTTGGTGGAAAATTGGTGGTAGTACACCAGTACTTCCATCAATTTTACCACCAATTTCAATTTCCAAAGTTGAAATTGAACCAGATTGAAATGAAATGGGTGAAAATACCTAGGTATCCATCTTTTGCGAATAAAAAATTGAACTACAAAATTCAGCTAGTCAAGCAGTTTATCGTTTACTTAGCTAACCTCATTTATTATTATATTAGAGCGCGCGCAACATAAGCCTGCGCGCGACTGGTGGCGCTGGCGTGCCTAATTCTTTACCTACTGTAATATTTAAAATATTAAATCAATATTAATGGTTAATCTTAATATTATTAATCTTATATTAATA
Organism: Lithophane leautieri; assembly: GCA_949152455.1. Taxonomy (NCBI): domain Eukaryota; kingdom Metazoa; phylum Arthropoda; class Insecta; order Lepidoptera; family Noctuidae; genus Lithophane; species Lithophane leautieri. The sequence continues at coordinate 8,247,085 of OX424467.1, forward strand.
TTAATTACTTAATTAAATAATTCTAAACTTAATTTGACCTGACGACTACTTATTGCAGCCGCGCGCAGACTTATCTTGCGAGCACTCTAGGTATTTTCCCACTTCCGAAAGTTCGATTTTCAAATCAGAACAAATTCCAAGTTTCAGTGAGTTACAGATTTTATTTCTTCGCAATCTTTTATAGCCGGCCAGCATGAGCTATAAATAAACTCTTACGAGAGCAAGGAAGGAGTTGTGTGTGCCTAACCTACTTTCAACACTTTATTCATTGCTTCAATGGCACATCATCCAGATAATCTCATTTTGTGTGAGTATGAGCTCTTTGTCGTCTACTTCCTTAGTAGGTAGAGTAACAAAACCCGTGTAGGCGGGTAGGAGGTAGCGATAAAAATATAAAAAAAAGTTGGCATTATTTACAAAGCAGGTGTTTAGTTTTCAGTAATGGTAGAACGATTATTTCTAATTAAACACCAGGTAAAAATAAAGGGTACTTACTTATTTACAAATTCCTTTATTATATTTGTCATTTTTCCAATAGGTAACGTGGTAGTTTTCAAAATATAGGTACCTAGCTTCGTAAAATTAAAACCTTGAAAATACCTATTGATGATCTGCTCCTATTGTTACCTACCTACCTATGTGTTCGTGTGTAATCCAGTGACTCGTCTGCTTGCTGTAGTTACACTAGTTACATCACGGTTTCATTATTTCGATTGAATCGTGATCCTAACTACCGCGATTGTTTCAATTTACCAACATGAGTACAATCGTTATCGAGAGGAAATCCAAGCATTGTTTTACCTTGTGGCTAAAATTAACAGCTAATTGGTAACTCGTACCTGTGCATAGCTTCAGGATACTTAGAACCTTACCAATATGCATTTAAAGGTTACTATAGTCATAATAGTTTAGTAGGTATTTAGGTGCATAATTTGAACAACTGTTCACCTTTATAACTTGAAGATAAGAAGTTTGTCGACCCTTACAGCGCGGTATTAAGACGCCAGATTAATTCTATTTTCCCGCCTTGTACGAGAATGAAAGTCATGTAATTTTATGAGATAGAATGCCTACTCTTGGAGTACCTACTTACCTAGGTATAGTCGACTTGGTAGGTAGGTATATGCCGCTTTCATTGAAGATTGTGAGTAATGGAGGCTCGATACGAATGGTCCTAGAAATTTTACTGACTGACTTACCAATAAATTTTATGTTAATCGTCAAGCTCTGAAGCTCTATATTAATTAGTAAGGATTTCTGGATTAATAGGAATTTTATATATACGTAAGTATATTATTTCAATGTTATTGTTATGGTTCAATTTGCGTTGTCATAGTTAGGTGTGGTTCTAAGCCCAATAATTTGCTGATATTTACCTTACTGGACAAACAGGCGCGATATCACGGGCACGACAAGGGTAGCGCTGCCTGTCATGCACGCGACAATCGCGCCGGTTTGTACGAGCCTTAACGGGACTGATATTATTAATGAAATACATATCTATGCAATAAATAATTACCTATGTAAGTACATTGCCCTTTCCCATCTGTGTTGGAGTCGGCTTCCAGTCCAACCCGATGCAGCTGAATACCAGTATTTTACATGCAGCGCCTATCTGACCTCCACAACCCAGTAACTAGGTAACACGATACCCCTTAGTAAGATTGAGAAAAAACTTACAAACAAAATAAACATACTTAATATAAATACTTTTTTAATAGAAATACATATGATTTATGCAATAAATAAAAGTACTTAAGTAATTTGATGTTACTCGTATCATAATGTTTGGGGGCGGACATTGGGCTGCTGGCTGTTTTATGTTATCAAACTGTTATTCAGTTTGTGTCATGCCGTATTATTGATAAAATGATAACATTTACCAGAACATAATTTTTTTTAATGAAAACAGACAATCATTAATAGGTCCAGTGCGTTCATTATAACTTGACCCGTGACGCGATTGGTAGGTAGCACTGAATTGTGCAGTCTCAATTTCAATACTAATAGAGTTCAAAATGGTGACTGACAGAGCAAGAACTATAGGCCGACCGCTTGATTGAGACCGTTCCTGAGGTAGCTACGGGAGGGGTGTCATGATGCGAGAGCTCAGCGATTCGTCAAGTTGTGACAACTGTCACCCCTCCCGCACCGCGCAGTTACCTCAGGAACGGTCTCAGGTAAGCGGTTAGCCTATACCAATCATCACAGCATGACTACAAAATTCGGTGTTACCAATCGCGTCACGGGTCAACTTATAATGAACGCACTGTACCTATTCATAACAAAAACACGATAGCATTTCCCCGAATACACATCTGCTTTACTTTTTAGCAGCAACAAGACCTTGTCTCGTGGTGGTTGGTCAAAAACAAGCCAGTCATATTGGTAAAAAAAAAAGGGTGCGCCAGAAAAAAATATTCTCCTTGCCTCTAAGGGTCTCATCCACGGAATAGATAAATAAGGTTGGAATGGTAATGTGGGCGTGGCAAGCGCGCCATAATTATGATTCGATAATCATAACTCGACCGATTCATTAATTCACCACGTTTCGTGCGCTTCGGACTACTGCGGAGAACAGAGCTCTGCTTTAAAATGCCGTGTTGTGCAATTATAACTTGTAAAACAAAAAGTCAGACCGCAAGTATAGAGCGAGGGGGTATATCTTTCCATCGGTAAGTCGAAAATAACATTTAATTATAATTTTATTAGTAAAAAACATAAAAATATTCTGATCACTATGAAATTCCAAACATTAACGACATTATTGCAACAAGTAAAAAAAAATATACATTGCACGATGTGTACTCGCGTAATCAACGCAATTACTAAGTCCGCTTACAATGTACTGCATGCGTCGCGTCCTCTTCACTTCAACCATTGACGTTTCGTCGTTTGCCCTGATTGGCCGTGATGCACGGTCGATAGTGAGGTGACCATGTGGTTCAATAAAATCATCGATAGAATTCTCAAATAATATAAATTTACGTTCGACAAAGATTATTTTTGAATTATTTTATATTTAATTAATGATAGTATATTTTTAGTTAGATGTATAATGAGTCAATTAAATTATTACAATAATTATTGAACGAATGATACAATATAGTAAATACTTGTAGATGACAGATTTACAGGGAGAAATTGAATTCATTGGCAACATTATACGAGATCATTGTACTCATCTACAAGTATTTACTATATTGTATTTAGTATTAAAATATAAGTAAAATCCAATTTTACTTACGCAATAAATTATAAATTTTAGGTTTCCTAAAGAACCTAACGCCAGGGAACAATGGATTGACGTGACAGGTAGAGGAAACTGGATGCCGACAAAGACGAGTACTATTTGCTCTATACATTTCAGTAAAGATGATTTTATCATTAAAAAATCAGGTTATTTGTAATTAATAAAAGTAAAATAAATATTTCTTAATATTTATTTCATGTTTAATTTTCCCCCATACATTCATCAGATAATTTATCGATAAAGAATATCGGCTTTATCAAGCACTAGCGTGTATGAAAATTTTTATTGCTTTTTTGCGTGTGTGTGTGTCTATGCCTACGAGGGCTTAGTACTAGTGTGCGAACGAATATCTGCCCTGAGATTTATGTGTGTCTGATTTGGTTGTGTGCGAAATATTTGTAAACATAGGAGTGCGTATGTGTAGAAATTAAAATAGTGGGAGACAAGCGGTGACACTGGTCCTGATACAAAATTGGAGCTAGGGCCTTTCCAACCTTATTTATCAATTCCGTGGTCTCATCCACTAGCAAAGCTTTATAGTAGGTACCAGGAATGTTGCAGATGTAGATTTTTTCACATCCGCGGATGCATAATTTTGAAGGCTCACGAATCTTAAGATATTTTTTCCAAATGTCACTTTGTTTATTAATTGTTGGCTAGTCACGAGGTTTGCTTAATGCACCCTTTGGGCGCTGAGAAGACGATGGAAAAATTTTCAGGGGACAATTTAGAATCGTATGGAACTATTTTTACAGGCAATGGCATCGAAAAACCATTTTTTATTTGATATAAAAAATGTTGGCAACCCTAATTCGAAGTATGACTGTTTGATTATAAGTAAAGTAAACGACTAATTTATAAAAAAAATACTATGTCGACAGCAACTCTATAGTCTGTGTTAGCGAAAGTAGTGAAAGTCTCAGTAATTGCCTACCTATCTACCGTACTGTGGCCAAGTGCTACTGCATGGGAACGTCGTGTTATTTTAATCTGAAAAGGGTGATTAGAAAAATCATTTACTTAGGTACCATAAATTACAAAACAGTTACCTACCTACGTCCATCAGTGGGTGAAGTCTACTCTCTGTGGATGATGATGAGGACACAAACACTGCACTTGGTGATGAGTTAGAAAGGTAGCTGGTTTCTTGATCTGCCTATTTGTGATACCTGATATTATCGGTACTTACTTACACTGTCATTGTGTCTGATTCGTAATGGTCCAACCAATCACCCTTGTGTAAAAGTACCAAGGTGTGTCAACAAAATGTTTGAAAAACAAAGAGATGTGATAATGATAAACGAGAGATGTGATGTCATTGTCCTGCTCATACTGCTCATATTTTCACTTTATTGTAAATTGTAACTTACTATAGTCTATGCAAAGCTAAGTTAACTTATTTCGAAGTCAATGTGACGCTGTTGTCAATCAATTATCGTAGAAATGATATCATAATATTGAATGAGAACTATCCAGTGGCAGTGATCTTTTCACCCCGTAATAGATAACTGAGAGACGTCAGAATGTTTGCAGTCTTTGAAAATAACTCGGTTGTATGTACCAAACTTGGGCTGGATGTTGGATTTGATGAACGATTTCAAATTAAAGTAGAAAGGTACCTATGACATATTCGCTTTCAAATATACCGTTGAAACTTGACCTAGGTTACATCGATCGAACATTGATCTAGGTACCTAATCTATTTTCTTGGCCCCTTTTTTTTTTTTTTTTTTTTGAGGGTGGGAAATCATCCAATGACTTCTCCCGCTCTGGGCGGAGCGGAAGGGCGTGTCAGACTTTTACTGACTAAAACCCACCCGTGTTCCTTCATTTGCCTGTTGCCAAGGTCCCGGTATCCCTTTCGGACTTTCCCGCAACCCTGGCAGGCATCGGTCCTATTGGACCCCGTCATTTTTGCTGACATCTCTTTGAGGCGCGCGTGGAACACGACGCGCCATCGACCCGGGCCTGGTCCTTATCGGACGGCGAGCTGCCCGTTGCTCGCCGTCCGCAAGCCCGCGCCTATGGTGGCCGGAAATCCGCCTGGGATTCCCGACGCCCAGGGCGTCTCCAACGGCGGCGGTTAGGGGCGTGAGGGCGCAAACTTTGCCTTTCCCTCACGCGTTCCGCCTCCTCCTTCGCGAGCATTACTGCTTCGCAGAAGGAGGTGACGGCTTCCCATGCCCTCTCGCTCCGTACCATGGCCTGAACCAGGGCCGGACGCGAGAGGTCACCGCCGCCAATCGCCTCCGCGAGGACACGGCGGTGCTCCGCCCAAGCAGGGCACACCTCAACCGTATGCTCCACCGTGTCCTCCGGGCGATCCACACAGTGGTGACACCCGGGCGTTTCCTCCCGCCTAATCCTACACAGGTACCTCCCGAAGCTGCCATGTCCGGTGAGGACCTGTGTCAGGCGGAAGGTGAGGACGCCGTGGCGCCTCTCTATCCACTCCTCAAAGAGGGGACTTATCGTCGCTATTGTGGCGTGCCCAGCACTGGGTTGCGACAATCGCACTCTCCATGCCGCCATGAGATCTTGCCGGAGCTCTGTCCGCTGTGCCGCGATTTCTCGCGGCAGCGGAGTTACACCCCGGCGCTTCACCTCCTCGCGCCACTCCCAGATGTGCGCGAGGACCTTCGCCTCCAGATCCCATGGCGGTAATCCGGCAAGGAGGCTCGCCGCCTCACGGGAGACCGTGCGGTATCCCCGGGCCAGCCGAATGGCCATGACCCTTTGGGACGCGTTCAACCGGCGTGCTGGCCGCAGCCTAAGGGAACGCGCCCACACCGGTGCCCCGTAAAGGGCCATGGACCGCACGACCCCCGCATAGAGCCTCCGGCAGGAGGCGTTTGGACCCCCTAGATTGGGCAGGAGCCGCCTCAAGGCGGCCCCAGCCCGGTCCAGCCTTGGAGCCAAACGTCGGAAATGCTCCACGAAGTTCCACCGGCTGTCGAGGACGAGTCCCAGGTACTTCATCGTCGACTCGACGCCGATGTGAACCCCTCCTACCGTAATTTGGGAACCCGACGGTGGCGCGTTCCGAGGGCCATGAAAACACATGACCTCGGACTTGTGCAAGGCCACCTCCACCTCTTTTCTTGGCCCTGGGGTAGTATTATGAAGTATTATTGCCATCATTATTCCGCTGCGAAAACGGGATGGTGCTAGCGGCCTTGTCTAGCTCCGTCTCTCTCTCACACTGGAAAAATGATGGCATTAATACTTCATAATACGGCACCTGTTAAGTATAACTGACAATGCGACTTAATTATACAAAAAATACTAAATAACACACTTTGACAAATGAAGGTACTCGTACCATAATAAGTAAAATTGTCGGATTGTCGCCTGTCACCTGTCCTGTCATAGTCCCATGCACGCTTATCATGACCACCGCAAAAACGGGTTTTGTTGTCAGAAGAATAGACAATGGGCAAAATTGAGATTGTGATTGTTTATCTGTCATTTTGTCTATTCTTTTGTCAACAAATTCCGTTTCTACGGTGGTCATGCTACGCATGCTGGTTTGATGCTATCGAAATGACGCATCTCACGTCAAAAAAAAAAAATCTTTTGAAAGTGGGTATAAAATAAAACAAAGACGACCTCGTTCCCACCCTAGGTGTAGAATTGTAAATAAGGCGACAGATGGGAATGAAGTCAAACGCATTATCTGCAATCTTTAAAATACAGGTTCATCAGGGTGGGACGTTATAAATACAAAGTTTAAAAAAAAAGCGGTCAACGTTATTGTCGAACCAGTATCTAGAGGCAAAAAGGTTTCTCTCGTGTAACCAATTAGGCTTTAGAAATGGCAGATCTACCAGTGATGCGCTACATAAGTTAACTTCCTTTATTGCCATCCAAGCCATCACCTTGGATTGTGGAGATAGAGTCTTGGGTATATTTTTGGATCTCGCTAAGGCGTTCGACACAGTCTCCGTCCCTATTCTCCTCGCTAAGCTGGAATACATGGGAATTCGAGTTATACCGCCGGCTTTGTTCGGGGATTATTTGAGTAACCGCAGAGTGTCAAGAGAGCTAGGTCCAACGCTCTTTGATCTATGTGACCTTTTTACGGATAAGGGACAAATTGTTAGAGCAAAAACGTGGGTAAAACTAAAAATAAGAGATCTTAGCTGTCGCTAATGTATAAAGTCTATTGATGGCTTTCTTAAAGAGCTAGATTACTATGAAGTGTTTTGCAAAATAAATATTTTGAGATAACGCACACACACCCAACACACATTCTATACAAGAAAACACAAAATAAAAGTTATGTTAAAGCTAAAAAGGGAAAAAAAAAATTTTGTTTCAAATTATTTGGTATGAAGGTTGTTCTTATTTTTAGTTTTATATTTATGTCCTATTTCAGGTCATGGTCTACCCTTGTGCCAAATTTCATCCAAATCCGTTCAGCCGTTTTAGCGTAAAAGCGTAACAATCAAACAAACTCACTTTCGCATTTATAATATTATATTATATTATTAGTTAGGATTAGGATTCTGAGAAACAAAGACATGATTAATTCTGTCCCTGGAGTAATAACAATGTGTTGATTGATATCACTCAGTCCCTGTAATTAAGTACGTAGAAGTTTCGAATCACCGATTAATCGGGCTATCAATTAGTGAGAGCGAATTGCGGAATGTAAATAGATACGAGTAGATATCTAGGTACTTACCTACTGAAGAATTTCAGAAGGTAAGTCCAAAGTTTTTTCAAAGTTTATTATGATTCTATGATAATCAGTATTATACGAGTATATGCAGTAACTATGTACCTAGGTAACGAGTTTAATCTAAAAGTTCGCATGGTTTCATGAAATAATGGTTTTTTGATAGACTTGAAAATAGGTTATTTGTAACTTAAATTACCGTTTTTAACTAATAAACACCTTATTTCAATGCAAAACATGTTTTTTTTAGTTCGTAACATGAAGGTACCTACTTCTACTATTTTGTGTTATTCATAAGCATAACATTCATTCGCCAAGTGAGCCAATTAGTCACAGGAAAACGTATATGTACTTATTTAATACCTACGAGTAAGCTTATCTCAATTTAATACAATCAACTAACATAGATGGGTAGATAATAAGAAGTAGAATAGAACAATGTCCATAATGTTCATATTTATTTACGTATTTGCTTCTAGTTCTTGCTGTGATTCGATACAGATGTTATCTTTCGCAAGAAGTAATATTCAAGCAATCTATATTGCTATGAACTATACTTAAACACTTCATCATCTGCCTAGCCTTTTCTCAACTATGTTGGGGTCGGCTTCCAGTCTAACCGGATGCAGCTGATTACCAGTATTTTACATGAAGCGACTGCCTATCTGACCTCCACAACCCATTAACTGGGTAATACGATACCCCTTGGTAAGACAGGTTGTCAGACTTTCGGGCTTCTGACGATCCGTGACGACTGTCTAAGATCCACAAATGACAGCCGGAACCAACGGCTTAACGTGCTTTCCGAGGCATGGAGGAGTCTCGGTATGTAAAGATGGTCACCCATCCACGGACCAACCCCGGCAAGCGTAGCTTAACCTGAGGGATCGGCCCGTGCGGCTGTTATTACGTAGCCACGAGCTCCTCCTATCATATCATAAGTGGTTTATTCTGCTTGAATCCTTGATAATTTTTTATTATATCAATGGCTTGAATACTAATACCCTAGACTAGACAAAACAAAATTAAGACATCTAGAAATTGTTCTGTACCTACGGGATTATTCAGTCTAATTTTATCAGGTAGGTAGGTAGTGTGGTGTTCATTTGTAAATGTAATTAGTATCCTCTTTCTATCACTTGTCCAACTAACCTTATTTATATCATTGTTGTTTAGGAATACTTAGATGTTTATTGAACCAACGCACTTTGAACTTCGCATATGAAAACAATGATAATTAAATGAGTGTCAATGTTATTTTCCACTTATTATGCATTTATCCGCTGTGCGCACAAAGAGACTATAATTAACTTTTACTTACTTGATTGATTATCATCTCATTTAGAAAATAACCTAACGACTAATACAGGAAAATGATACAATATATGTTTCAACAAAAATTTATTTGGTACAAAACTTTATTTACTTATAGGTAAAAAATATAGTTGTTCGTATTCATAATATCTATTTGGTACTGTAATCTATACGACGGCTATTTACAGACACATAATTAATGAAATTACAAACTAAAAATGAATCTACTTTGCAACAAAAAGTGGCTCACCAGCTACAATAGAACTTTCAATACCGCAGTGGTCTTCACCGCGCAGAATTTTAAAGAATCCATTGTCACCCCAATCGCTGTTCCACGAGTTCGCAATGAGCCAGTATTTGATGCCATTCTCCACTCCCCAGCCTAAGATCTTAACCGCGTGACCACCGAGAGCGTCGCCGATCGTGTGTTTATAAACACCGGTCTTGTAATTGAGCAAGTCTGAGTACACTGTAAACGCACCTTCTACTGGCCCATTCTTGAACAATTCAGCTCTGATGTGGTCCTCCTTACTTGATACTGAGAACACGTGTTTACCATAGCGCTTATCCTTGTGGTAATCAACATTGTAGCTTGACTCGCACGTCTTCTGGCATTTCGGGGTTTTTGAGTCACCATTGCAAGGTAGCCTGTTGCCGGGCACGTGATGTTCGCAAGGAGGGACCTCGTACGGTCTGCAACCCTGAGTCGAGTTGTAGCTGCCACCTGACACGAGGCCGAAGTGCTTCCAGTACTCCCAAGCTAACGTTGGCATGCCTCCGTTGCATCCGAGGCCACAGACTGGACAACAGGTCAATAGATCCTCAGCGGAGAAATGAAAATGTTGTGTTCCATTTGAGTATGTACAGTACCGGTCGGTCATCGCCTCCACAGCGCCAAACGCCCAGCAGCTACCGCATGAACCTTGGTCCCTCACTTCGTTCAATGTGGGGCAGTCCGGCCATTTGTTTCTGGGATCGAAATTTTCCGGAAGACTCGCAATCAGTTCGTCGTCATGCTCAACCTTCGGAAGTTTCGCCAAGTAGTCATCTTGCAAGACACCCGCTAATTTCTTGATATGTGTGTACGGTGTGTTCAGCGGGAAGTTTCTGCCAGCCTTCCAAGTGTTTTGCTTTGAATTGATGAGATTGATGAACTCATCAGTGAGCGGATTCTGTATAGCTTCGGCGGTGATCGCGAGTGCGCACACGAGCGCAACAAACGTTGCACGCGAAGCGGCCATTATTCACTTCTTTATTTTCTTTTTCACAGCTGAGCGATTAATGAATGTGTATTCGGAGCGAATGTGGCGCGACGACTGAGCGGCGGCGGCTGCGGCGGGTGTAGTTGATCCCCGCGCTCGCACGCCGTGTAATTGTATCGGAGCGCACAACACGGTCAACAGGGGCGAGACAGCGCTTGACCGACCGTGTCGAAGGTTAACGATACATGTACACTATACACCCACCGATAACATAAGACAAACAAATGTTATGGTCGAACGCTCTACGACCATTAGTAAACATTTGTTTTATATCGGTTGGAAGTAATTAATTGGGGATTGGAGAGAGCGAGTGTTTGCTCCTATGTCAGGTTTATCAGGATGGCACCGAGACCCTTGACATGGGTTTTACTTGTGTTGATGGTTTATATTGTTATTTTAGTACGATAAAGAATTAATTATTCAGAACCGTATTATACTTTTTGTCAATATTGTGCACACATACCTACTGTTGGAGTATAGCAAAAACAAATCGATCCTACATCAACACTTGCACTATACTCGTTCTCTTTCTAACTCATAAATATTATTTATATTGTCCGAGCCCGCCCTTACCACTTGACTGAAATCCTTACTTTCTCATAGAGACTGTACTATACTTTGAGCCTTGTGTGGGATCACACGTCTCTCATAATACTAGTAAAGCACACCTTCCAATCTATAAAGAAAAGGATAATAAACGTATTATTGAAATCCTTAAAACAGTGTTTCCTTTGGTGTCCAACCATTAACCCTAACAGGTTATGGGCCCAGAGCGCTAAGCCAAAGAGCAAATAATATAAAGTGAATTTAAAGGACACTGAAATAATAAAAACTTTCTGTGAAGTAAACAGTATAAATAAAAAAATATTTTAGTGAGAGTGCTTGAAAATGGATTCAAGATCTAAAAGGAACATCAGACAATTTGATGGAGATAAGTATAGTGTGTGGAAATTTCGAAACCGCAATCTATTAAGTGAACTGGAAATACTGAACGTTATCGACGATCAACCTCTAACAGAAAGAAGTGCTGAGTGGCTTAAGAACCATGCATCAGCTAAAATTTATAATCGAGTTAATGTCAGACTCATTACGTACTTCAAACTGAAACTTCAAATGTTTCAAGAAAGCACTATCAACAAAAACAAAAGTCAATAAAACCGTTCAGGAACAATTTTATAACCAAGATAAAAATGTTATCACTGTGGCAAGAAGGGACATTTGAAAAAGCATTGTTTTTCTTACAAAAGACCTATTGGAAACAAAACAACCAACAATAAAACGGTTCAGTTGGTGAGCTCGAAACCTCATAATGGAAATACTTCTGGATTTGCTTTTATGACAGACAGTGATACAAACGACAGTAATGATGGCAAAACATTACATACTTTTGGTTTGGATACTGGAGCATCAGATCATTAGATAAATCGAGAAGATTTGGCGCTAAACTTCACTGAAGCTAGAAAAATCAATAAACATTCCTGTAGCGAAAAATGGCACGTTTATACAAGTGACGAAGAAAGAAAATCTCCCGGTTACTAGTGAGATGGGCGTACCAGGCACACTACAGGATGTACTTTTCTGTTCCTTTATCCTAGGGGATATAGGAGTAGGTTGTAAGACCTACTGTTGGTAAGGAAAGTGAAGCAAGCAGGAACGACGCTCGTTTTTGATAAAAACGGTCGTGTTGTTGTGCACAATGATGGTAAGCCGGTAATAAAGGTGAGTCTTTGAACAATCTTATCGGCGTTAACTTTGTGCTTTTTAAACATGCTTTAAATAGCGAATGCTCATTAAATAGAGTCGTAAATTATACTTATGAATTGTGGCATCAAAGGTTGCCATATTGGCAAATCAAAATTTATGGAAATAGAAAGAGACTATTTTCTGATATTGATAAAATTGATAATTTTATGCATAACGATAAATTGTGTGATGCTTGTATTTATGTAAAACAAGCATGTTTGCCATTTAACAAATCGAAAACAAAAGATTTGAAACGAACTCTATTTAAAGTGCACACAGATGTGGTCCTAAGTTTTTCATCTGATGGCAAACATTATTTTGTGATTTAAGTGGATGAATACACTTATTATTGTGTGACCTACTTGTTGGCTCGTAAATCAGATGTTACGTTTCGGGATTATGTCGCAAAAATGCGAAGTTCGGTTTTTGTCTGAGAATTGTTAACTTATCTTGTGATAATGGCGGAGACTTTGTGTCCAATGAAATGAAAGAGTTCTGTACGCGGAGAGGTATTAGCTACCACATAACAGTGCCACATACACCGGCTTTGAAAGGTATTGCCGACCGTATGACAAGAACAATAACAGAACGGAGTCGCACAATGGTGCTTTGATCTAAACTAGATCAATCGTTCTGGGGTGAGGCTGTGTTAATTGCTACTTATTTAATAAATATCGGTACCACAAAAGCACTGAGGTTGGACGAGCGGAGTCCAAACCGGGTAACACACCTTATGAGTTATGTTATGGCATAATACTAAGCCACAACTGAAGTATTTAAAAGGTCTTGGTTCTATTTTTTATGTATATGTAGTAAAACGATATTTGACGAAAAATCGTCAAAAGGGAATTTTCGTTGGTTATGAACCAAAAGGTTTATAAGGTGTGAGTTGTGGTAGATGAAAAGTTTGTGAGAGTCAGAGATGTGATAATGGATGAGATTAAATTCTTATTAAATTGGCCAGTGAAACCTGAGCCGGAACGGATTATGGCTAGAAATAGTAATAACTCTGTTGAGTCTCTGACTATGTTCACCCTTTTGATAAGAGGTGAGAATCTGATGAATCAATCAGATTGTATGAATATACAAACGGATAATAATGGTAGATAAAAAGTTTGTTGGAGTCAGAGATGTGGTAATGGATGAGATTAAATTCTTATCAAATTGGCCAGTGAAACCTGAGCCGGAACGGATTATGGCTAGAAATAGTAATAACTCTGTTGAGTCTCTGACTATGTTCACCCTTTTGACAAGAGGTGAGAATCTGATGAATCAATCAGATTGTATGAATATACAAACGGATAATAATGGTAGATGAAAAGTTTGTTGGAGTCAGAGATGTGGTAATGGATGAGATTAAATTCTTATCAAATTGGCCAGTGAAACCTGAGCCGGAACGGATTATGGCTAGAAATAGTAATAACTCTGTTGAGTCTCTGACTATGTTCACCCTTTTGATAAGAGGTGAGAATCTGATGAATCAATCAGATTGTATGAATATACAAACGGATAATAATGGTAGATGAAAAGTTTGTTGGAGTCAGAGATGTGGTAATGGACGAGATTAAATTCTTATCAAACAGGCCAGTGAAACCTGCGCCGGAACGGATTATGGCTAGACGTAGCAATAACTCTGTTGACAACTCTGACTTAGTAGACCCTTTTAAAAAGAGGTGTGAATCTGATAAGAATAAATCAGATTGTATCAGTAAACAAACGGAAGTAATACCTGTTAATAAATCTGTACATGATACAGCGCTTGAACTGGTCTTCATATCACAATGGAATAACCATTGTGTTAATTTTATTTCAAGACAATGAAACATCAAATAATTTGAGACGTAGAGGACTAGTAGTAATAGACGAATAGTAGGATTCAAAACATGCCTACAGTTTCTTATAAAGAGAATGATGAGGATAGTATTTCTGATAACTACTTGTTGTGTGCTGAATCTTTAATATTTGAAATTCCTCAATCATGATATAGAAATTAAATCCAGGGATGATAGGCATCTATGGTAAAATGCTATCAAAGAGGAAATTAATTCCCTTATTGAAAATGATACCTGGTGTCTAGTACCAAAACCAGAGAATAGAAATGTTACCGATTGTAAGAAGGGTATTTACAGTTAAAAATTATAAGTTTCGAAAACCCTTAAAGTATAAAGCGAGATTAGTGGCTCGTGGTTTTAGTCAGAAATATCTGATTGATTAAAATGAAACATTTGCACCTGTTGCAAGGATCGTAAGTTTTGGGCTAATATTAGCTTAAGCGAATCAATTTAATTTGTTTGTTCACCATATGGATGTAAAAACAGCATTTTTGAATGGGAAACTGAACGAGGAAATCTATATGAAAATTCCCGAGGGTATCCCGGTTGAAAGTAATATGGTTTGCAAATTAAATAAGTCATTATATGGATTAAAACAGTCTGCACGCTGTTGGTTCCAAATGTTTGAGCAAGCTTTGTCAAAAAGGGGTTTTCAATACTCATAGGCGGACCGGTGCATTTACATTTATAATGCAGGTCATGTTTTAAAGAATATTTATGTTTTACTTTATGTTGACGATCTTGTGATTTCAACCGCAGATATAAATACTATGAATGGTTTTAAAACATACATAATGAACACGTTTAAGATGGTAGACTTAAAAGAGATCAAATGTTTTCTGGGAATCAAAATAACCAAGTCTGAAAATAAAGTTACTTTGGATCAGGAAATGTACTCGTATATAAAAACAATTCTTGAGAAGTTCAATATGAGTGACTGTAATTCTGTCACTACACCCCTTGAAAGTGAACTAGATTACGAAGAATTAAATTCGTGTGAAATAACAAGTGCCCCTTGTAGAAATCTTATTGGGTGTTTCATGCGTATCACGCTATGCACTCGACATGACCCAAATTTTTCGTTAACATCTTAAGTCGATATGCAAGCAAAAACAACCATTCATTATGGTCACACTTAAAAAGGATCTTGCGTTATTTAAAGGGAAACTATAAATCTTAAGTTAACTTTTACACGAAACGATTACAAAAATATTCTAAGTGGCTTTGTTGATTCTGACTGGGGTAGTAATGTATTAGATAGAAAAAGTACTACGGGTTATTTGTTTAAATTATTTGATCAATGCACAATATGCTGGCAAACAAAGAGGCAGCAAACAGTGGCAACTTCATCCACTGAAGCAGAGTATATGGCTCTATATGAAGCAGTAAAAGAAACTCTGTGGTTAAAGTCATTAGTAACAAGTATTGGCATTGCAATTCCAGATTCTATTTGTATTTATGAGGATAATAATGGATGTATAAGCATCGCGAACAATCCTACTAGTCACAAAAGATCTAAACACATTGATATTAAGTATCATTTTTCTAGGGAACAGGTTGAGAAAAATGTGATTAAAATGGTTTATGTTTCTACAGATAACCAGCTGGCTGATATCCTGACGAAATCATTACCCGCAGTGCGTTTCACCGTAATGAGAATGAGACTCGGGGTGACGTTGTAATCATGTACAACGTGGATAAATAAATGTTAAGGATATGTTAATTATAAGAGCTTGGTTTATAATAAGTAGATGAATAACATTAAGAGTATCCAGTTATAATGGATGAATTGATGGATAATGGTCTGATTAGGTTTTTCTGGGTTTCCCTAATCCTGCGCAACGAATGTTGGACTATGATGATTGTTTTCCCAGAGAGAGAGAAAGGAAGGTGTGTGTGATTTTGTAATTATATACAGATGTTTGATAAAGGTCGGTAAAGGTAAAGGAATCGTAATTAAAAGGAAAGGGATTTATTTTTGAGGGGGCGTGTTGGAGTATAGCAAAAACAAATCGATCCTACATCAACACTTGCACTATACTCGTTCTCTTTCTAACTCATAAATATTATTTATATTGTCCGAGCCCGCCCTTACCACTTGACTGAAATCCTTACTTTCTCATAGAGACTGTACTATACTTTGAGCCTTGTGTGGGATCACACGTCTCTCATAATACTAGTAAAGCACACCTTCCAATCTATAAAGAAAAGGATAATAAACGTATTATTGAAATCCTTAAAACAGTGTTTCCTTTGGTGTCCAACCATTAACCCTAACACCTACTACCTACGTTTGTCTATGCTTGTCCGTGTTTTGAAAATGTTATCGGAAATTAATAGCGAAACAATACAAGAAATTATTGTTGTTAAGCTGATTAACATATCAAAATTCAGACGGACTTTCCTTATTATGCCAAATACCCTATTCCTGTAATTATAAATTAAAATTATATCACAATAGCGGAAAATAAGTGGCATACTAAACAAATGAACATAACCTACTTTTATTCAATTGTCTGAGAACATACTGTTAGGATTTTAGTAACTCATTACATAATTATACCTAGTGGATGTAATAAATCCGTTTTACATTTATGGTAAACGCATTTATTTTATCAACTACCGCCTTCTTGCTTGAATCATGTAACGGTCGGCGGGCGCCCCACTCACTATGCGCATGACACCTAGTCTATTTAAACGACGAAACGGCCGTGCGCAGGGCAGTTGTTCCAGCGACGCCGAAGTATAAAGACTAAAAGAGTCACTCTGTATAAAATATTTACTATCCATTGAAGCAAGGCCAGGTCAGTTAATTTTGTATTTTATATTTAAATATCTGTGTGCTTTCTATTGTTATTATTCTTAAATTGCATAATAGCCATGCCACGTACTTTAGACCTAAGATGTATAATGTCATTCTGGTGCTAATAATATCCTATTTAAAGTGTTTTATGTTCCAATAAATGTTTGTGAGATTATGCAAAGTTTCATTCCATACACTACCTTAAATAACCTAAGAGCTTATATAAATAGATCAGTACTTACACCTAAATAACCTAAAGCCTACAAATAGTTCAGTACTCGCACTACACCTAAATAACTTAAAGCTTGTAAATAGTTCAGTACTTACATCTCAGAAGTGGGATAGACGAGTAAAAGTAAAAATAATATTACTACCTACTCGTTTATCCTGCCCACAGGTTATCGGTTGAAAATTTTGTTTATTTTTTTTTATTTAAAAAAAATATTTTTTTTTTATAAATATGACAAGTAATGACATTATACCTTAGTGTATTGTTGTAAGGTGTTAAATACTATGTGTAAAATATAATTATTCCATTCGAATGTTTTTATGATACCTATTTAATTGCAATGTGGAAACACTTCATCATTACACAGCTTTGCCAGGGCTACCCTCTGGAAGCACTTCGTCATTACACGGCTTTGCCAGAGCTACACTCTGGAAGCACTACATCATTACACGGCTTTGCCAGGGCTACTCTCTGGAAGCACTTCATCATTACACGGCTTTGCCAGGGCTACTCTCTGGAAGCATTACATCATTACACGGCTTTGCCAGGGCTACCCTCTGGAAGCATTACATCGTTACACGGCTTTGCCAGGGCTACTCTCTGGAAGCATTACATCATTACACGGCTTTGCCAGGGCTACCCTCTGGAAGCATTACAGCCTTACACAGCTTTGCCAGGGCTACCCTCTGGAAGCGTTACATCATTACTCAGCTTTGCCAGAACTACTCTTTGGAGGCGCTTCACCATTGCAATGTTTTTTTTTTTTAATGTCTTACTAAAACATTCGAATGTGTACTCTTCAACACTTGCTTCGCCAAATGCTCATCCGTTTTATACTATGGATTTTCCAAAGCACTTTTGGTGGGTGTTAACACTGTCATTATCATTTTAGTGATGACGTTGTTAGTTTCAGTTTTTCAGCCAATAATAATCATCAGTGTTGCTATCAAGTCAAGTGTAGTAAGGCTTGAGCACATTAATCAAGGTTTAGCCCCATCAAGGCTTGGCCACATTAATCAAAGCTTGGGCACATTAATCAACGCTTAGCCTCATCAAGGCTTGGCCACGTTAATCAAGTCTTGGCCACATTAATCATCAGTGCTACTGTCAAGTAAAGTATAAGGACTGGGCACATTAATTGTCAGTGCTACTATCAAGTCAAGTGTAAAGCTTGGACACGTTAATCTTCAGTGCTGCTATCAAGTCAAGTGTAAGGCTTGGGCACATTAATCAAGGCTTGGCTACATTAATCATCAAAGCTTGGCCACATTAATCATCAGTGCTGCTATCAAGTCAAGTGTAAGGCTTGGGCACGTTAATCGTCAGTGCTGCTATCAAGTCAAGTGTAAGGCTTGGGCACGTTAATCGTCAGTGCTGCTATCAAGTCAAGTGTAAGGCTTGGGCACGTTAATCGTCAGTGCTGCTATCAAGTCAAGTGTAAGGCTTGGGCACGTTAATCGTCAGTGCTGCTATCAAGTCAAGTGTAAGACTTGGGCACGTTAAACATCATAGTGCTGCTATCAAGTATAAAGCTTGGGCACAAGTGCTGTTATCAAGTTTGAGTAACTTGGGCACGGTGCTGGTATCAAGCAGGCACGAAGTCATGTCTACCGGGGGAGCAGCTGCAGGCGCAGATCATGAGAATTCGCCGTATGCCTCAAGCAACGAGTCTATAATTCTCTGTACTCGTAGCGGCCAACCTCAAAGACCAGGAACGTCACCCAAACGTTGTCACCAGTCACGTTCGTCGGAACATGCATGTAAACAACGCATTAAGTCCCGCAAGCTACGAGTACGCCGACGTCGTAAATCACGAGATTCAAGATCTGGTAGCAGTTCAGAGGATCGGTCTTCATCGGCTAAACGACATCAACGAACTCGTCAAACTAACGACAGAATATGTTACAGACGTGAGGGGAATAAAAGACAGCGAACTAGTAGTAATTCTGATCATTCAACTAATTCTAAACAAAGAAAACGACGTCATTATTCCCCGAATGTTCAGTCACATAAACGTGTAAATACTAATATAGATAATAAAGATAATACTAACAGTATTTTGGATAAGTTTTTAGATATTCTTAAAGATGTAAAAGGTCGGTCTGGCTCCAAACTTTCCTTAAATAACGTCATACCAGAATTTGATCCAATGACAAAAGATCAAACCATCTTGATGTGGCTTACTAAAGTGGAGGAGTGTGCAGAGATCTATGGCTGGGACGAAAAAGAAACTATCCATTTTGCCCTTCCAAAATTAATCGGTGTTGCAAAAATTTGGTACCAGGGTCTCAGCACAGTCCTTTACTCATGGACCGAATGGAAAAGAAAATTGGTAGAAAATTTTCCTTGTCGTGACGATTACGCGGAACTTCTAATAGCAATGTTGGCCAAAAAAGCCCGTTATGGCGAATCATTGGAACACTACTTTTACGAAAAAATGAATCTATTAAATAGATGCGGAATTAAAGGTCGTAAAGCGGTTGACTGTATTCTCAACGGAATTGAAGATCGCGCTGTCAGAGTCGGTGCTCAGGCTGCCCAATTCCGTGAGCCTGAAGAGGTACTGAAATACGTAAAAACCGTTAAAATAGGTTCTACTAGAGATGCTGGGGAAAGACATCAAAAACATGAGAGGAGAGCTACTGGAACTACCACCTCCACTAGACGAAACGGTCCTGAACCGAAAAGGTTAGTATGTCACAATTGTAATGAAGAAGGTCACAAAAGTATCCATTGCCGGAAGACATCAACAACGTGCACTAATTGTAGTAAGTTGGGCCATTTAAGTACTTATTGTAGGTTCAGGAAACAAAAGCCACAAGACGGCAATCAAAAAGACACTGTTGAAGAAAAATTAGTATCAGAACTAACATCAGGTGAGTCTAATTCAAAATATATTTTTAATATCCTGATCAACAATAAGGAATTAGTATGTCACGTTGATTTAGGTAGCCAATGCAGTCTTATTAGGGAAAGAGAAGCTAAAAGTTTAAAACTTTCTATCGAAACCAAAGATTTACCTTTGATGAGGGCAATAGGTGGAAATTACGTGAGTCCGTTGGGTAGGTCCAGGGTTAATGTCAACGTTCAAGGTATAGAAGAAAATATTGAAATTCTTATCGTTGAAAATCGCGCTCTGAAATATCCCGTGTTACTGGGACACACTTTTACAGAATTACCTGACATAATCATTACCAAAACTCCTAGTGAAATCATTTTTGAAAAGACTAGTGTTGATACTAAACTGTTTTTGAGGGTTTCGGAAGACGTTTCTTTGTCGCCGTGCGAAATAGCTACCGTTCCAATACGTTCATGCAATCATTTCAATGGGAAAATATATGTCAATGGTTCTGTGCGGGGCGCGCCTGGTAATGAATATTATTTATTTCCCGGAGGATACGATCTTAAATCGGGTATAGGTCGAGTAATCGTATTCAATATGAGCAATTCACAAATAACCTTTGCCAAAAATATATTGTTGACGCGTGCCTTCCCTAATATCATTCAAGAGGTCTCTGTTGTCTCTGTTGATAAATCTAATTTCGATGAATACTTACTCGCTGGTCCCACAATTACAAATGAACAAAAAGTTCAATTACAATGTTTACTCAATAAATTTAAAGATTGCTTCTCTTCTAATTTAAAAGATTTAGGACTAACCTCTGCGGGAGAAATGTTAATAGAGTTGGAAAATTCTGAACCAGTAGTTTATAGACCTTATAGGATGTCTTTTGCGGAGAGGAACCTCGTTCGCGATATGGTTAGTGAAATGCTTGACGCAGGTATAGTCAGAGAGTCCTCGTCGCCGTATGCGAGTCCGATAGTTCTTGTTAAAAAAAAGACCGGTGAAAAAAGACTATGCGTCGATTACCGCGCTCTAAATAAACGAACTAAAAAGGATCATTACCCCCTTCCCAGAGTAGAAGACCAATTAGATCAACTTGCTGGCAGTAAAATGTTCATTTCCCTTGATTTGGCATCCGGCTACTACCAAATACCTATTTCCACGTCTTCTCAAGACAAAACTGCATTCGTTACCCCAGACGGTCAATACGAATACACTCGGATGCCGTTTGGCTTAGTTAATGCCCCGTCAGTTTTTCAAAGAACCATAAATAAAATACTTTCTGAAGCAAAAATCAAATATGCTCTGGTCTATATGGATGATATCCTCATCCCAGCACCAACGTTTGAGGAAGGTCTTGTTAGGCTTCAGGAAGTACTAACTCTCTTACGCAAAGGAAAACTAACATTAAAACTTTCCAAATGCCATTTCTTCTTTGACAAAATAGACTTCTTAGGTTTCGAAGTCAGCTCTATGGGTATTAAACCAGGCACTCGCAAAATCGAAGCAGTGGCAAAATTCCCGACACCAAAGAACCAACACGAAGTCAGACAGTTTATCGGTTTGGCTAGTTTTTTTCGTAGATTTGTAAAAGGTTTTGCTGTCATTTGCAGACCATTGACGGATCTTTTGAAAAAGGACTGTCGGTGGAAATGGGCTAAAGAACAAAATGACTCATTCGATTCTTTAAAACAAGCTCTTATTACTCGGCCGATACTGGCTCTATATGATCCAAAAAGAGAAACTCAGTTACACACTGACGCGTGTAAGTATGGTGTTGCGGGTATTCTAATGCAAAAATGCGACGAAGGTCTTTTCAAACCAGTCTCTTACTTCAGTCGGAAAACGACCCCAGATGAGCAACGAATGCATTCGTTTGAATTAGAAACACTTGCAGTTGTAGCTTCACTCAGCAGATTCCGTGTTTATCTTCTTGGAACTCCATTTAAAATATTAACGGACTGCAATGCGCTTCGTACAACTTTAATAAAACGTGATTTAGTTTCGCGAATTGCGCGTTGGTGGGTCCAACTACAAGAGTTTGATTGCGAAATTGAGTATAGGCCGGGTACAGGTATGACGCATGCAGACGCTCTAAGTAGAAATCCGGTGGACAAGGCGGTTATAGAAGATCACTTACTTGACGTTCTATCAACCGAATTGGAGGATTGGATCGCAACGGTCCAATCCACGGATGAAGAGATCTCCCGGATTAAACAAATTTTGACTGATCCGGAATCCGTAAACGTTTCGGAAATAGTCGGAAACTACAAGCTAAAGAACGGTAAGGTATATCGTTTATTAAATTATAACGGAGATGATTGCGTTCGATGGGTAGTACCGAAAGGGGTGCGTTGGCAAGTTGTTAAAATGAACCATGATGACATCGGTCATTTTGGCTTCGAAAAAACCCTTTCTCGAATTCAACAATCATTTTGGTTCCCGAAGATGAGACGTTTTATAAAAAAATACGTCCGATCATGTTTGGAATGTGCTCACCACAAGGGCACGACGGGGAAACAGCAAGGTGAGTTACATCCAATCCCAAAGGTAGAGATACCTTTTCATACTATTCATGCTGATCACCTGGGGCCATTCGTTCGTAGCAAACGAGGTAACATTTATATTCTAGTTATAATAGATGGTTTTACAAAGTTCATTAACATTTCACCCGTCAAGAATACAAAGACATCAACCACAATAAGAGTTTTTCGAGAACATATTAGTTATTTCGGAACACCTGTTAGGTTGATCACCGATCAGGGCACTTCCTTTACAAGTAATAGCTTTCGATCATTTACAAAATCATTAAGTATAAAACATATCCTAAACGCAGTTGCCACGCCACGAGCCAATGGTCAAGTGGAACGATTTAATAGGACAATCATCGATGCCCTTTCTACTAAAATGCATGGTAAGGATGAAAGAACATGGGACGAATTTATCCCTGACGTGCAAATTGGACTAAACACCACAGTGCACAAAACTACAGGTAAGACCCCTTCAGAACTATTATTTGGCGTACGACTCAAAAGTCAGACTGAGAACAGGCTCAGTGAAGTCATCGACGAAGTCATAGAAACTATTGCGTCAGAAGATCTGGAGAAAGAAAGAAGCAAAGCGGGAGAAAGAATCAATGACCAACAGATTAAAGATAAGGTAAGGTTTGATTCAAAGCGTATTAAGAACAAATCCTATACAGTAGGAGATTTGGTAAGTGTAAGAAGGGAAATCCCGAATACTGGTAAGTCCAAGAAATTAATTATGAAATTTCAAGGACCCTATAGGATCGTTAAAGTTTTGCCCAATGATCGTTATTTAGTAACGGATACCCCTCTCACGCAAAAAAAAGGCTGTCGTAATTATGAAAACATTATTGCAGTAGATAAAATGAAACCATGGCTTAGTTTTAATCAAAACTTTGGTAGTTCAGAGTCTGAATGTGAAAACGTAGCATCGGGATCCGAGCAATCGAACGATACATCATAGAAAACACTGCTTTAAAACTTGCTGTAATGTAAAATTGCGACTATGGCGAGAAATGAATGTATTATTTGCAGAATTAATTTATAATAAATATTTAAGATCACAGTATTGTTTCTGCTAATTTATAATATTGTATATCTTGTGATAAAACATTATTACTTCTATTACATATAGTGTAAGTACAAAAAAAAAAAAAAAATTAGTCCGTATTGTAAATTCTTTATTTTAAATTGTATCTTTGTTTTATGTGCTGTATTTATAATAATTTAATTGATGTGTTAAAACATTGATTCATTCTTTTTTTTTCTGTTAGAAATTATTTTTAATATTGTGGTATTTCGTTATTTTATTTTTTTTTAAACTGCGTTTTGTTTATAGTAAGTAGTTTTAATAATTTAAGTACAATTATCAAAATTAATGATCAATCAACGGAGATTCATACAAATTGTATTATTAAAAAAATAGATAATTTAATAGATATTAATCATAATATTCTGAAGACAAAAGAGCGAAGGGTCTTGCTCTAGCAGGATGGCCGAGCTGTTAGGATTTTAGTAACTCATTACATAATTATACCTAGTGGATGTAATAAATCCGTTTTACATTTATGGTAAACGCATTTATTTTATCAACTACCGCCTTCTTGCTTGAATCATGTAACGGTCGGCGGGCGCCCCACTCACTATGCGCATGACACCTAGTCTATTTAAACGACGAAACGGCCGTGCGCAGGGCAGTTGTTCCAGCGACGCCGAAGTATAAAGACTAAAAGAGTCACTCTGTATAAAATATTTACTATCCATTGAAGCAAGGCCAGGTCAGTTAATTTTGTATTTTATATTTAAATATCTGTGTGCTTTCTATTGTTATTATTCTTAAATTGCATAATAGCCATGCCACGTACTTTAGACCTAAGATGTATAATGTCATTCTGGTGCTAATAATATCCTATTTAAAGTGTTTTATGTTCCAATAAATGTTTGTGAGATTATGCAAAGTTTCATTCCATACACTACCTTAAATAACCTAAGAGCTTATATAAATAGATCAGTACTTACACCTAAATAACCTAAAGCCTACAAATAGTTCAGTACTCGCACTACACCTAAATAACTTAAAGCTTGTAAATAGTTCAGTACTTACAATACGTTCGAATATGATTCACCGGCGAGTTCGAAGAGTAGGTAAGTATTGTTTGTTGAATTGAAGTCAATTTTATTACATCTATACATATTATAAATTAAAGCCTCTTTTCGTGTTTGACTGTATGTCCGCGTTGTTCTTTTAAACCACGCAACAGATTTTGATGCGGTTTTCACCATTGATCAGAGAATTTATTCCGGAAGGTTTATGTGTATAATACGTTACTACTAAAGTTACATAAAACTAAGAAATCTTGATGTTTGGTCAAGTTGTAAAAACCGTGTGAAGTAGGAGCGGGTGTCTAGTCAGTAATAATTAAGTAGGTATTCTTTTGCGAACAACAGTACCTATCTAGTTGTGTTTCCACTGACAGCGGAGGACGTGGAGTGTGGATGGCTATAAGAGTATGGGAAGACCAAAGAAACGATGGATGGATGTGAGACAGATGGTATGCAACTCGTATAAAAGCGGTTACTACCGAGATGACGACTGATAGAGAGGTATGGAAGAATAAGATATGTTGCGTCGACCACACATAAATTGGGATAAAGGAATGATGTCAGTAGAGGACGTCAGGCCAGAACTAAAGTTTAGGCCTCTATAGTATCAATAAATTGGGGTAAGGTAATGATGACTGTCAGCAGAGGACGTCAGGCCAGTACTAAAGTGTAGGCCTGAATATATAGTATCAATAAATTGGGTTAAGGGAATGATGACTGTCAGCAGAGGACGTCAGGCCAGTACTAAGGTGTAGGCCTGAATATATAGTATCAATAAATTGGGATAAGGGAATGATGACTGTCAGCAGAGGACGTCAGGCCAGTACTAAGATGTAGGCCTCTATAGTACCTATCAATAAATTGGGATAAGGGAATGATGACTGTCAGCAGAGGACGTCAGGCCAGTACTAAGGTGTAGGCCTGAATATATAGTATCAATAAATTGGGGTAAGGTAATGATGACTGTCAGCAGAGGACGTCAGGCCAGTACTAAGGTGTAGGCCTGAATATATAGTATCAATAAATTGGGGTAAGGTAATGATGACTGTCAGCAGAGGACGTCAGGCCAGTACTAAGGTGTAGGCCTGAATATATAGTATCAATAAATTGGGATAAGGGAATGATGACTGTCAGCAGAGGACGTCAGGCCAGTACTAAGGTCTAGGCCTCAATAGTATCAATAAATCAGTGGGCATGGCCGCTTAATGAATGATTGGGGGTCAAAGCCACAATGCGCAGGAAAATTGGTTTCAATTGTTATCAGGCAGCAAGAAGTTATTTATTTATTTATTGAATCTCCAGCAGAGGCTACACAATAAATACATGCAAGTTTACAAGAACAGAGACAAATTCTAGTGTGCGTTTCCAATCTAAAAATTCGACAGTAAAAACTATTAGGTAGTTTTTAAATAATTAGTCCGTAAGAAATCTAACTTAGAATGGGCGGGGTGCCCTAGCTTACTGCGCGACCAAGTCGGCTCGCGCGTGGTTGGTTACAGTTCCAACCTAACCTATGAACTGCCGAACTATTTACCTATTTACCTGCCCATTCCAACATTTCTACATTACCCTATTTGTGTAGGTATTTTTTGATAATGAAGGGTTCCGTAGTTGGGATCAATTTATCATAGATAATATTTAAAAAAAAAAAAAACACTTTGTCGGCGTGATTTATATGTATACCCATACCAAATAACAGCTTTCTAGTACCAACAGTCTCTGAGCTAAGCCGCGGACAGACGGACAGACAGAAAGACAGACAGACGGACATGGGGAAACTATAAGGGTTCCTTGTTGACTACGGAACCCTAAAAAAGGGTTTCTCTTACGCATTTTGCCCAACTTATTGTACCTACTTAGGTTGGTTTTACTTGAATTCAGAAAATAGGTGGTATCGTTAAACAAAATAGATCTATGAACACCTGTATATTCTTGTTGTCCTTTTTCATTCAGTATCGGTTTTCGATGAATGGAGGCTTTAAACTCTGAGCAGGCTCTGAAATATTCTATTCGAGGGTTCCGATAATGTAGATCGGTAAGCTCACGATATGGTCTGTCTTTAAAGCTAACGAGTATATCTCTGGAATTGATCTTTACACTGTAATTTATCTGAGTTACAAAGTTGAAATTGCTGAGTCTATACATATTAATCGATAATGGTGCTGATTCTGTTGTTCACAAACTAAACTAAATTTAAGTTCAGTGCATCTTTTTCTTCCTATCGGTCTCTTTCTCATTAAGAAAAGGACAGAAGATAAATTTTAGTTTAGTCCTGTCAAAGTAATCAGCGCCTGACGTAATTTTAGTAGACAAGTTTTTAATCACATCTAAACTTGTATGGAGTAGTTACAGGCGCTGATTAATTTGACATAAGTAAACCAAATTTTATCTACTGCCCTTTTCTTAATGAAATATAAAGAAAAAGATGCACTGTACTTAAATTTAGTTTAGTTTGTGAACAACAGAATCGGCACCAATATCGATGATTACGTGCAGATATCGTCGCTGTCATATCAAAATGTCGTATGTTTTTTTATTGTTTTTTTTATGCAATTTCCCAAAAAAAAAGTTACTTTTTACACAGTACTATAAAAAAAACAGTTTTTTGTGTTTCCTGAAACAGGTACTTAAACAATACGACATTTTGATATGACAGCGACGATATGGTATTTGGAAGACCGTTCTTCGTCCTTTGATAGCGGTCGCCCTTTCTCTTTATGACCTTCTGGAGATAATGCAAAATAATTTTTAGTGTTTTGCGGTGCCAACCCCGAATTGTTTCTTTTATATTATGGTCATTTTATATTATTATAAAAAAGTAATCTTCCGTTTTATAGATAAGTTGCTAGAAATTCAGGGCAAGATTCTATTATTGAAAGTTTGTATCTTCATTAAAAAACTTTTTACAAATAAAAACAACCGACTTCCAAAAAAACACAAAAAAGTGAAAAATAACTTTAATTTCGGAAGTCGGTGTCTTTCCTTTTCAATTTTCGTTTTTTGCCACCGACTTCCGAAATTAAAGTTATTTTTCAGTTTTTTAGGGCTCATTTTTGGAAGACGGTGGTTTTTTTTTTTTTTTGTTTTTTTTTTCACTTTTTAGTTATGGTACCCACACAAAAATTCAAAGTCAAATAAAGTATCGTATAAATAGACTAAGTGGGAAAAAACGTAATTATTGGAGCTAACTCAAAAACTACGCAAGCAAAGTTAATAAAATTTATATGGGACCACCTCTGAAGCTCATGCTAGGGTAGGTTGCAGGTTCGTAGGTCATCCTACTAAATAAAAAAAGAATCATCAAAATGGATTCCTAACTGGCGGAGTAAACGCGTAACATACATACAATAAAAAAAAAACATACAGACGAATTTGGGAAACTCCTCCTTATTGAAGAAGTCGTTTAAAAATATCGTTCGTATTTTACCTAATTATTCCGACATATTTTTGGTTGCGACGGCGATGTCGTGTAATACTCGTACCTAACATAATTCTTTTAAAATTTACTTGAGCAATGTCTTTAGATGGTCGTTGCTTGGTGCAATGAATTTTATTACATTCCTATATTTAGAGTCTTCGTCATATTAAATTTTAAACTTAAAACGAAAAACTTCACGTATGGTACAGCTGACCTGGCCCATTTCACATGGGAAAATGGTTTCGCAGAGCGCATATCGCACTCTCTATGTTGTAATACAATTTGAGATCTCGTTTGCAGTTTCAATTTTCTTCGCAGAATTTTCTTGCATCTTGCATTTTTGATAGCTCAAAAATGTATTACATTTGAGTAAATATTCATTAATTTCATTGTATTAATGATGACAGTTTCTTCATTCGTTGGTCCTTGTCCCTTGTTGATGGCCAGTATCTTCCTATTTCAAAAATTGTGATAGGTAGCTCTTAAATCACTACCAACCACATGATTATGTATATCTTCCCCTCATCCTGAGAAACTGATGAAAACGGTGGTGGCAGTAATTTCATTCTTCAAACACGAGCAAAACAATGGTGCTCGTTGGAAAGACAGAAAATGCGTTAATTCGCATATTGGACGTGAATAAAACAAAAACACACCCTTTTTTTTTTTTGAGGGTCCTAGTGCTGTTATCTGTCATTATGCAGAGCTGCCCTTTTAGCATATGCATTGCCTTTCTGTGTTAATTATAGGTCTTTTTGTTTCTTTCTTAGGAAAGAAGAAGATATGCAGCTTATCTATACTAATATTATAAAGAGGAAAGATTTGATTGTTTGTTTGTTTGTTTACATTAAATAGGCTCCGAAACTACTGAACCGATTTGGGTAAAAATTGGTGGGGAGGTAGCTTAGAACCAGGAGACGGATATAGGATACTTTTTATCCCGTTCCCGGTAGGGTAGGTAGTCAGGTAGGTAATCAGGTATGTAGGTAGGTACTGTAAGGAGTTCGGATGCGAGGCGCAACCTCGCGTGGTACAGGCTGGCTAGAGGGCAGCCCTGTGTTTCGAACGTTCCAACAATTCAGATTTAAATATGTTAGGAATGCATTTTTGTGTTGGTTCTTGAGTCTAGCTTAGCTACCGAACAGTGTACGCGTCTCTTATAAATTAAATATTATAATAAACCCCCTTGGAACCCTCGCCGTCTTTGGATTTGCCACCTCACACACACCCTCACACCTAGATAACGCTCCCAAGCGTTACAGTGGTGGAGGCGCCCAAACAATACTGGGTGATATTAGTAAAAAATAGAAAAAAAGTAAAATTTCATAAAATTCAAAATTTTTGTGAGGGTGATCAAACGGCTGAAAGGTGCGCAAGAATAGTGAAGAAGACGCCACGGCGACGCCGGAATAACAGCTAAGTGGTTCAAATTGTAAAAGATCGACACTATGTCACAGGCCGTTCATTTCTCGGGCACCGGAGCATATTGTTTCGATGATTTTTTAATTCAATTTCGCCTGGTAGCGGCGATAAATAAATGGCCAGAGAGCGATTTGGCTCTCATTTTGGGTGCCTACTTACAAGGCCCTGCTTTGGCATATTTTAAATTAATTTATAAAGAGGAATTAGACTTTAAAGGGATTTGTGAGTTATTGAAGGCCGAATTCCCATCCAGTGTGGACTATGTAGAAAAATATTATAACGCGCGGCAAAGAGCCGATGAGGATGTGATGGAATTCTTCTATACATTAACGGAGCTGGCTCTTAAAGCAGGAATACAAGATGAAAAAAATTTCATAAAGATTTTTCTAAAAGGGGTTACTCCAGATTATAAATTGAAATTGGGTACAAAAATTTATGCTTCCAAGGCGGAGCTCAAGGCCACGCTCGAACAAATAAAAGAAATTTTTGGGGAGGCTAAACACGAGGTGGTAAACCTACCCGTACAACCCCCCAAAGGTATCTTAACCAAGGTAAGGATGGAACACCCTATGTCTGTGGAAAACCAAAGGTCTCCATTGACATCAAGACCTTCAAGTCCTGCGCCCTCACCTTCGGCAGCAACTCCTCCACGGTCGGCTGGTGATCGGAGAGATGCGGATACCTTCCACACCCCAAGGTATAATCTACGCCCAAGATTCCAGGTCACAAACAGAAATTACCGTTCCCCCTTTGCCCCCAGCACAAGAAGCCCAACTCCACCAAGCCACCCAAACTACCAAGGACACAGACGCTAAATGATGATCGGGAGGTGCAGGCTGTGTCCAAGAATATTCAGCTCCCGTCAGAAAACGACAAACAAAGTAAATTTAACCCTTTTATTAATGTTTTGATAGCTAAACAGGCCTGCGCAGCGCTGATAGACACAGGAGCATCAATTTCGTGTATATCAGAGCAATTAATGCTAGATCTCAAACTCAGTTATACCAACGACAAGGTGAAACATTTTGTGAAGTCAATTTCGGGTGCATTGCTGCAAGTCGCGGGTGAAACGAAGATTAATTTAATAGTGGACTCATGTGTGTTTGTTCACAGTTTTATGGTTATAAAAGACATCAACCTGAAACTGATACTCGGACAGAGTGCCATCCCCCCCTTTCTATGAGAGACCCTGGTTGGTTTACCCCTGAAATTCTCTGGAGCACATTCATGCTACAATAGCCTAACGAAGATTTTTGAAGACGAAGGCATTTGTTCATTCCGTCAAGCCTCGCGGCGAAGTGGGAAGTGTCACCACAACCGCTCCGAAGCGGCGTGCAGGCGACGCCCCATTCGCACCCGGCCGGCGGCCGCGTCCGATGTTCATTTTCCGCAATATGAAATAATAAAGAAAAAAAAGAAACAGCATTAGTAATATGTCATAATTATTACACTAAGTCCTGTGATATTTACACCTACATGACAAAAAATAAATAAATGAGTGACATAAAAATAAATAAAACCATTACAACCTAAAGTGGAAAGGTTTTAGTCTATTAACATGAACTATGTCTTTAAACCTCCTATTGTTAAATTTCCTAATTACATAATTAACATTACCTAAGCGTCTTACTACCTGATAAGGCCCCTTATATAATCTACACAATTTTATACTCTTATCAGTTATACGTCTTGGTGTATATACCATAACTAACTGATTAGGCACAAAGTTCTTTACCTTTGCCTTTTTATCGTAAATAGCCTTTTGTTTTAATTGTGCTTTTTTGATATTGTTTATAGCGCAATTAATTAGAGTATTATGGTAATTCTGTCGCTCCGCATAATTAATTATGCCCTCACGACCGTCTCTGATAATAGACATATCAGTACGAAATAATGGTTCTCTAGCATATAACAGCATATAAGGTGAAATCCTAGTGCTTGATTGTTTACTGGAATTATATGCATAACATACTAAAGGAACATAACTACACCAATTCCGCTGGTCTGAAGATACATACATAGAAAGCATTTGCGTTAGCGTCCTATTAAATCTTTCTACCAGTCCATTAGATGCAGGATGAAAGGCTGTAGTGAAACGCGATTTTGCCCCGAAATAATTTATTGTTTCTTTAACCAAACGAGATGTAAAAACTGACCCTCTATCAGACACTACCTCCTTAACACCTCCTAACCGACAAAAAACATCTTCAATTAAAAACTCGTTGACTTTCTCTGCCGTCGCCCTAGGAACAGCCTTACAAATCGCAAATTTTGAGGCATACTCCACACATACGATCACATATCTATTACCACGTAGCGACTTCCTAAAAGGCCCTAGTAAATCGATTCCTACTTTTTCCATTAACCGAGTCACTTCCACTGGTTGCAATTGAGCCAATTGCTTGGATTTCTTCCTCTCCTGGCACAACAGACAGCTTTTCACGTATCGAACTATCTCATTCTCTGCATCCTTGATAAAATAACTTGCTCTGAACTTCGCTAACGTTTTTGCGAGTCCTAGATGACCACCAGACCAAGGATCATCATGAAGTTCCTGTAAAATATCTCGAAGTAATCGTTTTGGAACAACTACTAACTCCTGGATCCTATTCGATCTCCTAGCTTTTCTACATAAAATACCATTTATGACGCTAAAACCCCTATAAACATCAAGATTATTTGCCGCAATCCTATTTAACCATTGCCTGCAGAACTCATCCTCCAATTGCTCATCTCTCAACTTCACAAGCTCAATCTTGTACACCTGTAAACCATCTTCTTGACATAACAGCTTGGGATCCTCATCTTCTTGATATAACGGGTTCCTGCTCAAAAAATCAGCTATGACGTTGTCTCTTCCTGCACAGTGGATAATATCGAACTCGTACGACTGGATGCAAAGAGACCACCTAGCCAACCTCCCATTCATATCTTTCCTATCTCTCAGCCAACACAAAGCCTTATGATCTGTCATAACTTGAAACTTCAAACCCCATAAGAAATGTTTAAAATAATTCAATGCCCAGACCAGTGCCAGGCATTCCTTTTCTGTTGTTGAATACCTCTTTTCACTATCACTCAATTTCCTTGAAGCATATGAAATTGGATACATGACATCTGTACCCTGCATAAGACATGCCCCAAGAGCTTCCCCACTGGCATCAACATAAAGGCGGGTCAACATATTTTTATCGTTTGAATAAAAATGTAAAATCGGAGGATTATTCATGTAATTTAATATTGTGTCAAATGCTTCCTGATGCTTCTGTGACCAACTAAATTGTGCACCTTTCTTTAATAATTTAGTTAGGGGTAGAACTACTTCAGCGAAGTTGTCGATGAATTTACGATAATAAGAAAACAAACCCAATACAGATTTAACTTGTTTGATATTGGTGGGGGGTTTTATTAATTTTAATGATTGTAATTTTTTTTCATCGGGTTTGACCCCGAGTTGCTGTCGTGTTGTTACCAACTCCGTTTATAGGCGTAGCTCCTTCGCGGGGGGTATTTGATAAATACTCATGGTAAAACTTTTGATTAAGGACCCTCAATTTGGTTTTTAATATGTTAATGGGTTATAGTGTGGTTTTTATATTTTTGTCTCTGGAGTGCGAGCATGAATTTAATTTAATTTATTGAAGGCATTCATCTGAACCTTTCATTCCCTTGGGCTCATTTGCGTCTGATGGTTTAAAAGTTTTAGATGTTGTTTTCATGTTTTTATAAACCCCTTCCGGGTAGATGTGAATTATCACATCGTGTTTCCTTCTTGAGGCTTCGTCATATCTTTTTCGCCAGTTTTGGTATGACGAGGTTTAAACATGACGACGTTTGCTATTATGGGTGCATTATGGCACATGTTAACTTTCAATTTAATTGGCACGCGTCGGGGTGTTTATCGTTCGTCCTGAGTTAAGCCTTCTTCTGCAAAAGAAAGACCTCACCCGTGTGTTTTTTCCTGGCGTTAGGTAATTTTTCTGATAGGCATAGGTAGGAAGGGCCTGATTGTTTGAACGTTATGAATAAAAGTCTTGTTTTTCAGACTACGCCAATCCTTTTATTCAAGGGTGGGCGTAGCTCATGTAAGGAGTTCGGATGCGAGGCGCAACCTCGCGTGGTACAGGCTGGCTAGAGGGCAGCCCTGTGTTTCGAACGTTCCAACAATTCAGATTTAAATATGTTAGGAATGCATTTTTGTGTTGGTTCTTGAGTCTAGCTTAGCTACCGAACAGTGTACGCGTCTCTTATAAATTAAATATTATAATAAACCCCCTTGGAACCCTCGCCGTCTTTGGATTTGCCACCTCACACACACCCTCACACCTAGATAACGCTCCCAAGCGTTACAGTACGTAGGGTAGGGTAGGTAGGTGGTCAGGTAGGTAGTCAGGTAGGTAGTCAGGTAGGTAGTCAGGTATGTAGGTAGGTAGGGTACATAGGTAGGGTAGGTAGGGTAGGTAGGTAGGAAGGTAGGTAGGTGCGTCGTAGATAAGTACTTAGTGCTACCCGTGTGAAGACGGGGCGGGCAGCTAGTGCTAAATAAAAATCATCGTCACCATCATCATGTAGTATGAGTGTGTATGAATTGATAGAAAGAAACTGTGGTGGTATTTTCCAGGCAGATTTTGGGAGATCACGAAGAGTACTGCTGCTACTATTTTAGTAGCAGCAGTACTCTTCGTGATCTTCAAAATTGATTGAAAATATTTTATTTTCAATCAATTTTGGAATGGCGGTCGTAGTACTTACTCATAAACTAATATAAAACTCACCGTTTTATACTTATTAGTTTATCGGTATTGTCGAACTACCAATCAATACTATTAATTAAAACATAGGCGTCGATGTTTCAAATACCGTTAAGTCTGATAAACAAAAGGTATGCCTATTCCGAGCCGTTACTTAAAATGAATCAATTATTAACTTTAATGAATTAAAAAGTATTGTATGGCTAGACAAAAATAAGACAGATTAAGAACCTTTCAGTTCTGTTGACGAAGATATTCTTACTGGTAAAAAAAGTTAATGACTAAATGATTTCTCTGAGTCTCAGTTAGTGCTACAAACCGAAAAACTTGATGGTGGATTTAATTGAATAATAAGTTGTTGGCGGGACTAGGAATTCGAATATATGTCGCAGGAAAACAAGACTTGGTCAACGAACTAAATCTGGTTTAAGATTTTTCTAAAATATTGTATGCAAAATCCATTGCAAAATAGTGTTTAAAAAAAAATCCATGTCTAATAGTTGGACATAAAGCCACAAGATATTCTCTGCCGGTCAACCTATGTTATATATTTTTACATAGTTATCTACTGGTTAAAAATATATAACATATTTACATACCTACATAAGTCGATGACTTTTATTACCATGCCAAGCATTGCCTTATTAATGTTGTAAAATATACAAAGAATGAAAAGCGGAGCTATGTCAATA
The DNA here is from genome assembly GCA_949152455.1 of Lithophane leautieri. Taxonomy (NCBI): domain Eukaryota; kingdom Metazoa; phylum Arthropoda; class Insecta; order Lepidoptera; family Noctuidae; genus Lithophane; species Lithophane leautieri. Next base: position 8,281,958 of record OX424467.1, read on the forward strand.
ATTAAATATTGTTTTTATTATCATTTAAGTGTTAATGTTATGTCTTTAATTTATAGGAATATACGAAATTCTTTGCCTTCGGAAATATGAAAGCAGCAGTAGGTAAGGATATTCAAACTATAAGCGGTTCACCGGCGACAATGGAACCTTCAATACCACAGTGATCCACTCCACGCAGAATCTTGAAGAATCCGTTATCACCCCACTCTTGGTTCCAAGAGTTTGCAACAAGCCAGTGTTTTTGACCACTCTCTTCTCCCCAGCCTAGAATCTTAACCGCATGGTGACCGAGAATGTGACCATCCGTATGATTGTAAACCCCATATTTATAATTCAGAAAATCTGTATACACTGCCATTACAGCCTCTACCGGTCCGTTTTTGAAAAGTTCAGCTTTTATTTGCTCCTCATTACCATTTATTGAATAGACGTTCTTACCGTGACGTTTATCTTTATGATAGTCAATGTTGTAGCTTGAATCGCAAGATGTGATGCACTGTGATGCATCAAAGTTTTGTCTTATAGGCGAAAACTCACCGGTTACATAATTTCCGACCGGCGGTATCTTATATGGTCTGCAACCCTGGTTGGTATTGTAGTTTCCTCCTGATACAAGACCAACCCGCTTCCAGTATTCCCAAGCGGCTGCGTGCATACCTCTGATGCATCCTAATCCACAAGTCTCACAACAGCTTATAAGATCTTCGGCGGAAAAATGGAACTGTTTTGTCCCGTTTGAAAATATACAGTATCGATCGGTCATCGCTTCCGCAGCACCAAACGCCCAGCAACTGGCACAAGAGCCTTGATCTCTGATTTCATTTAAAGAAGGACAGTTCAACCACTTTTCCCTCGGATCAAAGTTCTTAGGAAGTACCGCAATGAGATCGGAATAATGTTCCACTTTCTGCAGTTTCGTTAAGGCGTCGTCTTTCAAGGTTCCCATTAGTTGCTTGATATATTTCATAGAAGTGTGCAACGGGAAGTTTCTGCCGGCTGTCCAAGAACTTTGTTTTGAATTAATTTGATTGATAAACTCATCGGAGAGTGGGTTCTGTAAAGCAGTGGTGCCGTGTGTCAGTGCGAACACGAGTACAACAGAAGTCACATACAATGAGGCCATTAATTGTTATTTACTTGATGTTCTCTTCCGCTGATCAGTTTAACTTTATAAAATTGAAACCGAATGGCTTAATTTTTTTCAAATTGAACGTCTTTGGCTTTACACTAATTGTGTTTAAACAAAACGTCTCAAGAAAATGTTTATTTCATTCTTATCGCGATAAATTGTTTCTATTATTGTTATCACAAAATTCTGCTACTATTGTGTCCCGGTCGACGATGCTTTACTTTAAATTTATTTTATATATAAAATAGCTTATTTCAATAATGAAACCAACACTGCACTTCTTGAGTGATGTTCTTATAAATGAACCGCTTGAAGGTACGTACTAACGTCTTCACCGTGGCGTGGGTAAAGTGAAGTGTCGTTGCTTATGGCCAGGCCAGTGTTGCCGACTTGCCGTATGTCATACATAACCCGAGTATAGAGTCTGGCCAACGAGAATTGAGCCCGAAAACACGCGCGAAATTTAAAAAAAAAACAAGGCTGTTTATTCCTATACATTTAAAATTTACAACTTACAAAATACAACTTTCGTTGACCAGACTATATGTATATGGAACCCGACTACGTAAATATGAAACTGATCTGAAAAGTACGAGGTACTACTTTTAATATTTATATGTTCATGTATTATAGACTACTGTTTAGCGGGCTATCTGTTATTGTTTTTGGCGATTTTTGCTGTCCAATCCTTCGCCATAATTATGTATCTGAAGAAAACTAAAGTTTTGATCAATCTCAATCTAGGAACTTTCCTAGATTGACCATGCTTCTAATACAATTAAGAAATTAGCCCATGGTCCAGAAACTGCGCTATGAAACGTAACTTACACTTGTGGTGACATGGAATGTATATTTTAGTCATTAAAAATAATACGGTATTCGTTGCTTCCACTTCGAGTAAACATTCTCCGCATTAGAAATATTTGCAATTTTAGCACTTTACCTTTGCGATAACGACAAATTTTTGTGCGATAATCCCGTAAAATGACATATAAATTGTCGCCTTAGGAGACACATTCACTCCAAATTCACCTCCGTTCAGTGAAAGATTAATCGGAACTCCGCAATAATGATCGCATTGCGTGCGATTTTTGTTGTTTTGCTGTGCGCACTGGCAGGCGTTATCACTGGAAAACTAAACCCGCTGTCCGATGAATTTATTGATTTGATAAATTCTAAACAAAACTCTTGGAAAGCCGGCAGAAATTTTCCAGTACATACACCTTATTTCTTCCTCAAGAATCTAATGGGTGCCTTGAAAGACGAAAACTTTGCGAAATTACCAAAGGTGGAACATGATGCCGAGCTGATTGCAAATCTTCCTGAGAGCTTCGACCCAAGGGATAAATGGCCGAACTGTCCCTCCCTGAACGAAATAAGAGATCAAGGCGCATGCGGTAGTTGCTGGGCGTTCGGCGCTGTAGAAGCGATGACCGACCGGTATTGTATATACTCCAATGGATCAAAAAATTTCCATTTCTCTGCTCAGGATGTGGTGAGCTGTTGTACTGGTTTCGGTTGCGACGGAGGTTCTCCCTTCATGCCTTGGGAGTACTGGAAGACCACGGGTATAGTGTCAGGAGGGAACTATAACTCGAGTGAAGGCTGTCAGCCGTACGAGATAGCTGCCTGTGAACATCATGTGCCTGGCAAATTGCCGCCCTGTGGCAACACAGTTGACACCCCGAAATGTATACGATCCTGTAAGAACAACAACACCGATTATAGTGCAGACAAGCGTCGCGGCAAGGATTGGTATGGAGTAGCTTCTAATGAAGAAGATATTAAAGCTGAACTGTTCAAGAATGGCCCAGTAGAGGTTTCCTTTACAACATACGAAGATTTTGTAAATTATAAACAAGGAGTATATAAACACACGTCGGGCTCTAAGATTGGTGGTCACTCTGTTAAGATGTTAGGTTGGGGTGTGGAAAATGGTCAGAAGTACTGGCTTATTGCGAACTCTTGGAACTCTGATTGGGGTGACAAGGGATACTTCAAAATAATTCGTGGAGAGAACCACTGCGGTATAGAAGAAGCTGTTACAGGCGGTGTACCTCTTATAGAATGAATTCAAATATCTGCTGAGAATAAACGATGTATTTGTTTCTTTTAAGTATTTACAAAGGCTTTTAAGAAAAAAAACACATAAAAATCATAAGCTATCCTTCAATAAAATGTAAATTTTGTTTGATGAAAATACGATGAATGTCTCCCACATTTCACAGTACGTATATCCAGAATGCCTATAACGTTCAGGCAAAATATGAAATATAATTTATTCCATACTTTGCCTCTCTAGACAAACTATGGAATAAATTATCAATTTCGAATTGGAATAACTAAGTATGGAATAAATTATCAATTGGAATAACAAAGTATGGAATAAATTGTCAGTTAATTTATTCCATACTTTGTTATTCCAATTCGAAATTGATAATTTATTCCATACACCTACTACATTCTTATACAATACCGATTGTTCAACCAGCAATGTATGAATTATTCGAGGCAGCACTTTATGTTTTGTCGTCAGAATGTACCTACTAAATGAAGATGTCCCTAGTCAAGATAATAATGACACTCCGATCCTTTGCTTTCAGTCTATGGGAATAGGTAAGAGATTTGTGAAATGTAGTTGTAAACCGCATTGCGATACTTCTTTGTACTTGAGCGAAAATTCTGTGTATATCATAATAGTTCTTCATGTAAGAATAAATCAAACCTACCATTTTTCTTTGAACATTTATGTTCAGTACAAAGTTTAGTACCTCCCTATTACCATTAAAAACAAAGTTCCTTTTTTTTACCTTAAATTATATTATTTTCTAATGTATAAATAACTAGCTGCGCCCCGCGCTTTCACCCATGTAAGTCTCGATCCCGTGGGAATATCGAGATAAAAAGTACCCTATGCGTTAATCCAGGTTATAAACTATCTGTTTGCTAAATTTCATCCAAATCTATTAAGCCGTTTTTGTGTGATTGAGTAACAAACATCCAAACACACAAACTTTCACATTTATAATATTAGTAGGAGTAGGATAGTAGGATTAATAGCGTTCAGAGATGTTTAATATTATTTTCTAAAACTATATTTAGTTAAATACATACTGGGGGCCTAAACTACATTAAGCAATTTCTCTAAAAGCAATTAATTTCCTGAATTCCCAGCAGAGCATTGGCAATTCCTCTAATTTGACACAAAATGGTGAGACACAGACACATAATACCTGAATCTTATGTACTCAATTCAATTCATAATTGAATCATATTTGGTGTAAATATTGCTGCATTAAAATGATGTAATTAATAAAATGACCGTAATTTCAATTAATTAATTTAACATTAAACTTCAATAAAGCAATTCATAATTTGTGGACTAATTTACGAATCTCCATACAAAACTGTCAAACAGATGAATTGCGTAATTGCACGCAGATAATATATGAATTGTCAGTTTGTGACATTTCACTATGATTCATAATATTACCATAATTCTGGCAAAGCGGCCGTTTTAGGACTCCTGTTCTTTTTAGTAAAGCTGATTTGGAGTTAACAAAAGATGTTTTATCTGTCCTTCATTTTATATATTACCTAATCTTTTCGTGGCGTTCTGTACAATACCGAGGCATTGCATACATTGACTAGTGATAAACGATACACTATAATATAATAATTATGTATTCTATAAAATCCCTGAATTATATGCTTTGCCGGTATCATCCTAACTATACAGGGTTACTGGTAACTCGACGTATTCCTTGCAGGACGTCATAGAAGGGGTAAAATGCAACAAATTAAGCCACCAAATGTTCTACCGAAATTCAGTAGTTTTTGAATTAGTTCGAGTTTTAGTTTTTTTATGAAAAATCCCAGATTAAATAGATTTGAAACCAATTTACAAATGATTTACGGCGCGACTGTACTGAAATTTAAGTTATTATCATAGTTGACGCCGTAGCAGACCTTTGTTAATAATTAAAAGTTCAATAATGCCTAAAACTTTGGCAAATATCACTAACCAAACATTTAATTTTTTGTAATTTTTGCTATTACTTCATAAAACTAAAACTCTTAACTAATTCAAAAACTACTGAATTTCGGTAGAACATTTGGTGGCTTAATTTGTTGTATTTTAACCCTACTATGACGTCCTGCAAGGAATACGTCGAGTTACCAGTAACCCTGTATATTCTAACTATCTATTGTATCCATACTATAAATTAATAATATTATAAATTCGAAAGTAGCTCTGTATGTTACCTTTTCACCCCTAAATCACTGAACGGATTTCCACATTTAGCAACGATATATGGATGGCATCCTGGGGAAGGACATAGGTTACTTTTTGTTTCCTATAGGGGGAGATATAGGGGTTGAAAGTTTTTCTAGGAAACCCAGCATTTCTTAAGTCTCCCGGTAGTACGTTCCCGTGAAACGGTATCCAACATCCACGCGGGCGAAGCCGCGGGCAAAAGCTAGTAATATTATTAATGCGAATGTGAGTATGATTATTACGCTTTCACGCTTTAACGGCTGAACGGATTTGGATGAAATCTGGCACATGGGTAGACCCATACATAGGATACTTTTTATTCCGATATTCCTACGGGATCAAGACTTACGTGGGTGAAACCGCGGGGCGCAGCTACTAAGTAAAAACCTATCTCAAATTTTATTTTTTTATTTTTTTTGCCCACCCCAGGCCCATGTGATAGGTGGCGAGATTCATCATAATCAGCCTATAATGTTTCCACTGCTGGGACACAGGCTTCCTCTCTGTGAGAGGGTGTGGGCCGTAATCCACCACGCGGGCCCAGTGCGGGTTGGTAGATGACAAATATTTTTGAAATTTTAGTTCTAGGACATGCCGGTTTCCTCATGATGTTTTCCTCTCCAGACTCCAAGCTGCTACTGAGACATTCCTGATGGAAAAACTCAATAACACTTTGCCCGAGCTGGGAATCGAACCCAGGACGTCATGCAGCAGCTTGCGACCACGAGACCAACGAGGCAGTCATTTGTGGCATGAATAGGTACTCTTTATTATGATAATGATCACGTAGATTAGAGTACTTACTTAATGCAATTTCATTTTTTTTTGTTAGGTATTTAAATTATCCTGGTGATATAGTGGGGTTTGTTCATAAACGATGATTAAAGTCTTAACTTTAGTCATCGTTTATGAATAAACCCCATGACGTTCAAACGTCAAAAATGTATGGTTAAACAGTCGCTAATCATTACTTAACTTTAAGCAACGTTTATGAATAAAGGGGTTTATTTATAGTAAAATTTGTTAGAGAGCATTTTATTACAAAGAGAAAATAATTATGACGTAGTTGTTGTATGTCGAATTTGATTTGAATTTCCAGTTTTCACAAACATGAGCCTTGAGGGGATGCGATGTACAAAATGGACAACGATGGAACTTGGAACGGATAACTGACATGACACTAGTGCTCACGGAGTTGATGCTGAGAGTTGTGGTCGAAGGAATGCAAGTGTTCACGGAAACATAATTTAAAATTGCTTATATTTGAGTCTGGTGTTCACAATTTTTTTGAAAGATATCTTTTTAGCAAAATTTCAATAAGTTCGAATAAGTCAAAATTTAAAGTTGGTAACTACTTTATCTCATGAAGTAAATACATAGAATACAGTAAATTCACTCTATAAGAGGTTCACCGGCTACATTGTGACTTTCTATCCCGCAATGGTCCTGTCCACGTAGTATTTTAAAATATCCCTTGTCACCCCAATCCGGGTTCCAAGAGTTCGCAATAAGCCAGTACTTGTCACCATTCTCTACTCCCCAACCCATCATCTTTATTGCGTGACGACTAATATAATTACCGTCCACATGTTTGTATACACCTTCTTTATATGTAATAAAATCTTCATAAACTGAGAAACCAGCGCTTATGGGCCCATTCTTAAACAGTTCAGCTTTAATGTTTTCTTCAGAATCTAGTCCATAGTAATCCTTACCGCGACGCTTGTCGTTATTATAATCAGTATTATAGCTCGGCTCACAGGACTTTACGCATTTCGGTGTGTCAGTATAGTTGCCACAGGGCGGCAATTTGCCAGGCGCATGATGTTCGCAGCCAGGTATCGCGTACGGCAGACAGCCTTGACTCGAGTTATAGTTCCCTCCTGACACTATACCCGTGTTCTTCCAGTACTTCCAAGCCGTTGAGAGGGAACCTCCGTCGCAACCATCAGCATTCTCACAACAGCTCACAACATCCTGAGCAGAGAAGTGGAAGTTCTGTGTTCCATTGGAGTATATACAATACCGGTCGGTCATCGCTTCTACAGCGCCGTGCGCCCAGCAACTACCGCATGAGCCTTGGTCTCTTATTTCATTCAGGGAGGGACAGTTCGGCCATTTATCCCTTGGGTCGAAGCTTTCGGGAAGATTTGCAATCAGCTCGGCATCATGTTCCACCTTTGGTAATTTTGCAAAGTTTTCGTCTTCCAAAGCACCCATTAGATTCTTGATGTATGAATAAGGTGTATTTAATGGAAAGTTTCTGCCGGCTTTCCAAGAGTTTTGCTTAGAATTGATCAAATTAATGAATTCATCAGACAGCGGGTTCAGTTTTTCAGTCATGACGACTGCCAGAGCGCACAGCAAAACAACAACAATCGCATGCAATGCCACCATTACTGCAGAGTTCTATAATTATGTTCGTCTTACTGAACGGAATTGAATTTGGACTGAATGTGTGACACCTGAAGCGACCATTTATACGTAGTTTTGTAGGCTTTTAGTATCGCAGTCTGTAGAAATTCCAAAATTATGTTAAGCACGCGTCAACAAATAATGACTTAAATAGATTTAACATTCTTAATTTAATTGACTAAATATACATTCCTGGCGGCGGTATTACTCACGTTTTACTTTCACAACACAGTTTCAGGAGCCAATGGGCTTCTTCCTTGATTGTCCCAGAAGCGTATCAAGTACTTCATGTTCTGCCTTGAGTTTGCTAATGTCTTGATCTGTATTGTTTTCTTGTTATTAACAAATATTCTGAGTTTTTATTATTTTGTAAAATGTGTAAAAAAAACTTGTACTTTAAAGGAGCACATAGTTACTGCAATAAATAAATTAAAAATCTTTTTATTATTATTCAACAATTCTCGGGACCATGGGTCCCGGTCCTTTGGAGGGCGTACGAGGGGCCGAAGCCAACTCGCAGAGGCCCCTTAGACAAATTTAAATGGAATGAGGCACCAAATGACGATTGTCCCTGTTCGCACTCTGCAAGAGCACCCAAGGACAACCCCCGGTTGGTGTAATACTATTGCAGGATATGGAGACAAAACAATGATATTGAACTATGGGTTTGGGTGGCTAAAGTGGACTGGTAACTCGGAACTATGGAACGACTATGGCCCCTGCCTGATCAATGTTTGATATATAAACGGATAAAATGACAAGTGGTAACTTGCACTCTTAATAATGGGCCCCTAGAAACTGTCGCTAGCACATAGTGACGTAGCGACAAGGGAGCAACAGGTCCTGAGGTGCTTGAGGAGTGAGGTGGAAGCTCTGTTCCTCGTCAGTGTTCACTCTAGCCGGCCAATGAAGGCAACCCAGAGGTGAGGAACAAGACGTCTCCCAGGAGATAGGGTTCGTGGGGTCGCTACTGCCCAACAGCTCGCCACATGCTGCCCTGCGATTGACAAATTGAAATTGTATTGGCTAAGTGTTAAAAGGATTAACGATATTGATGGCTGTTCATGAAGCATTAATATAACTCAACAGCATTTATTACGACACTTGAAAAACGAAGGGTCCAATAATAACTTAATATTGATCAAAAAGTGTTTTATCCTTCAGTTCGTTCATTACTAGCAACGACATTTTTGAATGGCCATTTTTTTTTTTAAACAATCTTGATTCTTTTGTTACTCCTAAAATCAGATGAATGCAAGTATGTTATCTACTTTTATGAGTTTTAGAAAATATCGTTCTATAAACATTATTAGACCAAGTTGATAGGCCCTTATAAGGTACTGGGTACGGAGCCACGTGGCAACGTGCGTTGGGTCACGTCAGTTTTAGTTGTAAAAGTTACTAACATAGTTTTTAAGTCATTATTACTAACATTTTAAGGACTGTGTGTACTTGTATGTGTAGTCTGTTGTAAATAAAGAATATATTATTATTATATTATAATACTAGCTGATGCCCGCGTCTGCGCCCACGTGGATGTCGGTTTTCGCGACCAAAAGTGATCATGAAATTTTGATCCCGTTCCCGCAACCCATGGGAACCTATTCCTAACTTATTTAAAATTATAAGGATTAATACCGTATTTGTGTCATTAGCTTTCCAATTACCGCTTTATAATAGGCCATTTTTTAAGTATTATAATTGATAGTATGTTATCCTTAAGAGATAGACATATGCCATCGCGGACTTTTCTGTAGACCTGTATAAGGTACACAATTCCACCATTACATCATTTTGTTATATCTCAAAGGGTTAAGGCAGCGTTTTCGTTGATAGCTCCCAGATGGCTTATTTTTTTCCGACTCCTCCAACAAATATCATTATATTTTAGCCAATGTAAACAAAAACTTGACCAATTATATACTTAACCTTCTTCGAGAACCACTCTATCCATTGGTGAAAACAGCATGAGAATCGGTGAAGCAATTTTTGAGTATACGCGAACAGACAGACAAACGCGGCGGAGGACTTTGTTTTATAATATGTAATGATGATAACTTTACATTCTAGTTTTTCATTTACAATTTCAAAAATTCAATAGTCAGGAGCCTATTAAATTAATGATGTTCCTGAGAATGTAAAATGCTAGTAGTAAAACCAAAACCACATACTTATGAGCAAATATGTTACGAGAATTATTGGTCATTATCTTTTTATTTGAGTTATTTGTTGATAACGTACACGCGCTGATATATCTATATACACGTGGTGACTTGCAGTCTACCAGGAAAATATAATATGCCCCATCACTTCAAAATAAACGGAAAAACCTACTCTCTAGCCACTAGTGATGTGATATGTAGGTTCAATAATTATGCTTTATTCAGTTTCACATTGTTATTTGACAAACAATTGAAAAGAAGCTATCTAGTATTAGATTAAAGAAAATGTTGTAACAGAATTTCTGTTAATATTTACCCATAAGTACCATACTAAAAAATTTTTTTTTGCTTTTCAATTGTTATTATTTTATTTATCTTTTTATAAGTACTTTTATTATTATTTTGTATATGAATTAATACACCCTGGCAAAATTATGAATTAAACCCTTGACTAATATTAAAATGTAGAAACAAAGTAAATGTCAACGATGCAAATGGAAATTTTAGCACGTTGGCGTGTAAGGCCCGTCGTCCACGAGGCTACTCAAAAGTAACGTGTTGGTTATAAACTCAAATCACAAATGAGTAGCCAGAATGTCACAGCACTAGTATTTCAACTGTCGTCCGTACACGAAATTCAAAGTTAAATCGTTTATTTCAAATAGGCTCATAAAAGGCACTTTTGAACGTCGTCGTTTTGAACGTCACGACGACGCAACCAATCACTGGTGATTTGAGTTTTTTAAATCGTCTAATTTATCGTTGCTTCTGGCGTCTACATGGTACTTTAACGTAAACTGAATTGGAAAATATCTGGTTTAACGTCCCTGGTCTAGAACAGATAAAAACCACCTCTGAATTTAACACAAAGTAACTTAAACTTTACGATTATATTTATTGGTACAGTCAGCAACAAAAGTCGATTAACACTGTTACTTTTTACATAATAATATCATCTAAATTGATACAAAATGATTCGATACGTTGCCTTTCAAAATTTCATGTAACTCCATAAATACAATACCAGTTCAAATTATTATGAATGGGTATTTTGCTCAATAGTAAAGATGGAAAAGAAAAACTGAAGTATTTATCGCATTTTGTTGCTGACCGTACTTGCTGACTATAATTATTTTCGTAGTCTTTGTTTTAGGGACTTTTGCAGAAGAGTGTTAAAGCTGTAATGTTATCCCAGAATTCCCTCGTACTGTCCATTACAGTACATTTTTATAGATAATATTAGATATTGTTGTGGTGGATATTTTGAATAATACGTCTAAACGTTTAGTGGGTACATTTATTAGTAATAGGTACTTATGATAATGTCCTTACGGCAATGTTAGCTTTTCATTTTTCTGAACATTTCACATCAAATGTTAAAATTAATGGTCTTCCTTTTATTTGTGACACTGTGTTATTTAGCAAAAAATAATCCGTAAGATGAAGCCTTTCGATCGGTATGATAAAGGTACAGAATGATTATTTTTCTCATGTAACGGGTTCGATTCCCGGTTCAACTATGTAATTATTTAAATATCTATGAATGCAATTTAAATTGTTTTTTAAATTCGAATAATGTCTTCTTTCAGTAAAATGTTCCATCTACAATATTTAAGGTACTTTCCCTCCATGTGGCATATCTGTGGGACGCCCTGTATATAACAAAATTAAAAGGAAAAAAACTATCACTGCTACGTAGGCTACACAAGTTATCGAGTAATAATCGACCAACTTAACATTGTAGTTGAAAAACAACACACATGTTTTTGCAACTGCAAATTTAAGTTTGTTGGATAAATTCATCCTAACTACGGAACCCTTCATTATGCGTGGATCGACATGCACTTGGCCGGCTTTTTAATTTGAATTTGACGTATTGATATCGATGTCACGTTTTTTGTCAGGAAAATAAAATAAATAAATAAAATAAAAAGCCTTTTAATTTCATATCCCACAGTAATTACATTTCACTTCTTAAATACTTATCACCTAGATTTAAAAGTTATGTATTTTTAGTTAAGCTTTTTCTGTTTGTTTTTCTTTTAAATAACTTATTATAAGTATTCTTTTCATATAAGTATCTATATCTTAGGGATAGGAACCCCTTCTCGGGTATAGGCCTCCTCCAGCTTATTCCAGTTTTCAGCTTCCTCTGTCCATTGCTTTCCTGTTATTGCTACTATGTCATCTACCAGCGCTTCTTAGGCCGCCCTTGCCGTCTCTTACCTCTGGGTCCTGTCCACCGGGTTGCCTCTACGGTCCATCGGTTGTCAGTATAACGGGCCAGGTGTCCGGCCCACTTCCACTTGAGTTTTAGGGCATAGTGCAGAGAATCAGTTAGCTTCGTTTTCTGTCGTTCGTATTAATTTCTGATTTTTTGTATTTTTTTAATTTTCATTATGTTCCTTTTCATAGCTTTTTGGCATAAAACTATCTTTGTTTGTATTTTTGTGGTATATGTCAGGAAAATAAGTAAGTCAAATCATGAAGAGCGTTTAGATACGAATTTGTATGATACGTTAACATACATCCGTGGTATAACGAATTGAGTGCCCACACTGAATACGTTTTTCTCCGTTAAATAGGTAGTGTTCCGGTGATATCGCATTGAACGCACGAAAACTCCCAACAAGTTCGTATTGTTTGTTTACTTAAACGTAAACCGCACCCAGTCTGCGTGCTCGCTTTGTACTTGGACTGTCGGGATAATTTTTGTGCGTGTTCGTACGAGTGAAATTCGTATGAAAACGCGTGCAAAATGCACGTGGCCTAAACCTACAAGCTTTAAAGTGCTATTTTTTGTTAGAGTCAAGTGTGCCCCCCTCTGCCAGCTAAATGGTTGGTTCTGGGTATATGAAAAAATTCATGGCAGTAATATATAAGTAAATAACGAAATTAAAAGGAAAACTATCACCGCTACGTAGGCTCCACAAGTTACCGATCTACGGCTAGCGACCTCGACCATTGATAATTATTATTTTTGCCTGAGCAACCAGCAGCAGGTTTGTCATGCTCCCTTAGATGTCACTGCTTGCGGTAGCGTCGGGGGACGGGTTGTCTCCTTCCCTCAAATATGGCGGGGGGTGTAATGGCTGATCTTTTCGTTATGCTCGTGAACGGGTGCTGCTTGTGGTGACTGGTCGTCTTGCTGATCTCAGTTTTTTTAATGTTATTAGTAATGAACTTTTATTTATTTTACTTCGATGGTCCTAGTTTATCATTTATAACTTCCAGTTACAGCTATAAATAGCTATATGTAAGCGGGCACGCCCTTTGTGCCTGGAGGCTTTTATTTTGTGAATTTATGTTTACATTTACTTTTTATTGCTGCTTGAGTACATATTCTCGTTTTTTTATTTTTTTTGGTTGGTATATTTGCGTGTGCTAGCTGACATAATGGCTAATAATTCGATTAATGTTTTATGTTGCGTAATGTAAATGATTTTGCATACTTTTGTATAGAATATTTTTTTTATAACTGAACAGACCGCTGTGCTGCTGGGGAGTTTGTTGCGCCACTTTTTCTTCCCAGCTAAAGCACTAGGAAGTGGTGAAGGGTGGGCGTTTTGGGGACTGTCTTATGTAATTTTAACTTTCGAAAAGTGCTAATTCTCAGCCTAGTTTGAATAAATGACTTTTGATTTTGATTTTTGATTTTTTATCGAGTAATAATCGACCAACTTAAATTTCATTTTTCAGTTACAAAAACATGTTCTCCAGAGAACCAGTTTTTCAACTACAATGTTAAGTTTGTTGGATAAAGTCATCCCAATTACAGAACCCTTCATTGCGCGTGGTTCGACATGCACTTGGCCGGTTTTTTATATTGGCCGAATGTATAAAATAAAATAATAAGTATTCTTGTCATACACAACTTTGGCAAAACTAAATTGTCAACAAAATAAAAGTCTATTCTCTCAACGTGATCAAAATCATACGCCTAACACAATTTCAATCCTGTTACACTATTACAACACTTGTCATCATAAATCTTCCAGTGTACTGCAAGGGAGGACAGTGTTCCTATTCTAATAATAATTACAAGGAAACACGAGGGAGCACTCCACTTACTATCTGAGTGTTAGTTCCTCTGGGCGGAATTCACGCCGACACCAAATTGTTTCAGTTATGAGCTGGCTTTGTCCCTTTGTAAACTCGCGGTGTTACCAAGTGACATAACGAAATTCTTTTCGTTTACACCTTTTTTGTTGAAAAGTAGTTTCCTAAAGGTTCTATATTTCAGATTTTACTTAGATGATAATTCTATCAGTGTTTCATAGTCTCCTGTTTTCCACTTATGCGTATTAAAAAGCGCAACCTTTTTGCAAGAGCATAAAGTTTGGACATCATGTAGGTACATTTGATAAATAACTATATTATTAATTAAATCCTCAAAACTAGACATTATACCGTACACTTAATCTAGTCAAATAAATCTGCCAGTGCAAAGATATCCGGGGTAATGATCATTTTCTGACAATAATAGCAGGAAACCTGTCTGTGGGCACAAAACTTCATTATGCAGCAGATCGTCACAGAAAATATTTTGATTGCATTCCATCAATCTTCTTCTGTAGTGGCAGCACCCAGTACCAGGATGCTAGACTATAGTAGCATCATCGTCATCAACTCAGTCGAAAGGGTTCTCTATTGTGTTCCCTAACTTTTTTATACATAATCTTAAGTGCCATATTTTTATTTGTCATAATCTTCATTTGTCCGAATGATAACTTGCCCATAATATAACATGCCATAAAATTGAAATCCCTAAATACAATATGCCCTTTTATTTGTCATAAATATTATAATCAATAATGTACAAAAGACTTAAAACCACTTTCAATAAAACTTATATGTCCTAAATTCAAATTATTTTAATTATTTTTAAAACAAATGTTGTTTGTAAGTCAATAAAACAGTTGATTGTGAACATGTGGTTTTTATTTCCCTGTAAGAAGCATGCAAACAAGCATACATCATGCATGCAAGCAAGCATGCAGCATTCAAGCGAGCATGCAAGCAAGCATGCAGCATACAAGCGAGCATGCAACATGCAGCAGGCATGGTTTCTGTCACGGCTCCGGCGCTGCGGGGCTCTGGCGCGCGGCGGTCCCACGCGTGCTTATCGTCGCTGATGGTTTAAAGCTCACCACCTGCTCCTTAACTCGCGGACTGCCTCGCCCCTCCGCGCCTACGCGATTCTAAATTACACTCTAGAGGTAGGGCATAAAAGACTGCGTGACGTCGGATTTACAGCGATTCGTTTCTGTCACTAAAATCTAATTTTAAGTAAATGTTTTAGGACTAACAATTTTATTATAAATGAATATTCGGCATAAAACACAATTATATAATACAAACCTTAGGACATGACTTTATTTCTTGCAAAATTAGGAGATTGAATTATTATAGTACTCGATATTATAACAGAATAGTTTTAGAAGTAAAGATAATTTGTTTGTCGGAAATTCATTATCCACAACACGTTTGGTATAAAAAAATTGATTTTACATAATTATCTTTACTTCTAAAACTATTCTGTCATAATATCGAGTACTATAATAATTGAATCTCCTAATTTTGCATGAAATAAAGTCATGTCCTAAGTATTGTATTATATAATGTGTATTTTTCCGAATGTTCATTTATAATAAAATATACTCCTTGGTGATGCTGATTGTCAGACTTTCGGGCTTCTGACGACACGTAATGACTGTCAAAGATCCATGAATGACAGCCGGGATCAACGGCTTAACGTGATTTCCGAGGCACGGAGGAGTCTCGGTATGTTAAGATCCACCCATCCACGGACCATCCTAGGTAAGCGTAGTTTAACCTGATGGATTGACCCGTGCGGCTGTTATTACTTAGCCACGAGCCATCGTGCTGTACATCAAGACAATATAAAATATGCACCTGCTACCTTTTTGAACTATGTGACCATACCCTTAGATTTAGATCATGTTGAATAAAACTAAAATAGTAATGAATTTTGTTTTTTATCCCGTAATTCCCTAGTTTTACAAGCTACCTTCATGATAATAATAAATGAGAGAGCAAAATCGTCCTCTAGGTTAACTATAAACTCTGCAAATAGAACCCTATATTGTTTCTGTACGGTGCCGGCTTGGGTATGGTTTTAATACTTCACTTAGTAGCTAATCAGTCTAATGACCCATAAAATATGATACAACATAAGTATTCACATTTTTTTCCCCACAGTAATGCGACACATACTATTGCACACTATACATATTTCTCTGTACATCCAGCCCTTTTTCATTTCTGTACACAGTAGGTATGGTTTTCATACTTTGATGGGCCATGACCTTTATCCCAAGAACAAACTTTTAACGTTGTTGTTGAAAAGCGTGCTCTCTCATACATTCCAACTACAAAATTAAATGTAAGTTATTACTCGTTAACTTGTAAAGCATACTTAGCTGTGATAGTTTTCATTTTAACTTCGTTATACTGCCATGTTTTTTTCACATATCCGAAAACAACCATTTAGCTGGCAGGGGTACGCTTGCCGGGGTTGGTCCGTGGATGGGTGACCATCTTTACATACCGAGACACCTCCGTGCCTCGGAAAGCACGTTAAGCCGTTGGTCCCGGCTGTCATTTGTGGATCTTTGACAGTCATTACGGGTCGTCAGAAGCCCGAAAGTCTGACAACCAGTCTTACCAAGGGGTATCGTATTACCCAGTTACTGGGTTGTGGAGGTCAGATAGGCAGTCGCTTCATGTAAAATACTGGTATTCAGCTGCATCCGGTTAGACTGGAAGCCGACCCCAACGTAGTTGGGAAAAGGCTAGGCAGATGATGAGCTGGCAGGGGCACTTGATTTTAACAAAAATTAGCTCTTTAAAGCTTAATGTTACGCAAACGGATTCCTGAATCAAAAAATAGTTTTCACACACCCACACGACAACCCATAACATGGGAGAGGCGAGAAAAAAAATCATCCCCAATTTAGGGGAAAGGTAGGAGAGGTACCCTAAAAAAAATGTTTTACCACTTTGTTATTGCAATTTATATGTATACCCATACCAAATTACACCTTTCTAGTACTAACAGTTTTTGAGCTAAGCCGCGGACAGACAGACAGACGGTCATGGCGAAACTATATGGCTTCCTTGTTGACTACGTAACCCTAAAAATGATAGGTTACCCATAAAACTTTTCATCCCCTATATCCCCTCAGATTTGTTTACACAAAAATACTTTTTTTACCACTTTGTCGGCGTGATTTATAATGTGTAATACCAAATGACAGCTTTCTAGTACGAACAGTCTCCGAGCTATGCCGCGGACAGACGGACGGATGGACAGACAGACAGACCGACAGACAGACGGACATAGCCTTAGTAATAGGGTCCCGTTTTTCCCTTTGGGTACAGAACCCTAAAAAGCCCGGATACACATAATAATATTCACAAGAGCAAGAAATATCTTAGAGCTATGTTCTAGCAGTATTAGACAAGATTTACTCGTATTAGAATGGGAACCGCTAAGAATACGGAATGCATTTCATTCGGGGAATATATTTTTGCTTAGCGAACGTATCCAAAGTTCGCCTCTTCATTTATATTGTTAAGGGAATTCAAGAAAATACGAAGTATGGCTGTCCAAGTCCATCTTATGTTATTCCAATGAACCTTACTTATAACACAATGCAATAAAATTGATAAGGCGACGTTCCTTTGAAAACATACGACGTTCTATGTAAAGGAAATGGAAATTCTATGTTAAGGAAATTCTATGTTAAAAATATTTGCCATATTAGCACTTTGCGATAACAACAAATTTTTGTGCGATAATCAAGCAATACGACATATAAATTGCCCCTCAGGAGTCACACATTCACTGCAAATTCAACTTCAATTTTTAAAGAACTCTGCAATAATGGTCGCGTGGCGTGCGATTTTTATTGTTTTGCTGTGCGCACTGGCAGCCGGTATCTCTGAAAAACTGAACCCGTTGTCCGATGAGTTTATCGATTTGATAAATTCTAAGCAAAACTCTTGGAAAGCTGGCAGAAACTTCCCAGTACATACACCTTATTCATACCTCAAGAATCTAATGGGTGTCTTACCACGCGAAAATTTTGTGAAATTTCCAAACCTGAAGAAGAGGCATGATGCCGAGCTGATTGCAAATCTTCCCGAGAGCTTCGACCCAAGGGATAAATGGCCGAACTGTCCCTCCCTGAACGAAATAAGAGATCAAGGCGCATGCGGTAGTTGCTTTGTGTTCGGCGTTGTAGAAGCGATGACCGACCGCTATTGTATATACTCCAACGGATCAAAAAATTTCCATTTCTCTGCTCAGGATCCTTTGAGCTGTGGTGCAGGTTCAGGCTGTGATGGCGGTTGGCCGATGCTTGTTTGGGAGTACTGGAAAGAATACGGTATCGTTTCAGGAGGGAACTATAACTCGAGTGAAGGCTGTCAGCCGTACGAGATAGCTGCCTGTGAACATCATGTGCCTGGCAAATTGCCGCCCTGTGGCAACACAGTTGACACCCCGAAATGCGTACGATCCTGTAAAAACAACAACACCGATTATAGTGCAGACAAGCGTCGCGGCAAGGAATGGTATGGAGTAGCTTCTAATGAAGAAGATATTAAAGCTGAACTGTTCAAGAATGGCCCAGTAGAGGTTGACTTTGATGTATACGATGATTTTTTAAATTATAAACAAGGAGTATATAGACACACGTCGGGCCCTTATGCTGGTGGTCACGCTGTTAAGATGTTAGGTTGGGGAGTGGAAAATGGTCAGAAGTACTGGCTTATTGCGAACTCTTGGAACTCTGATTGGGGTGACAAGGGATACTTCAAAATAATTCGTGGGGAAAACCACTGTGGTATAGAAAAAAACGTTATAGGCGGTGTACCGCTTATAGAATGAGTTCAATATAGGTTATATCTGCTGTTAAGAATAAACTTCTCAGTCACAACCTTATTCAATCACAGATGTAATTTTTTCTTTTATTTAAAGATAAAGAGTTTTTAATAATTATTACTTTTTAGTAATTTAGAATGACTTTTCAGAAAAAAAGACAGTAATCATACGTTATCCTATAAATAAAATGTAAAAGAGAATGACCATACGCCGTATCGCTATTTGTTCGGCTGTGACTTAGGTTTCTAATGCTGATAATTCATGTTTTAAAATATAATGATTTTATCTAGTAATGCGAATCTTTAAATTCTCCGCATAAAAAACATCATAAAATTATTAGTTTTTATTTCGATTTCCCATTTTATCCATACATAGTTTTTTTTTCACGCTAGTAATGTCATTGGCATTCAAAGAGTTATAAGCAATCTAACCTTCTTGACTTACGCAAAACAATAAAAGTCCTCATCCAATTATTGAAATTATAGTTGAATAATTAGTAACTAATTATGGCTTAACGTGCTTTAGGAGTCACTTAAGGATAACTTTTTTTTATTGTTTTAATTCGTTTGTTTTTTTTCTTTCTTATCTATTTACATTTAAAAATATTTTTATAAAAACATATTAAAGTATAAAAAAATAGAGGTCCGCCAGGGTCCGGAAGCAGGGTCCAAGAATTTAAAGGTATTTGGGTTTATTATAATTATTACATTGTAATAGCAATTTGAGGCGCCACGGCGTCCTCACCTTCCGCCTGACACAGGTCCTCACCGGACATGGCAGCTTCGGGAGGTTCCTGTGTAGGATTAGGCGGGAGGAAACGCCCGGGTGTCACCACTGTGCGGATCGCCCGGAGGACACGGTGGAGCATACGGTGGAGGTATGCCCTGTTTGGGCGGAGCACCGCCGTGTCCTCGCGGAGGCGATTGGCGGCAATGACCTCTCGCGTCCGGCCCTGGTCCAGGCCATGGTACGGAGCGAGAGGGCATGGGAAGCCGTCACCTCCTTCTGCGAAGCAGTAATGCTCGCGAAGGAGGAGGCGGAACGCGTGAGGGAAAGGCAAAGTTTGCGCCCTCACGCCCCTAACCGCCGCCGTTGGAGACGCCCTGGGCGTCGGGAATCCCAGGCGGATTCCCGGCCACCATAGGCGCGGGCTTGCGGACGGCGAGCAACGGGCAGCTCGCCGTCCGATAAGGACCAGGCCCGGGTCGATGGCGCGTCGTGTTCCACGCGCGCCTCAAAGAGATGTCAGCACAATTAGCGGGATCCGCTAGGACCGATGCCTGCCAGGGTTGCGGGAAAGTCCGAAAGGGATACCGGGACCTTGGCAACAGGCAAATGAAGGAACACGGGTGGGTTTTAGTCAGTAAAAGTCTGACACGCCCTTCCGCTCCGCCCAGAGCGGGAGAAGTCATTGGATGATATCCCACCCTCAAAAAAAAAAAAGGATGTTTAATTAAAAGCAAAACTTTTATACGAAAGACAGAATGTTTTCGAGACCTTTGCCTGTTCTAATCAACATTATAAACTCTTTGAAAACAGAACAAACGCGCGCCATAGGCTTCTATGCGCGCGCATCCCGAGCAGAATATGCGGACGACTGAACGGCGGGCGTTCTCTTTCTAGCATAATTATGTGCACGTCCCATTCGTTTTGTTTTAAGTACAGTCTCGAACGGTATTTACTTTTATTATTTGTTTATTATTATTGTACATTTAATAGAATGATTTCATTTATATGTTTTGTTTTAATGTATACTTACTACGATTGCGATTTGGATTTATTTTAATAACATTATGTTTATACGTTTGTATGTCACAAAGATTATTTTTTAAGTTTAGACTGAAATTGGGCATAACTCTTACGGCAAATAAAAATGTACCTATATTCTGATTCACTTTAACTTTTTGGTTGGTTCGATAAATAAGTACCTAATTACTGTAAATCCATCTTCGTTTAAATAACCACTTAAAGAAATAACTAACGTAGACATTTTGCATAAAGATAAGTTCTGGTTTGGATTAGTACCTATATATTTACATAACTGTAAATAAGTACTTATACCAATTAAAATAAGATGGGTGCGAGTGAATCCGCGGGCAGAAACCAATATGTGGTAGAAAAAACATCCATTTCGTTTTTTAAGCGACTGTACATGCGCCAATTCTTGGCGCCAATTTTTGAATGTGTGAGTTGCTACTGTGACTTCTTGTATTCTTTCCACAGATTGTGTTTTTGTTTTTTTTTGTGAATATTTTAGGTATTGAATAATTTCTTTTTCTTGAGCAATAATAACATTTTATGTAATTGCGTCACATTAGTAAGTGGTTCACTATGTGTCGAGAATATCACGCCGCAACGGACTCATTTCGTCCGTGTATTAATTGTTCGGTGGTTACGTTGGCAATAGTTGAGAGAAGCTAGTGAAAATACCTACAATACTCTGGCTTCTTGGATTTCTACATCATCGGTAAGTCATATTAGAAGTATAGTGGAACGGCAATATAGCGGGTGGCAGCTACATAATAATTATTATGATCTTAATAAATTATGTTTAATAACTTCATATCTGTTCTTCCTACATGTTTATTACCGTTGATATTTACACCGCGTTGGTACGGACGCCACATTTTCTCACCGTAATATAACTATGAACAATGTTTAATTCTCTTTGACTATGAAGAATATGATTGAAAAATTGATTTATTACGAAGTAACATAATATCGCTCCTGAATTATTCCGTGTAACCTCTTTTATCTGTTTTGTGTGTAGCAGCACCTATACCCACATTTCGCCAGTTACGTTTAGTCTCAATGTTCGATGTTCTGTTACATGTGATTTCTTGAGTGTTTACTTACCTACCTCTAAGTCTTTAAATAAATCTTTAACGCTGTGAGAATTGACGAGTATTGACAATGCTCAAACGTCATGTTGCCTAATTCGTATTTAGAATTTACCACCATACATTGTGACAAAAAGTCACTAAGACATTCGATTCTGAACCAAGGTTTTGAGATTTAATTACCGTGTAATGCGGAGAATTATGATGAAATGGTAAATTACATTTGAAAGCCCTAAAATCATGCTTTAATTTAAACCATAAATCTTTGGGTCACTGCATGTTTCATACCGATACGAAGTTCCTTTGTCGCTTGGTCAATATCCTTTATTTGATGAAAATACGATGAATGTATTCCCCATTTCCCAGTGGTATATCCACATTTTGCCTGAATTTGCGATCAAAGAAATGCAAGTGTTCACGGAAACATAATTAAAAAATGCCAATATTTGAGTATGGTGTTCACAATTTCTTTTTTAATATATCTTTTGCGGAAAATTTCAAGCAAGTATGAATAAGTCAAAATTTAAAGTTGGTACTTTATCCTATAAAGTAAATACATAGATTACAGTAAATTCACTCCATAAGAGGTTCACCGGCTATAATTTCACTTTCTATCTCGTAATGGTCCTGTCCACGTAGTATTTTGAAATATCCCTTGTCACCCCAATCCGGGTTCCAAGAGTTCGCAATAAGCCAGTACTTGTCACCATTCTCTACTCCCCAACCCATCATTTTTATAATGTGACGACCAATAAAAGTACCGTCCACATGTTTGTATACGCCTGCTCTATATGTAATAAAATCTTCATAAACCAAGAAACCAGTGCTTATGGATCCATTCTTAAACAGTTCAGCTTTAATGTTTTCTTCAGAACCTACTCCATAGTAATCCTTACCGCGACGCTTGTCTTTATCATAATCAGTGTTGTAGCTCGGCTCACAGGACTTTACGCATTTCGGTGTGTCAGTATAGTTGCCACAGGGCGGCAATTTGCCAGGCGCATGGTGTTCGCAGCCAGCTATCGCGTACGGCAGACAGCCTTGACTCGAGTTATAGTTCCCTCCTGACACTATACCCGTGTTCTTCCAGTACTTCCAAGCCGCTGAGAGGAACCTCCGTCGCAACCATCAGCATTCTCACAACAGCTCACAACATCCTGAGCAGAGAAGTGGAAGTTCTGTGTTCCATTGGAGTATATACAATACCGGTCGGTCATCGCTTCTACAGCGCCGTGCGCCCAGCAACTACCGCATGAGCCTTGGTCTCTTATTTCGTTCAGGGAGGGACAGTTCGGCCATTTATCCCTTGGGTCGAAGCTCTCGGGAAGATTTGCAATCAGCTCGGCATCATGTTCCACTTTTGGTAATTTCGCAAAGTTTCTTCCAAGGCTCTCATTAGATTCTTGATGTATGAATAAGGTGTATGTAATGGGAAGTTTCTGCCAGCTTTCCAAGAGTTTTGCGTAGAATTGATCAAATTAATGAATTCATCAGACAACGGGTTCAGTTTATCGGTCATGACGACTGCCACAGCGCACAACAAAACAGCAACAATCGCACGCAATGCCACCATTACTGCAGCGTTCTATAATTATGTTCGTCTTACTGAACCGAGTTAAATTTGGAGTGAATGTGTGATACCTGAAGCGACCATTTATGCGTAGTTTCGCAGTCTGTAGAAATTCCAAAATTATGTTAAGCACGCGTCAACAGATAATGACTTGAATAGTTTTAACATTCTTAATTTAATTGACTAAATATACATTCCTCGCGGCGGTATTACTCATGTATCACGTTTACAATGCAGTTTCAGGGGCCAACGTTAAGGGGCTTCTTTCTTCATTGTCCCAGAAGCGTTTCAAGTACTGCCTTGAGTTTGCTAAAGAGTATTCTATTCTATTCTAATGTCTTGATCTGTATTCTTTTCCTATTTATTTATTAACTAATATTCTGAATTGTAATTATTTTATAAAATGTGTAAAAAACTTGTCCTATTCTTAAGGGGCATATATTTACTGCAATTACATTACCAAACAGCGAAATAAAAAATCTCTTTTCAACACACTTGCTCGTAAAGTGGCTCTTATTGAACCGCGTTTAGGTTCATAATGCAGAGTGTATTAAGAACGCGTGCTTTTACTTTATATTTCCGCACTAGTGCGGTAATGTGTGCCACAGATAACTATTTACTAGTCGGAGTAATGACATGACAGTAGGTATGGAATAAGTAAGTATTATTAGGCAACATCAAATACCATGTTGCCATGATAGTACCTTCTAATTCCATACCTACCATACATATGTAGTAATTGACTTTGGTGAAGCTTTTTAATATCATAGGCAAACCATGGGCTTCTAGTTATGAAAAAAAAATCCCATGGGCAGGTCAGTGGGATAATATACATGGAATTAGTATGAACTATCCTTTATTTTTAAATGAGCATTCTTTACTTTAACAAGATCAGAGATTTGCGTTTTTTTTAATCTCATCAAAGAGACTTCATGCCTTTTATGCTTTCTGTGTAAATAAATAAAATATTATGAATGAACATAATATTTCATGAAGTTACTTATATATTTTTCACTAAATATTTACCTCAATAATTCCGATTATACGATATTTCCGATTTACAATAAAATACAGTCAATCAAAACACTCAAAACACCTAGATAATATTTGTTGTACCACTTTCTTGCCATTGTACCTGGTTGTTTTATTCGTTTTAATACGTAGTGTAGTTCATACAGAACAGTAATAGAAGAGGTAGTGTATTTCACGTATTGTTTTTCCATAGTTTAGTAACTTCTTTGATCACGATATGACATTTTGACACCTAAATGCATCGCAGACTCGGAATGCGTGAATGCGCCCGCGGCGTCGCCGTCCCTTCGCTTGTCACCACAGATAACACCAAAGACAAGTGATGTTGGAACGTCTGGCGTGAGGCGATTCATGCATATTTATAGTTACGGTTTTTATTCATGTATTATTTTTCATTGTTTTATTTATTTTTATGTTGTAATCCCCTAATTTATATATTGTGTCTGTAGGCGTGTCCGTGGCATCACAGCGGGCCCTATCAGAATACCAGCGCTGCGGTATTTATTTATTTAAATATCGCAGCATTATGCTGAGGTAGGAGCCTTTTTGACCTCGCACAGGTCGTCTATGTATTTAGTTAGTTTTAATTATGATTTTATTTTAATTTAGTTTTTGCTCTATATTTCTGCTTGTTTTTCCTGTGCGTGTCCCAAATAAAATATTTTTCTTTCTTTCTTTCAATAATGTTTTGAATACTTACACAAGTATTCAGAACATGCCCTTCGACCATCAGCTGTCAAAATAGTCTAGAAAATTGACTGACGTTCGGCCTAATTCGGCCTCACGGCGCCAATCAGACTCAGTCAACGCTTTGTAATTATTGTAAGAATGTCAAAGTTGCCTAGCTTGAGAGTCATTTTGCAAGTTTATTTGATTAATGACGTACTCGTATTACAAACGCTAAAATGGTTCCAACAGATTAAATATTACCATTTTTAACAAAACCACAAACCTTTAGAGACGTTACTCAAAATTTTAGTAAGAAAAAGAAAAGCTCTTTGGTCAGCATTATTAATTAATTTGAATAAAAACTACATTAAATTAGCTATAAATTAAAAGCAGTTCTATTTTTATGATTCATTTGAGGAATTAAACATAAAAATATAAATTCGGAAAATTTGCGAATTTCCATTGCAGTAATTTCTTTGTGCCATGCATTCATTTTACTTCTGTGCAATGTTGGTAGCACGTGTTTTATTGTTAGCTCCGTGTTTTGTGCTACCGTGCGTTTGCACTGGCGAAACATTCAAGACAAAACATGTTGAAATCTCTATTTTCTGTCAATGTTCCATACAATTTTTGACAGGAACTATAGATTTAAGAGAGGGCGCGGGGGTCGCGGGGTGCGCGTCGCCCGCGCTCGGTGTGTCAGCTTCACTGCCCCTCCTCTTCGCCCCGCGTTGGAGGGAGCGCGCGGGTTTCTCATGGCGTGTACAACATGTTTTGTCTCGAATGTTTCGCCAGTGCAAACGCACGGTTACCACAAGAATAAAAGAGATAAGGCGCTTAGTTTCACAGATAATCGCAAAAAAATTGGACCATTGAACAACCGTGGTACGAAGAGCGTCAGTCAACTATGTTTTTACAGCTGCCGCAGTACGGCGAACGTCATTGGAAGGGTTATTTATTGCAGTACAGTTTTTCATCATTATTCGTTTCCAATTACAAAATTCCAATATCT
The DNA here is from genome assembly GCA_949152455.1 of Lithophane leautieri. Taxonomy (NCBI): domain Eukaryota; kingdom Metazoa; phylum Arthropoda; class Insecta; order Lepidoptera; family Noctuidae; genus Lithophane; species Lithophane leautieri. The sequence goes on from OX424467.1 coordinate 8,307,977, forward strand.
CGTTTCTTGTCATCGACAACTTGAAATTGTATTGTCTAAGCGTTAAAACGATTAACGATATTGATGGCTGTTCATGAAGCATTCATGTCACTCAAGAGCCTTAACAACAGCATTTATTGAAACTCAAACTCAAAGCATTTATTTCAATTAAACCATTTACAGGCACTTTTGAATTGTCAAGGTGTCGGTCAGTCAGAGATATGAAGCTAGTTGTCCATTCCAAAGCGTAGTAGGTACCTATATTATACAAAAAATTGGTTACATCATTCATGTTGAAATTATACATGTGAGAACAATGTAGAAAGCACGTTAAAAGCGTCCGCAATTACGAAACATGAAAAAGTAAGGATCCTATAATAATTTAATATTGATTAAAAAGTGTTTTATCCTTCAGTTCTTTCTTAACTAGCAAGGACATTTTTTTAAACTAGTAAAATTTTTCATTTACAATTTCAAAATCAAAAAAATCAAAATCAAAAGTCATTTATTCAAACTAGGCTGAGAATCAGCACTTTTCGAACGTCAAAATTACATAAGACAGTCCCCCAAAACGCCCACCTTTCACCACTTCCTAGTGCTTTAGCTGGGAAGAAGAAGTGGCGCAACAAACTCCCCAGCAGCACAGCTGTCGGTTCAGTTAGAAACAATTGATTCTATACAAAAGTATTCAAAATCATTTACATTACGCAACATAAAATATAAATCTAATTATTAGTCATATGTCAGCTAGCACACGCCAATATACCACTCAAAAAAATAAATAAAACGAGAACTATATGTACTCAAGCAGAAATAAGTAAATGTAAACATAAATTAACTAAATAAAAGCCTCCAGGTACAAAGGGCGTGCCCGCTTACATATTAGCCATTAAAGCCATATTAGCCATTTAATGCTGTAACTGGAAGTTATACATGATAAACTAGGACCATCGAAGTAAAATAAATAAAAAGTTAATTACTAATAACATTAACAAAACCGAGATCAGCAAGACGACCAGTCACCACAAGCAGCACCCGTTCACGAGCATAACGCAAAGATCAGCCATTACCCCCCTCGCCATATTTGAAGGAAGGAGACAACCCGACCCCCGACGCTACCGCAAGCAGTGACATCTAAGGGAGCATGACGAACCTGCTGCTGGTTGCTCAGACAAAAATTATAATTATCAATTATTGTTGAGGTCGCTAGCTAACCACATATTGCAATACAACTCATATAGAAAACATTGTAATGAGTAGATTATGTCAACAATAAAATAAATTAAAAATAAATTGACTAAACAGACCAAATAAAATAGAATAAAAATTTATATGAACTCATATAACCTGTCAGTGGATAAGCTAATTCTGGAGAAAGAACACAAACATTGTCTTGAGTTAATCACAGCGTCCAGCTACTCTTATCATTTAAGTAGTCGTTAATAGAGTAGTACGCAAAAATTCAATAGTCAATAGAGCCTATTATGATATTTCTGGGAATGTAAAATGCTTGTAGTAAAACCACGTACCTACGAGCAAATATGTTACTAGAATACTTGGTCATTATCTTTTTATTTGAGTTATTTGTTGATAACGTACACGCGCTGATATATCTATATACACGTGGTGACTTGCAGTCTACCAGGAAAATATAATATGCCCCATCACTTCAAAATAAACGGAAAAACCTTCTCTCTACCCACTAATGAAGTGATGTGTACGTATTTAATTCGATAATAATAATATGCTTTATTTAGTTTCACATTGTTATTTGACAAACAATTTAAAAGAACGTATCTAGTAATAGATTAAAGTAGATGTTTTGATCGAATTTCTGTTAATATTTACCTTTAGATAAATATTAATAGAAATTCAACTACTAACAATATTATTGTTTTGCTTTTTTATTTGTTAATAATTTATTTATCTTTTTATTTGTGCAGATTCTCTTCTAGTGAATGCGAGAATATTGTAGGCCTTGTAGACTCATAGATGTTTGTATTTGTTGGCCATTTCCTATTTTGTTAAGTACTTGACAGGCCTACACTGTACGGTAGGAGGGGTTCACATCGGCGTCGAGTCGACGATGAAGTACCTAGGACTCGTCCTCGACAGCCGGTGGAACTTCGTGGAGCATCTCCAACGTTTGGCTCCAAGGCTGGACCGGGCTGGGGCCGCCTTGAGGCGGCTCCTGCCCAATCTAGGGGGTCCAAACGCCTCCTGCCGGAGGCTCTACGCGGGGGTCGTGCGGTCCATGGCCCTTTACGGGGCACCGGTGTGGGCGCGTTCCATAAGGCTGCGGCCAGCCCGCCGGTTGAACGCGTCCCAAAGGGTCATGGCCATTCGGCTGGCCCGGGGATACCGCACGGTCTCCCGTGAGGCGGCGAGCCTCCTTGCCGGATTACCGCCATGGGATCTGGAGGCGAAGGTCCTCGCGCACATCTGGGAGTGGCGCGAGGAGGTGAAGCGCCGGGGTGTAACTCCGCTGCCGCGAGAAATCGCGGCACAGCGGACAGAGCTCCGGCAAGATCTCATGGCGGCATGGAGAGTGCGATTGTCGCAAGCCAGTGCTGGGCACGCCACAATAGCGGCGATAAGTCCCCTCTTTGAGGAGTGGCTAGAGAGGCGCCACGGCGTCCTCACCTTCCGCCTGACACAGGTCCTCACCGGACATGGCAGCTTCGGGAGGTACCTGTGTAGGATTAGGCGGGAGGAAACGCCCGGGTGTCACCACTGTGCGGATCGCCCGGAGGACACGGTGGAGCATACGGTTGAGGTATGCCCTGCTTGGGCGGAGCACCGCCGTGTCCTCGCGGAGGCGATTGGCGGCAATGACCTCTCGCGTCCGGCCCTGGTTCAGGCCATGGTACGGAGCGAGAGGGCATGGGAAGCCATCACCTCCTTCTGCGAAGCAGTAATGCTCGCGAAGGAGGAGGCGGAACGCGTGAGGGAAAGGCAAAGTTTGCGCCCTCACGCCCCTAACCGCCGCCGTTGGAGACGCCCTGGGCGACGGGAATCCCAGGCGGATTCCCGGCCACCATAGGCGCGGGCTTGCGGACGGCGAGCAACGGGCAGCTCGCCGTCCGATAAGGACCAGGCCCGGGTCGATGGCGCGTCGTGTTCCACGCGCGCCTCAAAGAGATGTCAGCAAAATTGACGGGGTCCAATAGGACCGATGCCTGCCAGGGTTGCGGGAAAGTCCGAAAGGGATACCGGGACCTTGGCAACAGGCAAATGAAGGAACACGGGTGGGTTTTAGTCAGTAAAAGTCTGACACGCCCTTCCGCTCCGCCCAGAGCGGGAGAAGTCATTGGATGATTTCCCACCCACAAAAAAAAAAAAAAAGGCCTACACTGTAGGACATTATAATTTGAAACATTGTAAAAACCAACCATTTTTAAAAGGGTAGCCGTGGATTTTTTTTGCCGACTCTTCAACATAGGTAACCCTGAAATGTATCCTGCGTGTGCATTCTTTTTTGAGTGACGTGATCGTTGTGATGATAGTTGACAGTCTTGATAATGTTTTGTTTGTTCTGTTTTGTCTGCAGTATTCCTACAAGGTAATTTATTAAATTAAATGATACTTTAAAAACTGTTTTCAAATGTGTAAAAAATCCAACATAAAAGTATATGGATAGTGGACTTTTTAACAAGGTTGGTAGGTAAGCAGGAGATGTTCACCTAACTGGAAATCCAAATTAAGTATATTACCTAAGTTATACATTAGATAATTATATACCTGAGTGAAATAGTACCGTCTGTCGCCTTTACATGGCAAACAAACTTCTAATCTACGCGTGTTTGTGTTTGTTCGTACCACATCTCACTCCGATTGACTTTGAAGTTCTAAGACAATGTCGTTGATTGCCATGTTTTCATTGGTTGGTCGTTTTATTGACTTGTTGTTGATGGTTTCTCTTGTAGATGGAGCTTAAGAAGAGGCTCTACGAGTACTATGCATATAGTTAAAAACGACCGGCGCAACTAAGCGGTAGCCTTCGCTAGCAACTTTTCTACATATATTAATGACTATTGTTCAGCAGCACGAGCTACTATAGATTATGGACTGGCGACCGCGTACTGGAAGGCGTAGCGTTGGAAGGCCTATCACAAAGTGGACCGATGACCTTGTGAATCCGCTGGATGCTAAAAGCACAGGACAGGTGCCGTATTATGAAGTATTAATGCCACCATTTTTCCAGTGTGACAGAGAGACGGAGCTAGACAAGGCCGCTAGCACCATCCCGTTTTCGCAGTGGAATAATGATGGCATTAATACTTCATAATACTACCCCAGGACTTAATATTATGAATCATCGTAAAATGTCACAAACTGACAATGCATAATAATTATGATCTGCGTGTAATTCATATTACGAAATAATTCATCTGTTTGACAGTTTTCTATGGAGATTCGTAAAATGGTCCACAAATTATGAATTGCTTTTATGTCAAATTACAGGAATTGCTAATGACAGCTGGGATTCAGGAAATGAACTGCTTTTAGAGGAATTGCTAATGTGCCGGTTAAGGCCCCCTGGTCGATGTGGCGACGCTTGGGGGAGGCCTATGTCCGGTAGTGGACGTCTTTCGACTGAGTTGATGACGATGAGCTACTATAGTCTAGCTAGACAGTCTTGTATTGCGTGCTGCCTCTACAGAAGAAGATTGATAGAATGCAATCACAATATTCTGTGTGACGACTGTGTATCTGCTGCATAATGAAGTTTTGTGCCCACAGACAGGTTTCCTGCTATTCTTGTCAAAAAAGAATCACTACCCGGATATCTTTGCAGGGAAGATTTATATGACGAGATTATACGGTGTGTAGTTTTGAGGATTTATTTAATGATATAGGTTTTACGTGGTGGCCTTAAAACTAGGAACACTGTCCTCCCTTGTAGTATACTGGAAGATTTACTATGACAAGTGTTGTAATTGTGCGTTACAATTTGTTTCGTGATTGGTATTGTGTTGGGCGTTTGACTTTTATCGCGATGAGAGATAATAGTGTTTTTATTGATAATTTAATGAGTTTTACTGATGTTGTATGTGATAAACTACAGAAGTTATAAGTGGCTGCACACAATTTATTTTAGCTACTTTAAAATGTATGACGAGATTTTTATTTTTAAATTATAAGTCAAAAACTGGAAGGAGTTCGAAAATTTCGAGGTTTTTCGAATGTCTGTGGTTTTCTTCTCTATAGAACCACACCTTTTGGCCTATTTACCTATTGAAATCGTATGCCACTTACATTATTCACTTTTTATATATTTTTAACACTGTTACTTAAAAACATACTTATAATTACCTCAGAGATATTTCTCGACTTGATGTTAAGCCAAGTCAGAGGCCCTTTGGGGAGCTTTAAAACTCTGACTCCAGGTTAGTCACTAACTGCACGAAAAGCAGGAGACAATTTTTTTTTTTAATCAGGCATTTTTATCATAGACAAGATCATAAACCGGTGACAGTATAGATTTTATATTTCTATGGGTGATAGACCCATAGAAATATAAAGTCTGCCACCGGTTCCAATTACTTGTCTATACCATAAACTATACCATAGACCTTTCCAGATCGCTCATGAACCTCATATAATGCTGGTCAATACATTGTAGCTTTCGTAATAAGGGCGGTTGCAGGGTTCCCACTGTAAACCGTTTTTATTAGTCTTGGCCGTCATTCAATTAAAAATTAACTTGTTAAATATTAGAATTGTTTAACCAGTTTAACGGATGCTTCCAGTATAGAATGCTTTGATGACAAAAAAAACGGCCGTAAAGCGTTGGAGTCTGGAATTTGTTTTTGATCGAGTTTCAATGTGCAGCTTTTTGATGAAATTTTTGCACGATTTCCATTGACTCTAGGTTTGACACTGATTCAAATGAATTTTAGCCCATTTAGTTCCGTGTGACTAGCTATATTGGTGTGTGATATAAAATATGTGTGTGTTCAAATAAATGTTAAGTGTCAATACAGACTGCGTATAATTTCTCCGTTACCCTCGCTCCTCCCACCTACCTCTGTGAGAGAGTCACAATATGAAATAATCTTCAAACGCGTGGCGGAAGACGCCACGGCCGACCAACACCCCTGAGTACAGGGGCCTCCGACGCTGAGGCATTCCTCCCCTGCGCCGTTGGAGGGCAGGACGCTTCACTCAGCGCACGTGCTACACTTTAAAGTGCGCCGTAAAGTGTCTCAGCTGCTCTCCTCTCCGGAGTGGCGTGAGATGACGCCACCCTCCAAAAGAGGCCACCGACGTCGGGGCACGGCGTGACGTGTGACGCCACCCTTGCCCTCCCGCAGCTAGCGTGAGGCGTTACGCTTCCGATGTATCTGTTAAAACCTTTCTGCTTTGGACAGGGCTAACCAGCCTGCCCCACAGCCCTGCTCCTCCACGATGCCTGCTGCTCCTACTCTTCGTTCCTGCCTGCCTTTCTGCTTACCTGTCCGTCCGTCTGCCTGATCCTGTCTCCTATCCCCAAGCGTCCCGCGTCGCGTGAAACCGGCTCGGATCTCCGCTAATAATTAACCTTATCTCTATTTATTCTTTAACCTCTCTGTATTTGCTTTTATATTCTATTTTTATTTGTGAGCTACGTTTAACCAGGCTGGCTAAACGTACCGTTACACACCACGCAGTTAGCACAGGTCTTTCGAAGCTGCAAACTTAGTTTTACACTATTGTTATCAAAAAAATAAAAAATAATAACCCCCAACAACAACATCAACCAAACAACACGAACTATCCTAACAACATCATAAAAATCAGTGCAGTGCAATTTTTTGTGACCTTAGATGTCATTAATGACTGCCTTACAATTAATTTAAAGAAACTCACTTGTGTTACAACAAAAAAAAATACAAAAGCCCAGACACATTTGTTTTGCACTATAATATTATGCACAAGAGCGAGAAATATTTTAGAGATATTATAATTATGTTCTAGCAGTAGGTACCAGCCAAGATTTACTCGCAATATAATGGGAACAGCTAAGAATATGAAATTCATTTCATTCGGGGAATATATTTTTGCTTAGCGAACGAATTCAAAGTTCGCCTCTTCGTTTCTATTGTTAAGGGAATTCAAGAAAATATGAAGCATGGCGGTCCAAGTCCATCTCATGTTATTCCAATGAACCTAACTTATAACACAATGCAATAAAATTGATAAGAGCGACGTTGCTTTTGAAAATATACGACGTTCTATGTAAAGGAGTGGCTGCATACTAAATTACGATATCGAGAATCGAATGCTTTTCAAAGTTCGTGGTCTTCTGATCGAGTTTAGGTGTGTTTTATTTTATAATATTTTTCTTTTGGAACACTCACTGGTGTTAAAAAGCTTTAAGTAGGCATCAACATGAGTAGTAGATGGCTTGTATTGAATAACGGTGCCCTTAAAACTAAAAGTGTTCATTTATTTTTCTGCGTACATGCCTAATCCTAAATATAATAATAATATTATAAATGCTTTGTTTGTTACGCTTTCACGCTAAAACGGCTGAACGGATTTGGCTGAAATTTGGCACATGGGTAGACCATGACTTGAAATAGGACATAGGATTTTTTTATCCCGATATTCCCACGGGATCGAGACTTACGCGGGTGAAACCGCGGGGCACAGCTAGTTATAAATAATTGGAGATTTATGAATGTTCACGTATTTTTCTTAACTTCATTTACTTGCTTTTTGTCAGACGTATTCAAAAGAAGAGCATTTTTACTAAATAACTAATGGTCAGTTAGTATTAGTAACCTACTTATATCATTTCATTTCGACTTTTATACAGGCGGCGAAATTAATTGTTAAGTAAATTAACACTCCATGTCAATTTGCCGTGTTATAGCCATTTCATACAACTATCAAGGAATGACAATAGAGTGATGTGACTAAACGGGCAATTTAAGTTGGTACGCAATTTGCTGAACAATTTATTTCCTTCAATTTACCAATGTACATCTCAGTTCTTTTCGTCAGCCTGCTGTGTTTTGTCTGACTAAAATAGAACAGACAATGGTTAACTTTTTATGACGAACTGCTGATTCAGTATTCATGTAATATTGGCTTTGTTTAAGCTTGTGTTTGAAACCGTAACACATCACACACGGTACACATACGTAATGTTATTTCATTAATAGGATTGTGACATAAGGCTTCTTTTTGCACTAATATTGACTTTTCCGCGTTTATTGTCTATGTCTATTGCTGGTTTTCAGATTTACGGTTGAAGAAGTTGATAGAACGAGAACAATTAGTTGAATTTGTCATTTTTAATTAGTTATCTTTATGTTTCTATTGTTTATAAACACGTCAGAGAGTACTTAAGTAGTAAAAACTAACCAAGGGTAAGTTCAGACCGCGACGTGAAGGAACGTGACGCTGCGCGTACATTTAAAAAATTATGGAACTTATTTTCTTTTCGAAAAAGTAAAATTTCAGTGCGAGTGTTGACACGTGTCAAACTACGCTGAGATGCGCGGTGCTGTGCAGCGCGTGTAGTTAATAAACTAGATATTGTATCGGATCATAAAAAAGTGCGCGTCTCGTCGCGTCTCGGTGTGTATTGACCCTTAGGTATTTAAGTACCTGTTTTAGGTAGCTAGACCAGGTACCTAATACTTTATGATTTTGACCTATTCAGTTGGTAAACTTCATCTTTTTCACTTTTCATCTCAGCGTGTCGATGACAAAATTATCAAATGTTTTTTTTTTATTGGCCCAAACTCAGCTACGGGAATACCTTTCGCTGACGCGACCATGAGGTCAGGTTATCTTTTTCACTGTTATCCCATTCTAGTTTCAGGAGTAGGCAAAGAAAGATGAAAATAATCCTTAATTTGTTTGCAAGTTTTGTTTCCTATTATGTAAGAAGAACCATAAGAAAACACAGATAAATGTACCTTTCATAATCCGAAAAAGAAAAAAAGACGAAATTATTTTAAACAATAGCCGTCAATTGTCACCGGAATATCTGAAAAATACTCGTATTAGAGTTGTTTTGCAAAGAATTTATAACAATTGTCATTTGTTTCGCCTGTTTTGTTAACTTCACAGGTGATTGCTGAAGTTTTGATTTTTGTTTCGTACTTAAATGGATCCGACCCAGTTTGGGTTGTTAAAAATTATAATTATTTGTGTAAAAAAAATATGCCGTTTATTCCTGAGTTCCAGGCATTTTCTAGAGCCTATGGAAATGTTTTAGTAAAGAGGTCGGAGACCATGTCTTTTGGGCATGCCTGTTATTTTATTTTTTTATTTTTGTGGTTTTATTAGAACTTCAGGGATAGATATTAACTTGATACCTTTTACAAACCCCGGTTAAAAATAAATTAATAACGGCGAGCTTTTAGTTCTAGCTGTAAATTACATCCGCTTAAAATTCAGTGTCTGTACAACAAACAGTTCTTATTTCAACAGCATCCGAATTTTCACGTCACTATTAGTATGTTACCCGCGAATGCATTTAAATCTTGTTTAATGAGCACAATTCGAGCATCCATTTATATTTAGGTAACAGAACATTATGTGGTTGGGAAAAGTGAAGTCCATTCGCGGTGGCAAATGACCCATATTCAGTAGCGCTGTTTAAAACGCTGCGCTGGTTTTATTTATGATGTTTAACAATGTGTTTGTTCAGACGTATGCTCAGTTCCTGCACACACGATGTCCGCTACGCTTCATAAAAGCCTTACTTGCTTATTTGCAACGATTTGTTGCATAAAATTCCGGGAAATGGCTAAAGATTGTCTGGGAATTTAAAGCTTTGTATCGCGAAAATGCTCGTGATTAAAGGGGATGCGCCAGCCGTAACCCGCGAAATTCAAGTTTTCGTATGTTTTATGCAGTTTGCAGGTCAGTGTGAGGGTGTGTGTTGATTAAAATATGATTCGTGAGCGTAACAAATATGTATTTACAGAATATTATTTATTAGAATCAGTTCACTCCATATGTAAGAATTGGCCTCAAATGTACTTTTATGAATTAATAGTCATGCAATATGGTAATAATATAAACTAAGAGAGTTGGATTGATGAATTTACTGATTATAATTCTATAAATACATACCTACTTGAAAAGGTAGTTAATTATATTCAGATCAATATAAAACATGATACTGGCCTGCAAATTGCATAAACGCAACAAAATTTGAATTTTGCGGGTTACTCTGGCGCTTTAGCCTTAAATAGTTGCTCATAATTTTATTTTAATTGTGAACCTTCCAATGTTTTCCTGCCTTTAGATATAGCAATATGAAAGGAAGAACATTGTTGTGGAAGTTATTGCAAGTGGGAATTGTACTGTAATTGGACACTATTCCCGACAATGGCCGCCATAACGAACTAAGGATGTCAAATAAACCCACTTCCTTGTCGCATCGTTTATTTTCCCTCATAACGTCAACGCAGCGTTTTGTCTGGTGTTTGACATCGATCTGCGGTGTCGTCTAACACCCATGCTGACTGTACAAAAATAACAATTGCATAAAAGAAGGGGAACTTCTCCCCAAGCTCTTTGTTCGCGGGAAGATTGCCTGATGCACCGCTCGCCTTATTATCTACAAAAGAATTTACGAATTTCCTTCCCCGTATATTTGTTTAGGAACTAATGGAGGAAACCCTTCTACAAAAATTTCACGTGACTGAGAAAAATCTTTGTGAAAGTGACGGTTGCCATGGCAACACCCCTGTGAGAGAATTCTAGTTACATAATTAGATTAGCTCCGAAAGGATTATATGAATTAAAATTAAAGGATAATGCCTTGTTGAGCAAGTTTTTTGAGTTGAGATTAAAAAGGGTGGAACATGGTATATTCTTGTAAGTCGTAAATATTGGGTTCTTTAAATAAGGTTTTATTTGCGTGGTCCTTTCAAGGGAATTAAAATATATTTGTAGTACAAAGTGGACAGCATTATTTGTGACACGTTTCTGCATTTCAGTGTAGGTACAGTCAAACACCAGTGGTGATAATTTGATCTTGAAAGTGGCTTTATGTCGTAGTAAGGGTGGTTTCGTCAAGAAGAGTTACCACTGATGAGCCGTTGACTGTGCAGTCGAACAAGCTATTTGGTATACAAAATATATTAATTTTCCACTACACTGTCAAAATTTGTTTCGGTTTTGTGTGTAATTTAACTTTTTGAGCTTATGGCTTAGGGAGAGTGTCGTAAAAGGATTGTTGACTACTGAAAACACTCACAAAATTGTTAAACTAGTTGCAAGTTATCTGCCAAATAGATTGTTCGACTGTACCTATGCAATTTTTAGTTTTTGTTTTAAGCGGAAAGGTGTGTTTCAGGTTGGATTATGATTCTACTCGTAGTAAGTAGGTAGCTGTGTGTGTGTGTGTGCATGCAAAACTTTTCAGTACTTCTTTCGTAAATATGAAGACAAAGTAATAAAATGAGCATTTCTTTTATTATTTGCAAACTTTCCCTACCTTACGTATTTACGAGTTCAAAACAATTGTTTCCAATTACTTTTCTTCCTTGTGTACCTATTTATTACTTCATGTTTTTTGAGGAGACGTGTAGTGAATATTTCTTGGTAATAGATAACAGAATTCACGTGTAATTCACCTTTTTTATCATTATTCTAGGTATATTATACCTAAGTTTTTGGTAAAAAGGCCATATTCGTAATGTACTTAGCAAAATTGTGATAATATGATCTTCAGTTCTCCATCAGTTTCATCATTACCATCATCAGCTTATAGCAGTCCACTGCTGGACACAGGCCTCTCCAATTGCACGCCATTGAGCTCGATTCTCGGCAACTCCTGCTGCTACCAGCCACCCTGAGGGTGTCCTACCTTACGTCCATCAGTTTATTATAGAGTTAAATTTTTTAATTTTATGACTGATTTCTTACGTATATACCGAGCACATCATGTTGTGTAGATACTTATAGTAATATTTTTGCTTTCGATAATTTGTTTAATTTAAATTTTCTGTTTTTACCAGTACTTATCTACACCCAATTATTTGCGAATAAATAATTAAAAGTCTAATTCAAGAGCTACATATCCCGTCCAATATGCCATTTAATACTTTTACATTAACTTAATTATCAAAACAATACTATAAAACTTCCAGTATTTCTTCTTTTAATTCTCTATAAACAGTTAAAGCGACTCTAACCGTGTAGAAGCTCACAAAAGTAAACAGCTATTGCCACTGCTATTCTCGGTCCGTTGCCTCCGGCGTGCATTTTGTGGGAATGGCAATCTATAGGTACATATTATGTACAGTCGGTTCAAAAGGTGTGTAATAAAAATATAAACAAATGGATCAGAAAACGTAAGTACCTGTGGATGCCAATTTGTAGTGCCACTAAATGTGTAATTCAGTGCTTTTATTTGACCCCGAAATTCTAATTTTAAATCACCATAAAGATGATTTTCATTACAAAATTGAGGTTAATTTTATATCTTAAATTGTCTTCGATTTTTCAAATACAATTTAATAATGTTATTCAAACAATAATTGTTGGAAGCGGTGAGATTTAAAGCTGAAATTTTCTAAATACAGATAAATGAGTTATTAATTCCCTTTAGTGAGTGATTGCGTAAGAATTTAACTTGGAGGGTTTGTTTACGCTTTCATCAGATACTTTTAAAACAGACATTATATATACTCGTACGTACAATGTATATGTGATATCTTACCCATTGGCGATACGAACATAATGCATATATATCGTGGATTTAGCATACTGTTAGCTACTAAACTGTATCTTGCAACTGTGCTTTCTATTTAGAAAAACGTGGTTTGAAGTTTCAATGAGAGCATATTTTGCAGTAGTTTTGAAGAAAATATGTATGTTCTTGTCGGGGTTAAATGTCGGCTTATATTAGCTTAGCGTAGACTATTTTATTCGAGCAACGTGTTACGAGATAATTAATTCAAGAAAAAAATCGATTAAGTACTTATATTCCTTTAAAATAATTCTCAAAATATAACGGGGCTCAATTTATCAACAATTTTCATGATGTTTGCCAGTCCAAAGTAGTAGTTGAGTAGCTCATTTTAATATTCTAATTTCATGCAAAAAAAAAAAAAATATCTTACTTATTGGTCATTGGTTGCCGTATATGTTATTATGGGTAAACATACTTTAATGCACCGCTTCGCCACTAAGATTTAATATAGCAAACTTTTGTTAAACGTCTATGATTTTACGAAAATCCCCCCAAAATCGTTGCAGTGATTTGCGAGTTTAGGATACAAAGACATGCACACAGGGGTGCTTATCTTATTATGTTGTAATGATGTGTGCTTAAGGTGAAGTTTGAAGTCCAGCAGTGGGTAGATATGGCTTGATTGATGATCATACTTGTGGACTAAAGGACTCATCTTTTGAACCGACTTGGGCAAAAGATTGATCCTTGCATTTATGGATATCACTTTGAGTGGAGATCTAACGCCCTTTTTTTTTTTTTTTTTTTTGAGGGTGGGAAATCATCCAATGACTTCTCCCGCTCTGGGCGGAGCGGAAGGGCGTGTCAGACTTTTACTGACTAAAACCCACCCGTGTTCCTTCATTTGCCTGTTGCCAAGGTCCCGGTATCCCTTTCGGACTTTCCCGCAACCCTGGCAGGCATCGGTCCTATTGGACCCCGTCATTTTTGCTGACATCTCTTTGAGGCGCGCGTGGAACACGACGCGCCATCGACCCGGGCCTGGTCCTTATCGGACGGCGAGCTGCCCGTTGCTCGCCGTCCGCAAGCCCGCGCCTATGGTGGCCGGAAATCCGCCTGGGATTCCCGACGCCCAGGGCGTCTCCAACGGCGGCGGTTAGGGGCGTGAGGGCGCAAACTTTGCCTTTCCCTCACGCGTTCCGCCTCCTCCTTCGCGAGCATTACTGCTTCGCAGAAGGAGGTGACGGCTTCCCATGCCCTCTCGCTCCGTACCATGGCCTGAACCAGGGCCGGACGCGAGAGGTCACTGCCGCCAATCGCCTCCGCGAGGACACGGCGGTGCTCCGCCCAAGCAGGGCACACCTCAACCGTATGCTCCACCGTGTCCTCCGGGCGATCCACACAGTGGTGACACCCGGGCGTTTCCTCCCGCCTAATCCTACACAGGTACCTCCCGAAGCTGCCATGTCCGGTGAGGACCTGTGTCAGGCGGAAGGTGAGGACGCCGTGGCGCCTCTCTATCCACTCCTCAAAGAGGGGACTTATCGCCGCTATTGTGGCGTGCCCAGCACTGGGTTGCGACAATCGCACTCTCCATGCCGCCATAAGATCTTGCCGGAGCTCTGTCCGCTGTGCCGCGATTTCTCGCGGCAGCGGAGTTACACCCCGGCGCTTCACCTCCTCGCGCCACTCCCAGATGTGCGCGAGGACCTTCGCCTCCAGATCCCATGGCGGTAATCCGGCAAGGAGGCTCGCCGCCTCACGGGAGACCGTGCGGTATCCCCGGGCCAGCCGAATGGCCATGACCCTTTGGGACGCGTTCAACCGGCGTGCTGGCCGCAGCCTAAGGGAACGCGCCCACACCGGTGCCCCGTAAAGGGCCATGGACCGCACGACCTCCGCATAGAGCCTCCGGCAGGAGGCGTTTGGACCCCCTAGATTGGGCAGGAGCCGCCTCAAGGCGGCCCCAGCCCGGTCCAGCCTTGGAGCCAAACGTCGGAAATGCTCCACGAAGTTCCACCGGCTGTCGAGGACGAGTCCCAGGTACTTCATCGTCGACTCGACGCCGATGTGAACCCCTCCTACCGTAATTTGGGAACCCGACGGTGGCGCGTTCCGAGGGCCATGAAAACACATGACCTCGGACTTGTGCAAGGCCACCTCGAGTCCCAACTGCCGGATTCTATCGACGATTGTCGCAACCCAGCGTGTCGCTAGATCGGCCGCCGCCTGGTGCGACCTCCCCTGCGCCAGGACCAGCGTGTCGTCAGCGTAGCAAACTACGCTGACGTCGCTAGGGAGGTCGGCGCGCAGCACCCAGTCGTATCCGATGTCCCACAGATGCGGCCCCAGGACCGATCCCTGTGGGACACCGCACGACATCTCTCGCCGGTTCCACATTCCCTGGTGACCGGGGTAGATGACGGCCCTGTCCGTCAAATAGGCCTCGACCACACGACAGAGGTAGGTCGGCATCCGGTGGTACCGGAGTGCCTCCCTTATGCAACTCCAGGGCAGGGTGTTGAAGGCGTTGGCGATGTCTAGTGACACCGCCAAGACGACCCCGCCCCGGGCCACAGCATCCCCCGTCGTGAGGGCCCGTACACGCATGATGGCGTCCACCGTAGAGCGCCCTCTGCGGAAACCAAACTGGCTCTCCGCCAAATCCGGCCCCACCCGCACCAGCCGCCCGACGAGGCGGTTTGCAATGACTCTTTCAAAGAGCTTGCCCACCTCGTCAGATCTAACGCCCTAAAGATGATATTGATTTAGGGCATATTATTATGAAACACACGAAATATCAGATTGATGTGTTAAGTCTGAAGGCATATAGGTGGTCACGAAACATTTTTAACG
Source organism: Lithophane leautieri (assembly GCA_949152455.1). Classification (NCBI taxonomy): domain Eukaryota; kingdom Metazoa; phylum Arthropoda; class Insecta; order Lepidoptera; family Noctuidae; genus Lithophane; species Lithophane leautieri. Next base: position 8,323,464 of record OX424467.1, read on the forward strand.
TTTTCAGTCTTTAGCAGAGTGTTAGATTTCATTATTTCAATGACTGAAAACGTGACACGCTCCTGCATTATGTCAATGCTCTGAATCAACCGGTGGTTATTAAAACTCGTTTATAAATTGTAGTCTTTATACTCAGTTGTAAATTAACAAAGAATTTTGGAACGGACTTTTCAAACAGTTGCTATTGCTAAAATATAAATAATCCCAGTAAGAAATGTTTACAGGATTTTTTCACGAATTTCCCATTAATTTTTGTAAATTTTCCTGGACTAAAGGGTCGACAAATATTTAACAATAAAGTGTCCTATTTGATGTTACCAGTGTAGTTCAAACAACCGGATCCTTTCGCAGGAGCCTGTGGCGTAGCAATCAAGGTCTAACAATGAGTCAGTGCGGCCACGTGATACTAAACGTACCTGAGAGCTAATGTTAAACTAGGTGCGTTTTAGCTGCAGACTGTGTTAATGCAATGTCTACACTAATCGTAGGTAGGAGAGGGTAGGTACTGTAAGGAGTTTGTATGCGATGCGCAACCTCGTGTGGTACAGGCTGGCTAGAGGGCAGCCGCGAGTTTTGAACGTTCCAACAATTTAGTTGAAAATAGAATAGGAAGATATTCAGAGATGGCCTGAGGCTGGATGACGGGTGATATAATATAAAATGTATCCTTGATTTTCGTTAATTAATATAATTAGTTAAACGATCAAATGTTTTACTCGATCCGGTGCCGTAGACTCTCTCGGAGTCTACAGTACCTACTGTTTTTGGGTGCACTTTTAGAGCGGACTAGAGCTGTGAGTCATATTGAGTTCTCATAACATAACATCACGACTTGTATCCTCAACGGGTTGGACAGAGTTTATTACACCCACATTTCGCCAGTTATGTTTATGTCCCATGGAATAGCGGAAGAGCCTATTGCCCTAGCACAAAAACAGACTCCGAAATGCTACTGAGGTTTTGTTGTTGCTTGAGTTCTCAATAATATGGTTTTGATTAGGCTGCGTTTTTAAGTTTACGAATATATATAGGTTCCTACTTAAGTCAACATTTTATTAAATGATTTATCGTAAAACTATTTACTCCACTTTTGAATAGACTGAATTGAAAATTGAAATAGAATTGCATCACTTACCCCGTATTTTTACCCGACTGCCCCAGAAGGAAGGTAATGTTTTTTTGTGTGCAAATATCCTATAATATCAATCTAGTTAGAAAAAGAAAAATCTCCAGAATTAACCTAATTGCAAAAAGGAAGTAGATACTTCTACAAACCAGCAGCTTGACCGCGAAAGATCTCGTAATAACAATTCGTTAAAAAATAATACTTTTACGAATTTTTATTAATTGCGATTCCAAGAAGCAAGCCGACGAACGTGTATGAAATGAAAATATAAATGCCTTGAAATGTAAAGTTTATTTTTCTATAAAAATATATTAAATGTATGATTGCATTCCCAACCAGGCTGTCCGTAGATTAAAAAAAATGGTTGTCGCGCGATTATTAAATTTTTGAACGCAATCATTTGAATGAATAATCCTGAGACATTATGATCTCTGAATTATTCTTTCAAATGATTGCGTTCAAAAATTTAATAATCGCTCGACAAGCATACCCTTTTGCTCCCTATATGAAGAAGAGCTAAAAACCAAGTCAAAACTTGGTTTTTGATACGGCACTTGGTTTGTCGCATCAAAATGTTATCTGTCTCATCAGGCGTTTCATCAGCGCTCACGTGATGCTAGCGTAGTGTCTGGACTCTGCGTAGTCTGGCCGGCTTCTATGCAGGGCTACGCAGCGCTACGCAGCCCTACACGGAGCTACGCTGTGCTACGTAGTGCTACGCGAAGTTACGTGGCACTACGCGGTGTTAAATCGCGCAACATGGTTCTACGCAGTTTTCCCGTGGCGCCTACACACCGCCAATGCTTATGAATTGCAGTAAAAAAAGCTCTTACAGACATTTAAAGATATTTTACGCGGGTATTTTTTACTCTACCTGGTTTTGAAGGTTTCTACGCATTTTGTGTAGTAGTTAGAACACTTACCTACTATTAAACTATTTTAATTAATAAATAAAAAAATGCATTGCATTGATTAAACGGCAGCGCAGATAGTTTATAACCTGGATTAACACATAGAATACTTTTTATCCCGATATTCCCACGGGTTCAAGACTTACGTGGGTGAAACCGCGGGGCGCAGCTAGTATGTTTATATGTTTTGCTTCTACTTACTACCTACTTGTTTGATATAGGTATGGGATGGGCAGCGTTTGTGGTTGTGGTGTTATTGAAACCTAGTTTCAGTCACGTTTCATAAAGCAAATTGTTGCATAGATAAGGTATCCTGGCAAGTGTGGCTCACTCGCCTATTAATAATAAAAATTAATGTTTTCTTAAAAGATTAACGAGACTTGACTGCCTCGTTGATCTAGTGGTGGCACGTGCTATTGCTGAGCATGAAGGCCTGGGTTCGATTCCCGGGTCGGGCGATTTTTATTGAGTTTTCCCATCTGGAATTTCTCAGTAGCAGCCCGGAGTCTGGCAAACTGGCGAAATGTGGGTGGGTGTACTAAAGGTGCACCTCTGCCTAACCCCTCGGGGATACGATGCGCGATGCTATGATATCATTAACTAGCAAGATCAGTAATAGAATTGACTGTCAAGGCTGTCCCGAATAAACATAAGTGAAGCCTGAAAACTTAAAATAAAATTCTCCCAAGTTTTCTCAACGACATCGGAAAATATCCTCGTCAAAACAAACAAAACAATTTGCAGGATTTATCCGGCTGATATATTCGGATATATATCTGGAGTCAATATTATCCGCACGGTATCTGTATCCGCGAGAGCGTGCGTAGGTTTCCCGCTCGCGGTCTTGATTTCCTGTGAAAACGGAAATTTCCGAACATCCGCTCAGAAACAGCGAATTCCAAGTTATTTTGCTATTGACTGTTTTACGTACTTAGAGTTTTAATAAAGGAAGTGTTTTTTTTAAGTTATATTAGATGTTTTGTTAGCAAATAAATGTTGTTAGTATATGTGTTATTGAACGGTTTAACCATTTCATAATTCCTTGTGCGTAGTTTCTTATAACTTCAGCGTATGCGATTGTTTCTCGAACTCGCGAGTTGGACTTTAGACGCCCATTTCATTATCATCATATCAGCCCAGAATCTGGCACTGCTGGGTATAGGCCTCCCTTTTCTTCTGCCACAGTTCTCGGTTCCGAGCGTCCCTCATCCACGTGTATTCGCGACTTTGACGATATCATCAACCTGACGCGGTTTTGGGCCTAGTTTCTTTGGCTCTTATCTAGGTCCGGAAAAAGTCGGGCAATCCCGTGACATGCATTATTAAAAACTTAGATGTTCTGAAAAAGGAGACATGATATACTTTCAACCTCGACGTCGAAACCTAGGAACTGGGTCATTGTTAATTACACAATGATTAGCCCCTAAGTTCAGAAACAGAACCTGGCTGTGGACCAAAACGCTGTAACTTCAAATATTAATTCCCAGTGATACTGCTAGATAAATCTAGTTATTACTTATCTCTGGAATAATATTATTAGTACATACAACGTTCATAGCAAGAGTGACAAATGCGCTTGAACAAATCATTTATTACGTCTGATTAAAAAGTTTGTTATTATGAGTTCGTAATATTCTGTGCTCTCACAAGTTTTATTTGTTTGATAATAATCCTAGCTTTATTCTGCATCTGGCTATTGTTTTATTTAGTTATTTGCAAACACCTGACTGACCAAACTTTATAGTGTAGGAAGAGAAGTATCTATTTTAATTTGAAAATGATGCAAATTAGCTTAGGTACAGTTTAGTAGGTATATTTAGTATCTTGTCAGTTGTTTCTTGCGTTTACAAGTCTCTCATGACCTCATCACTATTGTTTATTACTAGAACTAATGGGAAATGACTTCACCATGTTTCATATCCGTTTCAACATTATTGCGTGCTCGTAACGTTACGTACTTCTAAGAATTAATTATGTTCATTTTAAAAATACCTAGCCAAGAGACTAGACCTAGGGAAATATGATTTAAATTCAGTGTGTTTTTAGGGTTAAAATGTCTCGTTTTCGCAAGTCAATTCCCTTTGAGTTAATTGTTCGGTCAATTTCCAATGATGTTCTGAATTTGGTCTTGAAAGCCGTGACGTAATGGTCTCTGAAGAGGAACTACCATAAAATATTAAAGGTTCAACTAACCGGTATCTATCTATCCACAACCGGGATCAAAATAACCCACAACTCTACCAGAGTGCGTATTACGAATAATATTTCAGTCTCAAGATTATTCCCTCTAATAACACTGCAGCCGTAAATTGACACTGAATCTGAGCCTTATTAAACTGTCTTGTAAATCGCGTTCGCACTGTACAAAGTGCTGATCACATAAAAAATAACAGGGCCATAAAAGCGGCGTGCCTCCCGAGCGGGCGCTCGTATAATCAGACAAATATATCAGGATAACTATTGATTTCTTGTCTCATTTTTGGAAGGGTGAAGTGAAATTTTTGTTTAGTTTAATATGCTGCATTTGCTTGTATGAAAATAAAAATAAAAACCATGGAAAGGCTGTTTGGAGTTGTTAAATTTAGCAATTTTTTGTTCTACGGAAGGTAAACTTTTTATTAAGAAAACAAATAGGGGAAACAACATTGGTATATAGTCTAGCGTTAGGGGTGAGGGGTCTGCGTAGGCCCTAACCAGATACCTCACCTCTTAAGATGTTGTATGATAAAGCCTTTTGCCTTTTTTCTGAGTAGTTAGGTACCTATCCAATATAGCCCGTATATGTCCCGAGCGTTTGACCTGGTTTCTTACAAAGTGCTGTGGAAGAAGATGCTCATTAGAAAAGTTGCGCCGGAAGTTGTTAAAATCTTCCAGCACTGGTACGGGAACCAGGTCAATAATGTTAAATGGTCGGGAGCTCTGTCGGACTCTTACAGGTTGGAGTGCGGGGTGAGGCAGGGAGGATTGAGCTCACCAACGCTCTTCAATCTGTATATTGATGGACTTGTTGCCGGGCTCAGCAGCCGCCATGTTGGATGCCATGTTGATGATGTTTGCTTTAACAACATCAGCTATGCTGATGATATGGTGCTGCTGAGCGCGTCAATAGGAGGACTCAGAGAGCTAATAAGCATTTGCGAAGCGTACGCTCATATACATGGCCTAAAATATAACGTCAAAAAGAGTGAGCTTATGGTTTTCAATGCGGGTTCTAGATGTCCGGCGGAGGTTCCACCAGTAAGGCTATGTGGGGTGCCCTTAGAGCGGGTACATACTTTTAAGTATCTGGGCCATATTGTGAAGTCCGACCTGAAGGACGACGCTGATATTGAGCGAGAAAGGAGGGCGCTGTCGGTGAGGGCGAATATGATTGCCCGCAGGTTTGCTCGTAGCTCCAAGGATGTGAAGATTACCTTGTTTCGAGCCTATTGCACTTCTTTTTATACGAGTAGTCTGTGGGTGTCTTATTCGCAGAAATCCTACAATGCTCTCCGCGTTCAATATAACAACGCGCTGAGGGCGCTGCTGCGGATGCCTCGCTTCTGCAGCGCATCGGGAATGTTCGCGAGCGTCCGCATTGACTGTTTTTATGCCAGCATGCGCAAGAGGGCGACCTCGATAGCGAGCAGAGTGCGGTGCAGCGGCAACAGTCTTCTTACCGTTGTTGCCAACAGGTTGGACGGTCCTTTCATGCAGCACTGGCAGGCCGTACATGCACCCGTATATCGAGCCTGGGGCAGGTAGTAATTTGGAATGAAAATGTGTTTGTAATTAATATATATTTTTTTATTTTTTTGACATTGATTATAACATTTTACAATTTGAGAATTTTAGATTTGACATTTTAATTTATTTTATTTTATTGTTGACAATTTTAATTATTTTGCCTAATGAAATTTTATTAATCACATTTTTATTTTGGGTTTCTATCTGTTTGGAATTTATAATAGTTTGAATTAGTTTAGTTTGAATTTTTGTAATGTAATTTAATGTATGAGTTGTTTATTTACTTACGCTATGAGTCCTGTTGCTTGAAATAAATGAATAAATAAAAAATAAAAATATTAGTTTTTCAGTAAAACGTTGTTAACACCTACATGTTTTATTCAATCAACGTCCATATTTTAAGCGTGCAGAAACATCTCTAACATCGAATAAAAACCAATACAAATAAGACACAATACACCAAATTCAACTTTTCCGTTATTTATTATATTGTTATTCGATACTACATTCCATTCACGTTTCATTTCGTGTTATCAGTTCAGTGGTTCGTTCGTACAATATAGCGGTACTTGTCGAAATTTTATTGGTTTCCCGGGTAGTATGAGCACTTGTGGTATTACCGTCAGTCATCTGAGTGGTATCGCATAGAGAGGAACCGAGACGTCTCGGCGGGCAGTGCAACCCTAGCTTCCTTAGGCTACGAACAAACGAGACAATCGTGTGCATACGAGTAGTTTGTATTTTTAACCAACTCCTTCAAAAAGGAGGAGGTTCTCGATTCGTCTTATTTATTTTTTGTGTGGGGTAGGTACCACCACTAAAAAGTGAAAAATAAAAACGGTACTTATAAAAATAAAAAATCGGTGTCTTTGCTTTTCAATTTTTGTTTTTTGCCACCGACTTCCGAAATTAAAGTTAGTTTTCACGTTTTCAGTGTTTTTTTTTGGAAGACGTTTTTTTTTTTTGTTGTAAAAAGATTTTTTTTAATGTTTAAAATGAGATAAGTTCATAATCATTTTAAGCCTACATTTTTCCTCTGATGGAAATATAAGTTATCCAAGATCAAAGGTTGAATTAAGAAATTGTTTCTGGAATTTGGCTGGTTTTTTTCAATATTTTAAATGCTATTCATAATAATTTTAAGGTCTTTTAGTCAATGGACAAGAATGTCAACGAAGTGGTCAATTATCAACTCAACCTAGCGTTTGCACTGATGGAAATATAACTTACCCAAGATATTCCACAACCAAAGATTTTTTCAAGAAATAAATGAGAAAGGAAGAATTATGATAAATGATTTTCAGTGTGTCTATTGTACTTTCAGAATGTCAATTTGGTGTTGCAGTTTGTCACGTGTGTTCATCCTAATGTTAGGGGCGCGCTTGCTGACCCAGTTCACCGCAGTGGCGGGATGGCGGGATCACTCGAAAGGGTTTATGGTTTCAATATTTGGAAGCCTTCTCATATATGCGCACTTTAGCTGTCTTATAATGCACTTCGTTTCGAGTTACGCCGACTTTTATGAAGTAAACAACGCAATTTACGTCCACGACCTATTTTTAACTGCAAAAAGATTAGTCGCAGCCTTGCGTAACGACTGACAGCCTTCACAAGGTGCTCTAATCTGGTTCAGAGGGCTGGTATCCAATTTGCCGCCATGTTACTGTGGGGCTTCGACCGCAGCTCGCGTAATTGACACCGAAAGTAAAACCGCAACTTATAAATCGGAAAATGTAACGTAGACGACAACCGCACCATGCAAAAACAACCTGCGAAATTACAACACGTACCGCCGCCCGCGCCGCCGGCCACGACAATCGGTATAACCAATCTACTCGATGCTTTATTATTATCATCCCGACTCCCAATAAAAATAACGTAATTTACCATCCGAATAGAGCGGTCTTATAGGTTTAGTTTAGAAAGTTGGCATCTTGTCCATAGCGGTTATTCCGCGTTCCCTACATAGACTACCAGGCTGCAGGTTGTACAAAAAGAAGGCTCTATTTAACGGGAACTGATTTGGAAAAAAGCGCTCTGTGAGCTCCATGACGAAGAACCGGATTACTATGGCCGGGCCGCAAAACAAATCCACTACGATTTACGTACCGTAAACTCGTTACGCGTTTCGAACGAGACGCGTTCGTGGGCCCGTGTCTTGTTGGAATTTGTTTCTTGTTGTGAGTATCCGAGAGTTCAGATCGGGTGTCGCGGGGTGCGTTAAGTACCGCCGGGCGGTGAGAGAGAGGCGAGCTTACAGTCTATGGAGAGGTTCGCAGGTTCATTCGGAGGAAGCGTCGTTATCACAGTCGCTGTTCGGCGTTCGGACGGCGTGGTTCGGTGCGGACGGTCTGCGTGCTCGCTGCGTCTGTACTCGCTTCGGCAGAAGTTTTGCGGAGATCGCGTTCCGATATTGCATCGGCGGCGGCCTTTCCCGACTCGTGACTGATCACGGACGCTTTATAGAAAGTGAAACTGTATGCTTGAGACGTGAAAACAGATAGTGCAAGGACGTCTAAACTTTGTGGTGGATTGAGTGCTTAAGTGGGACAAGTCGGTTTTCAATTTTACCGGGACTCGTTTCGATATCAGCGCAGTTTTATCAATTAAACTGTGTCTAGATTATTGAAGCGCTGCTGACTTTTTCGAAAACGGTAAGTAATAAGAACTTTTTATTTAGGAACGCGGATTAGACAGACTAATTATTTAGTAAAACTTTATAAATTGTTTGAATAAATCTTAGGTTAGTCAAGACATTCTAGTCGGCGAATTAGGTAGGTACAAGAACTTTAATGAAGTACCTAGCGGTAAAAACGGTAGGAGCAGCATTTAATAAACCTACATAGCCACTAAACCTTGGAGTTTAATCACTATCTCTTTACTTTGCTCTCGGCACAAACAATAAACACAAAATAAATATTAAGTACCTTAGTGATGAATGTAAATTGCTGGCTCATCAACTTTTTTCTTAGCATCAACTAGGGGCTCAAGTATTCATAAGGACAGAAGTGTACGTAAAAAATGGTAATATCATTAGAGCAACGTCGCTGCATCGCTCAGGGGATGTTATTTACAAACGACGAAATAATTTACGTTAATAATATGAAAATTTTTGAAGTACATTTTCGTGAAAAATATGTATTTTCGGAGTTTTTTTTTTTTAACGGTAATATGATTTTTGCGTGGCCTGATAAGGTCTTGTACACATTTGCATCGATAACAGGTTGAATGTCGTTGATGACTGTACCTACAGTGTAGTTTATACTTAAGGTCTGATAATTATGATCATTATGAGAGATGCGTGGCTATTACTCGCTTATTACGTCATTACATGTTACGATCATATCTAGTATGTTCATCCCCTTAAATGCAATTAACCGTTTATTATATTACGGTCTACATAATCTAACACAGCGAAGCCGCATGTGTTCTTAAGGTGTTATTCAACTGAATGACAACTTGTTAATATGAAAATTAAAAGGTTTTTAATTGAAAACTTTTCTTTATCCTAATAATTGTGGTAGAAAGACGACAAAAGCAAAGCAGACAAAAAAAAATATATGATGTCATAAAATCGCATATTATAGTGCATAATTGCAAAGAAAAGTGGGCCAGCAAAGTCTGCAATGTATTAAAAGAGGCGGTCGCCCCATCTTTGATTTACACAGGGGTCCGGGTTAAGCCAATTAGCTTTTATTTAATGTTTTATTCATTATGTACCTACTTAAAATTATACGTATTTGATATAAATAAAGATAACGCTATAATAGCCGGACGTGTGTATCGTTTAATTACGTAACATTAAAACAATCATTCCTATGAGTAAAGATTTTGCAATATAAAACGAACTTATCTTTCTTGTGTTTAAAGCGGTAATTAGACTGAAATAATTTATCATGGGGGAGAGAAATTGTACCGAGCTTAGGGACCGGAACGACTATCGACTCAATTAAAACAATTTGCTTGTATCAATAGAGTTACTCTCATTGCCTTAATGATATTTTAAGTTTAATTACCAGCATCGGGTGGTCTTAGAACCTTTAGTAGTATCGTAGAATTGGTAATTATTTTTACAGTTACATTATTGGTACAGTCACGAGCAAAAATATATACACACTTAGCAAAATTCAATAACCTTTTTTTCGTGGAATAACGATTGCAACTTTGAGGTGATACCTATTTCATAATAATATGGGTTCCGAAATACTATGTTCGTTATAACATAAAATTATAATCAATACAGTAGGAGAAATTCACTTTTAAAAGTTGCTAAGTATATACATATTGGAGCTCGTGACTGTACATACTTACATACATAAACTCACTCCTTCTTCCCGTGGGGGTAGGCAGAAACTACATAGCGCCACCTGCTACGATCCTTACATACTCATTTTGCCTCGTTTATGTTCATACATCATCACCACAATCCATCATTTTTTGTTTCGTTTTTATGGATATCTTAATTATTTTTAGTTGGCAATAAAAAAGATTCAAGGCTATATGCCAAAACAGTAGATATGTTTAATTAATCTTTAATCTAAAATTACATTTCGTGTGTAATTACGAGATGATTAGTAGGCATAACTACTACATTATCATATAGGTAATTACATCTCATCTCATACAAGTTTCGATAGATCGACAACACAGATTCCGCAGACAATGTACGTACGCACGTCATGTTTAAAAATCGAACACTCATTCAAAATCGTGCCACAAACCATAGATTAAATTCAGAGCAAAAAAAAGTCCGAGCATTGTATACGTGACATAGATGTTACAGTTAAAGAGAAAAAAAGATAAAATCTAATAACGTCCATTGACACGGCGATTAGTATGCATCGTATCACTCGCACGACGTGCTGTATCATCGCCGTATCATATTTCTACTTATATGCCAAACCAAGCCACTTATGTAACGGAATAAGTAAAAGATATTCCGTAAGTTTCACTTTCTCTATCTTCTTTGCTGTTTGGGAAAATCTAATTAGGTAGGGTTTGTCTGCGTTATCGTATCGTAAGCTGGATGCTATGAATAGAATTTAATAATGTTTGTTAGACCGTCCACATATTAACAACTGAAAAAAAAACCATAATTGTGAAATACTAGGACAGTTTAAACAGTCAATCATAATCAACTTATAAATGTTACCACTGCTGGGAAACAAACCTCTCTTCGAGAGGCATTGGGCTGTAATCTAAAACCCAGTGCGGGTTGGTAGATGTCTCAGTATGTCTTCGAATTTTTGGTTCTAGGACACTCTGGTTTACTCACCATGTTTTCCTTCAGCAGCTGGCTGGGTTTGAACCCCACAAAGTAAAGCGCCTGTCTGGGTTCGAACCCACGACTCATAAGTCGGGGCCGTTACCACTGAGTCACCACTGTATCCAAACAGTATTTTTTGGATAATAACAACGCTTTATTTCGGATCAGTGATGACTAATTATCGGAAACGCACTGAAAGTAAATCGTAATAAATTAACTATCATAAACTGCAAATACCAATAAAAGATCAGCTGAAGAATATTGTGTATGTACAAATATTATAGAAACGAAAATAATGACCAAAAATAACAATTAATTACTTAATTACCCACTGGCGAAAAACAAAGAATAGTCGCTACAATAATTATTGTTAATTACTGACAGCAAGTAGGCAGGTAATGAAAGGGTTACATAATCAAATAAATTAATAATTACTTTCTGCTGAAATAAACAGGTCAGGTTTATGTGTCAATATTCTTATAAAGTAACCGCACGGGTCGATCAAACAGGTTAAGCTACGCTTGCCGGGGTTGGTCCGTGGATGTGTGACCATCTTTACATACCGAGACTCCTCCGTGCCTCGGAAAGCACGTTAAGCCGTTGGTCCCGGCTGTCATTTGTCGATTTTTAACAGTCGTTGCGGGTCGTCAGAAACCCGAAAGTCTGACAACCAGTCTTACCAAGGGGTATCGTATTACCCAGTTAATGGGTTGTGGAGGTCAGATAGGCAGTCGCTCAATGTAAAATACTGGTATTCACCTGCATCCGGTTAGACTGGAAGCCGACCTTTTCCCAACATAGTTGGGAGTTGGTTAGGCAGATTGATTGTTTACTGATAGTAAGTAGGTAAGTATGTATTAATATTCTTATAAAACAACATGATATTACACACTTATTATATTATAAAACTGATTTGCATCCGTCACCGCACACTTTCGGGTCCGGTTGAAAACCAGCGTCAGGCACTTATAGTTGTCTGGCATTTTTGCTGAACTGGACCTTTTTGGTGCAGCCGTGAGGCACACTCTCCTACAACGCACGTTTACACCTTTTTTATTTTGTTTCTATATTTTATTTTGTTATCTGCTGTATATTATGTATATTGTGTGCCTTTCAGCCTGTGCTGAATAAATGTATTTTCTTTCTTTCTTTCTATATTGCGTGGATAACTGCATAGTGGTGCAACTGCACTTAATTTAAATAAATACAGCTCAGTGATTTAGCTATTTTTTAAATTACAAAAATTGGCTGCCGTACCGCTAATTACGAAAACTGCGGGACTGACATAAATTAGATTCGAACGAAATTATTTCTGAAAGCTATCTTGCAACATGTTAAAACCAGATTCTAACATTATTTTGGCTGTACCGAGTTACTTTATAAATAAATTGAAGAAATAAATCCCGATTTTAATTATCTAGGTGGTTGTGACTCTGATTTTTGCTGACTGAAATTAGGTACCTATTTCAGTTAAAAAGAGTCATCTATCCGAATAAAAAAGAGGATATTTCTATTGTCGGGTAGGTAGGTACTTCAGTTAGATATTATATTACATGGTAGTACGTAAGACGTAAGAAACTTTTACAGTTCAATAAAAAGTATGTTCCAAGAATCAAGAAACTAATATTCATCTGTTAGCACGCCCACTGCTCCTAAACGCCAGAATCTTTGTCACGACAACGTTCAAAGTTCCAGCGGTTTCCATTACGAAATAGTTATAACCTAACTTAGGTATATTTCAATAAACTTCCAAAGTTTTAACCATTAGTTTGACACTATTGCCGCAATGAATTTTACCTAATATTACCTAATTTAGGAGTTATTAAGAAAACTTTTAGCGCAAAAATGTCCTGCTATCTATATGAAAAGTTTGCACGTTTTACAAAGGAATGGAAGAAACTTGTGAATTTTAATCAAAAATTTTCACAACGTACTAAATAACACAGTACATGAACTACTAAAAAAAACTCTACAAAAGAGTCTTACACGACTAATAATTATTGACTAAATATAAGAAAGTAAACGGGGCAAAAGGAGTATGTAAGGATCGTAGCAGGTGGCATTCTGTATTTTCTGCCTACCCCTATGGGAAGAAGGCATGAGCTTATGTATGTATATTGATCAAAATTATTAGCAACCGCCTTACAATAAATATCAAATGTGTGTACGAAGAATGTTAATGTAATTTATGATGAACATAAGATATTACAAGTACCCTTCACCAGCTATTTAAATAGCTTCTAACTGCAGAATATTTTCCAGACAAGTTTAGCTCTTTTTATTTCTAGATTTCCAAGATACTTACAGTACACCAGTGGCAATATTTTTTGCAATAGTCGGCAATAAAACCCGTTGGCAGTCGTTAGTATAAAATATGATACTACTTATTACGTAATGAGCCAGTTAGCTTGACACTTATTACTACTGTCTGTACCTACAAGAACATGAATGATAAAAAAAGTATTTATATTTTGAATTAAAAGGCTTTCAGAGATAATTACGAGGCGAGCATACAACGATTTTTAAAAGATTTTCTTTGATTGATCGCCACTTACTTTTGCTACAAGACCTTTTTCTTGCTTATATAAGTAAAGTTATTTGAGGCAATCTCGTAATTTTAATTTCACGTTTCAAATAAATACGGTGTCAATTTGATGTCATAACCTTTAATGGGATTATAAAATTGAAGATGAACGAAATCTGAAACTAGATCGATGTTCAATTGTTATGTCATTTTACATTGTTAGTTTGGGTTACTCGCGCAAACAAGTACAAAATTGTGAACATAATCTGTTTCGATTTTGTTCACAACTTTGTTAAAATGTGACGGTCGGTGTGATATTGTTGTTTCCATGTTTTTTGTACGTTTGAAAAACATAATTATATACTTACAGAGTTGTTCAAGTGTCACATAGCGCTACGTACTCGTGTTATACGAAAATTAAATAAAAAAAGATAAAGTTACATTACTGTTCCGCGGTATACATAATTAATATATGATAATGTCAGTCCGAGCGGGGTTAGGTTGAGTGCCCACTTATGGAAACCATTTCCTTTTACATTTTTATCTACATTTATGATTAGATGGTTTCTCAGATAGGTTTTTCTAGATTACATACTTTATCTGCAAAATATGGCAGTTTTAAATTCAGACGCGGAGTGTTGAAATGAATGAAATAATATTATTGTGGTGTAGAATATTCAAGTTATTTTTAAACGAGTTTAGCGGGAGAAAAACTTTGAGCGGAGCTAGCTTTTTGTTTTATTTCCTCTTTACATAAAGGAAAAGTGAATGACTTGTAAAACTACGGAATAAATAATAGTAGCCAAGGGATTATGCTGATCACAAATCTTTTTAGCAGAGTTTTAATTTTCAGTTATGCGAAAGATTTTTCTTTGGTCTTTACACTTTTCCCAGTATGTCTCGAATGTATGGCACATTTGACGCATAATTTAATTTTCGAAATTATAGACAACACAATGAAGTAGACACAACATTTCTAGTTTCTTTATTACAGTGCGAACCGATAATTAAATCTGTGAGAAAAGACAGACAAAGAAATTAACATTAAAATATTTACGAACAATACTTTTGGTAGCAACCTTAACATTGAAAGTAGTCTGAGATGTTCCGGTTTGATATTACACAGAGTTACTTTAATCATAAACTGACAGTAGGCAGATAACTGCAGACGAGCGATTAGTCGCGAAATGTGGTACAAATCGTATACTGTCAGCGTAAATTGTTTTTAGGCCGACTCTTGTCGTAGTCAATTAGAATTAACTACTTTTGGTATGATGCATGATGTTATGATAGCGTTTTTGTTTAAAAAAAACGTACTACTCTTATCTATGAAAAGTTTGTCAAGAATCATATTTACTTTTTTTTTAAATTAAAAACTGAAGACTAGATTATAAATGTGTTTACCGCTATGTTGTTGGAACTGAAATGAAAATGTTTCTCGAATTAACTTAGGCAATTCAATGTTTTCCATTTTATTTTCTAAATTACATCAATGAACGCCCGTCTGCATCTCGGACGTGTGAATCATAGAGGCTAGCTTTTTGTTCCATCCGTTTTTGCACGTTGTTGTACCAAATAATAAACCGTCTATTAGATGCGATCTATTTCGCCCGCGTCTCCTCATCGAATTGATAGATATTTAATTCAGAACGTGCGCTCCATGTGAAGCGATTATTCGTTTAATTGCTTACACGACCGCAGGCTTTTATTGAAACATTTCGTTCACAAGTTGTAATGTGCGAAGAGTAGGTTTGTGATTCGTGAACCAATTGAAATGTTGCTGTCACGGTCATAAATAACAGGCATCCACCTATTTGTAAATACGTGAAATGATAATAAGCAGCTATAAAAATACTTTACGATTCATTAAAAAATATTTCAATGCGTGATTTATATTCCCGACATCGTAATAAATCACGAGAAATGCCGAAATTCCAATGACATTTTACGTAAGCAGGTACCGCCATTGGGACATACTGCGACAATGAAACGATTGTCAAGGGTGAAAATGGATGAAAATCCAACGTAATACTCGGTAGATATCAAAACACACTTCAGGTCAGTGTAATTTGGCAGACAAGCTTTTTTGGAAAGTCGTTTTGCCCGGCGTTCCCCCAAATGCGGCGTGACTTGGCTAGCGAAAGAGATGAGATTAATGACAGGGGTGGAACGACTTACATCGACCTCCGCTCACACCATTGTCCCATACGTGCTTTGTGTACTTTGGAATTACAGCATACATAAACGAAAAATCGCTGAAACAGTTGTATTTTTTTTTTTTTCAGAAAATATATATTTGTTCTTATACTTAGGTAAGAAAAACTGAAAAACATATTAAGACAAAATAAAGTTTATCCAAAAAATTTTTTATAAAATTATTGGTTATACAGAAAAATTATATTTTTTTAAATAAAAGTTTTCAAAATGGTTTTACTGGCGACGTTGTTTTACTTAAGCACTTTTTCAGTTGTAGAGCGAAGCATCGCCGCATAAAAAACTCAAGCTACGAGTAACATATTATAGTTTTGTGTCGTACAAAAGAAACATTGTAAAAGCATCATTTTTGTAAAATAATTTTCTCGCGTTTTGTTTACCAGAATGGAAATAGGAGCCTACATCAAACGCCATTCCGTTTTATACCCAAAAATAATGCAAGAATCTAGATGGCCTAGACTTATTAAATTGAGCTGAACTATTTTTAGCGTTGGATCATTTAGAATGTACATACCTACCAGTTGTCTCAGTTATTTGCTATGAGGAAAAGTGTCTAAAAAAATTAAAGTTGGGCCATGACTTAAAAGCTTAGATTTTATAGACATGATTTCGGCAACGGGTACATCATCTCCAACTTATCGCGATGATCGATCAACGTAGTCTGTCACTGTCACTTCTTTAATTCACTCTGGTTTATACCGTTACCTTCTAAAAACAGTAATCTTGGAAGGCGACGCTTGTCAAGGACCGCGGCGGCGGACGATAAAAACTTTCTTGGCAACTTTTCCTTAACCAGTTTTCTTCGAATAAAAGTAGATATCGATATAACCGAACGTTACGTGACGGTGTGATTGGAGGAACTTCGTCGTATCTCGAACTGACTTCCGATGGCTTCGATTGTTCTGATAGACTCTGACTCGCATACATTACATCTGACCTTTCGTCGGTAAATCGTCCCATCCCTTCAATAGCATTCAAAAAACCTATTCATTAAAAGAACATATGGATAAGTATCGCATGGCTAACTTAATTAAGATTCTTTGTAATTAAGTTTTGTGATCTATGAGCTCAATACTTGACCTTTTAGTTCCTATTTTTGTGAGTGTATTGTTGAGAGAGCTACACGTCTCAAGTTATAATTAAGTAGATTAATGGAAGTGTTTTAGTAATTCATTGGCGCTTCAGTGTAACATGAATAGCTTTGTTAAATAATGAGGTACGACGTGCCAGGCAGGTCTAGCGATCTTTGAAAAGACTGGAGCATTTTCATTTTGGGCGTTTTCCCTGTTCATTATTACTTCCAACTGGAGTAAAATTAGAGGAGTGACGTACGTGTAATGTTTGAAAGGTGATATGAAAAGTTGTCAAGGACAAAACTGCTTTAATAATATACTGATTTATAGGTAACTAGCGACCCGCTCCTGATTCGCACGGTTTTTACGATTTAGAAAAACATTGAGATTGCTTAGATATATCTAACTTTAATATTACCGTATTATACACATGAAACTTCCGGAATAAATTCTCTGGACGATGGCGAAAACCTCATCAAAATCGATTGCGTGGTTTAGAAGAACAATGCGGACATACTGACAAACACGAAAAGCGACTTTAATCCTTACTAATATTATAAATGCGAAAGTAACTCTGTCTGTCTGTCGCGCTTTCACGCCAAAACTACTGAACCGATTTCAATGAAATTTGGTCCATAGATAGTATAGAGCCTGAGAGAGAACATAGGCTACTTTTTATCGACATACCACGCGGGCGAAGCCGCGGGCGGAAGCTAGTTTATAATATGTATAGATTTGTGCACACAGTGTGAATAAATTATTAACTGGTCAACCTCTGAAATGTATAGAACATGCTCTGCAGCTAAGCCGATTAATTTCCCAAGCAGTTTGTGTCTTTAGAGCATGATGCCTATTACAGAGGCATAATTCGGGTATTAGGATCGATGATGTTGTCAAAAAAAATGTTAAGATTGCAATATTATTAAAGGAGATTATTCAAAACATTGTGTCATTGGGTTTTCAGAATTTCCTGCTGCTAATCAGGAATTTCTTGGTAGCAACCTGAAGCCTGGATTTGTGCTCGGTCGATGGCAATAGGCTTGCCCTCTATTATATTCATGGGACTTAAACATAACAGGCGAAATATGGGTTCGCTAAAGGTTCACCTCTGCCTAACCCTACGGTGATGACAGGCGTGATGTTATTCTAAAACTTTTCATAGTAGACAGTATCGCTGTTTTTCCTTATTTACCAATCAGAGGTAAACTAAAGAAAAGGAACTATGATGCAATAACCTCCTTCTAGAAGTTGGTTACAAAAACCCGAGGAAAGCATAAAATCTAAATGTTACGGATCAAGAGTTTTATCCGCTGAAACTATGCATGAAATTTTCAAAAAGCAAAAAGGATTTTAATAAAAGTATACATAGAGTCGTGACGTTTTTTACGAAGCGTATTTGTAATGCTAGTTTAAAGCGCACTTAACAAGACTTAAGTATGGCACAAACTGAAGCTTTGGAAAATTTATATCCTGAAAGAGTGTGAAATGGCTTATTCAAATGCAAATGCTGAGATCCTGTCCGGTCAAAGCGATTTCGCTTAGTACATTTTCTACCTTCTTTTCGTAAAGTTTTTCACAATTTACAGAGTGGGTGACATCGTCGTTTCCATATGCAAAAACTTAATCAAAAAATGTTTATTAAATAAGCTTCGAATGTTATTTTCATGTAGATATTCTTCTTTTAGTTTTTAGTAGCACGTAAAAAAGAATTACAAGATTTTCAGATAGGGGCCTATGGGTTGAGGCATTATGTAATGAAAAAGGCATTGACATAACGCATGTTCCTGACTTACCAACAGTCACACGTGAATGTGATCTGACGGAACTATACCTAATAAAATATGGAAACAGAAAAACTAGTCACTTACTTACAAACGGAAATCATTAACACTTCTGTCGCAACCAGTCCCGTGACAGCCGCCATTAGAAATTCACCGGAAACATAGCAGTCCAGACTAACTCTCGCTTTTAAAAAAAAAGATCAAATCTACATTGATGATATTGACCCCAAGTCCGTGATCTAATATCGATTTACATCGGTTTACTTCGCTTTTCGGTTTTGGACGAACGATAAAAAGTTGTCGTGCCGATGCTATTACGTTTGTTTGCTGCTATGCAATAGTTACGAAGGACCACGGGTTCGAGTCACGATTGAGTCTCGATTGATCACTCTTGGTTTCAGTTTTACGCCATTCTAAATTTAAAATTGCTGAACGTAATGGGTGGTGATATTTCGACCGTAATTTCATTTTGTTTGTGTTGCAATTTTAATTTGAAGCTATATTTGGAAGGTTTCGTTATTTTCTTAGCCTTGGAAAGTAAGTGGCTCCGTAGACGAGCCAAAATTAACTATGTATAGCAACAAGATAGAGAATTTCTCAAAGTTTCTATTGTAGAAAAAAAGTATGTAACTAGGTGCTAGCTCAACTTAATTTCGTAACAGATGACATCACTTCAGGAAACATTTACTTCCGAACAACAATAACTTGTTATTTTATAGCCGTATTGCTCACCGTGGCCACTTTTCTCTGAAAGCGGAGCTATTAAAACTAGAAGACATAAATGATGACGTCATAATGCGAAACAAGATGCCATGTTATCGTAACTGCACATACTACCGGTTGCATAGTTTTATGACTAGCTGTGCCCCGCGGTTTCACCCGCGTAAGTCTCGATCCCGTTGGAATATCGGGATAAAAAGTAGCCTATGTCCTATTCCAGGTCATGGCCTTCCCATGTGCCTTTCATCCATATCCGTTCAGCCGTTTTAGCGTGAAAGCGTAACAAACAAACTCACTTTCGCATTTATAATATTAGTTAGGATGCTTTACTGTAAAGACCAGGTTGCATTACGGCACATGGTAACATAACATCACGCCCATAATTCCCGAAGGGTTAGGCAGAGGTGTACCCACATTTCGCCAGTTATGTTTAAGTTACATAGGGGGGCGACGGGCGAGCCTATTGCCATCAACCGTGCACAAATCCAAACTCCGGGTAGCTACTGTGAAATTCCTGATGAAAAAACCCAAGAACACTTTGCCCAACCTGGAAATCGAACCTCATGCTCAGCAGTAGCGTTTGCGACCGCTAGACTAACGAGGCAGTCAATCAAAACACATGGAACAGATAGGAATGGACCAAAAACCTGGCACTATTCTTGAAATTTGTGTCCTAGTGTCGACGAGTCCTTATATTTGCGCTAGTAAAGCAAAATAAGCGCAAGTAAATTAAAACTACGAGTATTACTAAATGTTTTACGATCCCCCGCTGTACTTTGTAACTCGGAAACTGTGGCCTCTTTATAGCGAAATGATTAATTACGACTTTAACGTGTAGTTAAGCGGTTATTGAAAACTTTTAAGTACGTTATTGAGTTCTTCATGTAACGTGTGACGTAAAAAAGCACTGAGGAAGTCAGTTTAGTACGACGTGTTCATGTGGATGGGCAGTAAGGTCCCAGAAATCCCTGCAAATGAAACTTATGCAGGTTAATGGATTAAACGACCCTCTCTCTTCTCGACAGTGGATTAGAAACATCGACGAGATAAAATTATTAAGAGTACGGACAGCAGCATCTTTTCTCTGAGTAAGGCATAAAGGTATAATCATCATTGTATATGCCAATCGACCGCTGACTTGTCTATAACAAGCCCACGATCAGTAGTGAATGAGATCCTAATTGTGATTGTAATAATGTCTATAGTAATGTCCAAGGACACGTTAGCCTACAGCAGCGTTTGCATACTTGCATACTTACTTACCTAAGCATCACAAATCAAACAATACACGTCATGTCTTATTTACTGTTTCTCCTAAACACAGGTTATTTTGTAACCTATCTAGGAGAGCAGTACGGCACCCACTAACTAGTTTATTCTCTTATGCTTGTGTTTTATGTGTTTTTACCATGTAATCTAGTCCTAGTTGAACAATAAAATCTTTACTTTACTTTTCTTTATTTGAAGTTATGCATCCAACAATAGAATTATAACTGCAACACAACGAAGTACCTATGTTGGCACCAAGAACATCAACAGTAAATGATTATCAACATTCTTTTATTTATATGCCATCTAGAAACTTATTAGATTCTATTCACGCGAATCGGATGCGCGATGAACGGCGAACGAGATGCAATGACAAGTATTCTGAGGAGCCAGGAGGGTGACCGTTACTGGACGTGCCGGAATCTGCCGTGTAGGTACCGTTACCGGGCCAGCCGATCGATGTGCGGCTTGATGAACCTTCGCAAACAAATGCCAAGTGATTTTTGGTACGGTACGCTATTAGCCTTCCGACCTCAACCAACCAGTTTGTGAAATTAATCTCCGATGATTTGAGCTGTGAACTCGTGCCGAGAACAATTTTATGACCAATTTATTTTTTTCACAAAATTCGAGACTATTAGCGTGGAATTTATTGCTCACTAGAATTTGTTCGAGAATCGACTCTAGTTGCTAAGCTTAAAAAGTAGATTTTTATTATATTTGGTAATATCAACATAAGTATTTTGATGAGAGGAGTAGGTACGTACTTATCACGTACTTACAGAGTTTACTTGACATCTTCGAAGTTAAGGATGGAATATGAGTGAAAGTTACCAGAAACTCATTAAAACTAGTTTTTGAGAGGAGGCTGTACCGAGTGTACCGACTGGAGATAGAATGATTGATAAAGTTATAAATATTTTGGTTTTGTTATTTGTTCTTGAAGATTTGACGTTTGCCCTCTTTATACGAGCAATCTCTTAATCTCTCAAATTTTATCTCCCTCACACCATACTACTCGCGGCCTAAGTGAGAGCGAGACGGAGTGGAGTGCTGGCGGCTCTCAAGCGTCGAATAGTTTAGGTAATTGCTTTTAAAGGTGAAAATAACGGTTTTTTTTTTTTAACTCATGCTCTGCTTTTTAGCTAGTTCAGTTATTATGCAAAGTTTCATGATCTACTTTGAAGTATTTTTTTAATACCAGGCGGCTTATAGTTCATTTCAGAGGTAAATTAGGATTTTTTTCTATCGAGAAAACTTGATGTAATCGCAAACCTAGCATCAATCCTCAACTTTAACATATATTTATTTCAAAATTAATGCTGCAGTATTTTCGGCTTTACTAGTATTCAGCTGCATCCGGTTGGACTGGAAGCCGACCCCAACATGGTTGGGAAAAGGCTAGGCAGATGATGATGATTTTCGGCTTAACGGAGGATCATGGTAAGCAATTTGAGGTAGGGTAGGCCTTAAGAGAATATTATACAGCATGTAACAAAAACCCTCTCCGATCCGAAAGGGGCACATGGGTACTGCAATAAAATTGCCAGAAAAAAATAAGAAATAACCTTTTTATTGAAAAAAAAAAAGTACCAAAATTATTCCAATTTCATTGTGAATTAATACAATTTTCTGCAGAGGTCATATGTTATGACTTGTAGACACCCGCTAGACGACGGCCGCCCGCGCCCTATGTAAGAACCGGGTAAAATTCCCGTTTGAAAAAAAAATCGGCGATTTTTTTTCCTTGCTTTTTTCTAAAAAAAAAATCACATAAGTAGACTCTTAGTATGATTCTTAACAACATGCTCACGGATCGAACAGGGCTTTAGTTACACACTGTATAAATGTTATATAAACAGATACCTAATAATAACGATTATTAATAATTCAACTACAAAACAATGTCTATTAAGCAACGCCCGCACTTCGATCATAAGGAAACTCCACTAATTTACTTGGTTAAGTTCACGGAGTTTAATAATGCCGTTTATAAGGCGAAACTTCCAAGTTTTTGAGGCTCCCCTAACAAACAGGATCTCAATTTAATTTCCTTCCTGACCATGCCTACCTAATAGATTTCACTGACATCGCAATAAATAAGAACTTGTTGCTTTGTCTGACGTTTTTCTCGAAATTATTTAGCGTTCAGTCATTGTTGAGAAATCTCGGCGAGTGTATATCAGCTAGTTTCAATAGTATCTATTAAAAACGTCGATGACGGATACCATTACCAACTGACCGTGAAAATCTGACGTTTTCTCTGCGCACGGGCACTCTTTTTATTGTGGGCCAGTGAATCAGAGATTTGAGTATGAGGTATGCTTATTATTGCTTTTTATGAAGAAACTGTAAATTCATAACAGAGTTAGTTAATACAATCACGTCAAACAGGTCCAGGATTCTTAGCCAAAAAAAAAATCCTTGCCCGTATTACTAAAAGACCTCATTTCTCTTTTAGTCACATATAGTTGATTGATTCAGGCGTGACTTTGCGGAAATCCATTATAAAATACAATATTGTTACTATTTTACATATGCATGGCATTGACAGAAGTGTGCACCTACACAAACGTCTCATAAACCTTTTTTTAAATTAATTTACCGGCTAGTAGGATCGCAAGCGAAAACTAAGAACAGATATTCAGTATCTATTTATTTATTTGTAACATTCTATTTCCTTGCGAAACAAATTCGCCAATTTATTAAGTTTTTTGTATAAGAACAATCGAATACTTAGATCGCTTCCGTAGATGCCATACAGCATATCTACGCCAGCCGTCCAACTCAAGTAAACAGGTGGTACTTTCTTCATTGGCACGACTAGTCCGTGACGAAATAAATCGGAAATATGCACTTGCAATCAATAATAAAGAATTACGAGTTATTGCGTAGCGCAGTTGCTAATACATAAGGAATTGGACTTTGGGGCCATGCCTTGTATAATTTGACAGGTAGAAATTAATGAATACTATTTGTTTTAGTAAGACATGTTTAGAAGTGTATATTGGCTTTGCATAATTTATTACGAGATTATCGAATGGATCGATCAAATCAAACTAAATTACATGTTTAATAGTTGTAGTTTTATTTCAATATTTAACATTCAAATAAAACACAAGGTATTAAACAGTGCAGCAATGCAATGCAAATTAATTAACTAGAAATTCAAAAGTGATAAACATTTTTTCCTTCTTATTTTTGCGAGACTTCAGCGCAGCGCCGGGAACGATCTGAAAGTTAGTTCTTTCATTTTAGAGAACACTTTTGACACAGTAGTGACAAAACTGTTTTCAAGAAAGAAATTGAGATTTGGCATCGTTATAGTTTTAGTTTAGTTTTGATTACCAAATCCTAGTTTTGGGGCGTTCCACTATGGGACCAAACAGTATTATCCATCTCAAAAATGGTTTTGTCGAAAGTCGTAAATCCATAGATTGTTTTATGGTTTTATACTCTCAAAAGATGGAACTTACGAATAAATTACAAAATATAAAAAAATATAAAGTTTTACGTTTATAAAATGAACCTCAAACATTGGGCATAAATATTTTCATGCCAATTAAATTACCGTTAAGGGAGTTCAACACATAATTATTCGGAAGTTTTCCAAGGAAACATATTAGTGTTATACATCATTAGATAGCTTAGAATATACACTTTGCAACCACGTTCAGTTTTTGTAAAAAAAATATTTTTATTTAATTTTTTAATATTTTTTTAGTGAAGTAAAGAAAATTTAGTTTTTGTTAATTTCAATTGGAGTTTTCGTTGTTGCCGAAAGCAGCCGGTGTCAAGTTAATTACTCTATTAGAGACCTTATCTACTCAGTAATATGAGGATTTAAAAAAAACTTGCGCGTTTTTTGCGCCAGAGGTGATTTTGAAGCAATAATGTCAATCGGGGAAAAATCCTCGAAAATTACGGTTCTTCTTTTTTATTATGAAATATTATATTTAGTTATTATCCTTTGATGTCTATATTGTTTTTTCTATTTCTATGATAAAAACATACATTTGCAAATTAAAAAAACTGCTATTATATTTGAAAGAATCTTCCCATGGCAATTTTGTTTGGGGTGGTCACCTTAACCACAAGTATGATAAACTATATTGCTGCGGAAGTTCTATTTATCTGTTGTGGTAAATAATTACAATCAGTACTGATTACACTATTTCGATGAGAACTGTTATAATCAATTGTCCCATGGTTTTTGCACAAGGCACTAAAATATTAGTCCTTTAAATACCCCTGTATGTTCAGCATACGATTCATCAAAGTGTTCAGATACTTCTTTTCAATAACAATTAACGCATAAAAAACATTATTATCTAACAATGAGTGAATTCGTTTGTGTTCGACGCGATCTTTGTGATCAAATAATAAAAGGGAAAAGTACTTCAGACCTCAAAAAATATTTATTGGAAAATTTTCAACTATCGGAAACTGACGTTAATACTGTAATAGAGAGTATTCAAAAAAATCTAACATCGAGTTGCAACCAGAAATGGACCAAAGCTCAAAGAAAGCCGGACCGGTTCGAGAGCCTATACTCAAATTGGTTAAATGGTGAGTTTAAAGTATCATTGAATTCTTGCAGTACCTCAACCACTGTAAATTCTGGTTTGAATACTTCTGGTGAACGTGGAAGACCAACAAAACAATATGACGAGTGCTCGGAAAACACAAAGAAACGAAAAAATATGGAGCTGGTCCAGGAGTATGGAATGGAACATGTCCGTAACGCTTATGTGCAAGGTTTAAGATCCATGGGGGAAAATGACGAAGCGTCGATTGTGACTATTATCAGAAATAAGGAAAAAGAAGAGAAAAAAGTTATTCTACAAAATATACTCAATCCAGATAACGCACTTTCCTTTACAAAAGAGGAAGCATTGAGTATATGCATTGAAACTGATTTAACCAAAGCACAATATGCGTACCTAAGAAAAAGGCTCGTTGATAAGAATTTAAGTTCTGTATTGCCTTCGTATCAAACACTAAGTGAAGCAAAAAAGGCTTGCTATCCGCCTGCATCCAGCATTACGGTGACAAATATAAGCGCAAAAATCAACCTGCAAGATCTCTTAGACCATACAGTCTGCCGTATTATAAGGATAAAGTCAGGATCGACTTACAATCGTCTCAAGCTTTTCACTAAATGGGGATGTGATGGATCCTCCGGGCAAAGTGAGTATAAACAAACTCTACCGGAAGAAAACGAACAAATATCGGACGCTAATTTGTTTATAGTGTCCCTTGTGCCACTGCGACTAGTAGACGAAGAAACTTCTACGGTCATATGGAAAAACCCTACTTGCTCATCTGTTAGATATTGCAGACCAATTTCATTAGAATTTGCAAAAGAAACTCCCGAAAAAACTACAGCGGTTGTCAGTGAAATTGAAGCCAAAATTAATCAATTGATTCCAACTCTTGTGTCAATAGAAGACAAAGTCATCGAAGTTAAACATCAACTGTTTATGACAATGATTGATGGGAAAGTTGCTCAAGTGTTGACAAACACATCATCCAGTGCTACCTGCACTGTTTGTGGAGCAATACGGATTGTCGACGCTACACGCATGGATAAGATTTATGGAAATGATCCTCCATATTTCTTACAATTTAGGTTTTGAGAAGTGGTCTGCAACAACTCCAGAAAATAAGCAACTTAAAGAAGACAAGAAAAAATTTGTCCAAAAACGTTTCCGAGAAGTGCTTGGCTTGCATATTGATAAACCACGTCAAGGTTCCGGTAATAGCAATGACGGTAATACGGCAAGGAGATTTTTCCAAAATTACCAATGTTCTGCAGAGATAACCGGAATTGATGAAGAATTAATCAAGAGACTATATGTAATTCTTCAAACTATGTCATCGGGATTTCCTATAAACGCAGAAAAATTTGGTCAGTATACATTGGTAACCGCGCAATTATATGTAAGCAAATATAACTGGTACTACATGCCATCTTCGGTCCATAAAGTACTTATACATGGTGCTAAAATAATAGAGCATTATGCAGTTTTGCCTATAGGACAATTATCCGAAGATGCCCAGGAAGCTCGAAATAAAGATTATAAGAAATATAGGTTACATCACGCTAGGAAGTGTTCCAGATCAGCAACAAACGAAGACGTTCTGCATATTTTGTTATATACATCTGATCCTTATATATCTAGCTTAAATAAACCAAGTTTTCTAATATCCAAAGAATTATTTGACGAAGCTAAAGAATTGTTGGAAATAGAAAGTGATGAGTAGGATAAGTTTAAGTAATATTTTTTTTTTGTCATGTAACTGTTTGTTTAATAATAATAATTTAGTTTTAAACTTATTTTAAGCATAAGTGTAACTTTTATTGCTATTTTAATATAACTGTATGATTTTTTGTATGAAATTTCGTATAACTTTATCTTTGTCATTTTTTTTCGGAAAAAATATTTTTTTTAGAATGATGATGTTTGATTTCTTTTATTGCCTAGATATTCACAAATACGTGAAAAAAAAATCAAGGAGATAAATCACAAAACAACAGAGTTATCGATTTTTGAGATGGAAAATACCGGTTGGTCCCATAGTGCGTTCGTACCGAGCACTATTACATAAGGGTGAATAGGTTTTTGTACTTTATTACTTAAACTTGAAAACCAATCTCGATACTACTGCTTCTTTTTAACCCCTGACGGAAAAAAAGGGGTGTTATAAGTTTAACGTGTGTATCTGTGTGTCTGTCTGCGCAATCGTAGCTGCCAAACGGCTGAACCGATTTTGATTTTTTTGGTTTTGTTTGAAAGGTGACTTGATCGAGAGTGTAGCTATAAAAAGAAATCGTTTATTAGATGCTTTGTTTTTGTCGGGGTTTTTTACATTTTTAATTTAAGGGTACTTTTATATCTAGTGGAATAATTTGCTTAGAATTCAGGTTTTCAATTATGTATAGAAAATTATAATATACTATCGTGTGTGAGTTAGACTAAATATGATTTTGATTAACAAAAGAAGCCAAACAGCAGCTTCAAAGAACTCGTTACTTCAGTACAATATCGCTCTTTAATGAACTTTGCATTTTGGTATATATTAGGTTCCTCGAGATTTATTACGAGTAATTAATATGCGAAGATTTAAAACACGTCCCAAATTGTATTTAATTATGTTTTCAAAAGCATTATATTTTTCCATCAAAGTAAATGAGAGGTTAATTACGAGTGTTCGTCTTCGACCCTCTAAATTAAAGATGAAATATTAATTTTGAAGGTTTATGCGAATATTAAGTTGATTAGTTTGCCCCATTCCGATTTAATACAACATAAAAATATGCGATAGGAAGCGAGGGGGACTATTAACGCAGATTTACGATCGTATTATTCAACTTAACGAGATCGATATTAGTCTAATATAAATTAGGTGGTGTCTGCTTCTGATTTTTAATCACGTAATAAAGTATGCATCTGTCGAAAGCTGAAAAGAAATGACATGGCTGTCTGTATGCTAATTCCGCTAATTAGGCTTCCATTTTATGGTCTTAGAGTTGATGAATTAGCATTTATATAAAAAGTTCGATTACCGTATTGTTCAGATCATTTACTCTGAATAATGTTTACGTTAGCGTCCTCAAAGGTTAAAAATACAGTCCTTTGAAGAAAGGAATCTATTGATACGTTTGATGTGAGATACCTGTCTAAGCCTGTTTGTTCACTGAGTTAGGGATTTCTGCTGACAATAGAATACAGAAAACCCACATGATGAGAGATGCTTTGTGCTTATTTCCCCCAGTAAACGTTTTATATATATATTATTTGATCTGATCTCCCGGTTCTTAATCTGAGGAACTTAATGGGGTTTCTTTTGCATGTTGTTAATGCCGCGTCCTTCAGTCGCAAATAATTTAATAAGAACATTAACTTTCACCTTCATAACGAAGATGTGTCAATTTTCGCTCTTTGTAATCACTTTCTAAATAACTTCGAATTTGCTTCAATTGAAGATTAATGACAAAAAGAAAGACGTACAGTGACTGTTCTAAAATTAACCGTCTGTAAAGAAACGAATCGGTGGCTAGTACGATTTGAACTACGCTTCGATCAACGAATACGATCACGATATTCTGCACAAAAAAAAGACTGGCAATTTTAGATGCTCTAGCGGACGGGAACTTTCTGCAAATCGATGAGAGGCTATAAGGAAGTCTGGAAGATTGTCACCATTGAATAATGTGTGGATTGAAGGAAAAGTTGCCCATTCTGTCGGAGGCAGGCGGGTCGGGAGTATGGTTTCTCCGTTAGATTTCCTGCTGGACCGCCCCAATGCCGATTTTACTAGCGACAGGGCCAGATATAAGGAAACACTTTGGAAATCGAATCATTATATATCTTTGGAATCACAAGATTCTGTCTTTTTCATCGCATATTTTAGTCTCTCATTAACTAAATGTTTTCGTGCGTAATTACGTTAAGATAAATTCAATTTGATAAACTGCTCACGAAGAAGATGAGGTCATGTTGTAATGATCATAATTAGGATTGTTAAGTCCTTGACGCTCTCTTTTAGGAATCTGACAGTCTTACCGTCGAAGTTTAACTATTTGTACTAATCATGAATGTAAATAATTCCTAGATTATTGATTCTATCGTGATTTACTGAGGTTTGGGCTTTGATTGGAATTTAATTTTAGTTTTTCGCCGCCCGAGGCTTTGCATAGGCGATATTGGAAAAGTGATATTTTAATAGAAGACAGTGTAATTTGTAATTTAGCTTAAGAGATATCGATACAGAAATTAAACGTGGTTTTAAAGGAAAAACGACATTTATGAAGAAGGTTGTCGAGGATGAAGATAACATAAGCTCTTATACATAAAATAAGTTAAGATATTTTTCTGTTAAAAGTTATGATTTTTTTCAATTTATTATGGGAGGTATTATCCCCATTAGACTTTGCTCCTGATCGATTTAAACGATCGTCCCGTATACGAGACTTTTTAAACAAGCCCTATTATAAGTTTCACTCCTATCCTCCAATTTGAGATTCGTTTAATCTCATTTGACTCCGAAATTTATTTCAAGGCTCTTACATACTGGCGCGACTTGTTGCGCGACGCGACTTTTAACAAAACAACTTCTGAGAAACTTCACGGTAGAACAATACCGGCGGCGTCGCGTCGCGTGACAAATCGCGCCAGTATGTAAGAGCTTTTACTGGGTTTTTTATCGACGACTGTCGGAGTATAGGTCGTTGACCTTTTATAAAGTTGTATAGAAATGCGTTACATTTAAACTGACAAATTGGTCGCTTTCTAGGAAAACGACCCGCGTCAGATTATTTATTGAACTGACAGTACCGTTTCACTCCGCTACAGGCACACCTAGTTATTAACTTAACGATTTAAAAAGAAGAAATAGGCTTCGGTAGTTTGTTAAGTTTCTTCGAAAAGAAAATTTTCTAGATTTTTCGTAATAAAGTTCTTCTATTTAAGTTTAAATTAATGTAACTTGAAATGATTTGGTAAAGTTAACCAGAATTAACGTTCACACGCTGTTAGAGTTTATCTAGAAAGTCAAAATAGCTATAATAAATAGCTATTTTGACTTAGAAAGTCATAAACTGTAATAAATTAAATTGTAACTTGATCAACTGTAAGAAATTAAATTGTAACTTGATAAACTGTTAGAAATAAAATTGTAACTTTGACACGAAAAACTTTTACCTACATTAAAATTAATGTAAACGGTAGCTTGCGTAAGGACACGTAGAGCCGCAAGACAGCCATCCTGGTGTATGCTTCCTTCGTAAATGCACGTCGTGGCCATATTTCATACAGAACAATACAGATGGCTCAATTTTATTTTACCAACGTTTATGTTTTCTCACCATTTCTGAAATGTAAATGCTTGCTTGCTTTTCCTTTTCAACTTTAGATACTGAAATATACAAAATATTATGTAACTTACACAAGTACTTACCTTATCATCTTCAATTTTATTTTTTGTACTAACTTTCCATTGTAGACGTTGTCATCTTTCATAAAAAAACTTTACAATTACATTTAAGACTAAAATCATTACAGATTCGCCCGACTTTAGTTATTACATCATTCACCATTTGACAAAATTGCAATTTTTTTAACTAACCAATTTTTTCCCATTTTTGGGCAATGGTCTCCTCCATAGTTTTCCAATTTTCTTTGTGGTTTGTCTTCTCGAGCCAATTGGTCAGGGACTAGTCCAAATCGTCACGCCAGCGTTTCTTAGGTCAGCCTTGGTGAAGACGACAAAAATGTGACCACTCCAAAATATTCTCATACCTACCAATTTGGTGATTCAGACAAGCAATTGCATGATAAAAATTCGGCAACCCAATACATACGTACTTGCCCACGAAAGGCCATGGTCATGACTCGGCACGTAACATGTTCTCAGCGTTTTAACGAAAGTGATGGACAAATAACCGACTCGTGACCATTCGTAGGTAATAGAGGTTACATAACATGACATAATATCAAGCCTGTAATCCCCGAAGGGTTAGGCAGAGGTGTAGCTATAGTAACACCTATATTTAGCCAGTTATGTTTAAGTCCCATGTAATAAAGGGCAAGCTTTTTGCCATCAACCAGGCACACCTCCAGATTCCGGACTGTTACTGAGAAATTCCTGATGGAAAAACCCAATATCACTTTACCCGAGCTGGGAATTGAACCCAGTAACCCCATACTCAACAGTAATGCCTGCGAATTCTAGTCAAACGAGGCAGTCAAGCGGTTACATAATTATGTTGCGTAAAACATTGATTGCATACAATGAACTTACGAAGTTACGGCTAATTCATTCATAGATGACTTTAGATGACTCAAAGTGGCCCACGCATCACCTTTGCATTTTAGTGTTGATGCAATAATACATAGTTGTATGTATTCTTGCATTGTTATCGCTTACGATTTGTTCGGTGTCACTTTCAGTAGGTGTTGTTGCTTATGTAAATTTGAATAGAGAATAAGTAGGCAGAAATATCCATCGCATTGTAGGACGTAGGTAGGTAATTGACAGAATTTGTTGATTGCCTTCTAAATTCTGGGATATAATGTAATTTATTGAACTTTTTTTTATTGAAACGAAAATAAAACTCTATTTCCAGAAACACTGTGTTCGATAAGAACTGCATTAGTATAAAACTGAGTCGCAGTCATTAACGCCCACCTCCAAAAAGTCGGAGACAAAAGCAAACTGGTAAAAAAAATCATTTAAAAAAGAATAAAAATTAAAATAAGAATAAAAATAAAACATTTGAACTTAAAATAAAAACTTTTTTCTAAAATATTTAATATTTTTCTAAAAGGTAATATTTTTTTTTTTACAAAATTTTGTATCGTTTCTTGTTCTGTTTGTTAGGAAAATATAAGTAGTTAGGTAGATAAACACTATGTTTTCTTAACAAACAGACAAGTCTTTTTAGTTTATTAAAGATGGTTTCCATGAAATTCAGTAGATTGAAGTCAGTCATATAAAAGGTTTATGAACGTTGATATGAATGAAAATTGTCTAGAAATGTGGTAAATGCCTATATTTACGTGCGGTAAATACACGCATTCACTTAATTTCTATGCAATTTTCATAATTGTCGTTGTATGCAACGAGCAAGCAGGTTTTATTTAATTGTGCTCGTAGGCTGCTCTTTGCACTATTGCGATATTGGAATTGAAATTGTTATTGCTTTTCGTATTACGGTGTTACCAACATTTGTTTATTGGCAAAAAATAAGCATTTACACTGACAATATTACTTTGGGAATTATGTTATAGATGTGATCATTACAAAATTACTGAAATTGAAAAGTAGCGTAACAAAACGTGATGTTATGTAACGTTTATTTACAGAAGAAACCTACCGTAAAAAAAACATAAAACTTCCGTTTTATTGCAGTCAATGAGTGAATAAATAATAAAATGGTCTTGAAAACGTGAAAGTGTAAGTAAATTAGCAAGTTAAACAAACTACTGAGCGATAATGTGATTTTGGAGTCTGCCCACGACCCTTTCACCGAGTTGTAGCATCTAAATTTAACTTAACTACTTAGGTTGGTATATATTCAAACTTTTAAAGGCTGAATGTAGGCAAGTCCTACCCGCAGAGTTCTATTTTAACCGACTTCAAAAAAGGAGGAGTTAAATGTTCGTCGGTAGTATTGTTTTTGTCTTTTAAGCTTAGATTGCAAATATGCTACGGATATTAAGATAAAGGTAGATACTAAAAATGCTTACCTAATTTAATGTTCAGGCACTTTTTCATTCTTTGTAATAAATAGCCTTGAAAAATGTGATTAATCACAATACCTAAATCTCTTAATTTAGCCAATTGACCGTGGATAGTTTTTATTATGCCTTGTAACTTGGTGGTAAACTGGCTACTGGGAGGCTCGGAGTTTAACGTTACTTGGGAGATCCTTATGTCAAAACAGCTGACTGTGTGGCTATGGGTACCCTGTGATTGATTGGTGGACGCCAAGGGTATTAAAACATAACATCACGCCTGTTATCCCCAAAGGGTTAGGCAGAGGTGTAACTACACCCACATTACGCCAGTTATGTTTAAGCCCCATGTATTAGGGGGCGCGCCTATTGCCGTCAACCAGCCACAAAACCAGACTCCGGACTGCTACTGACAAATTCCTGATAGAAAGCCCATTGACACTTTGCCTGACCTGGGAATCGAACCCAGGACCTCATGCTCAGTCGTAGCGCTTGCGACCACGAGACCAACGATAGTCAAGGGTATTCTTATGAGCAATCGTTTTTTCTAAAATAGCCTTTCACGTTTAAGTTTGGAAGGGGGCTCAGATCTGATAAAAAGAGTTGTCTTAATTCGATCTAAAAAAGTTAGCAATGGCAGTCACGTTTGTCAACTCTTGTGCAAGTATACTTACCCACAATTGAAGTAAAAAACTTGACGAAAACTACCTATTACATAAGCACCTAATGTTTTGTTTTTTCTTTGTAGATATTTTAATTGATTGATTGATTATGTTACGTTTACGAATTCTTTCATAACAAAAATGTCTTTGAATTGGCTTATAAAGATTTTTGTAAGCAAGAAAGTTCCGACTGAGGAAAAAATGCTAATTAGCGTCCTTTGAGTGGTTAAACATTTTCATTCCACGTCACAATTAGCAAAGTTCAACAAAAAATTCTCGTTTTATAATCAACTAGCTTTTGCCCGCGGCTTCGCCCGCTTGGTTGTCATAAAATATCCCACGGGAACGTACGAACGGGATTAAAAGTACCCTATGTTTTAATATTATTGAGTGTAAGTTACAAATTATCTGTGTGCCAAATTTCATCCATATCTGTTCAGACGTTTTTGAGCCAATCAGGAACATACATCCAGACAAACGGACAAAAAAAACTATATTTTCAGTATCAGATTCGTTCCAACAACTAGCAGAAATTCCTTAGAAAAATAAAAAAAACAATTTTAACTTCGTTACTATTTTATATTATATCTATAGATACAGATAAGTGATCATAGTTAATTCAACTTACATTCACTAGCATTTACGGAATTTCGTTCGCAACTCAATTTTTTACATAGATTTCAGCAGACTAATAGATTTGTTGCGTTTTATCTCGTTTAAACTTTCATCTATAATCATAGTGGAGTATAATAGCGTTAAGCTCGTTTTTACTGTGACACCAAACAGGACACAGATTGAGCCTATTATCACTTTCTCATTACACGAAGCAATCATCCTTAGGTACGTGTTACACAGATGTGTTTTGATTGACGTGTTTCTCTCTATTACTCGATTATCGGCTGAGCTGCTTTCTAGGCCGTTATTAGCTAGTTACCTGTGAGTTAGGTGTGGGAGTTTTAAGCGCGTAGTGGCTAATGGCTATCTAAAACTGATGCGATCTAAATTCGGGAGCAGTAGTAAATTCGTGGCTTTTAATGGAATTTCCGCATCAGAGAGCGGCGCGGCGTGCGTCCGGCCGCGGCAACATGAACACGGCCACGCTGGGGTTCCACCGGCCACAACATAGGGTACAGAAGGTCACATCCAAACAACGAAAGAAAATTTTATTTTATTTTATTTATTAGGGACAAAAAAAAAGTTACATGTTAAGGTTAAAAATTATGAGTCGTAACACAAATAGGTAAACATATAACCCACACCATTGTCCACGAGTTAATGCAAAATGCGAAATGCAAAATGCACGCGCACATAGACAAGCGTCTACACACAGCGAGTGGAAGAGTACTTGCGACTGTCATTCGTTTCACACGTTTCAGATCGTTGTCGTAGGTTCGCATGAATGTGTGGGTGCACATGATTTCGAAGATTTGACTTTGATTTTTTTTTATGAAGCGAGCCTTCTGATGTTTTTCATTTTGTGACCCTGCCGCTGCTCCCCAATCCTCATATTAATCCGATTAATTTCTAAACGCACCTCCAAAAAGGTGCCCGTTAATGATTTTTGCTATTGGCATTTTGACATCCCTTAACCCAACACCTTTCGCCCGAGGGTGAAATAAGACCCTACGTTTTATTCTACAATGAGCAATGAATATTAATAAACAAAATGGAAGTTGAGATGGGTGCATAATTCAGATTGGATTCAAATGGCAATCAATCTTCGTTTCTTACACTTTTTCAGATTCTTTCTTTCGACAAATTATGAAATGGGGCAGGATTTTATTTTTTAAGAACTTTCGAACATACATTTTGAATTAAAAATTCCCTTTGAATATTATGTTTAAATAAACATAACGTTAACCAAACTTTTAAAGCATTCTAATATTGCAAAAGCGTTGTTAATAAAATATAAAACAGACGAGATAAGGCAGTAATAGTGATGTCGCTTTGATAAAAACATGTAGGGCTCAATCAGGCCAGTCTGCTGTGCGGCCGGTAATCGATTGTATAAACATTGATTTCCAATCTGAGTTCCCCAATCTGAACATAACATACGGAGCTCAAATAAAGATATCCGCGTTCAGTACGAATCGGTGCACACAGCTCTTGGTTTGATTTTAATCAAAAGTTTCGATTGGACTCCCAACCATCCGGTCGAGTGCAATCGTACGTTTAGCTCGCGCCGCTGCCACTATGATCGGGCTTTAATGACTGCACCCGAAATGTGTGTTCAATCTAATGCGTATTTGCAGTTCCATAATTGTTGAAAGTTTCAACGTAGCGATGTGCTGTGCGAGCCGTACTTCTATCTGCACCCTGACATACATGTAACTCGTTATAAGTTTGGCGGCGGCGCGGGCGGCGCTCCCACCGAACAGCCTGCTCCGCGATCCTTAATGAGAAAACCATAATAGGTTTCATTAAGTAATAAGTATAATTCATAACCATTGTAGGCCGGATTCAGTCGAACACGTTTTAATTTCCTTGGCAATGTAACGAGTATTTTCAAAGAGATCCTTAATGAAAAGTGAAGGTAAATCTCCACGGTCCCTGAGCTCACATTTAAGTGAAATAAAAATAAATTGTACTCAAAGTGGGATAGCCGCTCAAATTAAGCACCTGAATAAATTGTGTGATAATCCGTAGCAGTCTTTTAATGCTTTACGAAGCCGCCGCCCGTGCCGAAGGCGATGGAGTCGTGCGGAAAAGAATAAACGAATAAGATAATGATTACTCTCATTTCATTACTTCTCTTGATCCTAGTAATTGAGGAAATTGGGTCGAAGTGTGATAAGAGAGAGTATAGGGTGTTATTGGGCCGGTCCCATTAGGGACCTCTTAATCGTATTTAACGCCTTTATCACCTGGGGTGCGCAATGGTCCGTAACGGGCGAACATAAGGTGCAGAATTTTCGGGCGCTCGCAGTTAATAGCCCTGTTCGTACGCTCTTATTTTCTGAAATGCTTCAGTTCTATTCACAGAATCTATTTACATAATCGCACCTATTCATCTGTTGTTAACAATGCGAGTAAATATGTGTACGCAGTGGGAATCTCTTCTTTGTTGGCGTTGTGTTTTCCTAATATTTTGTAGCACGCGGAAAGCGGAGGGTTGGTCGAGCTAGTGGTGTTTTAATTTATATTTTTTCTTCTCATTCCCGAGACTGGGCCGAGAGTTCATAATGGACAAAACATTAGCTCGGCCTACTTTGGGTGAAAGCTTTCAGGGCTTTTCGACTCATCTTGCGTTAACATTCGCGTTGAGTTCGGAAGCATTAATAGTGTGCCATATTTCCCCAAACTTTTTCATACAAAGCACTCAGACGTTTATAATAGTGTTGAATATGTTCAACATAACAAATGATTGGCGCTTTATTACATCAATTTGAATTAATTCGTTCCGTAATTAAGCTCTCGGATTGATGACCTGACGAAAGTTTGTATTGTTAAAGTAGTTTGCTTGTTAGTTTAAATAATTATAGATATTTATCTAATCGATTTCAATTGATGTCGATGATGTTATAGAAGCTGTTAGATTAATTATTATAGTTAGTTATTTAGTTTGATTGGGGGGCGGCAGAGAAAGTGGCTTCGAGTGAAAACCGTAGAAATGCCACCGGTTCACTTTCCTATGAGGTGTGCATATGGACATGTGTCAGACTGGTTTAGGCATGACGAATTCTACAACTACTGCTTATGTTAGAAACATGCGTGAATGTGACACGTCGGTAACACACAACTTTCTGTTTATGCCATTTATTTATTTATGCGGTTACTGAACTTGTATTATTTTATATTATTATGGCTTTATATATAAGCATGTAGGTAGTCATAAAAGTGGAAAAGCAACTGAAATAGTTGATCTTTAAAAAAAAAAAGAAAACACTTTCTATTAGACTCTACCCGAATAATTGGATAAAGTATGAAATGTAGGCTTTCTATTGTTAACTTGTTAAAACATTCTTGGTTTAAACCAAATACGTATTTTTATGAAAACAGTATTTAAAGAAACAAAAACATTTCTAATGGGTCTAACAGCAGCGTTAAAAATGAAAGTGCAAATATAATGTTTAACCGCCGAAAAAAGTATCAATACTTAACATAAAAAGAGTGAAACTCTGCTAAAGAGAAAATGGCTTTTTATGTAGGGAACGTTTATCGACGATTTTCAATATTTCCGGTGATGTTAAAAAAGTTTTCAATGAAATCGCGACTCCACAAAATACCTTATTTTGTTTCGTAGACTGTTGTCAGCAAAGGGTAGGTATGTAAGATTGGTGGAAGTTGAAGCCAATGAGACGATTTCATTGGTCTATTCAGAAACGTAGTTACGAGTCCAAAGATCTGGCTTAAATCCAGCTCCGATACGGGGAAATTACCAATTAGTCTTCTAGTTGTAGTGTCTGGACAAACTTTGGGTGTAATTAGAAGGGTTTAGTAACGAAAGATTAGGCTGATCCTAATTCTTCAACCCCTCATCAGAAGTCAGATAGAAAATGTTAAATAAAGTTAGGTCGGGTGTTGTTTGGATAATCATTTGGATAGTAACTTTGGAACAGTTCGAATACTTTCTGGAATGATAATAATAAAGTTCACATCCCGGAGTATTTTAAGTTAAAGACAATTCGACCTTGCATCAAATGCATTTCAATCCAGGGTCAATCCGCTAAGCTACCAGAGGGGCCGCGCGCGGGCCAAAAGACATTGTAGGTAGCTAATTAGAAAGTCCTTGAAGAATTAAATTGACTAGGGATACATCACAGATTTGACGAGTCACATGATAAATCAAGACACGTCTAAGAAATTCCGACAGTCGCAAAGGTAAACTGCAATGCAAATATAAAGCTAAGTTTATACATAATAACGGTGTCTTGCGGCATTAGGCAGTGGGTACACAGACCGCAGCTATGCGGCTGGTTGCGACACTTGCATCGAAAGTGCAGTACGATGTGGGACACTAGGTCTAACTTACCTAGCTACCTAGTACGTACAGTCACAAGTATAAATTCCTTACCGTTACGTAAAATGCAAAAGTATTTTTTCTAGGAAATTAAAATATATTTCATAAAAACGGTTTCAATAAATAATAAATAGTAAATAATTTAAAGAAATAAAATATGGAGTTCCGCAGGGAAGTGTCCTCGGACCTTTACTATTCCTACTTTATATTAATGACCTGCCACGCCATATATCTAATCCAATGATTTTATTTGCAGATGACAGTACTTCAATTGTTTCATGTACCAATAAAGACTCATACGTAAATGACATCAATAACTCGATCAGCAGTTTAATAAAATGGCTTGACAATAATAACCTAGTTATTAATCTACAAAAAACTTTAACTATGCATTTTCACCAACGTATACCTACAGGTGACATGGATATCAACTACAATGGCCAAACTATCGATAAAGTGAATAGCACAAAATTTCTAGGAATCTTAATTGATAGCCAGTTAACATGGAAGCCGCAAGCAGAAGATATCTGTAAACGTCTGAGCACAGCCGCGTTTATGTTATACAACCTATCCAAAAAAGTAAATCGGTCAATAATACAAGTGGCCTACCATGGTCTTGTAATTTCTATTTAAGATTTGGTGTTATATTTTGGGGTTATTGTAGTGAACGAGAAAGCATTTTTAAAGCTCAAAAGCGCTGTTTGAGAGCTATATTTGGCCTCAAAGTTACTGACAGTTGTGTGCCTATATTTAAGTCTCAGAAACTATTAACTTTCCCATGCCTCTATATCCTCGAATTAGCAATATTTGTTAAAACAAACCGTAATTTATTTGCCACATTAACAGGAACCAGAAAACGGGGTACATCATTAAGATCACAATATCAGAATTTACTTCACAAAGGCACATTTAAAACGAGTTTATTAAAAAAAAATGTAATTAGTATGGCTCCTGTTGTCTTTAATAAAATTCCCGATCATATGAAAACCTTGCCCTTGATGAAGTTTAAAAAATGTTTTACTGAATTACTTCTAGATAAATGTTATTATTCTGTTCAGGATTTCCTAAATGATACATCTTAATAACCTATTTTGATAACTTGTATAATAATTATTGTGTTTGCATGCCAACAAGGCAGAATGTACACGGTTCTTTATTATGTTATTTACGATCCTATTTGTATGTACCTGCATTCAAAGCAAATAAAGTATATTCTATTCTATTCTAATAATATTATGTTCGTAACGCCATAAAATATCTATCAATGTATCAGGCGAATATCGCTTTAGAATTTTGCGTAAATGTAAGAAATTTATGCTCGTGACTGTACCTATAGACATTTGTATTGCTTACTGAATACCTTGCGAATTAGGTATTAGATTGTTTGATTTAGTTGCGATTGAGTCAGGTGCAGGCAATCGCATTGAGAACAGCTGGGCTGGAATTTGTGTAGCGTAGACGTGGTTATTTATAAGTTAGTACATTTTCGCCACGAAGGACCAGAAATATTAAAGACTAGCTGCTGTCCGCGACTTCGTCTGCGATTCAGGATAAAAGTAGCCTATGTCCTTCTCCAGATCATAGCATACCCATGTGCC
This sequence comes from Lithophane leautieri, assembly GCA_949152455.1. Lineage (NCBI taxonomy): Eukaryota > Metazoa > Arthropoda > Insecta > Lepidoptera > Noctuidae > Lithophane > Lithophane leautieri. The sequence continues at coordinate 8,363,536 of OX424467.1, forward strand.
AAATTTCATCCAAATCTGTACAGCCGTTTTAGCGTGAAAGCTTTACAAACAAATAAACAAACACACTTTCGCATTTATAATAGTTATACTAGCTGTTGTCCGCGACTTCATCTGCGATCCAGGATAAAAAGTTGCCTTTATCCTTTTCCAGGTCAAGGTCTAACCCTGTGCTAAATTTCATCCAAATCCGTTCAGCCGTTTTAGCGTAACAAACAAACTTATAACTAACTTGTTTATATATATATATATATATAAGATAAGATAAGATAATGTTTATTTTTACTCAATAACAAAGCATTGTGGTACACGTTAAAATACAGTTTTACACAATAAGTACTATAGCTACAAACGTGTGGGTGAGCACTGCTCTCCTAGCTAGGTTATGAAAAACCTGTGTTAAGGAGGAGGAGTATATATATATATATTTATTTTTTTAATAGGTTAACGTATTTAAATTATATTTATTCAACAATTTTCGTTATTGCACCTACCACTGTTTGTCTCTGCATAACCCAAAGGTTGACTGGTAGTAAATGCCTATGGCATTAAGTCCGCCTCTGTACATTTATGTGCTTAAAGTATTAAATAAATAAACTCGCTTTCGCATTTATAATATTAGTTAGGATTAAGGTAGGATAGGATATAGTTAGAATGGAAAAAAGATTTGATTTCTTTTTTTAAATCTATTTTCCGGTAAAAAAAAAATGCGATAAAATTATAAAACAGGTACACACGATTACACATCAAGCTATACATTTGCAATTTATGCTGATCTCGCATTAAATAGGATTTCCGTACAATGCGAGGTTAGTTTATACTGGAAATGTATAGCTTGATGTGTAGCCATGTGTACCAGGCAAGAGGCCGTATTAGGGAAGAGTCTGAAGGAAAATCGTTTTAACTAAACGTTGTCCTTCAGTGATTGGAAGAGGATAAAAGGCTAACATAGGTGGTTGTTGTTTGAAACACGGAAAGTATTTTGGGTTAAAATGTCAACTACTTAGGTATCGCTTTTTATGAAAACCGTGTTTGAAAGACTTGGTGACCGACATCAAGTCGAGTCAAGACCCTCGTCTTAAAACAGAAGATACTGCGGTTTGAAAGAGATTAATGTTTCTCTCAGGTAAATTAATAATATTGAGGGACCGTTAATTTTGTGTCCGAACGGCAATTTCCTTAATAGGCTTTTGGTTTCGGCATTATGGGCCCTGGTTTAAGGTGTCGAAGTTAAAGACAGTGTCATTAAAAGTTTCAGTTTGATACAGGGATCAATTTTGTACCTTCAAAACGTATACCGGCACAGTATCTTATTTATGAGTTAAACGGATGTAGGTACTGAAATTCTAGTGAATGATCGGGGAAAGGCTCGATGCGAATTTAACTAAAGGCTCTTACATACTGGCGCGACTTGTCGTGCGACCCGGCTTTTAACAAAACAATTTCTGAGAAACTTCAAGGCAGAACAATGCGGCGGCGTCGCGTCGCGCGACAAGTCACGCCAGTATGTAAGAGCCTTAATACTTGTATTACATTATATACCTACTAATAAAAATAATAATAATCTTTTATTTATAAAAAGGGGCACATTTACAAAAAGTAATTTAACAATTAAAATAGAGCACAGTTGCTTATTTTCCTGAATTAGGTTGAAACTGTGCTTTAGGCTAGGAAGTGCCTCAATATCAATCTGCCTAGCCTTTTCCCAACTATGTTGGAGTCGGCTTCCAGTCTAACCGGATGCAGCTGAATACCAGTATTTTACATGGCGCGACTGCCTATATGACCTCCACAACCCAGTAACTGGATAATACCTTGGTAAGACTGGTTGTTAGACTTTCGGGCTTCTGACGATCCGTAACGACCGACAAAGATCTACGAATGACAACCGGAACCAACGGTGCTTAATGTACTTTCCGAGGCACGGAAGAGTCTCGGTATGTAAAGATGGTCACCCATCCATGGACCAACCCCGGCAAACGTAGCTTAACCTGAGGGCCAATTCTCGTACTTAAAAAACATTCACATTCAAGTCGCAATCTGTCAAACTTGTCAAAAATGTTGGTAAATTGATGGTTATTTTGACAGATTGCGAATGAGATGCGAATGTGAACGTTCTTAAAAATTACGGGAATTGCCCCTCTGATGGAGCCCGTGCGTACCCGTGCGGCTGATATTACTAAACTACGAGCTCATCTCCTGCATAAATACATAATGTAATTAATTAACAATGCGTATAAAGTGAAAACTAAATCAAAAATAGGTAAATAAAAATAAAATAGCATGTTAGCGGTTCAATTTTCAGATTATAAACAAACCGTACAGAGGCCCATTCAAACTTTGAATTATCAACTTCAAACCCTTCAAAGAAGCAGTCAAATTCAAAGCCTTTTTTTTTTGTTGGTGTGAAATCATCAAATGACTTCTTCCGCTCTGGGCGAAGCGGAAGGGCGTGTCAGACTTTTACTGGCTAAAACCCACCCGTGTTCCTTCAGTTGCCTGTTGCCAAGGTCCCGGTATCCCTTTCTGACTTTCCCGCATCCCTGGCAGGAAATTTAAAGCCTGATTGATAGACGTCTTCGATTGTAAAGATACAATGTACTAACATATTTCGATAATCCTGTGGTTGATACTACAAATACGAAATAACTCCACACAGTAGTCGACATTTTATTGCAAAAGTTCAACTACCTCGAATTGAGAAGCTTACGACGCTCGAGTATTGCTCGAGCCAAGGCTTTATCTTTCACACGTCTTCGTACATAACGACACGTTTTTATTGCACACGAAATTATATTACACACGAAAAATCCCGACTCATGATAAAAAGTCGAACGTTTATACACACCTCAACGCTCATCATTTACCTAGCCTTTTCCCAGCTATGTTTGGGTCGGCCTGTAGTCTAACCGGATGCAGTTGAATTTTACATGGAACGACTTACTATCTGACTTCCACAACCCGTTACCGTGTAACTGTCGGGCTTCTGACGACTGTCTCATCCACAAATGACAACTGGGACCAACGGCTTAACGTGCTTTCCGAGGCATGGACGGGTCTTGGTATGTAAAGATGGGCACCCATCCACGAACCAACCGCGCCAAGCGTATCTTAACCTGGTCGATCGACCTCTGCAGCTGTTGTATTAGCTACAAACCCCTCTTCACACCTCAATGCTAAACAATAGAATTAATTACTGCCACATGTTAGTGTAATTAAAGGGTTAACCTTTGCAGTGCGGTCAACAAATAGAATAGTGAATAGATCAGAAGTCGGACCTGGTTGGCCAATTTAGGGGTCCGTTGTTCGCTTATTACTTGGCGTAATGTGCCCTTTAACTTTTATGGGCCGAAGTTGCGAAATGAGACTGCCCCGACTCGCAGGGGACTAATATTGGGCAAGAGTTTTATCAGTTCGTATTTTGCACTAATTTTAGTTTTGTAGTGTGGTGGACATTGTTTTTTAGTTTGTATGGCGGGTCGTTATACTAAGCTCCTTCACTAAATGTCTTGCTGGACATGACAAATAAAAAACCTGATCAATAGAAACTGTATTACAGTGCCTACTGTACGCTGAACAATAGCAAGATTTCTTTAAAATTGAAAGACTAGAAAAATATTTCACCATAATTTATTTTTAACAATTTTTCATGATAAATGTTTTTCTTTTTTGCAGGTAAGTAAAGACGATTCGAAATAAGTGGATCAAAGAAGTAAGTAAGAACAAATTATTGCATTATACTTGAAATCGAGAGATCGAGAAGTTTCCAACTCACCCGTGGCCCTTACTTAAAAACTCGTCGCGCACCGATGCCCGTTAACATCAAAAATTAGGAGAGCATTCAAAGAATTTCTAATCACTTCCTATCGAGGTGTCGTACTTTGTTAAAAGTAATTAAGAAGATTTTATCGCGCCAGATAGTGCTGAAAGCAGGTTTGAGTGGTTTCAACTTGCTCTATAAATCTAGAACCCTTTACACTTCATAGAATAGCAGTGAGTAGGGTCTTGTAGAACAATTACTCGGGAATATATTACGGAGCGAGGACGAGGCGGTCGCGAGTAATGCCGCGATATTAACTTATCTCAGGTGCGTGACGCAGTAAATATACAGAGTGCTTACTTTGGGAGTGTCAACGGGCCCGAAATAATGTAACGGGAAAAGACCTTATCTTGGCACATCCACAACGAAGTAAGGATGTCGGAAAACAAAAACATGGAGAGGGTAAAGTATTAACAAAAAAAAAAAGATTGCCTGCAAGTCGAATGATCATCTATCATTAGATTTATTGTTGTGCCAAAAGAATCGGCTCCTGACTTGGTTATTAACGAATGGAACTTGACGTCATACTTTATTATCCTTTATAATGGTCTCAATAGTTGCTTTGTAAGATTTTGATCGCAGTCCAACATTATGTTCCGTTATTTTTTCAGTATATCATATCTGAAATAAATACATGGCACAGAAGCATATTCTATTTCTATTTTCCGTACAAAAACAGATTACAAACTGTAGTTTTGTTTTTTTACTTATCTAAATTGCGTCTGTGATACTGAAATATTGGCAGACAGTGTAAAAGCTTTGATGTAGGCGACACGTATCGGAATGCGTTGGTATTCTTTATTCGTCGAGAAACAGTGAGCATTTCGCATCACGCGCGCTCGAATTTCGTTGTCACTTTGAAGATATTACTTGACTTCAAACATCACGTTTTTTATGTAGCTATGTACGTAAATACGTGCAACACCGTAAAATAAAAGTCCTTTTGCCATGTTAAAAACGAAGTAATAAAAGGGAAATTCTCGATGTCCGATCCAACAAAATTTATTTCCACGCAAAACTTGCTTTGAGTGTCTCCTCCTTAACGGGCTCGAGGTGGGGGACGCCCAAAATTATTGCGAATATATGCGATAACGCAATGCCTCGCTCCGAGAAAGGAGGAGTAGAGACCATTGTGCGCTAGCGCTCGCATAAACTTATCTAATTACTCGTAATTTATATGAGTCTAAAGAACAAGGAAGGACACTATTCAGTAGGCATTATTACTGCCACTTATCACGTAATTGTAGGGGGATTTTCTTTATTCAATTCTCTGAACAGATTGTAATTTCTCTCGAATAAATGTTTGCTTTTCCCATTTCAACTCAAATTGGAATGGAACTGACAGGAACATGAAACCCCAAGATATTATTAATCTCTAATCTCAGTTTAACATAGGCTTTGACTTAATGATTCAGGGGCCATTTTGAGGCAAGATCGATCTCGACATCCGTGGTACTTAATCCTTGATATGAGTTTCAGTCGGTTGATCGCCAAGACTATTACGCAATGTGGGTCGTAACCTCTAACAGTTGCTACGAGGCTTACATTACAGTAATCCTCTTGTCGACAGGGACTTCGCCCGACCGTCACTTCGTACGAAATTAAGACAACTTTGAAATACCAATGTATGAACAATTTTGGTTTCAATTAAGCCGAGACAAATTGAGTCACGTTTAAAACCGGCAAAGGGTCGCGTAATACGATGAGAGATAAAAATATCTTCAGGGTAAACGATTTTATTCCGTCTGGGGTTTGCGTAGGATGGTTCAAGTAGCTGAAAGGCTCAATCTCTGTTACTTCGTGATTATATATAAAAAATAAAAGAAAAAATTGACTTACTTAATTGAAAAGCTTTTATAAGCTCACTCTTTATTGGCAAAAGTAGTTAACTACAAAAGTACTTATACTTAGGTAGTAGTAGGTACAAGTAGTTTAACTGTCTTCTGTTATGTAAGTTAAAAAGATATGGATTGTGTTCAAACAAGTTCACAATATAAATATAACTAAAATCCATTGCAAAATAAACATCACGACAGCAAATCAGCAAGACGTTTTATCAGAAAATGGAATCGTTCGACAATTTAAAATGCAAATGTATTGCAAGACATATTTATGTAGAATATAAGCCGTTTGTAGAATGTTCAGTCCGATACCGCAGCCAAGTAGATAAGCCCTTTGACTTCTCTCTAGCACCCTCCCATTCCTTTTATTTTAAACATTATCTATCTGAGGTCGGGGGTGGAAAAATTAGGCCAATTTAAGCGAACCAGTGGACCATTTTATTTATTTTTGTTAGAATGCTGTGCTACGTTTTTGGAGTGTTTTTTCCTGTGGTTGTCTTTGTCTTTTCCGGTTAGATAGGTGATCTGTTTCCAAATAAGGAAATTGTTTTTTTTTTGCTGCACGAATCACCGTTCTTATTTATGTAATGTTTACATTTTTCTCACTGTACCTCAGACCAAATAAAAAACCAAGACAGAGCGCTGCGAGCAATACAGTGAAGCATGCCAAAACTACATCCGCTCTGTGCATACACGCTAACACGCACACATTTACAATCAAATTACACCTCACCAGGTGCACACATGTTCATGAAACCGGCCTCACGTCACTGTTGACAGCGCTCTGTCTTGGTTTTTTATTTGGTTTGAGCTGTGTACAAATGAGTACAAACAACATAACATGAGCTCACGCCTTCTTCTCATGGGGGTAGGCTGAAACTACAGAACGCCACCTGCTATGATCCCTACACACTCCTATTTCTTCGTTTATGTTTATATTGTACCTACCTGGTCAACCTACGCACCTGACCTTTCTGAAGAACATCACCAATACGGTTACTATAATTATGTCTTAAAATACCAAGGGGTATCGTATTACCCAGTAACTAGGTTGTGAAGATATATGCAGTCGCTCCAAGAAAAATATCGGTATTTAGCTGCATCTAGTTAGACTGGAAGCCGACCCCAACATAGTTGGGAAAAGACTAAGCAGATTGATTGATTGATGTCCTTGCCTAGATGCCTTCTATGGCATCTAGGAACATACAAATCTAAAAAAAAAGAAGTGTATTTACGTATTCTTACTTTAAAAACTAGATAGCTACATCCATCATTCTACGCACTCTAGATTTAGATATCGAAACTGACAAAGATATATGAATTCCGACATATAAATGCTAATTCTGAGATCCCTGTTAGTAATAAAACTAAGAGCCAATCTCAAGGAGCAAGTTGGTTATCAGATAGCGGAGCAGAGGCTATATGATTTATTTCTCACGATAAGACTTTCTAAGGGATGTTTTTGTTGAGTTACACAAGAAGATAAAAATGAGTACGGTAGGTAACTTTTTAATGGTCACGGGGAGTTCTTTCGCCAATTAGGTTAAATAATTGGTTATTTAAACAAAAATTTTGTGAGATTTTTCTTTGCCTTTGGCTGGAATTTCGGACGTCGAAATAATTCCTTCGTCAGCATCACAGAAATACGAAACTGCTAATACTTCAGATTTTTCTGGAAGCCACTAGTTAGGCATAAGTTATCAAGAATAATCATTGGAATGTGGATCTAGACATTTTCATTCTCGAAACGAAAATACTAATAGGTTCGACATTTTGCTCGCTATAAGCAAAAAATTTAAATACCTGTGTATCAGGGCAACCAAAACACCTAACACGAAAATGCAATTAGCTGGTACTCAAGTGCATGTCACACAATATTACTTAAAGCTACCTTAACCTACATTAAGTGTAGTACTTAGTGTCGATTTCCAGGTATCTCCAAAGCCTTTTACTGCTACCATTGTTGTGTCAAAACAACGTTTAGCGAAACGCCACCTCGGACATGTCTTTTATAAGTGCTTTTTCATTTACGCACTGTCCCAGGTAAGTAGAGAAGGCGTAGCAACGCGAGGCGATAAAATTACGAAAGGATAATATATATTAGAAGTTAAAAAGCATAATATTTACATAGCTTGACTACAAGTGACCTCAGAGTAATAATATAACATAGAGACAGTCTAAAATACTTGTCTACGGCTGAAAAAAGCAACTGGAAAAGACAACAACGAACTCTTTTTAACTCACACGATGTCCTATAGAGTAAAAGAGATAGTTACTTACATTAATTATAATTATGCCAATGGTCACCTTTTTAGCACCCCCCTGAAGACATATTTTGTTCTTCTGAAGAAGTGGCGAAAGAAATCGAATAAAATCGAAAAATTTCAAAATCGACTCGTTGATTTAATTTTCAAAATCGTTATAATTTCAAAATATGGCCTAGCATCGCGTAGCATTTCTCTCACTTAATATCCTAGGGGAAAGGTTTAGTCATCCATGAACAATGTCTGTGCTTCCTTACAAACCAGTCCAATAGTTAAGTAATCTACTGTCGTTCCAAAGAATCCACTCGAGATTTAAGTGCTATTGTGCAATTGATTTTTGCACTCGCGATGGTAAATTAACCGATACTTCTTTGTCATAGTCTCTGTTTGTTTAAGAGTTTAAAGAGAAGTTAGTGGAACACGGTCGTGTGCATTGAGGGTTTTGCATTCAGTAATTCATAAGAAGGGGATGTCGCTTTCATGTCTTAGCACGATTCTATGGTATTTATATTACGTGTAGTTCTGCAACTCACAATGTATTAAGGAATTTAAAAAAACAAAATGAAAACCACTGACCCGTACATTTGGTCTACTGCGCGCTGAATTTATTCATTTTAATCAGACCACCTATGCAGCATTCCATAATTTCTCTCAAAAGCTCTATAACAATGAACTAAAACAACAAAACGTCATTTGGCAAGTGTTAATATACCCGGGGTTTGTTGTTTCACTCATAATTGGCTATAAACTCATAATTCACAGATAACAAAAGGCGAACGGCACACGGGAATATCGGCATGATTCCAATTATCATCGCAAAATTGAGTCGAGCAACTCTACTGGGATATTAGCACCCACCGACAAAAGAAGATTCGGTGTCGGGTTGCGTTCCATTGTCGTGTCCCTGTAGATGTTAGTATAACACTCGTCAATGTTATTATACTTACGCCGCAGTGTACTTCGAAGTATAATAGGACATTTCGTGTTCCGTATTCGCAGTAACACGGGGGATTCTAAACAACGGACTTGCAAACAAAGGCTCATTGCTGGCATTGTTACAGTCGCGGCCAGACAACGCCGACTTAATGGTGACATTGTAGGAAACGTTAATTAAACCAACAACGATTCAACGAATGTGAGACTTTAAGCCCCCACAGGTTCTTAATAACACTGAAACATGTTATTAATATCATTTGGGAACCAGTTACCGTAATACCTACATTGTCTAGCTCCAGCATATTGAAAATCACACATTGTTATGAGATTCTGAAATTATAATCACGGAATTAACTCTCAAATTATCTCTTGCAATCATATCTACATATGTATGGTTTTTAAAACCATCAACTTAAAAAATACTCCCTCAGTAAATAATTTCCCACTCACAATCTAAAACACGACCAAAAATATGACGTCACATCAAGTGAAATATACGCAAAGAAAATTGGATGATGACATCACCATCTCGTATTAACATGCGCTGCATATTTTACCCGGAACCATACCATCCGTTCCATTTTTAAAAGTCAAACACTTCACTTCGCCTCTATTAGGGATTCCTGCATAAAAAAACGCAGTGCTGCCAGCCACAAATGTAGCTGGATTAACAAGATAAAAAAAACAAAACACAACGTAAATAAATGGCATTTGGCACAGCGCTACACTTCGAAATCTGAAGCGAACCGAATGGACAATGAATCGACGAAAATTTGGCCCACTTACATAATAATTTTGTGTTCCCAATAGAATAATTCTACTTTTAACTTTATTAAAAGGGAGGTTTTTTTGTATTGCGGCCCGTAATGGAACTGTAGTTCGTTATTATTGTGATGGCATTCAATTAAAAGAGCGTATTTTTTTCGGGCGTTTCGGTAAATTACTTAGCAGTCATTTCAACAGTTTCGGTTAAAAACAACAGTTCTTTTATCAGACCGAAGTAGACCTTTAATGCTTCCAATTTCATCGTACAAAATACCCTAAGCATATTACCCAGTAAATCCACAGCATTGTTGCTCATAAAGTTTTGCTATAGAAATATTGCGTATAATACCGCTGTCCGGGCTGTTCTCATGCCATCCATCATTTCCTTTCACTTCATTAGGCATAGCGTTCAAAATAAACATGTTGTCCGGTAACCATCCGGACGATGAATAACCTCTCTGTGTTATTTACTCATAATACAATGTATTTCCAATTAAATTATGGGTATTTTCCTGGGCGATGATATTTTATTATAATGTTGCTGCAACATTCGAGTTTATTAGAGACTAGCTGTGCCCCGCGGTTTCACCCGCGTAGGTCTCGATCCCGTGGGAATATAGGGATAAAACGTATCCTATGTCCTATTCCTAGTCATGGTCTACCCTTGTGCCCATCCTATCCTCTCTAGAGTAGGGAACGTCGCGGCGGCGCGGCGCCGGCGTCGAACGGTTCGCGTATTGCATTTCGTGATAACTTCGAAATTAAATGTCCGATTCGAATGAATTAAAAAGTATTTTACTGCTACATAAATGCCCTTGATGTTTAAACTATTTATTTGAATAAAACTTAATATAATGTTGATAAAACTCCTTCGCAAATAATGCATTAATTTCGAACAAATTTGATTACCATAAAAAAAATCTTAAAAGATAGACATATACTGTCGCGGACTTTTTTTAGAACTTTTAAAGAGAAACAATTCCTTCATACATGATATTTGCGAAACTTAAACCGTTTAGGCAGCACGCAAGGGAAGCTCTCAAAAAGGAATAATTTTTCCCGTTTTTGCAACATTTTTCATTTATGCTCCGCTCCTATTGGTTGTAGCGTGATGTTATATAACCTTCCTCGATAAATGGACTATCCAACACAAATAAATTTTTCAATTCCAACCAGTAGTTCCTGAGATTAGGGCGTTCAAACAAACAAACAAACTCTTCAGCTTTATAATATTAGTATAGAAAAGGCGTTCTGTCAGTCAATCGTACAATAGTGTGACATCAAAAATGATGGCAGGAAATTTCGACAGTTGCCAAAAGCAGTTTAAAAAAAGAACCAACGATACTAAAGTTTATACACAAAAGCTGCCAGTGTTTTATCGTTTATACCTACAATAGAACAACGGTATGTATGTAAAACTTGTGGAAGGCTATAAAACGTAAGAAGAGACAATACAATAAAGCAAGCTACCGATACGTGATGCATGGAAGTGAACTCGATTCCATATAAAAATTCATTGGATACAGTTCATTTCATATCTTTTGTTTGACTTACAGTCACGTGGCATGTAGTTATATGATTTTTATGGTTATCGTGTCATAAAAATATAGGAGATGGAGTTCTGCAGTAAAAAAAACTGAATCATGATACGTAATTTCTTTAGTCGGTGTTCGAGAAAACTGAATACAGCCCTATGCGTGTTCAAATGTGTAAAAATACATAAAGATGTTGTTAATCTTCCTACTGCTGTTTGTTTGGACGTTCATAAAGATAATCTTCAACGGTGCGCAAACTGACAAGAAACAACTAACAACAATAAAAAGGACAGCACTATCCTAAAGTGTTTTGCCCTAATCATTACTTGAGATTCAGGAAATAAACAAGAAACGTGGGATGTTGTGGACGAAGTAAATAAACGCAGATCGCTGTAGGTGAAGCGCCAAGTATCACTGCTGTCGATTCCCACAGTCCTGAAGATGCGTTGTTTGTTCAAGGCGTTTCGAACAACTTGCGTGAAATTGATATGAAGCTTACAAACGATCCTCTGTTTGCGAATAGTGAATCGTTATTACAATAGTGTTAGGATCTCGAACGAAACGATTTTATTTTTTTATGGGATATACAATAAGCTTGCGGTGGAATGTGTCGGGGTTAATTTTGTGGGGATGGAAAAGCCGTCGGATTTAATGTTTTGGTATTTTTGGTAATGTAATTTGAAATTCACATTGTATGTAAATAATATCTATTATGCTTATAAGAGTTGTATTATCACAACTAGTTAATAAAAATGGGGAGTTTTAAGTAATATTGCAATAATTTTGTCAACGTCTCGAAACATTTTGTTAAAACTTTATAAGTGAAGATTTAACAAAATGTTTCGTTCCGACCCCACTAAGAAGATACAGAAAGAAAATACCTAACACATAAGAAACCTCAAAAATGTTACTTCATAAAGGCTCTTACATACTGGCGCGAATCGCCGCGTGACGCGAATTTTAACAAAACAATTTCTGAGAAAACTTCACGGCGAACAATGCGCCCCAGTATGTAAGAGCGTTAACACATTTCCATATGCGAAATCGCGGACATAATAAGATTGGCAACAGCCAAACTCCATTTAACTTTAATCCCATTCGTAACTTTACTCATATCATTAGGCACATAAAACACAAAGAATTCAGAGAATCGGAAACTTACGAGGTGTACCCGAAGCGATATAACGTAAGATAGGAAAAGGCGCCCTTCCCTTCCGAACCATATACCCATTCATTGGCAGGGGTAGCAAAATTTTATTTCAAGTTAAATTGTGTTTGCAACTCGGCCACTTCTTATTTATTGGGGTGGAGTATTGACGCCTCCGGCACATCACACGTGCACAATGTTATCTAGTAATAAAGTCAACGCACCCTTTGTCATCACTACAACCAATTTTGAAATGCATTTCCCCTATTATTTCTTCTCTATGAAGTTTATTATTGAATCAAATGTTCTCTCAGTATTAATCTTTCGCGACTTATTAGCTAGGGGCACGCCAGGGGGCTTTATTAAAGAAATGCAATAGGCCCGTTTGACAAGTGATCGCTGTCAAAGACACGGTCGCCCTAAGCGTTCCAGACATTTCCTTATTTATCTGAGCCTAGTTTTATGTTGTCATTTTATGTCGTCTTCAAGATACGTAAAAGCTTGTATGGGAACAAGTCAAAGTTCATTGCTTATTTTCTTGTTTCCGCGGATATTACGCGCCCAACGACAGGGCGGCTTGTCAGATTCGTGCCCCGTTTTTCGTTTACCTCTATTTTAATTAAGTTTAACAATAAAATGAATAACGTTGCGGAGGAGGAACATCTTGCGACGTCGGCGAATCTGTGGCGGCGTCCCCACAAGTGTGCCTTGTTTTATTCATAGGCCTCTTTGAATAAAGATGAAAATATTAAGTCTGACCAAGGAAAACGCCGACTGGGGGCTAATGTGGTTGAGGGTTAATAGTCATACATATTAATAGGAAAAATAATATGTTGACCGTGTTATTTTAGTTGAAGTGTTCGTCGCAAACAACGTTGAAATTCCTCGCGTGGGACACCAACAAACTTTGTAATATGAAGTTATCCAGACTTGTCCAATATCAACGTATACAAAGCTACATACACATAGACGTCTACGTACGTTATTTCATCGATATTTTTTAATTTTTCATTAAAATGTTCAATTGCATTACCTGAGCAATATTAAAACAGTAATTAAAAAAATTTTTAGGTGCTTTGAATACGAAAGCTAAATATAAATTTAGAGGAAACGGTCTGCCCAGACGTGACTGCTTTGTTAAAAATAAAAACAAAATGCGATTGCGAGGGAGCCCTAATTAGTTACTGGCTTTAAAAAAAGCTGGTGCTGCAATGAAACGCGGATGATGATTTAAAACTGTTATCATTTGTTTAGCTATTCATGAAATACTGGCAGATAGTTCGGTGGGCCCACCGAATTGTAAAAACAAAAGTATATACTTATAGTTGAAAGGAATATGCATAGCGGCCGAAATAATACTGGCATTATCATGATACTGAAACCAGGTTTTGCATCATTATTTTGCTACTACCAAATAAAAGCTTTACTCATTTCTGATGAAGTATGCTCAGTCGGTTACCCGGTTTACATATTAATGAATGTAATCAACAACAACAAAGAAACCTAGAGTTACGGCCAAAAATTCCATACAACAAATAAAGTACCTATCAATAAAAATGTAAATATTATTTACGTATTCATTTAAGACTTCTGAAGGACGGAAATGGGCAATCATTTTAATAACATACGCAATAAATGTAAATATTATAACCGAGGATCGCAACAAATAACAACAACAGGGGCTTTTCTTTAAATGTCAAATACTGGCTGGCTTTACGTCGCATTTTCATGCCAATTATTATAATAGGAATGGAGTTTCTGAATTAAAAATAAGATCCAATCAAATGTAGCTAGAAAGGCTATGAGAGCACTGAGATAAAAAAAAAATAGGTACAGTACCTAACAATAAAAAGTAATTTACTAAAATAACTGACGATGTAAAAACATATATTCTGGGTCAAATCATAGTTTCTGCATAGTTTTCAATCAAAGAAAACTTGCGTAGGCTTTCAGTGAGGCTCTCCAGAATCTCAATAACTATTATAATAATATCTTCTAATTTATGTAGAAAGGTATGAGCAAAACTGAAATACTGATGTCATCGATGAACGGTATGCATTCATTGTCTACGCGATATTACAGCTGTCATCCAGTCAGCATTTACTTTTTACAAACGCTAACAGGGAAACTACAAATAAAAAGCCTCTGATCCAAACACTTTTCAGGTAAACCCTAAAGTCTCATCCACACGGTTCGATTTCATTTGACGACCACAAAGTCGTCAGCAACATAAAAGTATAAAATATAGTAGCACCTGGCGCATCAATCCTCGTTTATGAAAAAAACAGTATGGTGGACTTTAACTGGGCACCCGGGCAACACTTTTACAGCTACTTATGCCTCTCATCTCTCGTGATAAATGAGTGTTGGCGGAGTTTTAGTGTGCGCCGCGTGCACGTTACGGTCGCCCGCTAAGATACTTACTTGCGAGGAGGCAGACCGTAAACAGTCGGTTCGTTTCACTTGTTTCATCATTACTGGACCAGTAGGCGCACAGTTTCGACTTCCGCGAATCTCAGTTGGGAAACCGTTCTATGATTTCTGTAACTTTGAATAGTGTTTGTTGCTTTGGTTACGTTTAAATACAGATGTTTACGCGTTTTTTTATTAATATTAAGTATTTCGATATATTTTGTAGATCAACATTTTGACTGATATTGAAATTGGTCTTTTGATATGTATTAATATATTCCCTATAAGCACATCAAAGTTTGATATTGGTTTCCACTTGACATATTCCGCTTCACCTATGCTAATATAATTTTCTTAAATGGAATGTAAATTCCTATCCTTGAATTGCTCCGGAGTACATAAAGAGATATCAGCGTCGAATTAAAAAAGCGTACAATAATATTTACATAAAAGAATCGACTAACGAATCGTATTTACACGCAAAACAAGGCGCTTTTCCTTTTCCGCATCTCAAAGTCAACACGGAGTGCGTTGCGTCGCCTGTCGGCTTTCCTCCCACTTTAATGGCTTCATCTTTATTCGAGGCCTCGTGAATATTACTGGGTGCCTACGTCGGCATTTGTCCTGTTACTACTGCTGAGATACCACTCAATCCTCAGGAAAAAATTAGGTTTTTTGTCACACCCCCGATGACAAGACGTTTCAACGAAATTGGAAATGAAAATGTGATGATAAGTTTGTACTTGCATGAAATTGAAAGCATATAAGCGATATTTTCTTTCAAAATATAATGATATCAGTTAAAGGAATATAATCTTGTAGTATGTACAGTACCATAGGTTATTAAAGTAAAGTGCTAGTTTTGTCACGGTTTATGTACATGTCAGTGAAATTACTTCGTCTGGACAAGTTCTTAGAGCGGCACCCATAAATTTTCTACTTCATTACAGATTTGAGACCGAAACTTAAAGAAAATTATCGATAAAAGGGAGAAAAGAAAACTCTCAGAAGGGTTTTGTTTTCTTCTTTCTTTAGAATACTTTTGAGCAATAATTTCTCGCTTAGCACGCCCTGTAGAGTCATTTCATTGCTCACGCACAGTTCGGGATTATAGAGGTGTTTTTATCAGAGGATACAATGAATGGATTTATTGTATCAGATAATAAATATTATTTACTGAATGGGAAAATGTAGGTTGTACGGTGGTTCATTATAACGCGAGCTTGTAAACGAAAATTCGTTAGGAATACAAAGGTTTATTCTGAAATAAAATGTGTAGGGTATTATCACGAATTTGTTATTTTATATCATTCACCTATTCAGTTCCCACAAATAATGATCATACCTATCCGAAGTTAGTGATGAAAACGAATACCGAGGTGCCTTAACAGAAATAGGGACAGGATGACTAAGTAATTAGTACACAAACTACTCGTGTATCTCGGCGTTTCTTTACTGGAGCGAACTCATACATTCGTCACTGATTTCAAAGTTGATACCGCGCTTAAAGGTTCGAAAGTAGTTCGACGTGAATCGTTCATCTTTATTCAAACCGCGTTCATGAATAACACAGCTGGGGTAACAAGGGTAAAACAACTCAGGGAGGGTAAATACAACTCCCGCGCGGACTAGTGATAACGCACAGGCGACGGGAGACGTTAAGAGCAATTCCGTTCAGGATCTTTATTACGCCCAAGTTTCTTAAGTGGAGGATAAGATACGAATAATACGAGATTAGAGAAGTTATCTCTGGTGAATTATTAAATGCATATAGTTTGTGAACTACGTATCAAGTTGTTTTCCGCCCTTAATCTTAACTGTAGTTGTGGGTTGGATCTATGATGTAGGCAATACCCATATTTTGCTTATAATTAATCTGTAAATAGTTTTTTCAATTTAGATTTTTTTGGGAAAATATTTTCATTCATCGCTGTTTCATTCAAATGCATTAAACTTTTGCATGATTTATAGTAAAATGACTGCTTACTTAGACGTACTTAATTCATTTCAATTCAAGAATCGTAGTTATAGTCGTGACAAATAATTATAAGATGACGCTTATTCATCACGTCCTAATTTGAATAATTTTCACCAAAGAAAAAAACTATGAGGCCAATGTGAACAGGCTTCTTTTTCTTAAAAGCCTTCTTCAACTAATAACAACTTAGATACTCTGGTCGCGTACAAATGATAAGCGTCGGTTTTCATGGCCACACATTATGTCAGATGTAATGTAACCCATGTTAACATTACACATTCTAGCACTTTTAGGTTTACCGCACATTCGACCTCACCTTACCATCACGACTTCTTTGTTTCGCTAATTTTATATGTTCCTAAGTATGACGGCTGAATGTTAAACATGGACCTATTTGAAGACAAACAGACATTTATGTTTCTATATTTAATTTTTTTGTTATGTGGCACTTTTAGCATAAGCCGAGCTGCCTATATGTCACCCACCTCGTGAGGCAGGTCAAGGTCATGGTTTTAGAGGTTTTAATAAAAACTTTTTACAAAAAAAACAACCGACTTCCAAAAAATGATTTTTTTTTTTGTAAAACGTTTTTATTTTACACTTTTTAGTTGTGGTACCTTCCCCACAGAAATTCGAATACCCCAATCTGCTTTCTAAATAACAATGTGTCAAAAAAGATGCCGTCTACATAGACTAAGTGAGAAAAATACGTAATTATTGAAGCTATCTCAAAAACTACGCAGGCAAAATTAATAAAATTTATATGGGACCACCTCGGGACCCTTTCGAACAAAAAAAGAAATTTGTAAATCGGTTCAAAATTGGCAAAAATATCGATGAACATAAACAAAAAAAAATAATACATACAGACGAACATAGAACCTCCTTCTTCTTGAAGAAGACGGTTAAAAATGAGAATGGCTATCAAGTTGTTCGATCAATGGAAATTGTTGAAAAAAAAAAGTGCAGAAACCTTTTTAATCACATTAATTTGCAGGTTTATCGTTTTCTTCGTCGTGGCAAACTGTTATCGCTTATTAAATTGTCTGACCATGCGGTCACTATAAGCATATTGGACAATCATAATATTATTTAACCTTGAAGATATCCTGGTCAATACAATACCATTACAATATATTTCTTCACAAATAAGGTAAAAAAGCGAACACGAAGGGTTCTTTACCACCGTATAATATTTAACACCAAATGTATATAAACATCATCTGCCTAGCCTTTTCCCAACCATGTTGGGGTTGGCTTCCAGTCTAACCGGATGCAGCTGAATACCAGTATTTTACATGGAGCGACTGCCTATCTGACCTCCACAACCCATTAACTGTGTAATACGATACCCCTTGGCAAGACTGGTTGTCAGACGTTCGGGTTTCTGACGAACCGTAACGACTTTCAAAGATCCACAAATGACAGCTGGGACCAACGGTTTAACGTGCTTTCCGAGGCAAAGAACAGTCTCGATATGTAAAGATGGTCACCCATCCACGGACCAACCCCGGCAAGCGTAGCTTAACCTGATGAATCGACCTGTGCGGCTGTTAGTACTTAGCCACGAGCTCCTCCAAACCAAATGTATACAAACAAAAAAAAAAAAAATTGTAAAATGTAAAAAGACAGAAATTGAATGACCCACAACTAATTTACCGACTTATCGGCCATAAAATTACTCTTTAGTACAAATGATATTGTATTACTCAAATAAAAACTGTAACCAGTAAATCCTTTTTGAATGCTTCATACTGTATGAAAAGAAATTGTACTGACATTTTATTATACCGGATTTCACACACGCTGATGTCCAATTTAACAAAACTGCATAAATGAACTTTATCCATTTCATTTAAATGTTAAAAATGTAGTTTAAATAAGTGTTCGTATTTATTCGTTGCAAGCAATTACACGATGCAATTCGTTTAGCTCTGAAGTTTATTAAGGCCCGTCGACTGAACACATGTGCCAGGCATTTCATTTTGCGATATAAATCATGTTATAACTAACAGTACGGGCCTTATTAAATCGCTTTCGCGGAAAAACGGAGAGAGATCCTTCTCTCCGGTGATGCGTTTCCGATTTCGCTTTATTTAGAATTTAATCCAGAATTTTTAAATGAATTTCCCATTTGAGTGTTGAGAAATAATATTAGTAAATGAATTTCTATTGGTTGAAGGACTTGTTTTAAAGATTCCTTAAGCTCTGGACAAAAGCATGATTTAAAAAGTAATCTAAAGCTCTTTGTGACTAGAAAGGGTTACATTAATCTGTCGCTTTTATGTACAATAGGTGCTTAAATAAAAAATTCTAATTGTAATTCTATTTACTCGCAATAAGGAAGAAGCTACGAAGTTTTATTATTAAAATTATTATTTTAATGATATTTTTTTACAACAAAAGAAAAACATAGAACAATGGCATTACAAAAACATGCAATTAGATTACCTGCTTTTCCCACGATAAATTATTTGTACCAACATAACTATTAACTCACAGAATAATTGTATTTTTACACTTTTAATTTTTTATTTAATTTTTATTATTTTTCGTGTTTAGTCTGATTTCAATTTGCTTTTGTCCAAGCCCCATACGATATTTAATAAAACAGTTAGAAATTGAATCATTTACAGCCTCGACAATAAAATAAAAAAATTAATGGTCCATAATAATTAGCCATCCAGTCTTATTTTTTTAGGGAAGCTAAGAACCTCTTTGCTCCTCAATAAAACCATAGTCAACAATATTTTTACAAGCATATTAAGTGCCTAATAATTGTTCAAGATATACGTTACTAGCTACTAAGTATTTATATTCATCAATTAGATAATTAGTTCCGTAACAAGGTGAAGTCGGTAAAACTTGAACAACAACAAGTATCGAGTGCAACTTAGAAACAATATCATAACTAGGTGCAGAACTAATTCACGAAAGCATCTGCTTACATAGGGTACGAGAACATAATAGTGCACCTCATCATCATCTGCCTAGCCTTTTCCCAACTAAGTTGGGGTCGGCTTCCAGTCTAACCGGATGCAGCGGAATACCAGTATTTTACATGGAGCGACTGCTTATCTGACCTCCACAACCCATTAACTGGGTAATACGATACCCCTTGGCGAGACTGGTTGTCAGACTTTCGGGCTTCTGACGATCCGTAATGACTGTCAAAGATCCACAATTGAAAGCTGGGACCAACGGCTTAACGTGCTTTCCGAGGCACGGAGGAGTTTCGATATGTAAAGATGGTCATCCATCCATGGACCAAGCCCGGCAAGCGTAGCTTAACCTGATGGATCGACCCGTGTGGCTGTTATTACTTAGCCACGAGCAACTCATAATAATAGAAATAATAAGGATAATTTGTGGTTAAACTGGGTAGGTTCTTTAAAGACTTACGAGTTTCATTGGATAATACTTAGGCAGAGATGGAGATGAGAGTAGAGATGGAGTGTCCTAAGTAAGCGCCCGTTCACTTGAACCTCGGATACCTAACGAATGCCACTGATGCCGCTATCAGCGTGACCAAACATAAGACCACCACCGACACGAAAAGAAGAAGGCAGAGATCTGTAAACGTTACTTACCACATGCTTTTCAAGACACAGGGTATATGTCTATAAATATTTATAGCCACTTTTCAAATTCGACAAAGTTCTGACCTGGCATTATTCCATGGTAGCTAGAAGTGCCATGAAACTTTGGAGTCAATATCCGCCAGAAATGTGCCTTCCAATTTGGATTGTAAACTAGCTGATGCCCACGACTTCGCCCGCGTGGATGTCGGTTATTATATACTAGACCGTTACTCGATAACCACTATGACAATTGGTGAAAACAGCATGAAAATCGGTGCAGTAGTTTTTGAGTTTATCGCGTACAGGATGACAGATAGAGGTGGCAGGGGACTTTGTTTTATAATATGTATAAGGATATAATAATAGATATCAGTTTAGGATAGTGTTGACATAAAGTTTTAGATATCAAAATGAGTAAAGATCCGAGTTATGGAGTAAAGATCCCTTGCTATATTTACACATCAAAGTAATAACTTTGATGGGTAAATAAGCAAGAGATCTATGGTGGTAGCTGACCAGACTTTTTGGGCAAGGGTCTTTGCTTGGGTTTTATTTAGCGTAATGAAAATAAGATTTTATTATGATAAATGATTTTATTTCAGTAGGTAAGTTTGCACACGTCAATAATTTATTAGGCTATTCTGAGAAGAAAGGTCGAAAGAAACTCAGAGTTCACAGTCTCTTTTAATCTTGGTCAGGTCATGAGAATACCATGTAGATTGGTGTCTGAAATGGTCTTTTGAGGAAAGAACCACAAAGATTGAGTGGACCTGTCCAGACAGTGCACGCATTAGTCAGTAATCGTGCAGCTCAACTCAGAACTTAAGGTGGTTCTAAAGTTAACATCTAGCTTTGATAATAATATAGCACCGACCACTTAAAAACAAAAAAAAAAGCGAAAATAAAGAAGGTAAATAATTTTCCAACAAAAACCAATATCAGATGTTATCTAAACGAGCGGATCCAGCCTCTATAGATAAGGTTACAAGTAAAAAACATTAGTCTGCCGAAACCGTTCCTAAAAGCTAGTCACCTATAAAAACAATCATAAAACGATAATACCATTAGTGCGTCGGCCGTTACAAGGGGCAGAGGAAAACTTTAATGCTTGAGTCAGCACTAATATCAAGCCCGATCCAAACTTCTATACATTTTGCTTCTAGTGGTCATTTATTTGATGGGTTCTCTGCTCCAATTGAAAATTGATGAACGGCTTTTGTTTTTGTATTCGAATTTCAAACGATTTTTATTACTTGCCAATCAGTTTGAGGTCAGGCATATAGTAATTTAGGTAGTAGTTCTGGTTGACAACTTCATAACTAGTATAACTAAACGTACTAGACTTTACAACGTTATTTACTAGTCTATCAACGAGATCAGACACCAGTTAATAACGATTTACTTTGTAATGAGACTGTAAATCGTGGATGATTAATTAACTAAATAAACTTGTTATCCAACCTTGTTGTTTTCCAATACATTGGTTAACCAATTTTACGAATGAAACAATGTAATTATCATTTGCTACAATACATGTGCGATCAGATTATAATGTGGTAGATACAGCTTTTGTATGTTCGATATTATATTATTTTGGATAAACCGAGTGCCTTCGCATGCATTTATTCTATGCGTTCAAAATTTAATAACGTGCCTTCGGAAGTTTTCGCTAGTTGGCCAGCATACCTAACACAATTTCGACTATCGTTAAACTTCGACCGTTTACATCTGAGAAGTCAAAATACCAACAACTTTTTAAGTAAGCTGGACCGGACAAAAATATCACAAAATATGTATTGGCACCAAAAATTTGATTGTAAGAGGAAACCATGTCAAAAGGAGCAATAACTTCTTTGTTGTACTTTTACAATCATAAATAAATAGGTCACGAGGACAGAAATCCACAGGGGGTAAAACAAATTGTAAAAAATCGTCCGGTCAAGTTTGATGTGCAGACAGCTCACTTCCATGTTTCAAAATCGAAAATGATAAGTGGAACGTTCGCCGCGCCGCGCCTCAGGGAATATTCAGACGATGCGTTCGGTTGAGAAAGTCTAGGCGGTAAACACATTTTGCTAAGCTGCATTTACATTCATAATGTATTGATTTTACGCTGAATAGAAGAGCTTCGTGATATTACGTGTTGTGTACGTAAGTACGGAGTTGTGTAAGTAAACGCTAACAACACGCCCGATGTAAGCCGAGCGAGAATATTGCAAACTGTATCTCGTCGCTCGTGGGCGCTTCAAACGTGAGGTGCATTATGAAAAATCTGTATTTTGCTATCAAGTACGGGGTGTGTGTCTTTGTGGCTTGTCGGCGACTTCGTCAACTGCGACCATGGCAACTCGGCAGCACTCGGAAACTTTCGCCCGCGGACGACGCGTCGTTTGCATAGAGAAAGCGCTCGTTTTGTTTAAAGTTTTTCTTTTGTGAATCTAAAGTGCTGTTTTATTTTTCACGTCGCAGTTTTTGGACTTACAAACGTCTGGGAAAAGGATTTTCTTTTTGGCCTCGGCCGAATTTAATAAAGAAAATCTGTTGAGGCGCGGTACAGAGACGTTGAGACGTATTGTGAGTGGTAGTCACGCACAGAGGCGTTGCTCGCAGTACGTACGGTGTTTCATTTCCTGAGCTCTTGGCGCCACTAATTAAATATTAGAAGAACTTGTTGCCAGATTTCATTTAAATCTCGTAAAGCGTCGCGAACTTGAGACGGAAATTAAAAATGCTGAACGTTTTATTGTTAAAGTTTATCTTAGTTTTGTGAGACGAGACTGCGCCGTTGAAAACGTTTTGATTTTAATTTGTTCCAGATCCTGTTCACGGAATTTTATTTCGCCTCGCATTTATATACGAAAGCTTATTTCTTACTTGATGGTTGCGATGTTGCCTGCCGATAAAATAATTAGATCCTACTTATATATATGTATATATTATATAATATAATAACATAATTACATTATAATAATATAAAAATATAAAGAAATATTAAAAATGTGAAAGTTTGTATGTTTGTTACTCTCTTTGGACTTCTCACTTTGGATGAAATTTGGCACACAGATAGATTATAACCTGGATTAGCACATAGGACTTTTTATCCTAAAATTCCCACGGGATCGAGACTTATGCGGGTGAAACCGCTGGGAGCTGCTAATAGATAAATAAATAGTAGTAGTAAAAGAGAATAGTAGGTGATAGTAGTGATAGTTAGATAAATATACAGCAATAATAAGACCTCTAATAAAATTTCCCAAGTCCTAGGCATATAACACAATGGCATGCGGACAATACTTACTACCGCTTTTAGAAATAATAATTCCAAGTGACTAAAAAAAATGCCACTAACTCTTTATTAAATATAAAATACACGCTCGATTTATTGCATATTCTACTTACAATAAAGCCATGCAATACCCTTACCTCCCCCGCATGCACCCTATTTCAGTTGCAAAAAATTACAATACGACTTATCTAAGCCAGTTTTTACAACTTATTAATAACTTTAATCAATATTCTGTAGATTTTCCTTATTGTTGATATTCTTCACTATAGAGGTGGTTGAACGTAAACCAAGCCAAGGAGTATGTAAGGATTGTAGCAGCCGGCGTTCTGGAGTTTCTGCCTATCCCCATGGGAAAACGGCGTCAAGCTATGTGCGTATATTCTGTAGAAATATTCGTATAATACGCGTCCATATTCAGAAATATACTCACCAAGTTTACACCGAAATCTCGCCTCAAATACAGCAGCTTGACGTCGACAGCGTTTGTTTGTCGAAGCTCAAGTCGACATTGTGAGAGTCAATAAACGATTTTATGCTCGAATAACTATGTTAATGGCGCCGGCAACCACAACAAAAACATTTAACGTCTTGCAGGAAACTTGGTAACTGGGTGCCTATTGCGTAGAGTTTTTTGTGACTACGTAATTATGCAGAACATACAAGTATTTGTAATTTAGATCAGTGGCTATTTAATCTGTCGACGTATGAAACAAGACAAAATTAGTATATTGTGTTCGCATCTCAGTTTCCAAAAATATAAACAACGATGTGTACTTATTTGGAAAAATAACTACATAATTATAATAATTACATTTAAGGTTCAGTTTGCTACCACTTTAACTTTATTACTTTTTCAATTTTCAAGAGTCAACTTAATTTCACTAAAACTACCGCTACTACTAACTTAAAGTTGATATATATATTTAGTTAAAGTGGAAATGACATCAATTGGAAACAAGGATTTGAATAAACTTTGGTATGTTGCATTTTTAAGCTAAAATCCTAAAGCATGAATGTCCAGGAATACCGCCTCTCCAAATTGAAAATGATTTATATCATGTTTTCAGTTTTTGTGAGAATGCCATGTAGTATTTTTCAGAGTTACGTTTTCATTTTCAATGCATGTACAATTTTGTATCTGCAATCCGTAACGCAGTGCTCTGTTTGTACACAATAAGCCTTTCCTTTGTTTCTTTGTCGCTGTTTTTAGTAGCGAGCAAAAAACGGAATCGGCTTGTTTCGAAAGTGGTGCAGTATCGGAATTATTCGTGGTTTTTGCAGATCTTGCGTAGACCTGGTTGACAATGATCATGATTGACTTGAACTTTCCTTCATTATTTTCGTTACGGTAATGACGGGATTATAGACCGTACGAACATTTCTTCACAGTCTTGTTTAATATTCATAATTTGCCCCACGCTGGTAACAAACAAAATCTGAAAAAACTAAGTGTAGGATTGGAAACTTCCTTCAGTTTTTTTGAAAGTCGATAAACGATTAATCTACAAATAGACCAGTTTTATTCTTCTTCCACAAGAAGACATTTTGTTCAATGTTTCTAAACTTATAATATATTAACTATCTCAATATTTTTTTCTTTTCAGGTAAGTCCCAGTCTCGTTTCCAAGTCCGCTCGATTGGTAGGTATAAAGTAGGTAAAAGGGTTTCACTCAATCCAGGTGTGAAGACAAAAGGTGCTCTCAATTGTCTGAAACACAATTGTAATCTAAGAAAGATAAGTTTGGGGCAGGTATTAATCGTTAAAAGGAAAGATTAACCCTTTCATTAAAGTAAAGAAGGAAGGAAGTCGCAGAATCATCAATTATACGAATTAAAAAGTTGGCACTTTTATTTTCAGATTGTTTTTTTTTTTTGTTGAAAGTTCAACAGACTAACTAGCGAGTGAATTTTTTGGTAAAATCTGTACAACGTTTGAAAAGTGGTTTACCTGTGTTTATCTATACATACCTATTATAAATTAAAGTCGTTTTTCATGTTTGTCTGTATGTCTACGTTGTTCTTCTTAAACACGCAACAGATTTTGATGAGGTTCACCATCGTTTAGAGACTTTATTCCGGAAGGTTTATGTGTATAATACGTTACTATTAAAGTTATTATAATAAAGAAATCTCGATGTTTAGTCAAATCCAAAAAACCGTGCGAAATAGGAGCGGGTTGCTAGTGTAAAATATAATGCAATGCTAATATTAGGTACACACCACATACCACAACCATAAGTTATTTAAATTGTTGTGGTTCAAAGTTTTAATGCATTAATAAGACATGGAAAATGTTATTCGCAGCAAAGCAATGGTTTCAAGTGGTTTTGAGTATCTAGTCGCATACATTGGCTCGAGTTATGCCCGCCATACTAGTTTGAAAATAACAATTAAACTACATAAACATTGCTTTGTGAGCTCGAGCGCACTGCGCAGCCGAGTCGAGCACAAGAGGTTGCTCCATGTAGATCACTAATAATGAATTTACGGTTCGATAAATATGTAAATTTCAACTGGAAGGATAGCAAATTAATGCTTAATTTCTCTGTTCTGTTTTGCATAAATTTCACAAATATATTCCTAAACCCCTTGATAGACGCCAGAAGCAGAATTTGGAGGCCAACAAATAATACAAAATGGTATACGTTACTTGTTCGTGCCTTATTTTGGGACCAATTTGTTATTGGTAAAACAAGTTTTAAAGAGATATCTGAATTAATTTATTGGCTTACAAGTTGGACAATTTAAACTTTTAAGTGTAGGTGCTTAGGTACACTCTCGGAAGTGGTTTGTTTGGCTGTTCTAGTTGTTGTTGGATTGATTTATGATTAATTTCTGTGTAAAATAATTGAGTTGTTCACAAGTAATCAAAGCCGGATGAACTTAAATGCTTGAAAGTCAAATGCGGACATTCAATTCGCATAAGCCAGTAGAAAATGAACTAAATAAATTTTCAAGTTTAGACGGTAGTTAAAGCACCTCCTTGCGATAACACTGAGTAATTATAAAAAACACACGAGTGCCCAAAAAGGAGTGTAATGTTTTTAGGGTTCATGTATGTATCGGGGGACCTGTTAGATTAGAAAGTGTTCCACAGAACGGTCCCTCGACTGCAATAACAATTTTATCAACTTGTTTTTTTAATTTTTAGTTAGTTTTTTAGCAGGGCGTTTACATTTCGTTTTCTTTCTTCTATTTACAATCTATTTCGTGTACAAAGCGTACAAAATTAGTACTAGAACAAGGACACTGAATATAGGTAGGTATGTACGTATATTCCAGAAGATTATCATACTTTATTACAGACACGCTTTATAAATTTTACAAATCTTTACATTACATAAATTATAAATTAAAGTCGCTTTTCGTGTTTGTCTGTATGTCCGTGTTGTTTTTCCAAACCATGCAACAGATTTTGATGAGCTTTTCACCATCGTTTAGAGAATTTATTCCGGGTACGTTAAAGTTACATATAACTAAGAAATATCGATGTTTTGTCAAGTCGTAAAAACCGTGTGAAGCAGGGGCGTGTCGCTAGTATTCCATATTTCATTAGGTACCTATTTTCCCTTCTACTTCGTAAGATGCTAAACTTAAAAAAACGTTATCCTATTCCCGAGAAGGCATAACGTTGCAAAGTTTATAATTAAACATATTTTATTTAAAGCCGCAGAAAATTTTATATAAGGAGTAATACACATGAGATGAATTAATACCCGGAATAAGAGCAAGGACTTTACCCCGCAGACGATCGTAAATTTACTTCATAAAGAGCACAATTCGAGGCAGTCCTATATAAAATTAAACGCTTAACTTTTTCGGGCCACTTCCTCAAAATGTTCTCTTTTATTTCTTTAACCATTGACGTGCTCCCGCGCAAAAAATGGCCATTTATGGTTCGTTAATCAAGTCATTAAGTACTTGACCAGTAAAAGTGTAGCGTTCCCGACTGCTGCTGAGACGTAATTAAAGTCAACGGCCACTTTTATTATTCAATAGGTACTTGCCACAAACTGAATTGTGCGGAATAGGCTGTTCTTTGACCATTTTATACCAACTTTTCTCTAATGTTGCGACTTTGATGTCGTCTAAATAGCTTCTTAAATACATTCGTTTGTACTTAAAGTCGATTCTCCGTTCCGTCACTTTGATATGGCAACAAGCCGGCCAATTAGCGAAATAAAGATTAAAGTGAACGAATTTAGATTGCCATTACAAATAGTAAATTCAAATATTTGATATTTGAAACTTAGAAGGAATTTATCTATGTGGAATTTTCAAATTTTCCTGTTTCTCGAGTTAATGGAACCGTAAGCTTTATCTTAGTAATTAAAGTAGTTCTGAATACAGTTTCAATAGAGAAGGGAGAAGCGTTGTTTATAGCATAGATTAATACTTCAAATAATTATATTTGAACACATTACACAACTAAATTTATTTAATACGTTAAATCTTAAGAGTGATGCGCTAAGGTAGCCCGCGAAATTCAAATTTTCTTAATTTTTTTGCAATTTGCAGGTCAGTGTCAGGTTGTTTGTTGATTAAAATAATGATTCCATAAAAAATATGGCTTTACAGAATTATATTCCTTAGAATCAGCAATACAAATCCTTAAGTTAGAATAATTGCCAAATGTCATGATTTCATGACAGAGTCATTCATCATACTTATGTGAACTTAGAGAGTCGTATTGCTGATTTTAATGTAAATTCTGTAAATCATACTTGTTACGGTCGCGAATCATTATTTTAATCAACATACAACCCGATACTGACCTGCAAATTGCAAAAAACGTAAGAAAATTTGAATATCGCGGGCTGCCCTGAAGCTCTCGCCTTAAGCTTTGACAAAACAAAACACGCTACATGTCTACAACAAAATACATATCCAACAAACATTCCGCCTTATTAGGACCACTGGGTATGGGAAAATAAAACTTCTATTAATACATAGGTACAACTTTTTTTGTACCGCAGTGTGCCACATAGTCCTAGGTTCATATTAAATTGCACAGCTGTTGTGGCAGGCTGTGATATTGTAACGGCGGCGCAAACTGTCATGTGGGCAGACTTGGCCAAGTAATTTGATCAGGAAGATGGGCAGTAACCCCCTGTGTGTGAATAATTATATCACGATGTAGGCACCAATCTATCTGACAGTATCTTATGTCAATATTCAGAGGTGCAGTTAGTAGGTAAACATGACATAGACTGACGACATAAAAAAAGTGCCTTTTAAAATGAAATAAATTTTTTGAATACCGCTTTTAATTGATATTATAAAAATAGATTTTAGATTTAATACTTCTATGAAGAAAATGTACAAGAAAGAAAGTTCGTTCTTTTTCTATATTTTTCTGGATTTTTTACTTTTTATTAGATTATTTAAAACTAACCCCCTTATTCATAATCGCCGCTTAAAGTTGAGTATTATTTAGCGCCTGTTTAACTATACATTTTTGACTTTTAACTTTAAGCAACTTTATGATTATGAGAACGGTTGTAATTGCTAACGACTTTCTTTTTGGTGTTCTTTAGATAGGTATTAACTGCATAATCTGCCTAGATTGCTTAAAAATTAAGATAGTTTGGACAAGGACAGGATGACGAAACATAATCAAGACATTGATGTTTGCTCTCGGTCATGTCAGGCTTCAATGTTTGTTAATTGATTGATAATTCTGATTAGTCTAATAACCAACTAGCAATAGCAACACACTATCTATCTACTATCATGTTGGATAATTCTGCTTATCCCACAAACGGTGCAAGCGAGATAATACCTTCCCGCTGGTTTACTACAGTTTCGCCGTTTGAGTTGGTATCACCTTGGGAGTCAGTTTGTGCGGAACGCGGAGCGTAACGAGTAAAGTTATAAGTAGGATCAGCAAGCTTTTAAATTAAATAATCCTTTATAGAATAATCTTTTTTTATGTACTTTAGAGCCTGCCACTGGGGCTTTAGGGATACAATAGATAGAGTCCTATTTGTTTTTTGGAACATTGATTAAGATTGAATTTGATTTCGTTTATGTAAGCCTGACTTGAAGAAGGATCGTGAGTAGAATGTGGTTGTAGTAGGGACAAAGTCATTAAAATGTCAATGTAGTGTTAACAATAGGAGGAGCTCGTGGCTACGTAATAACAGCCGCACGGGTCGATCCCTCAGGTTAAGCTACGCTTGCCGGGGTTGGTCCGTGGATGGGTGACCATCTTTACATATCGAGACTCCTCCGTGCCTCGGAAAGCACGTTAAGCTGTTGGTCCCGGCTGTAATTTGTGGATCTTTACGGGTCGTCAGAAGCCCGAAAGTCTGACAGCCAGTCTTACCAAGGGGTATCGTATTACCCGGTTACTAGGTTGTGGAGGTCAGATAGGCAGTCGCTTCATGTAAAATACTGGTATTCAGCTGCATCCGGTTAGACTGGAAGCCGACCCCAACGTAGTTGGGAAAAGGCTAGGCAGATGATGTAGTGTTTTAACAATAGGAAGCATCAACTTATATACCTACAGGGTCAAATAAAATTAGGTAGCGAAAATTCGCGGACGTGATGGATATCTATATCTGAACATAATAAAAACAAAAAATAACCGCAAGTAGTGTATATAGTCACTTGAAATATTAGTTTAAAAATCAGTGTAAACTTCATAGATAGGGATAGATATCCTAACACAATAAAACAAACTTATTTTCTCAATTTATACTTCTAGTAAAGAAACTACCAGCGGTCGTTGACCCCCAAAAAAAAGAACATCAAATATATATTTTTTGCTAAAAGTTTCGTGTTCCCACAAAAAAAGAAAGTGTTCTTAACCTATCACGTCTGTGAAGTTTCGCTAGCTAATTTAATTTTACCCTATATTTTTTTGGTTTTAGGGATAAGGAGCATATTGTATGTCAGTGACGACCTTATGGGTCTTACTACAAAAACAACACTTGTTCAACGTGTGCCTAATCTTACGTCAGTCTTACGTCAAACTTCATACATAAAGGTCGTGTTTAAAAGATGTTTAAGGCTAAACAATTGATAAAGATTATTTTGCGGTAATAAGGCATATGTTTAGCTTTTAAAATCATTCATACACAATATACTGCCTTGAATCCTCATCCTCCTCGTCTAATGTAATTATTATAAGCACTATTCATACAATTTACCTATCTTAATAATCATATGCTTCATTTATCTACTACTAATAGATGAATGAAGCATAGGCCAGTAATTTCCCCAAACAACACAACAAAAACCTCTTTTAATAAATACCCTAAATAGGGCTAATAACCATGTTACATGTCATGATTCATTCGTATCGTTTTTAATAAGGTTCACTGAATGGGATCCTCTCATACAATGTGAGGTTGATGAGGTGAAATTTGTTGGAGCCACCGTCAATTTCCCGGATCCAATTATTGCCACATTGTTGGCTGCAAACGCAATATTACCTATATATTTACTCGCTCCGTTTTATCAACCAGAATGGCATTTTGGATGGTCTCAAAATTAATAAGTGTATACGGTTAATTTTGGTTTTCCAGGAATTCTATTGATATTTATGGAAATACTGGCAAAACAAGCAAAAGATTGTTATTGAACACCTACTGAGAAAACATAGTAACTCGGGACATAAAATAAATGAAAAACATAAACCTAATTTAGTTGGGATTGAACCTCCAGCTCTAAATTTTGTGATTCTAATCCCAGAAAAAGCTCACTAACTAGTAATAGAAAAAAAAAATACAGTCTATGGAGCGTTAAACGCATCTGATGGATCCAAAATTAGTATTCCAACAGTTGGCGTGTAACCTACATACATAGATACTGATAGTGACAAACGATGTCTGATCACTTAATAAACAACCCATGTTAAAGCCATTATTTCCTTGCTTTAGGCACAATTTCACTCTGCATTGGACACGGATCCTATATACTCATTATTACTAAATTCGATCGTGTGTCTTCATTGGATAGTTATTTTATTATTACGAGCAGTAACAATTGTTGAGATGTAGAGAATGCTCTCTTGGGTCATAATATTTTCACCATGCTTATAGACTTTCGACAATTCCAACTTTACGGGAAATAATATTCCATGTATGTCTTTTTTCGGTTTTAAATTGACACCTTTTCACTTTCAGTATTTTTACCAGCTACGTGTCACTCTTTCACATTATCGACCATTGAAAATATGTGACGACACAAGAGAAACCATCACATTGAAATAGTCTGACAAAAATAGCGAAGCACAAAGTCTATAGCATAACCCACTCTTTGAAAAATTATCATAATTCACTTTAACATCAAGTACTTATTTACTTAGTCCAGATTTCCCTCATCCTCTCTCATCTGTAGACCCTTGGATACAATATTGTCACTCCAAATTGTGTTATTCCCACAACGTGGAGGTTGTGGGAATTTTGGGACTCGTGGCTAGTAATTTTAAATGTCTATGATCCCTCGTTGTCAAATATCATGTACAGGTGCTGTGGTCACAAAGTTCTGTTTGACCTTTCACTTAATACGGAAAATTGATTTTATTTATTTATTTATTTAATACTTTAAGCACATAAATGTACAGAGGCGGACTTAATGCCATAGGCATTTTCTACCAGTCAACCTTTTGATTTTGTCGTGAGCTTCCATAATTTCAAATTATGGAATAATTAAATTTTTGTTCTAAGTGTTTCTATCGTACCTATGTTTTACTTAATGAGATAAGAAATGGTTTTTTTTTATCTTTCTGCCACAGTTACATCTTATTTGTTTTGATTAAAAAGTTTAGGCTCACTTGGATCGTGATCAAATTCAATATTAATTAAGCTCCGAGCTTTTATATATTTGTTCAAACGGCCTTGTATATTAAACAAAGTTTGTTGTTACATAATAATATTGAATTCTAGGTAACTATGTTTTGTAACAATATCGTATTATTTTGTTAAAATAAAAGGTCAGACCTCACATTACTCCAGTTTTGAATAGAGGTTGTAAAAGCTTTTTGTAAGGCTCGTAAGACATAACAGGATTACCTACCTTTAATTAGGAACATCAGAAATATTTTAAAAGCTTGAATATAATGTTTACCTATAATCCCAATAATAAAGCCTAAGTTTAATGAAAAATAAAACATATTACATTAAAAACATATTATTTTCTAAATGTAAACAGGAAAACTGACTGGTTTTACATTTAAATGGCGTTATTTAAAAAATGGTTAAATTGGTTTAAAAACTTATTAAAAATGCAAGACCATCGTCTGGACTACTCACTATGCAGACTCAAAAACTATTAAGATCGACACGATACCAAATAAATAAAGAAACTGTTTCAAATTTAACGTAATACAAGATCGAGTGATATTTACTCACTAAACGTTGGCGAGATTGGCGCGGATCAGCGGCATTTACATCAGCCGGGAGAGATCCTCGCCATATTTATTTATCGCTTTCGATAGCTTTGGCGAGAGGCTGCAAATTACCAGAGACCCCACGCTACTGCAATTTCGCAAATTGCTGATTTTACTTCTGCCGAAGGCAAGACGTTTTAAATTGCAACTCGTTAAATGCATTAAAGAGTAACATCTTCGACTCACGGATTCCAACGTGAGCCAAGTTTTGAAAGACATGTTGTTCACGATATTGTAATTATGAATGAGCTATACATATTTATAACGTGTACATCTGTTGTTTATTTGTGAACTCCAAATTTTGGTCATCGACATCGTCGGAATGCTAATGACTTGTTGTGATTACAGCGGAGGCTTCTTATTCTTACTTATTCATAACATTATTATGAAATTTCTGTGGGGAATTTAAGTTTATATAAACTTGAACAAAAGTCAACAGAATTGTTGAAGTAAAAGTAAGATCCAGTACAAAGAACGGTAGCATCTTTACTTTCTCCTTGCTTCGCCTATATTTCTGTATTAGGTATGTGGGTAGCGCCTTCCTTGTATGGAACAGATAAATAAGTCTGTTGTACATTCAATTTTATGTTTTAATCAATATAAATAACGAAAAAGAGAACGCACTACAATGATAGTAGCTTATAGTAACGAAGATATAACTCACAGATAAGATATAAGTTTAAATACTAACCGATTAAAAATAGCACCCAATTGTATGAAGTGTAACGAATCAACATAAATTACGAAACTTTACACCGGAGCTAGCAGTTATTGCGATAAATTGCTCGTTGTCGAGTTCATTAACGAGTTACTCGCACGCAAGCACAGCGAGTACAAGGCGTTTTTCATAACCGAAGCAGACGGCCTTATGCATATTTGATGGAGCGTGGCAGTGCTTTTAAGTACCTGTCAACGTTTGCTGAGGCGGCAGCGAGCCAACTAATTAATCTAACCACTTGTTATAACACGTATTACGATGGTGATAAAGTCTAATTTACATTGTTTGTGAGTTTAAAATAACGTGGTCCAACATAGTGGAACGCTCCAAGTATATGTCAAGGGCGACGAGGTTGACTTGCATGCAAGTTTAACACTGCACCGTGTGTTATTGATGATAAATATGTGTATTGCAAAGAACCGTGAAATTGCAAAGTTATTTTTTAAAGTCCTCATTAGTGCTTGCTGTAATATTTCATAATAGTTTTGTCTGTAAAGGCTACGAAATAAGCTTGTCAGTAATTTGTCATGGCCATTCTCGCAGGTGGATGAGTTGAGGAAGGTCATGGTATGCATGCTCTGCGATAAATATCTAACGCTTATTGTACACTAATGAGCTATGAAGCCGTGCTTGATTGATTGTTAATCAATTTCACGGATGCTTCGAATCACTGCTACTATTATGGTTTGGTATTTAAATCTAGTCGGTACAAAATTTCGTGGAGCGTAAATCCATTCAAAAAATCAATTATTTTACGTTAATACGGCTGCCACTGTTTTTTGTTCGGTAATTACGAGAGAAGCAAAAACAAGGGTACGCAGCTGCCTTATAATTACAATTATCATAGCAAAATTATAAGTTGTGGTGCGTACGACCGACACTTAATAACAAAAGCGGCGCGGGCGCAGAGTAATGACACAAGAACGCTTGCGCTGTTGCTGTAATGCAATGTGGAAGAATGCAATTTGCGTAATTAAAAGCGAAAATGAGGTCCATGTGTCTACACTGTGATTAAATCTTGTCTCTACAACTATTATGAGCACAATTACATTTAATGCTCGAAGCGAGAGCGAAACTTTTCTCCTCATAACACCGCGTGTAGAATGTGACCTATAAAAAACAATTTAGATTCCAAATCCCGGGAAAATGCTGCCTTCCGCCGGTTTATCTTTATCCAAAGGGACTCTATTCGATACATTTTATAAGACTCCATTTGCCTTTAATGTGAAATTTCTTTTTATACAGCATAATAAGATTTTGATTTCGTAAAGATTAAATTCGAATGCGAAATAAGGTTAGCAGAAAAATAAAATCTGTTCCCATTTTCTTGCTTTTCATTTCGAAACTGACAATACCTGATTCAGAATATTAAAATTGGAAACACATCAAACGACAGCCAATCCAATATGACAAAACATATAAGATGATTCAACAATTTCACAAAAAGACAATTGCAAAGCCCGGAGATCGGGTGCAGTGAATCAAACGGAATCTTACTACCTACATACAATAAATAATACCGGACCACGAAATCTCGCGGAACAAAATACAAATTCGAAAATCGGGGTACAATAAAGTCGGATAGGTACCTTAACTGCCTTACTTTCTATTTCTTGCTGTAATTATATATTATAAAATTATAAATAAATAAATTATATTATATAGGTACCTAATATAATATAATTTATTACATAACATATTTAATAAATTTATTATATAAGACTATATTTATTTAAATAATAAATTTTATAAAATAATAAGTCCTACATTCGGTCCATACCATTAAATGCCCACGTTGGCAGTTTATAAAAATACTGCAGTACGTAATAGGTTTATCTCCGTTTTTTTCCTCCAGGACTCAGTTTGGATTAGCCGCCGGAAGATTTATAGGTTTCTTACTGTAAGTTTAGCAGGTGCGTGTGTCAGAATGTCGCTTGTAAGAGGGAAGGCTTTGTTCTACATTTAAAGGGGTTAAGACGAGTAATTTGTCTGATTTAATATGTTACTTGCTTGTTTTACCGATATTTTAAGTCCTTTTTATGTTAAATGAAAGGCTTTAACAATAAAAATCTTCATAAAGTCACAACCTAAAGAACTTCTTCATAATCATAAACAACCTATAATGCTGCTGCTGTTGGGACACAGGCTTCCTCTCGGTGAAAGGGAAGCCTCCTCTCTGTAAAGAACATAACAGTGGTTGATTAAAACTAAGAAGTACAAGTAGCTACTTCATTGTCTCTATAATTTTGCAACTCTATTGAAAGAGAAAATATTTTCACTCGCCCACAGCCAACCCTATCGTGCATTAGCGTTACACAATCGACTAAACACAGACAATCTTATAAATACACCACTATATTCTCATTCCGCTTAATGACTACATAGTACACTTTACTTTTAATTAACAACCGACGTTTTTAAATGAAAACAAAGACGGGTGATTGCCAATGAATCTGTGGGGCTTAGCCAAATAGGTTTCCGGGACATTTTAGATCGTCCTCCAGTGTACAATGGACAGAACCGTGTTCTTTGTTCGTCCATCTCGATTGCCCGATAAACAAGCCTTACTATAAAGAGATCCGACTGGGACTCGTAAGAACATCCAACTATTTGAGGAAAATACAGGGAAGGAAATCGCTTCGATTCCTGCAAGCGTCGGGTAAACAGAACACTTTCTAGCGATAGAAATGAATCTATGATCGATGTCTGTAACACCTTTATCTAATGCGGCTATTAAACGAGGTTTTGCTCGTGTATTCAATGTCAGGGACAATGTTCCGGGGTTCTTCCGCTGTATAATTTTGGTTTTAAATTGTTCCGACCACTTTGACCTTTATAAAATTAGGTTACTTAACGTTAATTTAGTATCTTTTTTCCATTCGGGAATGTTCTTTTGACTGATCTAATCTAAAGTCGTCAAGT
The DNA here is from genome assembly GCA_949152455.1 of Lithophane leautieri. Taxonomy (NCBI): domain Eukaryota; kingdom Metazoa; phylum Arthropoda; class Insecta; order Lepidoptera; family Noctuidae; genus Lithophane; species Lithophane leautieri. The sequence goes on from OX424467.1 coordinate 8,400,135, forward strand.
CTAGATGTTTTCCTTATAACTGTGGAATATTAACAATTTTTTTAATATTCATTTTATTTTTTATAAATTGAACATTAGTTTACAAAGAAAGCTTCAAAGGAATTTTGTTTCTGCCTGCGTAACAAACGCATACAAAGCTCATTTAAGCAAACATAACTTTAGCAACGAGACGATTTACATCAAACTACTTACTATTCAACATAGATCAACATTAATACATCAGCGTATTTACGATAATTATCATTACCCGAATGCTTATCACTGCTGATCGGGGTATTCAATCCAAGACGCACGCCTTTGGCAGCTTCCCTGAATATTAATGGAATGATATGTTTTAGTGCGTGCCTGACGCTGAAACATTGCCAACAGCAATCCAAGGGAGACCGTAAACATCCCGTATTGAAGCTCCACTAAATATATAGGTACCTATCTCCAGAAGGTCAGCTCTTTACAAGGGATAATTAAAAATCTCTTAGGAGGTCATTGTACTCATCATTATGTACGAATTTTACTGACTCAGCATGTTCGCACAACTCGACAGCATGTAGGGAACAGCTGCTTTTTTCTCGCGATTTCTGTATTGGTCCCAATAAAAAAGCAGTTCATGACAATGACGATTACAGTGACCCCCTTTAGAGGTTTTAAGTTATTTCAATTTATTACACCTTGTACAACGAATGAATACAGAGTTCACACATAAAGCCGCATTCTAACGGAGATTTCAAACTGACTCAAACGAATGCCAGTCGCGAGAGTGCTTGCACTTGTTGTACGTGAAGCATATCTAAGGACTGATTTCACTAATGAAACTGAACGAGATACGCACATCTAAACTGCGTTCAAGAGCTGGAGAATATTGGTAAAAATTCGGTTTGAATGTGTTTATCCCGTTTAGTTTCACTGGAAAATTCGCCGTGTGCGTGCGTTTTTCCTGGTTGTATGGAGCCAGCCTTCTGTACCTATCCATTTTGTGGAAGCTCTGTGCATTATTGAATAACTTCTACAGAGCAATAACATTATAGGAACGTATTAATTCCAGGAATTGGCAACAAAGGACCGAACGATTGAATAATTTTCTGAGAATAAATGCAAGACAATTTTAAACTAACGGAATTTATTTTAGTTTTTAATTTGTTGTGATAATTTTGTTTTGACAGGAAATGAAATTCAGTAAACAGAACTCTCAGGAGAAGCGAATGCTTTGAAAGGGTGTAAACTTTACTTTCATGAATACAAACAAAAACATTTTATCTTTAAAATTGTAGGGCTGGAACATATTTTTGGGACGCAACTGTGGCTTTATTCACATGATGAAATATGGCACGGGAATATGGTAAAGCTGCACAAAAACGTCCAAATGTCATAGGTAGCAGTTTCATATCCATGCGTAGATTAAAACCTCATACATGCTCATTGTTCATTGCAATGCAAAAATTGATTTCCCTTCGCTATACATTACCTACAACTGGGGCAAGATTAATTGTCGTGCGACAAATTACTGACACACTTTGTTTGAGTAGAGCCCGCCATATCATTTTATAATTGGTCACGATCTGGTACCAGCCTAGCTTTAATTCCTTCCAGTGTTTGTTTGTACTAATGCTTATCACTGTTAATATTTTGTATAGTTTGTTTTTAGACATCTCAAATGCAGCTATAGATGCATTTTAGATAAACTATTTTGTTCGTAAACTCGTGATGGATTAGAAGCTGAAGATAACGCACCAGTAGGTTCTTTACTTTAGTTCTCATTCATTCAGTTAATCATACTCTTTATTACCTACTCAACGAGTATTTGAGAAAAACATTATAATCCTCCAATGTTGCAAGATGTTGCATGAGCGTTATAGGTAACTTAGAACAACCTGAGTTAACAAGAACAGTGCAAAATGTGAATTAGTCAAAATTATAGTCACCACGTTCGTTACTTTAAAACAAACGACACCTGATATGATCAAGTAATTTGAGCGGGAACTTGTTAATTACATTAATTCGACGATATGATCTGAACAAGTGTAATTGGACTGGATCACGGCATGTTCGTATTACAGCCAGAAGGCGCCCTAATCGACGCTCATTCCACCGCACATTAGAACTGCACGTAATACCTCTCCACACGATTAAATTAAACGCTACAACTACAACTTTGAAATAAGTTTATAGGTTTCAAGTGATGGCCTTAATGATAGGGTGAGAGATGTTTTATCCCTTGTTTACATGTAGCATTATCTCGTTTTAATTTTCCGAATGCATTACTTTGACGCTGTCGATAAAAGATTGTTCACACAAGCGTAAACACACGCAGATGCCTCAGCTAGAAGGAAAACGATATAAACAATTGACGCTGCAATAAAGATAGTTTTCTCACAAACTCAGGCATCGCTGGAGGTAACGCTCATGTGAGCAGCCACTTCATTATCGAACGCTAACTTCAAAAGTGCTGCACAAAGACTCACACGTCATAACAGACACCCTTCACAGGAATACCGAAGCTCTACAGTTAAGAATCAAATTGACTTCTGGACAATTCAATTAAGCTGCACGGTGAGTGCAAGTTTGCAAACAACCGTGCGAGAAGCTAGCCAAGTTCCCTAGAACAAGTTTATCAAAGAGATTGTAGCCGAACAAGTTAGCCTTCGACGAACAGCCTTTACGTTTATACGAGCACTGTTTGTTCGCATCTCCGTACGGGAATGTAAATTTGATTTATTTTGGCGCACCTATACATAAACATAGGTGTCTCTGCCTATGTGTCAATATACAAGACATGTTATTGACGATCAAAGGATTTTGAGAATCTCACGTTGAACCAGATAAGTCGATTTTTTTTGCCGATACGTGCCTTTGATGTCATTCGACGGTTGTCAATTTCTGATACAGTGTGTTCTTGGATAGGTTTTATGTCACCAGTCGATTGATAAATATTAAGCAATCCATCTTTCGATAAACGAATCATGTCAGCGGTAGTTTTCCTTACGTTGTTTTCTGTCCTACTCTAGGAAGAAATCGAAGTATGTTATGTTGTTACCATTTAAAAGTTGTACTTTCCACGCTTAGTCCGGTAAAGTTAAAACGCGTCCACGTAATATGGTCTTTCTACTCTGAACATACATAGATATAACGCATTGAATAATTTTTATCAGTTAAGTCTGAAATAGGTGAGAAACATGAATATGAAAATCATGTCATACATGTGTTCCTATCTATTAAATTATAACTTATAAATAGTCGTGTACCTATACATATCCGAAACCACTTCAAGTAGCCAAACTTACAACTTACTATGGGAGGAACTAACCTAAATTCAGTTATGTATGCAATCCTACCAATGTTAAGGCAGTAGGTAAGTGAACCGACGAATTAAATTATAAGGTTACCCTCACTGTAACTCCATCGAGATTATTCAATTGAGCTTGCTGAATATCAATTGGATCGCAAGTACCAAATCAGGTAGAATAGATCCCAACTGAAATAATATCTTCGTGGTTGACATAGTTTAATAGCATTTAGATTTGTAATAGAAATATTTGTGATTCTGGTAAATTGTCGGACTATTTTCCATTTGGAAACACTGATTCAATATAGGCATTGTCAATTCCAATAAAGGTATGATAAAGAAAATAATCCGTATAAGGCCGTATAATAAAGAAGATTCGTGTGAAGTAATTGGTGAAGGTAAAGGAAAGCTGTTACAAAAAAAGATTAAGTAATTACATTTTATCCGACAGTTTCGGAAAACAGATACGAGTACCTAGAGACAAATTAAAGGTCTTAACTAAGATATCAAAAGCATTTTTCTTTTAAACGATGATAGATCCTCAATAGCCTCTCTTTAAACCAACTGCACAAAAGAAGCGAATACTCTTTTTACGACCAGTAAAACGTAGCTTAAAACTTGCCAAATTATTACAATAGTTTTACATGTACTGAAAAGATGGACGGATAATGTTGCCAGCAATATCATGTAACTACAAAGTAATACTTTATGACATAACTAGTTTTACGATCACCCTGCGTCATGGTCCACTTAGGCTAAAGGTACATTATAATATATAATAATGTACCTGACTACCTGCGAATATTCCAAAGGACTGTTAGTCATAAACCGTGTCACCTGGGTATTGTGAGCCTTCTTGTTAGGCTGCGAATGATCCCAGAACCTGTATACATGATTTAGTATTCCCCAGGACAATTCCCGGGAGGACTAGAGGTGTAACTAGGATGCCTCAGTTATGTTGACGGTAATAGCCTTCAGTAAACGTCCGATTTGCATGTGCTAACAGCTAATGTAGTTAAGAATTAATACAGGGTTATTAGTCGTTTGCAAATATGAATAAATACGCGCATTTACATAATTGCATGATTGAGTCGTGTGTTATTTCACGATTGAAGACTGTCTGTGAATTTAATCAAAGATAAATTTTAAATCAAAATTAGTTTATGGTGACATAACATATTTATTTATTACAGTTTTTGATGTGATAACTTCCTTAGGCGCACATTGCGATCTTTGTGAACAGTGAACAAAACTGAAGTGTCTCCTCGAGTCGGTGATGTTGAATCGGGTATACTCGGCTCCTGTCGGTCGGTGACGCTGAATCGCTTAAACTCGTATCCAGTCATTATTAAATTTTCACTTCTAGAGAGTGGTCATAGGCACAGCTCTTTTTGTTAAAGCTCTTTTTAAAATAAAACAATAATTTTTCGGAGAGGCTTGTGGGCAAAATGTATTTCGTATTTCGCCAGCTCTTATAACCCCCATTCTTCAAATATGAAAATGTAGCCAAATAATATTATGCAAACAGTTTTAAAAACACTAAACTGACGATCATAAAATGTAATATAAAACACACACGTGACTCGCTATAAACTTCAAAGTTCGAGAAAGAGCACATTATGAAACTTTTCCTTTCATAAATTCAGTGCCCCTTCGACGAGAGTTAAGTGAAATTTTGAATTACCCAACGATGCACCAAAGTGTATGGAGTATGGATACTTACTATGATGTATATACCCTTTAAGTGAAAAGTTTTAGGTTCTTAAACTTTAGTATGTACTAAGTTAGGTTTTATCACAACAAAACTGTTTGTAAAAGGTACTTTAAAAGATGCATTTTAAGCTTTAATGCTACTGAAGTTCAGCTCTATTTACCCTGAAGTCTCGATTCATTTGTTCAGTATCAAACAGAGGTGTAAAAGAGCTAATTGGAGTACTACGCTCAAAGGCTTTTCAGTACTTTCTACCTAGTGGGTTTATTATATACATAAATACCAACTCGGAACTATTCATAGAATTGTAACGTATTTTAAGGAAATTCAAGGCTGATGACCTTATAAATATGTTACTTGTACCAGGACAAACATGGTAAAGCCATTTTTTTTCTGGTAATCATGTTTTCTAGGAAAAGCTGTTCAATAGAGATTTCTAAGAAAAATTGATTGATTTTCTAAGAATCAACCTTTATTACTTCTATTCACTTCTAACGCTTCATGAACCAAGTAATAGATAATCATCTAGATTATTTATTACTTTTCAATCTAACTTTTTATTTTATTTAATAAATCCAATTTGCCTTTTAAAAATAGATGCAATATCATGGTCTACGTTATTATTTTAGGCCTTTCTACCAAAATTGAAGAAAACACGCAGCATGAGAAGTATAGTACAGTCAATCGCACGTCCGCAGTAACAATACGACATTGATAACGCTTTTATTTATTTGTAAAGACGGTTTTCATATTACTGCGATTACATGCGGCTGATCGTACTTTAAATACATGTTAACCCTATCACTACAGAGGTACTTCATGAATTCATTATAAAGGTATTTGACCTATGGGAATGAGACTATTTGCGAGCGATAACAGCACTCGTAAACTCATTAAATTGTTCTACCGCAACCCGTTCGCTACAAATTAGATATTTGTAGCATTGCCAACTCGCGGTAATTAAATTTTCCTATTATTAGTACCGGGGTTTGTTTGGAATCGGAACGCAACCGACGTAAGAAGCGTAATTTAAATAAATATATAAGATTCTCTCTATTTCTGATTAAACAGTCAACACATTCGGTGTTATTAGGGTTCCGTACACAATGGGTGCCAACGGGGCCCTATTACTAGGCTCCGCCATCCGTCCGTCTGTCATAGGGCTGTATCTTTGAACCGTAATAGTTAGACACTTGCCTTATTACCACAAAACCGTGTTTAACATAACACTTTTAAACATGACATTTTTATATGGAGTTTGACATAAAACTGACATTAAACACGCGTTGAACAAGTGTCTAAGTTTTTGTGGTAAGGCTCTTGAAATTTCACAGTTTGTATTATTATGGCCGCTATATTAACTAATAAAATAAAGTAAACAATTAAAGGGTAGGTAACAAGAAACCTTGTTTTTACTAAAGTATTTTTTTAAAGACGTAGTTTAAAAAAATCTAGGATAGTATGGAACTCTTCGTGTGCGAATCCGACTGGCACTTAGCCGCTTTTCTTATCAAAAGTAAAGCATTTATTAAAGTGGCGAAGGGTATACGAAGAGCGCTAACGGTTTTTAATAAAGCTTACCTATTTAGTAGGACTGTTTAGTGTACCAAAAAATATTAAAAAGAAAGAAAATAAAAAGTAATGCCAATCAGCATTACAATAAAAAAAAATACCTTAAAAGTATAAATAACAGAAAACAATGCTTTAAATGCCGATAGGGCCTCAGCTCAGCATAAATAGTTATTACTTATTAGTAATAGTAACAGTAATTTCAGTTATTGTCTGAAAGAGGAATGTACTATCTCTAAAAACGCAAATTTCCCATTTTGATATAACGAACCTCATCTTTGATTTAAAGCTGATACCAAGTCATTGTTTCACGTAAACGAAATAATTTCAAGATTAAATATCTTAGCAGCTTACGTAGTAAATTTTGAGTGAAACTCGAAATTACCGGAGGCATTTGGCGTAATGCTCAATTTGTCGAGGGAACGACCGAGAGTGTCCTGGCTTCCCGCGACGATAACAATACCTACTGAAATTACTTTTTAAACAATTTTTTTAATGTAATTCGGTGTTACTCAAATGGTATTTTAACGAACTCCTTCAATCTCTTCGGACCTGATGTATTTTAACGGTATGTACCCATCTTAACAGATTCACTTAACAATTGAATTTATTTTTTGGGCTCAATTAAATTGGATAGATTTTTTACGAGAGAAGGGAAACGTTTGTGTGTTTTTATAAAAAATTCTCGAGACCCAAGACCTCGCCCAAATCTGATATCGATAGCGGCCATCGCTCGTGAAATTCTGAAATTATTCGTAGTTGTCAGAAAAACGGAACCCTTTTCATAATAATATATAGGTAGAATTGTCTAAACCCCAAGGTTTTTTTCAGGAGTGGACCAGTGGGACGGAAAGATAGTAGGATAGTAATGACTAAAAAGGTTTCCGAGTTCCCCGCGTACTTACATCAGGTCTTCCAAACCTTACTCAATTTACACTAATCCTTAGTCAATGAAATCTTTGAGAGCGTAACAGATAGGATTCTGCTCTATTCAACCGTTTTTCACCGAACTGTCACTGTCTATTTCATGTAGGTAGGTTACCTTAACTGTAGATGAGGTTTATTAAATAAATGGAATGACTGGAACTATGCTGGATGCCTAGCCTGGGTCCCTTACATAGTAATCTTTTTAGCCTTAACACTCTTTATTAAATTTAGACACTCTTAAAGGCTCTTACATACTGAGGCGATTCGTCGCGGGACGTGACGCCGCCGCATTGTTCGCCGTGAGACATTGTTTTGTTAAAATTCGCGTCGCGCGACGAATCACCCCAGTGTGTAAGAGCCTTAAGGCGGAGACTGAATTGTAACATCTGTTTGTAGTGTATCGAGTTTTGGACAATGCAAGTCTTTCGTTAGGCACGTTTAACAGCATGTCAACGAGCGCTCTAAAAAGTCCTGAACCAAATGAATCATAATGATCTCGTCTCTCCTCTTGACATCCAAGCGTACCAAACTTTATACCCAAAAAAATATTATAATTTAAGTAAGAAACCAAAAACCTTACTTTTAACGTAATAGACATAACATGAAAGTTTGAACTAGTGTTCTAAGCCTTGAGAAAGTTCACTGAAAGTTTCTAAACAATTACAATGTTTAAGAGAAGCAACAAATAATTATGCAAGTAAGGAAAAAAAATGGATTTTATATTTCGTCAACTAGTTAGTAAACTCCTTGCATTGATAGTGTGGTCTTCAATTGTTTCTAATTTTCACACTACGTGAAACCGCCTGGATTCCTGTAGTACTTAAAACTCCTCTCATGTAAAAGTTTTTTCAATCAAAACTCATTCAATCAAAGCTTAATTCTGTCGAGGGGGAGACAGGGGCTGTCAATAGCAGCAGCCGTTACTAATTGTCGTTAAACTCCTAAGCCAACGTAAAAGGTCTTATGTAACTAGTGGGTCGGTTTGTTTTGTTTTTGGAGACGTCCTGTTAGCTTTAGTATAATGGTTTACCTATATCTTGTTCCAATAGTATCAAATGAAAATGTAAACAAATGGATCTGAAAGTCTACCTGAGGATGCCAATTGGTAGTGCCACGCCACTTACATACTCGGTGCTTTGATTTGCTTATTTAAATAATTAAACCTTAAGTTCTAATTTTAAATTACCTTATTGATGTTTTTAATTTGACATGTGGTTAATTTTATAAACTCAATTTTCTTCGATGATCTTTCAATTATAATTTAATCATGTTATTCACACAATAATTGATGTAAAAAGTGGTGAGATATAAGGTTAAAATACAGATGAATGTGTTACTATTTACCTTTACTGAGTGATTGTGTAAAAATGTGACTTGAACAGGATTTGTTTACTTTTGGAACAGATCATAGGTATCTAATGTGTGTAAATTAAAGAACATTTTAAATTAGGTTATAAGTTGTTAACTTGTTACCCATTCTTAATTATCATTAAGTATTCGAGGGATAATTCTTTATTGAAACTATGTTCAAAACTCGTTCTTGTTACGGACAAGATGAAAATACAACAGAGCTGAAAGCTTAACTAAAAAGTTACAGGTTTTAAATTGGGCAGTTGATACAAAAAAAATAATTTGATACCTCATGAAGTTTTAAGTTTTCACTTACCTAAACAAAAAGAAAACATTGCCTCACCTTCGGCATTTTAAATTGAAATTCTTGATTGATCTGCCATCTTTACTTAAATAAAACACATCTCCAAAAATCTCCATATCAAACGAGTAATTAGGTGATACGTCAATCATTCAGCTATTGAGTTCAGGAGTCGCAGGAAATTAATAAATATGTACAGTCGATCAATCAGCAATCAATCAAGTGCCTGTGTTATGGTAAGCCACAGTAGTGAAACACGTCATTATTTACTTACACACATAGACAGTTAGAATAATCTTGAAAAAGAGTCAATATTACGTACCATCGAAGAAGTTCATATCTATGCACCGTAAGGACTATTTCTGCTTGCAGCGCTCAGCCGTTATAGAACCGGGGCGGTAACAGATGTAGTCATCGTGTTCACGGGATTTTGTTTTGAAACTGCTAAGATATGAAGTTCTTCGATAGTACATATTCAATGAGGTCCGATTATCCAATTATTAAACGCAACATGTTTTCGTTAGCAAACATAATTAAGCTATCAATCAATACGACCACAAGCCATACTGATCACTATTCAGAAAGTTTAGAGTTCAGAATAGTTTGGACTTTTGGAGGTTCTATAGGGCTGTGTACTCAATGTATGCACAGTAAAAGTGTTCGTGGCAGCACAATATGTAGCTGGGGCTGTAAAAATGTCCTGTATAATAGAGAATGTGAAGTGGCCTTTAATTAAAAGTCCACCCGTCGGTCCTTCCCGAACAATAAAACTCCACATTGAATGGTTAATAGTTTTTTTCTCTTTCATTAACAGGCACTTTAAATTTCTAGACTGACCTGTTTGCTTGTTTTGACATCAAGTTCCTTTTCACTTTTAATTAGGCGATATTTGGATTTTGTTATTGTTTTGAAGTTTATATGAGAAACAAAAACAAACATGAGAAGAGTTCATGTCGACTAACGACTAACAAATGAAGTCATAGTAAAGTTCCAGTTTTTTGGAATCTGAAATCAAGTATTGTGTTATTGTTAATTGGATATTACTCCTTTCTTAACTTAAAAAAAAGTTATCAGTGCTTAAAGAAGATAGGCTTCTAAAAACGAGTACTTAATTTTAAGAGCGAATACCTACTGAAGAACCTTTCTTTTCTTTGGGCAGACATAGCTACATACATACCGAAGTTACCGTTTCCAGGACAAAATTTTCGTACCCATCAAAATTTTGCTTCACTAAACCGTGGAAAGGTGGTTCGTCAAAATGGTATCAGCAATATAGACGAAATTGCAGTGGACGTCTTTCAGTTCAATACACTGTGGTGCGCGGTTACAGGCGGTTTTGACACACCTCTGCTCTGGAAACTGCAATATTGGGAATTGACGATGTTGTTTACAGGGATGTGCATATTTCTTTTACATGTGGAGATTTACTTTAGACTCTAACTAAATTAGATTTTAAAAAAATCTTTACAAGCACATCATAAAGAGCAAAAAAACTTAATTTGCAAAAAGGCTGAAACAATTTACTGTGGGTGGTCTTATCGTAAGTGGTTAATGCCACTCAAACTTAGGATGGACAGAATTTATTTATTAATTACAACATGAAAGATTACAGCTAAAAACAAAAAAAAAAAGGAAACAATAGTCGACTGACAGCCAATTACAAGTCTTCGCGCTTAGACTTAAAATAGAATATATGTTGTGAACATACAAGCAGTAACATATTACTATAAACTATATTTAATAGTTAAAACTATCAAAATAACCAATTGTGTTTGCGATTGAAAATCGAGAGAAAAAGAAAAATAAACAAAAAATAATAAAAGTAAAAAAAAGCACTGCAGATATTTAAAAAAATTGAGGCTTAAGCACTTTCTAGCTGAGGTCACACTGGAAGAATCTAAGGGTATAACGATAATTGAGTGAAACATTAAGGTAGGTACCACGAAGAAATATCCTACCAACCCAGTGAACAATCTCATAGGAGCAGGAAAAGCAGGTACTGCGAGTTGAGACATGTATCACGGATTTAGTCGAGTTTCGTAAGAGATAATCAGACAAAACCCATGAAATATGTCTTAACAGAATTCGTGCTAAACTCTCCGCTTGTGTTAGATACAAAGTTAGAGGAGCGTTAAAACAAAATCATAAAGCTTTTCGTCCCTACTAAAATACCTCGAGGTTTTCTCCACAAAGACTTGCTAACTTAAACATAAACATCCAAGATGTACTAGAAGTTTCCTAAGATAAGCTGGCTCTGTACACCACGCAAGCAGATAATAACGCTGGTCATATTTCACGAGCGCACAGCCCCGATGAAACAGGGCATTACGTCGACATATCGCTTTGATTTATGTACTGTTTAAGGACCCCTTAAAACTATAGTATGAAAGTCGATATTTGAAAGGCTAAATTAATATCTTTTGAGGTGTACTTGTAAACCTCCAAATGTTCCTTAGAATGACATTGAGGGGCTCGATTATACAAGTAAAAGATAAACTAGCATCTGGGCACACTTGGCATATAATTAACAATTCATTTAGTTGTTAATATATAATTATGTCGAGCAGTCGGCGTCTTTCGGCTGAAATGATGATGATAGAAATAATGACGTACCAACATGGAGTAACCTTACATTTATTCCATCCGAAAATCACTTGAGAATTTCTGTAACGTGTTGATGAAGTCGATCGGTTTCGTGGAAAAGACAATTCCATCTCGAAATATTGTTCAGAACAAACGTAAATACTTAAAGACATCAAACGCTCAACAGTTTTCAAGAAAGGTGCGGATTTAATAAGCCACCACCGACTTCAGAGCCGTCCTGTCGACTTCGACTGCCTACAGCTGTGACAAATGGCATCTTAATTCGAACTGATTAAAGCAAAATAAGAGTGAGCAATACTTGAAAAGTTTCATGTAGAATTCAGCTGAAACATACGTGTGTGAGGCAATACTGAGCGGAATACATTACTGGCGGAACGCAATTTGTCCCTACCCTACAATTTATGTGTACAACCCACTATATGCAAAGGAAGTGACGAAAAAAGGAACAAAACTTTCATGTTTCGTATAATGAATACACACGAGTGAATTGTTGTGACTCAGTCGATGTACATAATAATTTTTTGTTATAAACTTCAAGGCAATACTGAAAACCTATCATAAGTTTAAATTAGCAGCCCCCACGGTTAGAGAGAAAACTCGTTAAAACACTGCGTAGGCTTTTAAGATTATAACTTTATTACTGCGAATATAACTACGTCTAACTCAGACAAAATGAATTGACTTATTGACAGAATGATAAGAAGACCTCTCATAACAGTGACATGTACGTACTTGCGTTTATGTGCTCAAGTTCGTGGTAAATGTGGCTTGTTCGCACCGTATGTTAGGGAAATATTCTCAAAGTCTTCCTCATTCTTGGAAATGTAATATTCTGCAAGGTATAAAAGCCTGACTGAGATTATATTTAGTAGTTCCCTAATGGAGCTGTTCGATGTTCATCGCAGACTGAATTTTCGTTACTGGCTGCTTTCCGCGACTTCGCACGCGTTGAGGCAATTTTTCTTGTGAAAATAAAATTAGCCTATTTTAGTCCTTATAATATCAGCCATCTCCTAGTGAAAGTCCCATCAAAATCGGTGCAGCCATTTCGGAGATTAGCCGAAACAAACAGACAGACGAAAAATTTAAAAATGTTTTTTTTTTCGCTGTACGTACCGTATATACTTTCATATGCATTAAGTAAAAAGCTGGTATTTTGAAATTACAAACACTTTAATTTAATTTATTTGTAGCATAGATTATAAACGTCACTCAAGTTAGTTCTGCTTAGTTAATTTCTAAAGGCAATTAAAATAAAGACTCGGCAATAATAAATCTGAATTTTAATAATCTTAATGAACCCTTAGTTTCGTTGTAATAATGATTATCTATTGTAAATTGTAAAGAAATATACAAGTAACGATAATTTAGACACCATTAGATATAAATAGCATTTTGATGACCACAAGGCGACTCATGAGACATTTCGAAAGATATAATATGAATTTTATTCTAGCAATTTTACAATTAAACTACAATTTGCGAAATTGTCATACACTGCTAACAGCTAATGATAATAATAATTATATGTGCCTTATAAATATTTGCGAGGCGTCTGGTCTAATGTGAGGAAACCCTGTTCCTCTTTTTAGGAGAGATATAGTTTTTTTAGTAAGGTAGAGCAGTGGTGGCCCAGTGGTAACGTCCGCAACTTACGAGTTATACGTCGTAGGTTCGAACCCCGTCAGGCGCTTTACTTTGTGTAAATTATTTCATCACCACTGCTCTCAAAAACGGTGAAGGAAAACATCGTGAGGAAACAGGCATGTCCGAGAACCAAACATTCTAAGACATGTGACATCTACCAACCCGCACTGGGCCCGCGTGGTGCATTACGGCCCACTCCCTCTCACTGAGAGGAGGCCTGTGTCCCAGCAGTGGGAACATTATAGGCTGATTATGTAAGGTAGAGCTGTGTAGGTTAAGAATATTGCTCTTACTTACTAGTCGTGAATTGATAGATTATTTCTATCAAAATATATTTAATAAGTATACAGAGAGTACCTATTTGAAATTATATTAATGAGTAAGAGTTTTTCACTTAAATTTATTAAGCAAAATACACAAATAGGATAGAAACTAGACTAGCTAATAGGTTCAGTTGTAAGATGACTGCAATTTACCATAATCGTATATGGGAATCCCACAAATAGACGCGGGCGCGACAGGCAGCGCTACCTTTGTCGCGCCCGCGATATCGCGCCAGTTTCCACGAGCCTTAAGGGATAAACGATTATGGTAAATTGCATTGAAGAAAAAAAACACTTTCTTATAACAAATTAGGCATAGCTTTTAATGGCATTATAATATTTGTATATAATATTTATTGGCATACCGATAATATAGGCATAAATAGCATTCGAGCTATATTTTATGCTTCTTCATCGTTGAATAACGAAGTTCAATAAGATCCCAATAAACAATCCATGGGAGCAATCAGTGCAATCTGCACCCCATCCAAAAATTTGCATAACCATATTATAGTAAGCTTATGTAAACAGTTAAAACGTTCATAAATAACGGGGAACGATTAACAGACCGACACATAGTACGGGGGACCGTAATATATTCACTGGCTGATCCCAATTTGTCTGACCTAACGCAATATTGGGCGCTGCTGATCCATCCTCTATAACTTTGCTTATATATCTACAGAAAGTTAAACTTTATCTAGAATCCACTATTTCTACCTACTGTCTGACCACTGATTTAGCTTTGCATTGAATACTGAATATAAAGGTTTCGACACAATATTTGTTTAAATCTTTTAGGTCGATATTATTTTGTTTGGTCGACATGAAATCGCTGTCCATAAACGTAGGTACATTTTATTATGAATGTGGTGATCAATATTGGGCGACATTGGGGTGTATTATTGGGTAAAGATAAATAAACCATTCAATCGTAAATACGGATTAAGTGCTGATACGGTTAATCTTGCATTTAATCCTATCGCATATGTGAAATAATATTTTATAAAGCGCTCAGTTGCAAACCAACGACACGTTCAATATTTCGATTTAAAATAAATTTTGGAGGTAAAAAATGCGACCCAGCCGACTCATAAAATTTTGCGCACTGCGTCGTTAAGCGACCCACTAAAAATCAAAAATAAAATCGGATATTTTTCGCGATCCGGTTTACTGTTCGTCGGGTTTAAAACGAATCACTTCTATGTACATATTGTATATTCACGCCTTTGTAACACAGATAGTTTTTCAATTAACCGAATAAACGAGAGATAGGAAAAAACAGATAGGGCCAACATTAAAAATAGTTGTGCAAGGGTTTGCAGCACAAATGTAAATGTGGCTCGATTGAAGTTGAGGCGATTCAGTTGGTAGAATTATTTCTCGTTTAGAGAACGGGCGGCACATTCCTTGCGTTCCTAACATTGTCGTATTAAGCGAAATAATTGAATTAAAACTTGCTATTGCACTTCGTCTTCGCCATTCCACAAATAAATCTTAATTCTAATTTGTAAACCTGTATTCTAGAGGGTTTGATGAAATTTAAGAGGACTTTCAGTAACGGCAACTTTTCGATATTGGGCAATTTTGTAAAAACAATTGTTTAGCTTACTAACAGTCTAAACAACTATTGAAAAAGCCCAATATTGTTTCACAATTTACAAACTGTGGTTGTCAATCACCGTAGGCAGGATGTCAGGCGCATTTATAAAGCTGCACACATACCTACATATGTACCCCAGCCCCCCCTCTGACAGCAGCCTGGCACTAGCCCCGAAGGGCTTTTCTAAATCAATTTGTGGCTGTAAATTTTATTATTATTATGTTTTATTTTTTTTCTAAATCAATTTCTGGCTGCAAATTTTACTATACCTAAAGTTTTTACAAGTACCTTCCATTTTATTTTCATATAAATAGTATTTCTGCTGCTATAGTTGCTTTAAAAATGTGACAAAAAATTAACAACAGTCTTGCAATATTTAAATCTTTTTAACATCGACAACAAACATACTTTTCGCATTAAAACATTTCCAGACACTGGCAACACCGTCGTATTGTCTCGCATGTAGGTCTCCTATATAAATTGGAAGACATTTACAATAATTTAGTGGGAACTGCCAACTTTTACGACGTACCTGTACGAATGGACAGAGAATAAAAATGTATTTCACGGTCTGCGTGCTAGCGTTCTGCGTTCTCGTTACGAAGCATCGTAATATTTCCACCAATGGTGTACGGAACTGCAAAGCGATATCTTTGACAACATTGACAATTGGTTATGACATTCTAAACTTTCAGGAGCCTCTTGCACACATTACAAGCAGCATAAGAAAGCAAAATCGCGGGCTCACACGCGTTTCAAACACACTTTTTTACATGGCAGTTTCGGTTTAAAGAAATTTATTTCTGTTACTCCTTAATACAGGCTATTTCATAGCCTAGCAAGGGGACCAGCACGTCACCCACTGGATTGTCAAAGATTAGATTCTACCCACTTTGTGAAAACTGTTACCTGTTGTACTATTCTGTAAAAATCTCCCCGTGAAAACTTAGGTGAAGTGAGCTTGAAGTGAACTGTCACTGCATTAGCATCAGTAGGTTTCGATGACAATGACAGCTCACTCCACGCTCTCTTCACCCAAGTTTTTACGGTGAGATGGTTACAGAATAACAATGCTGTTTGTGAAAGCTACAAAAACTACAATTTCTCAGAAAAAGCATACCTACATAGTTCACTTAAATTTGAGAAACTTAACAAGATATCCTATATCCTATTTTTCTTTTCTTCTCTTCTTTATATACAAAACATAATTGTCGTTCGATCAATCCAGTACATACAGTGGTAACGATTTATTATTGTTGGTCAGCCAAACAGAACTTTAATTTATTCTTGAAACTTTTATTTCTTTCGGTAACTTATTATAAAGCTGCGCTCCCTTGTAAAATAATTATATTATAATCATAATTATATTTATAATGTTACTCAAAACTGCACATCAAAGCTACATGCACTTGTGTAAGTTACAATCCATTTAAAAACTATGTTCTTAATGCCGGGGTTACATTGTCGCGTTATCGCGAACTTTACTTCGCGCGCTCTCTCTCGCACACCACTCGACGTCTCACTGACCAACAGAGAGCGCGCGAAGTAAAGTTCGCGATAACGCGACAATGTAGCCCCGGCATTCAGATAGCAAGTTGAACGCAAACAGAACGCACGAACGCAGCCCATCTACCTACACTCATAAAATATTAAATATATTGCAAAAGGAAGGGAGTGAGTTAAATATTGTCCCGTGTAGTGTAATTTATACGAACTCTGTTTACTCTCCCGTTATTAGGCTCCTCATAATGTTATCCGAAAGTTTGCACAGACCTTTTGTTACAAGATAGGTACGAGACTTTAATAACACAATTAAAATTCATGTATCTGGTACTTAATTATTATAATTTGGTGAGGTGTTTATGTTTGTCTTGTTTTGGATCGTTCTTAAGGGCCTATCCAACCTCAAATTGCTTAGCATGATCCTCCGTTATGCCGAAAATACTGTAGCATTAATTTTGAAATAAATATATGTTAAAGTTGAGGATTGATGCTAGATCATGATGTTTGACGAAAACACTTTCGATTACATAAAATATTCTCTATAAAAAAAAATCCAAAGTTGTCTCTAAATCGAACTATAAACAGCTGGTATTCAAAATATAATTCAAATTAGATCATTCATGATCTAAAAAATATCATAAGACCTGCTTTATAGTTAGTTCAGGTACCTTTGCAGATAACTTTGTATAGTATCTGAACTAACTATAAAGAGGTCTTATGATTTTTTTTTATCATCTTTATTTTCACCGTAGAAAGCAATTACCTAAACTATTCGAGGCTTGGAGTCGCCAGCACCCCACTCCGTCTCGCTCTTAGTCAGGCCACAAGTAGTATGGTGCGAGCGAGATAAAAATTGAATTTGAGCTGAGGTGTTATAGGCCCTTAAGAAATATGTACGAGTAGATATCTTTATTCTTACTAATTGGAAAAATCTTGGCAGGATCTACAAAGTTGAAGAGAAACCCGGCCAAGTGGAGTCGGACTCGCACACGAAGGGTTCCGTAGCATATTATGATAGAGCAAAAATCGCCGAAAAAAACATGTTTCTTTTAATTATTAAATTTATTTTATTTTATTTATTTTTTGTTATAGCATCATTAGAAATACAAAATCTGTCGTGAGATACAGCCCGCTGACAGACTGACTGACGGACGAACAGCGGAGGCAAAGTAACAGCGTTCCGTTTGGCACCCTTTGGGTACGGAATATGACTAAACTATCTTTTAGGCCCGTGTCCAGAAGAGGAATTTTCCCTTTTTATTATTATGATAATGATGATTCTTACTAAATAAATATATTATGTGGCAAAGAAAATCATAGGATATGATCAGGTGTTTAGAAGATTCCAGAATGTGGTCCAAGAAAAATGCGGAAGATGAAGAGCCTTGTGTTGAGACGCTTTTGATATCAGGTTGATTGTTTGATTGATATATTACAATAGTGTTATGACAAGGTGCTGACCTTGCTCTATGAATTCATAATTTGTTATGACAACATTATGTTTTTACAACTACTTATATTATGTAGGTTTTTCTTAACGTTATATCTGCGTAGTAACAAAAATATTTAATTCATCAAAAATCCTTAATTAAGTAAAAAGGCAAGCAGCCTTTCAAAAGTTAATAAAATACTAATCAAATCTTAGCTCAGGTTTGGCCTTCAATCCTTGTCTTAAAGCAAGTGTAAAAGGAATGAAAATCTATACATATAATAAAATAGTAACGAAGTTTATTGAATACATTGAATATTTTTGAAAAAAAGTGTTTTAGCGATTCCGAAAATTATGGTTTTTAGAATTTTTGTCTGTTCGTCTCGATGTATTTTCCGGATTGGCGCAAAAACGGCTGATCCGATTTGGATGGCACACAGTTTATAACCTGGATTAACACATTGGGTACTTTTAATCCCGGTAGTATGTTCCCGTGGGATATTTTCCGATATACATGCGGACGAAGCCGCGGGCAAAAGCTAGTTCCTATTCAATATTAGGCTATAAATTCAGTGATGAATATTTTTACAGCTGTTCGTGTAACGGAAGTCTGTTTTTGTTGATTTTATCATCATAACTGTTATCTTTACAACTTGGTAATTAAAACGAAAACATTTGTATGGTACCGCAGGGGCGGCATCGTAGACTTTGAAAGTTGTTTCTTCTTGTGCTTCCATCTCTTGTTTTGTTTTTCAGTATTTATACCAAGTTATCAACTTGTGTCTTAGATATCTAGAATTTTTTTTTAATTTGATTTGATCGATAAATAAAACTGTATGACTCCCGCAGACAGGCGCGAATTAACAGCGCGACGCGACATCGCGACGCGACTGTGCGATGCGACAGCGCGACACGACTTTAATAGAATAATATCTATGAAAACTGTTCTACCAGAAACGCGTCGCTCCGTCGGTTTCGAGTTGCGCCTGTCTATGAGAAGCCTTTACTCATCGCCATCCAAATGCAAAATAATAAATTAAAATCGGAAATGCCATACTTACCCACTTTTCTTATTTTATTTATTGATTTAATACTTCAAGCACGCAAATGTATAATGCGGACTTAATGGCCAATAGGCCTTTTCCACCAGACAACCTTTGGGTGATGCAGAGACAAACAGTGGTAAGTGCAATACTTAGCGAGAATTGAGGAATAAATATTTATTAAAATATAAAGATACTTATTGACAACAACAAGATGGAAATAGCAATAAAATACAAAGTTAACAATCGAGCATCACTCGGCAAAGTATCAAAAAGGCGTTCCTACACGTCCTGTACATTGTCACTCCAATGCAATGTACCGTCAAAATCATAACCATTTCTTTTGCCTGTCCCGAAGCGGCAAAAGCGGTAAAAAGAGAGATACTGTATACGTCAGACATAGACAGGCGCAGTGACGTCGATATATCAAGAGGGAGACATGCGACGCGTCGCTTGACACTCGTTGAAAATCTCTCGGTGACAAAGGAAATAGTGCCTACACTACAGTATCTATTCTGCCTTCGTAATGGTCCACAGTTTTATGAGCTTTTTGAGTTTAGGAATTCGAATTCTGAATATAACTTCCTAGAAAATTGTTTTGTTTACTAAAATATTAGATTGCTACAAAACCCTACTTTTTTTTTGTGTTGACAGTACAACTCATTTCAAATTATAGAAGTTTCAAGTTATGAGTAGTATGAGTTAGATTATTTCTAGGTAAGCAAACGATAGTGGTCAAACGCGAGCATTTCAAATATATGTACAAAAAAAAATATGTGAGCTCCATAGCACAGGTAGAGAAGGGTTGTAGTCACCGGCGCGAAAGGGCAGGCATTGCGGGCGCCAATCCGCTGGAACAGCGCTTTGACTGCGAATATTTTTAACATTTTGGGTTCTATGACCCAAAAATGTATAAAACTGTGCAGTGTATCAAAAGATTTACCTTGAGAATTAGGAAATAAAATAGACGAATATATATTTAGTAACATATTCCGCTTAACTATTCTTCAAAAGTCATAAAAACCTTGTAAGCAATCGACACGTGTTTCACCTCTCAATGAGGCATCCTCAGGATGACGATTGACCAGTCGCAAACCAGATCACCACTTGTTGCCACACCGAGCGCTGGACGCAGAGCTCTCTCTTTAATGGATTTTCGCAAAGTGACGCCTGAATCAATTAACTATCTTGAGAATTAGGTACAAGACCTACTTAGTTGGATTTTAGGTTCTTATTCATAACTAGGTATATCTGTTCTTTGTGTGAAAAGTGTTATTGTAAAAATAAAAGCCCGTAAGAAGGAAAACACAAAGGTCTTTATGTTGTATTTGAAGTTAGCTTAACACAACTGTATATAGCTTTTCTCTTCAGAAAGTTCAAATAACAACATCTCAAAACAAAAAGTATCACTGGCTTTCAAATCCCTGTACAGTAATAAAATGAAATAACGAAAGAGTTCACAAAGGCTGTGGCAGATCAGTAGGATGACTAGAGTTTTAAGCTACAAAGTACATACAATCCTCGTTAGGAGTCACCTGAGACTGTCCCGTCTAACAGTGTACACAGGGGACACAGTAATTCCGAATCATCGGTCCAACCACAATGAGATCGACGCTTTTAGCGGAATTAAAACGTGGGACGGACTGTGTACATGTTTTATTGATATTAATGGATGCACACTAGCAGTGCAGCATTGCTGGAAAACATACACTTCTGTGGTCGAGTCTTTGGAAACGATTTATTGGTACGCGGAAAATTATTTCGGTTACGAGGCGGTAAAACTTTATGCGGTATGGAAATTAAGGCTCAATCTGTGCCATTTTGTGATGTATCTGCTATTAAAACCATTATAGATTGGTTTATTATATACTATCTCTTGGTGATATTGCCAATGCTTTGAGATACACTTAACCCTTTCATTACCGTTATCGGTTTTCAATATCTTCGTAATGACGTCACGAGACAGTAATTAATAACTTTAATTATCGCGCTTTTTATTGCATTTTCTCTTCGTCTCTGAACTATAATTAAAAGTTGTGTATGCGGAATCATTAAAATTGAAACATAATAATGCACGGTCGGTTGATGAAACGTACGGATGCTCATTTGAGTTTTAAACTGATTAACGTTGAAATTCGATTCGATTTTGATTCGGACGTTGGGCCCTTCGCGCCCGATTTCCGATTTGCAAACAGTAAATATAATTATTTATTATGAATCGAAACATTAATTGTCACCTATGTGTGTGTCTCTTCTATGAATTGCCTGTGTATATACTGTAGGTTGTAAGCAAGAGATACATGAAGCGGTTCGGTATTAGTTGCACACCGTCTCGTGACATTTGTACGAAGTCAACTCAAGTAAACAGGTTCCTAGGATTTTGTCGAGCTTGACTGAGCACCACTTTGCTTCCCTGTATGTACTTTATAGGTCCGTATATACTGTAAATATCGTGTCGTTTGAACTAGAAACATGTTTATTACAACCTAAGGAGCTTTGCCAATACAAGTAGTCTTATTTATGAATTCATTTTTGTTACAGGTATTTCACAATCTTGGTCTTCATACAAGAAGTGATTTGCTGTGGAAATTTTAACTTAATATGGTAAGTGTTAGATACATCCCTTTTTGTTTGTTTTAGCAATAAATCCGGCCAATTACGTCTATAATTGTCACGGTGAAATGTGAATCGGGCATTGATCGTAAATCATGATAATTTCCGTTAATAGCAAACGCCTGCGGTACCGGAGTACCCACACACGAAAATCAGAGGGAACAAAATTTAAATCATAAAACCCTGGGCTATTGTGAAAACAGCTTTTATTTGTGTTACATTCTGTCATGCTGAAATGACATACGGTGAGCGGTGGTGTTATTTATTACATATTATTTGATACTTGGTTTAATTTTACAGTTGTTTTTGTTTCAGTTTTATCGCATGTCATTTTTAAAAAGAGCACCATATTAGTTAGTAAAATACTGGCAGAAGAGAGAACAATACGTCCATCATGACAATTATCAATATACCTACACAAACAAAGTTTATAAATAAGGTACTTCGGTAGGTTAATTCCAAACTTTGGGTTACTAATAAAAAAATCAGAAATATTTATTATTTAATAGTTGAGGAAAATTAATCGTCGTTACGGGTCGTCAGAATCCCGACAGTCTGACAACCAGTCTTACCAAGGAGTATCATATTACCCAATTACTGGGTTGTGGAGGTCAGATAGGCAGTCGCTCCATGTAAAATACTGGTATTCAGCTGCATCCGGTTAGACTGGAAGCCGACCCCAACATAGTTGGGAAAAGGCTAGGCAGATTGAGTTGAGGAAAATTAATGAGCATAAACGAAAACACACAAAAGATTCAAGAAGTATAAAAGGCTAGGCAGATTGAGTTGAGGAAAATTAATGAGCATAAACGAAAACACACAAAAGATTCAAGAAGTATAAAAGGCTAGGCAGATTGAGTTGAGGAAAATTAATGAGCATAAACGAAAACACACAAAAGATTCAAGAAGTATAAAAGGCTAGGCAGATTGAGTTGAGGAAAATTAATGAGCATAAACGAAAACACACAAAAGATTCAAGAAGTATAAAAGGCTAGGCAGATTGAGTTGAGGAAAATTAATGAGCATAAACGAAAACACACAAAAGATTCAAGAAGTATAAAAGGCTAGGCAGATTGAGTTGAGGAAAATTAATGAGCATAAACGAAAACACACAAAAGATTCAAGAAGTATAAAAGATACTGAAAGCATAAAAATGTCATCACTGTATCGTATTTACTATTTATTTTCCTGGCGTCATATCTGCCTCGTCCTCAAACCTACGCTAGAGTTACGGCAATGCGTCAGTAACACAATAAACCCCTTTAACTTATGGCAGTCGCCCCATTGGCATAATTTTGTCCTTCGCAGTCGTATCTGTACAGCCTCTCAGTGGCTACGACCTAAATCGTGCCTTTATTCGACCTTGAGTTTCTGAAGAAAGTCGTATTATTTCGATGACGTAGGCACTCTTTAAAATTGGAATAACTTTCGCAATAAATATTTCATTTCTCAAAAGGTAATAAAAATAAAAAGAAAAGCAACTTTATCTTTTATTAAAATGTTATTACAATAAAACTAAAAATAACTTTCGCTGCAAAAACCGGCCAAGTCCATGTCAAACCACGCACAATGAAGGGTTCCGTAGTTGGGATGAATTTATCCAACAAACTTAACATTGTAGTTGAAAAACTTGTTGCGATTTGCAGTTGCACAAACGCATACAATAAAACATAACATAAAACATGATTTTTTTTTATATATCCAAAACCAACCATTTAGCTGGCAGAGGAAGGGGACACTTGACTCTAACAAAAATTAGCACTTTAAAGCTTAATATTTCGCAAACGGATCCCTGAATCCAAAAATGGTTTTACTAACTCGCATTATTTTTAAATGACCTTTCCAACAATAACCCACATGACGGGAACGACGAGAAAAAAAAAAACATCATGTAGGGGAGGTACCCTAAAAAAAATATTTGTTACCATTTTTTTTTACCACTTTTTCGGCGTGATTTATATGTATACCCGTACCAAATTACAGCTTCCTAGTACCAAGTCTCTGAGCTAAGCCGCGGACAGTAGACAGACGGACATAGCCTTAGTAATAGGTCCCGTTTTACCCTTTGGGTACGGAACCCTAAAAATGTTTCTTTATCTTTTTTAACATAAAAAAGATAGTAAAGTTGTGCGGTTGCTTATGTCTGATAGCACCTGAACTTATTAGGTAGTTGAACGCCCCTGCACCGCGCAACGGCTGGGCCCACCCGACCATGACAAGTCACGCTCTGCCACCGTTCTAGTTTTAATCCGTGATAATACCTACAATTATTCTCACAATACACTCGAAAAGGACTCTGCTCGCTGAAGTTTTGTTTTGTAGAAAAATTAAGCACAGTATTTATTTTATTTATTCGAGTTTGAAATTTTTTATCTGTCTGCTCAAAATACATCGTTTTCCAAAATTTACATTATAATTAGGTAAAGTACGACAACAGCTAAGTTCAGCTATTTAAGCTGCAGATGTGAACAAAATTGTGAAATGAGGTTAGCAAAGATACTGTCTTTACTTTACAATTACATGGTGACAGCGGGCACATTGGGACGTGCAATACTTTTGTGCACAACCCAGTTACTGGGTAGCACGGTATCCCTTGGTAAAACTGGTTATCAGACATTCGAGTTTCTGACGACCCGCAAAAAAATATCACCTTAATTTTACAACTGGATATTTGCTCACTAAAAATAAATTTAATCCAGCATACTTTTCCCAGTAGTATGAAAAACTGTCATTACCTCATTATATTATTAGGGTTTCCGAGATACAAAAACATAGCTAGGTGTTCAGACAGAACCAGCAAAACAAAAGGGAAGTCTGAAAGTATTTTGAGCACGTACGTCGTTCGCCCGAAGCTGTGGCCAACGGTTACTTTTAATTAATTTTGGAAAAAATCTATCTCTAATAATTACGACCCAAACTGCATTCAACACAGTTACGTCTTTTTTACTTTTTACGCAAAAGTTTTTGTGTTCATTACTTTTACTTTTGAAAAATAAAAGATACTCAACGGTTTGGTAGATTTTTTCCTAATTGCTCTACTTTTTAACAAAGATACAAAACATTAAAATGTTTTTTGTAGTGACACATTCTCTTTGCTTAAATGTTTTGTATTTATATCGGAGTACCGTTTTAATGGGTAAATGCAACAGAACCCAGTAACTACAAGAAGGTAAACAGAAAACCACCCATTATTAGACTATAGTAACCAATTTAAAAAAAACTAACATAGAGAAATTGTTATCTGCCTCGCTTCGGGACAAACTTCGTATGGTTTTCCCAAAAGTTTTTCATTAACCATTCATTCAAGCGCGTTTACTCGCCAACCACCAACGAGAAAATAATGAAGCCATCACATAAGTATTTATTGAGGTTTCACCCTCAATTTCAACATTTAAAACTTTCCTCCGTATTAATTAGTAAACAGAACACTCTTCATTAACTTAATGAAATTAGATATCTTTTATCAAATAAGACTGCAAAATGGAAATATTTGGAAAATAGGAGTCTTATTCCGGCCTGGGTTATCTCACAAATGAGCCAGACAAATTCGTATCTAATTTATTTTCTAGTGGAATTAAAATTCAAATGGAATTAGGTTCTTGTATTGAGGCCTTCGTTCTAAATTATGGTATGGACGACGTCTAGACTCTTTATCTCGGTTTTGTGCCTAGATAAAGGTGAATTTATGTTCCAGACATTTGAATATACTTATTCCAGACAATTTTCTTGAAATTAAACTTCTTATCCAAATGAGTTATGTTTTAAGAAAGGAATTAGTTGTTGTTATTCCATATCTGGCTGCCTTGTGCACTACTGATGGATTCGATTCCCGGATCGGGCGAAGTGTTAATGGGTTTTTCCATCTGGAATTTCAGTAGCAGTCCGGGGTCTGGATTTGTGCTTGGTTGATGGCAATAGGCTCGCCCCCTAGTTTATGGGACTCAATCATAACTGGCGAAATGTGGGTTTACTATGGGTACACCTCTTAACTCTAATTCATTCTCTTTAATTTAAAAATTCGGGAATACAGGCGTAGTGTTATGTATTTCCATATCTTAAAAGCAATTCATCGCTGTTATTAACAACCCAGTACAAACAAAAGGAGTAGAGATATATAATTAATTAAGATTATCTCATTTTATTTTAGTAACCCCTACACTAGTTTGTCTACGTTCGAATTTATAGTTCGGTAGGGGTGTACCTTGTCGGTTACTATCAAATAAATGAGTCCGCTCGGTTTGATTCATGTGAATGGGGATCGGAAAATACCCGCTAACAAATAAAACGAATCAAACTACCAACTATAAAGGCAGCTACTGAATCAGAGCTAGGGATGGGCTGGTTTGTTACGACTAATGACTTTAGCCAACTTTCCCTATTTGAATCTCGTTTATTCGGACATAAAGTAAGTAAAAAATACTCTGTTAGGGTCTGTAGTTGTTTTTAATGTGTTTTAACTTTGCACATTGGCGTAGAAGTAGAGTTCTTGATTAACTTATTCACCAAAGATAATAGACGGATGATAAGAGTTTGGTTAATCGGATTAGTAACAAAATGGTTTAAGCAAACTAAGATAAGAGAAACTGGCAAATATCAGACAGAACGTTTAATTTTAGTGTCATCAAACTGCAGAATATCGATATCGGTTTTCAGTTAGCGCGTTTGCGTTTCGTACAGGGTTCCTCTCTAGCACGTTTCAAGCAAGGGTTCTCGAGATCAAGTTATCTGATTTTACATCCATAAAACATTTTCCTTTTGTTTGTTTTTTGAAGTGGAAACTTCTTAAGGCACTTTTTGCGCTCTTTCTGAACAGTGAACAAAACTGAACCATCAGGCTCGGGTCGCTGACGCTGAATCGCATGATACTCGGTCCTAGTGCCGTATTATGAAGTATTAATGCCATCATTTTTCCAGTGTGAGAGAGAGACGGAGTTAGACAAGGCCGCTAGCACCATCCCGTTTTCGCAGTGGAATAATGATGGCAATAATACTTCATATAATACTACCCCTGAATCGCGCGTACTCGGCTCCTCGGCTACTTGGTTCGTAAGTCTTCACTTCTACCATGTGCTCATAAGCAAACACCCTATTTTTGGCACGTACTTAGTTTCCTTACTTAAAAGCACGCCAAGCTCCATGAAACATTGATTGGTTTTGATTTTGAACTCGTGAACTAATTTTACATGGAATAGTGAGTGTCAAACGTGTGATTAAAATGTTCGTACAATCGTTTAGGCTGAACAATTGCGTCATTTAGTTGTCTATCTATTTGATATTAAGTAGGTATGATAATAGAACCATTAAGAAGACTTTTAGAAAACAGTACCAATTTAAATAAAAGCAAAAAAGGAAAGATTCGCAATAAAAAAAATTACAAACAGAAATACAATACATTTTATTTCGAAGTTAATTTAATTTCGAACGAAATACTTCATACGATTTGCAATTTCCGCCCCTTAGCTTCGGAAATGGCGCCCTAAAAAGTGGAAAGTCATTGACAAAGCCGGTTGGCAATTAAGAGCACTATTCATTCAACCGGTGCGCGCCCATAAGTTTGGACCTAACCCTTTATCGCTGCTTCGTTTGCCGGTATTTTGCACACGCTCGCCACATAACTCTGCTCAAAATACCGGACAACATATTGAACCTTATCTCAGTTCAGGGAAACGTTTTAAATAAGCTTTTCTCTTGAGTTTGTATGAGAAAACCGTAGCTGCAACGCTTTTGTAAACGTAAAAACCGTGTTTCGTACAGAATGTACTTACAGATGTACAAAATACTGACCCCTTTTTATGTTCGAACAAGACCTTAAAATATCGTTTTGTATGAGTAAACTCGACAACCCTGCGTCTAACGACAGTTCCCTAAAACAGTTGGCAGGAATGTATGTAACTCTCATATCAAATTAGTAGGTAAATGTGTTAGCTTAAATTTTTGGGTCTAAATGAAATAAAAACTTATCGGACGCGCTCCGTAATAAATGCAAATTAATTAATTATTATTATTGTGTGGATTCCATACCTCTGCCGTAACAAGGTAAAGGGTGTGTGGGTGTGGTCCCCGGGCCTGCACGAGTACTTTCCCGGATATTAAAAAAGGTGACTTAGAAGCGGACAGGTTTAGCAGTTTAATGCAAAAAGAAGTTTCCTTAGCCATAAGTTCATATCGTATCCGTTTCATAAGCTAGGAAAACGATAGGATATTGAAAAGAACTGGACTTTAATGTCTTATAGCCATTCAATTTAATAAGAAGTCGTTACATTACGTAAATAAAGTTGATCATTCGCATGATTGCTTCGTTTAAGCTGGGCTATTTGACTACGCCTCGTGGGACCATTAGGTTTCACTCAATTACCGGATCCAAATATAATCTAATTTCTTTCATACTTTCCAATTATAGAATCTGTAATAATCTTCAATGGGTCTTAAAGTATCAAAGAGACTCGCCTATAAATTAAAAACGTAGGTTATTGCACAGATTTAATTTGGTTACAATATTGAAAGAAAAATTGTATTGACAAGAATTGTAACTAAATTGCGCTCTAAAAGCATGACTGTTCTATATTCACATCAACACAGAATACCATGTCCAAAATATTCATGCAATGTAGCACAACGATAGAGCGGAACGCACGCTCATTGCAAACTTTGGGCCACAAATAGTTTGGGGCATTTCGTGCTCCCGACACAGGGTTATTGCGTATTGCAAATCGCGACACCTGTATCTGACACCACAGAGGACTAGCCCGACATCACAATATTACACTTATTGTAAACATGCACACACGGTCACACACACATCTTTGACATCTTCTGTGGGATTTTCAGGCGATTGAAAAGCAAACCTGTGTGTGTGCCCAGGGCAGGAAAATTAATCATTCCTCTGTACATTGCAGACATGTACAAACCTCGAGGTATCGGCAATGTATTGTCGTCTTTGATGCACTGTTCTCGCTATAAATCAAACCTAACTCGAGTTTCTAATACAAATTGTTGAACGTGAATAAAGTTGAGAAAACGGATAATATAGTAAAGTAAATTATAGAGATAGTTTATCTTAGCTTTCAGTAGATAATTCGGAATAGGAACTATAATAATAAAGATAAACAGCGGACATTCAATTAAAGGCGTATTGTCGCAAGCGGATAGCTGGTCCAGCAATAACTACGCTGACTGGCTAATAATATCAGTTATTAGGTCCGCTGACTTTATCGCTCCAGGACACACGGAATTCTAAATCGACGTGGTATAGCCAACAGTATTAGATTGTACTGTAATAGTCGACTAAGACCATTACGATAAGACGCTATCGGCCTATAGGATGTAAGTTTTTATGAGATTCGCATTTACGTGATTCTCTAGTTTGATTAAAATTTCTTGTTTGTTCAATAAGAATTTAAAGAAGATCTGTTAAGTTAATACTGCTTTTTCGGAATGCTCACAAAAATAATACAGAAAAGGAAAAATCCATCTTTTTACATGCTTAAGTATGAGCCATTCTTATGCATAATTTTAAAAGAGCGATACTTTATCGTCTTATGAATCTTTTAGTGCCATCATCATAATATCTTTTTAAAATGTAAAGCTATCTTAGTTTAGTAGTAAGTTAACGAGCGGACGCTTGATACTGTCTCAGAGTAGGTCTTTTGCTTCGTCGACAATAGTAATTGGATTTTGATTCAATAACCAGTGTCATTTTAAACTTGAATCGCTTCAAGAATTCTGAACAAATACCTCCAAGATTATAAATGGAATTCGTAGACAAGGTCTTAATTAAGTAGGTACATCAAGCTTACAGGTAAGTTTAAAATATAATATTTTCAAGTAGAATATGCGAGCCTTTTAATTAATTTTAAAGTGTGATAAGTTTAATTCAAAATATAAAAGGCCTTTTTAAAATCTTTGCAATTTAACATTTACTTCCTTTGGCTCATTACTGAGAATTTTGAAAAGAAATCCCTGAAAGGCTCTTACATACTAGCGGACGCCGCCGGTATTGTTCTGCCGTGAAGTTTCTCAGAAATTTTGTTAAAAGTCGCGTCGCGTGACAAGTCGCGCCGGTATGTAAGAGCCTTAAGTTTATAACCTCTAGTTAAGCTGTCCTTATGGTACTTATAACTAATTAAAAATCTTTACTGTTTTCTTCACTTTAATTTAATAATACTGTGATAATATACAGCTTTGAAAGGGATTTCCTCCCGAGTAACTTACCGTTATTTTTCTATCATTTTTCTAAGCTTTGTAACATAGTGTGGTGTCTTCGTTTACTTGTAAGCCTTGAGCATTTTAATTGGATATTCTCTCCAGAGATTTCCGTGTATAAAAACATACTGAACTAGATCCTCAGTTGGCTGGGGTAAAGGCATGTTATTCCCATGAAAGATGGGGGACATTTTCTCTACGTCTTATAGAATCACGTTCAAACGTGGAGCTTTTTTATTTTCTTGTTTAATTTACCTTTGGTTTGTTCCCTTCTATTGTTTTTTTATTTCATACCACCTCGAAGGCTTACTTTCCCGTAGTCCGGATAAGTTTTAAAGAAGCGTTTTCTTTAATCTCATTATTGTTCAAACAATCCAACTCTGGTCTTTAGATCCACGGAATATTATTGGTGGACCCTGAAAAGGTCTTCGACATCCAAGTTACTTTTCGCTCACTTTTTTAATGAAATTACTCATTTTGAAATAACTTTATCGGTAACAATGGAATAAATTATTATTTTAGTATACTAAAATAGCTATTGTCATCAGCAATTTATGTAAAAAGTTTATTCATATTTATGGCAACGTAATTTTATGTTGAGCATAATTTTCATTGAGATAACGATTTCGATTTGTCTTGAAGTCTCTTTAGAATTTCTAGCGTAAATTTTATCATTATCTAAAGTACTTCAGATAGTGGTTTCTTTAAAGTTGTATCTTTTTGTTTTATGGCATAAAGATGTAACAGGGTTGTTTCGTTACATGTGGCAAGGTACACAAAGTCAAGAGTACCAACGAATACGTGTCTTTGAGACGGGAGTAAGGTTCATAAATACAAAAAAAAACAAGCAGTAATGTGTTTAGACTTTGTCGCATCGCGTGCAGTGACCGATTGCTAAGCAACCATATATTAAGTAATCCGTTTCCCACAGTTGACTCTTACAAATTGCGTGGGAAGATAAATAGCTGATACGTTAAATATGTTTCTTTCTTTTCCAGTTCAGAGGAACCATAAAATAATGTGGCTGATAATTTAAAAGCGACATATTTGGGATAAAATGTTTTACGTCCCAAACAAAAGCGACCGTCTGTCCTTCACAAAAAATATGTAAATGAGGAATCCCTTCAGTATTTTGTTTGGTTACGATCGTTACTTGTTAATAGATGCGTATGTGGAACCGGTCTAGGCCTCAATGCTCGGCTGCGCTGAGCTTCGCTGACTGGGCAAGTGGTTCCGCTTCCGATTCTCTTAATTGGTAAATCTTAGCTGACGCCGCTCTTTGCAATTAAGGCGAGATTCTATGCAGCTTGTGCGGATGAGCGCGATTTAATGCATCGCCTCGCAACTTCACCGAATTAGAGAGCATAGTTAATTAATTGAAAGCCCTTATATGATTGGAAGTTCAGTATTATGTTGTTAGGCAAATTCTGCTATAATGGGGGATTGGCTATTCAGGGAAATTAGTATACATTGGAAGACTACGTTGTTCGCTGTTAGAGATACGGGAGCTGATTAAGTAGCTCAAACTTCTTAGCGGCAGGAATGTAACCAGGTTAACGGTAGCCCACTAAACAGTGATTGTCCTGAATAACCAACGAGCGAGTCAAAGGAAAACTTTGACCGAGACCTTTGCGTTGTTTGTATTATTGATCGCGTTGGTAATTTTAACGGATCGAGTTGGCAACATTCGCGTCACGTCGCGAGTTGTCCGGACTACGTGGTCGTGCGCCAACCTATCTCGGATACTCAATACATTATAGTTATCAGAAGCGCGAAATCAATTATCGGCACGTGGCACACTTATCAACTATGAAACTCGGATTTATGAATCGCGGATCAGATTTCCCTTTTGTTTACGGATATGCATCTTAAATGGCCTACTTTCCTTTTCCTTCTTGGGTTTCGCTTACCAATCAATCTGCCTAGCCTTTTCCCAACTATGTTGGGGTCGGCTTCCAGTCTAACCGGATGCAGCTGAATACCAGTATTTTACATGGAGCGACTGCCTATCTGACCTCCACAACCCAGTAACTGGGTAATACGATACCCCTTGGTAAGACTGGTTGTTAGACTTCGGGCTTCTGACGACCCGTAACGACTGTCAAAGATCCACGAATGACAGCCGGGACCAACGGCTTAACGTGCTTTCCGAGGCACGGAGGAGTCTCGGTATGTAAAGATGGTCACCCATCCACCAACCAACCCCGGCAAGCGTAGCTTTACCTGATGGATCGACCCGGTGCGGCTGTAATTACTTAGCCACGAGCCACCACCACTTGGTTTCGCTTACCAATTATATTAATATATTAAGGAATTCTGAAGGCTGTGGAACATAGAGTTTGGTAATTTATTAAAATGTAGGCAGGCATTTATTGAATTTCAGGTAGGCGTCATTGATACGATCGGTATGTATTTCTACATAAATTATTTAGAAGGGTTCGATCTTTTTAATTAAAGCCGGTTTCATACCGAAGTTTAGAAACACGGAAAAATGCCTAAGAATTCGGAATAGCTTTGGCATTACCCTATCTTTGTTGGTGTATCTCATCGTTAAGCATGGGAAGTTCTTCCCCGAAATAAACGAGTTAAATCAACCATAAATTCGGGCCAAAATGGGCCTCGAATAAGTTATCATCGGCAGTTAGGATCCGGAGAGGCGAATTTTATCTATAGACAATGGCCGTCGTTTTGTTACATACAAAACATTTTTGTTATATTGGACTAAAATGTAATGTTATTTACTTGATGCTTTGAATGGCGTGTAGAAGTTCGGATATTTAGGATTGTTTTGAATCACATACTTAAAGCTTTCATCGTTTTTGCATAGGGCATTAATTAGCCCTTACGTACTTTTCTTAAGTCTTTTTTTTCTTAAGTCTGTTACAGAACTTAGCGATGGTAAGTTCAAAACCCACATCAAACGTGTCCTTATCAAAAAAGCATATTATAAGATTAAAGACTACGTTGAAGATAGGGAAGTTTGGCAATAATTCCTTCTGCACATGTGGCTTCCCTGGTACGTCATTAACGGCATAATTTTGTAAGAGTCTATTAACTGCTCCCAAATTACCATGTTTATTTTTACATTCATCCCTGACAGACATAATCATATTATAATATTATTTGACACCTACTACTTTATATACCTACCATATTTAATTTCAACTCTATAATAGTGGCTTTTGCGGACATGTTAATTATCCAGATTTGTGTCAGTTGTAATAGCAATCATGTCATTTGGTTTAAATAGGTTTTTATTTTTAGTTTCTTATTTATCTTATATAGATTCTCCTCTAATAGACCTTGTGAATGTGAGAACGTTGTAGGCTTAGTGGACTGTAGAACTTTTTTTTTTTTTTTTTTATGGAACAATTTCAGTTTCTTTTAACTACCTACATGAAACTCCTTGAAAGGCAGGCCTACACTGTCCTCCCATAACTATTAACACTGTAATTCGAAAATATTGTAAAAGCCAATTATCTTTTAAAAGAGTAACCATGGAGTTTCTTGCCGGCTCTTCTCCATAGGAAACGACCAATTGGAACCGTGCACCTAGCTTCTGACGTTTCATAAGTGCCCATGTAGGCTTATGTGAAATAAAATATTTTGATTTTGATTTTTTTTGATTTTCGGTTTTGCTATTACCATAAAGTAGGTACCTATTATTTGAGCTTACGTAACATAAAAAGCTCTAATGGTTGTGCTTCAAATACCTTTGGTTTAATTTAAGTACCTATATTTTTGCCGGTCAAAAATCCTATACCAAATACATTATAATATTTTATGTTACATACAAATCTACTTACGCATAAAACAAAGGCATAAAGCCTAAAAATGTACATCATTAGTCACGTCAATGTACTATGGAATGGGAAGGCAACTATATCATCGATGTTGTAATAAATGTACCAAAATCCACCATCGGATTATCACCGCCGAGAAAGATATACATGAAAACATGTGAGACTTATTTCGATAAGATTGCTGAATTGCTGATACATTTGTTATTTTATATCGTGTAATGACCTGTTTACATAATTATGTTTTTGGTTTAGGAAGTTTAAAAAAGCTGTGAAGTTTACTGTTAAAATTAAAATTCGATAATGCAGAGTAACACATTACTTACCGGGCATAAAGGCTCTTACATACTGGCGCAACTTGCTGCCCGACGCGAATTTTAACAAAACAATTTCTGATAAAACTTCACGGCAAACAATGCGGCGGCGTCGCGTCGCGCGACAAACCGCGCCAGTATGTAAAAGCCTTAAAATAACATTACCAATAGGATTTTCGGCAGATACATACCAAATACCTGAAACAAGAAAGTTCTTTTGTTAGTAGTCGTTACACATAATTGTACTTTTACTTTTAATGAACATAAATAATAAAAATAATAAAATAATAATTTTACAAAGCTAAGCTTTTGCTCGTATAATGAAGCTGAAGAGTTTGTTTGTTTAAATGCGCGAATCTCTGGAACTACCAGTCGGTTTTGAAGAAATCTTTTTGCATTTATTAACCAATTTCTTGAGGAAGGTTTATATGCTATATTTAACATCACGCTAAGACGCTGAGGTGCCGAACAAAAAGGAAAAAGTCAGAAAAAAATAACAGCACGGGCGCGCAATAAAAGCAATGCAAATATCATTGAGTCCTATAGAAAGGACCTCTTGAATTACTACATAATTTAACGCATGCATCATTTAGCCAAAATAGCACAAAACAAACATACTTGAACACAATCAAAATCTATACATAATATAAACTAGCTGATGCCCGCGTGGATGTCGGTTTTTATACACTAAAACCTTACTCGATAACCACTCTATCCATTGGTGAAAACAGCATGAAAATCGGTGCAGTACTTTTTGAGTTTACCGCCTACAGGACGACAGACAGACGCGGCGGAGCACTTTGTTTTATAATATGTAAGGATTCAAAATTAAATCAAAATATTTTATTTCACATAAGCCTACATGGGCACTTATGAAACGTCAGAAGCTAGGTGCACGGTTCCAATTGGTCGTTTCCTATGGAGAAGAGCCGGCAAGAAACTCCATGGTTACTCTTTTAAAAGATAATTGGCTTTTACAATAATTTCGAATTACAGTGTTAATAGTTATGGGAGGACAGTGTAGGCCTTTCAAAAAGTTTCAGATAAAGTTCATAAAAAAAAAAAAAAAAAAATTAAATTAAAATTAAAAATAAAAGTCTACAGTTCACTAAGCCTACGACGGTCTCACATTCACAAGATAGAAAGGAATCTATATACGATAAATAAGATACTACAGATAAAAACCTATTTAAAGCAAATGACATAATAACAAATGGTTAATGTCGCTTTTCGGGTTTTTCTGTATGTCCGCGTTGTTCTTCTTAACCACGCAACAGATTTTGATGAGGTTTTCACCATCGTTTAGAGAATTTACATTATAATGCATTTCAGTTTAGATTAGTATTACAGGCACGGAAGCAATTCCGACACAAACATCATGTGTGCATATAATTTGTAGACAGGCAGCTCATTGGCTCATTAAGATTAAGTAGGTACGCGCTGTTACGTTGTACTTGTGAAACACTTAGATGTGGTGAGATATTGTTTAATTAATTATAAGTTTAGGATATGGTGAGAGAACGCCCTAAGAGGACATAGTGACCTTATTGCTGATTTTCTTTAGAAAGGTCAGGTGCGTAGCACTCGCAACCAGCGTGGGTGTATGACCGTAAACGAGGCAAAAGGAGTATGTAAGGATCGTAGCAGGTAGCGTGGTTGATTTCTCGACGGCATATGAAGCCAAGTCAGAGGCCCATAGGCGGCTTTAAAACTCTGACACCAGATTACACTAACCACACGAAAAGATGAGAGAGAAGCAGAGGGCGTTCTGTAGTTTCTGCCTACCCCCATGGGAAGAAAGAGTATTTTTATGTATGAAAAGGTAAGAAAATTAGTTTTAAATTATTGACTCGAATAGTCTTTTTTTTTATGTAACAGAGAAGTTATTGAAAGTATCTACTATTTTTGGGTTGGTCTTTTACAGGGACATAGGTCCAAGTTTTTATTACCAGCGCAGCTGAAGTAGGTATACTTACTTATAATATAGTATACATCAAAATAATATTATATCTCTTCTACATGGCTCAACAAGATTAATTTATTAAAGCAAAAAAGCACAGATAAAAAGTCACTGAAGAAATGGTTAATTGCTTGTTATAGAAGTTTCTTAATTTCTACGATTGATTCAGCTAACGATAGAATCAACATCGAAACTTTCGATATAACCATACTGTATTAATTATAGTGTTCATTGAGTTATAAACTGTAAATTAATATTCAAGCAATAAAATACACTAATGAAGCAATTCGTTATGTAATAAGGTGCAATAGATTTAAAACTTAAGACCAACGTCGTGTGAATGTGCGTGTGTAACGAATATGAACAATTGAGTTTTCCCAGGTATGTTACATGTGCGTGATAAATTCTAAAATTATTTTTAATTGTTATCGTTTTAGGTAAATAGGGTAGTGTGTAATATATTGGCCCTAAGGTATTTTTTACGTAGATCCATTAGATATCGAGACTCCGTGCCTCGGAAAGCACGTTAAGCCGTTGGTCCCGGCTGTCATTCGTAGTGCTTTGACAGTCGTTACGGGTAGTCAGAAGCCCAAAAGTCTGACAATCAGTCTTACCAAGCGGTATCGTGTACCCAGTAACTAGGTTGTGGAGGTCAGATAGGCAGTCGCTCCATGTAAAATACTGGTAATCAGCTGCATCCGGTTAGACTCGAAGCCGACCCCAACACAGTTGGGAAAAGGCTAGGCAGACTGATAGGTATGTAACATAGTAATTCATTCGGCCGCTAAACACGATAGACATGGATTTTCATGCAAACATTGCCGGCCGGCCGCACGCATGTATTCGATCAGTAGGTACAGCATTTTCGATTTATCTCGAAGAAGGTTGTCAAAATTGTGTTCGAATTTTTCTACAACGCGGTTTATACGCCATTCCATAAAGAAACCGTGCCATGTACAAAAAGGGTACTAGTACCTACCAGACGTAGTAGGTACCTGTACTATTGGTATTTCTAATCAATATTGGTACTTTACCGGTTCCAAAACCGGTACCAATCAAATATTTACGTAAGCTAAACTGAGTAAACAGATATAGTAAGTAAAAAGGATAGCTAATAGGCATTAGAAAAATAACTTCATGGTTGTCAACCGTACGAGGTTCTTCGTAATATGAAATTAGTGGTACGCGTCGGGTACCTGAATTTGAAAGAAATAAAGAAAGAAAGAAAGATGTAGTAAATACCTACCGATACCCATCTGGACCCAGTACCAAAATGGCAAGAACCGCTAAATACCCATACAGATCCTGTACTTTTGGTACAGGTTCCAAACCCTAGACGGTGCTACTATTTTGAAAGTATCGATAATTCAAAGTTTAGTGTGGGTGCGTTCCTAAATATGAAATAGTGACATAATGTCGCTAGAAATATTAATGGTAATGGAATCTTCTAAATGGAATGAGATATCTGGGCCTAATTACACACTTGCCACTTCTTATAGTCGTTAAGATGTACGACATGACATAAATATTTATTAAGTTAGTTATTTTTCTTTTGAGTCGTAATTATTACGCTAGTTTTTGCCAGGATATATCCACTGGATCGTCTTCTTAGTAATATTAATAAAAACAATCGTAGGACCTAGTCTAAAAGCACAAACTAATATTTTTGAATTAAATTGTTCATAATTTAAAAACATTCACCTTATACCACACACACGCACACGCAAGTCACTCACACTTGTCCTCGCTCTCTATATGTATAACGCAGTGGTTTAAAATCTTTATTATTATTATTGCTTTCTACTTTTTTTACTTTTTTTCTCGTATCATCTACCTTTTATTGCATTTTATCCTTTTATTGCACTATAATGTGCATTTTTTTCTATAACATTCCCTGTAAATTGAAAGGTCTGGCTCTTGTGATACAGGAACTCTTAGTTCCAAGGCTACACAGATGTTTGTGACTCTGAAGTGAAAAAAATAATTAAAAAATTGCTAACCAATGAACAAATTTATATTATATTTGGCAAGCAAAGCCGATGTCGACTATTCTGCCAATGTCTGAAGTGAGTTGAAGAAACAAGCGTGGGTGATTACAAAAAAAAAACAACTGTAGACACAAATAAAATTCTTCGATTGATAGGTACAGTTGAACAAAATTGATCTTGTTTTAGTACGAGACTGAAACGTAATTGTACACGAAAATCTGTGGGTGTCTGATTACCTGACATAGACAACGGTACTTATGATAGAAACTCGTTTCATAGACGGTGCACAGGTTAATAACATAACATTTCAAGGTGATCTGCGAAGTGTTAGGCAGAGGTTAATATTTTTCAAATCTCGATCCGACTGGATTCAACGAAGGGTTTAAACTGAAGTTTATATGAGAATGAAGCTGCAAGCAACAGTTAGTAAGATGAGAATCTTATAATAGCTACAAATATTAAATGTATTTACTTTGCAAGTGTTGCAACGACTTTCGTTCGCATCGAAACTGCCGAAGTTTGGTGCAACTGTAAGCACCAATCGAATTGATTTCCATTTATCTGTTGCGACTATGAGTTTAAAGGCAAACAATAGTTGTTTGTACCGAATAGTTTATCTTGAGTAAGTATTATGCAAGAGTGGAACTGAATCAATTGAGTTGTAGTAACTTTAAAAGTTCAATTGCATTGCTTAATTTTTTTAGTACAAATAGTTTTTTTAGGGTTCTGTACCTAAGCTCCACTGTCCGTCCGTCCGTCTGTCACAGGGCTGTATCTTTTGAACCGTATGTAATAGGCAGCCTTTACTACAATTACCTACCTCTATACCAACAAATAAAAAATAAATAAATGGGTCCTCATTGAAAAACGTGTTTCGTTTACGGTTTAAAAAATCAAGTATTTAAAAAAAAAAAGTGTAAATATATTGTACGGTGGTACGGAACCCTTCGTGTGAGAGTCCGACTCGCTCTTGGCCGCTTTTTTTGTTTTGTTATGATTGTTACAACATAGTAATAACAATGTTTGGTATTCAATTTGCTTCAGAAAATAATTTACCAACACAAGGTGATCAATCGGCACTATTTTTCATTCGTATTATAGGAAAAGTTCTACTCACTTTTTCTTCAAGAAAAATATGTATTCCCGTATAAAGCTATTTATCTCCGTCAACTGAACAAGGAGACTGTCTGTATAGGTACGTTTAGTTTCAAAGCAAATGCCAAGAGAAACGCAATTTGTACACCTTATCTCCAATAGTTCGTAGACAAACACAATGAAAATCAGAAGGTAATTACAACAAACTTACCACACAAAACTTACATGACAAAAAACGAAAATTGAAAAGCAAAGACACCGACTTCCGTAATTAAAGTTATTTTTCACTTTTTTAGTGTTTTTTTTGGAAGTCGGTGGTTTTTTTTTTTGTAAAAAGTTTTTAATTTTCTCTTTTTAGTTGTGGTACCTACCCTAGGCAAATTCGAATACCACTTCTTGCTATGTAAATAACAGTGACGGAGTCAAATATAATGTCGTCTACATAGACTAAATGGGAAAATTACGTATTTATTGAAGCTAACTCAAAAACTACTCAAGCAAAGTTAATACAATTTATATGGGACTACCTCGAGAGTATAGGTATACCCTTTCGAACAAAAAAATAAATTTGTAAATCGGTTCACAATAGGTGAAAATATCGATGAAAATACACAAAAAAACAGACGAACATAGAACCTCCTCCTTTTTGAAGAAGTCGGTTAAAAACAGAAGACACAATCCTGAAACATAGTTACAGCAAGTTTGTTAGAAAACTCGGATATTGCAAACCTATAGAGAGAGCCGTCAAACTTCTCAGTAAAATTAAATTCACCTTGTTGACGTGCGATAATAACACGCGTTCTAGTTTTCTCCAAGTTCACAGCCTTTATGAGTCTGTTGTATTACTTGTTGTTGTATTGTTATTACAACATGCCGTTACCTGTTCTGCAGTACTCTGTGGTTACTTTCACTCAATCAGCGCGTTCTCTCAATCGGTCGTCGTGTTGTGTACATGGTTTCCTCATTAGCACGCTTTTGTTAGGTACGTCCGTGATGCCTCCGTGTTTAGAGACTCGCTATCGCAACATGCTCCAATCAAAGCTTCAAGGTGTCTGGAGCTATCGAACTGTGTGCATTAAATTATATCCAGAATTTCGTCGCACGAATTTGCTCCTTAATCCTGTCAGTGCAACGCCTAGAATAGCGTATTCTGACAGATGATGTAACCAATTGCGCCGGTATTTGTAAGCGTATTAACCTATTGTATTGAATACCGACGTCTGCGACTCCTTGATGATTCACGGTGCAGCCAATTGTCTCGTATAGTCTTGTATACGAACTGTCTTCGGTTGTCGACTATTAGAAATCTGTTGAATTTGTCTACGGAACAGATTGACAAAAAGTTTTCATGTTGATTAAGAACGTATAGTTAATTATGTGACAATTAGCGTGTTATATTCCATATAGAGGCTATTTATAAACGTCTACCGTATATTCAGATAAAAAAAACTTGTCTGTGGCGTGAGTCCCGTTAGGCGAGTTTTTTTTTACTTAATCCGGGTATACATGCAATGCTTATGTATCTGCCAATAATAATATATATAATTTCTTAGAATTATCTCTTTTTCGGCATCGAATTAGGATTTTTCATCATAACCTAAAATAAGTCTGGTTGACTACTTTGTGGTACTACCGTCATAAAAAGCTACTTTCAAATCTGCAGTGGGTATCGAGAATCATTATGAAAATTAAGTTATTCGTTAGCTGTTTAATAGGATGCATTAAGAAAATACTAAACCACGATTTTAAAATAAACGAATACTTTTAAAATTTGAAATAATGTGCAAGCTACACAGTTTTGAATTTCAATAATTCCTACAAATATTTTCATTCGATAAAATCCCAAGCTATTTGATAAGCTACCTCAACCAAAAGGCATGGCATTTAAGTTCCTAGTCAACGGCCTTCACATTCCAAGAGTTCAAACTGACATGTATTACAATGAATGAATGATATCTGGTTTCAATCTCATTCTTAATGCGGCCCATAGACGATCATGCGGCATGACATGCAATTGTTACGTGACTTATCATGCTGCATGACGGACCTTGCATAAGGGTCCATCATGCAGCATGATAATTCACTTAATTATAGCAGTCCCTAGACGATCATGCGTCATTCGGCATGACATGCAATTTATATGAAATTGTCAATCAGCTGCCAGCACGTAGTTTGTATGTCATTCGCATCATGCAATACAGCTAAATGATCACGCATACATGACAGCACGTAACGCGTATCATGCCGCATGATCGTCTAGGGACCGCTTAAGGTTCCTCAGAACTTTTTTCTAATACATACCTACCTGTCAATTGAATTGTCAAAGCTTGTCTGTATACAAATTGTGCATAAGAAAGGGTACATAAGAATGGTATGCGTGTACGCTTGTATTCTTTTTTTCATCATCGAGGTCGACGAAGGGCATAGTTATGCCATATGCTAGTGGCAAGGTTTTTTTAGAAAAATATTTTTGTAGTAGGTACGTTTGAATTTATTAAGACATATGTAATTGATCAAGTGTGGGTGAAGACTTATTGTCGACTGTCCTAAGGCAGAGTTTCACAATCGACTTCGATATTGAGATTTAGAATTGGTTGAATGAACTATTGGAGATTAAACTTAAGTCGTGTTTTGTTTCAGTAATCCTATCCTGTAGGCGCCCACATTGACGGGCGACTAAACTGTAGTTGTGTCTACTGTCTGTTGTTTATGCCTCAACTGTCATGTTTTGTAGATAGATGGTACGAGAACAGACAGGACTTGTCATAGAAAATACTAAGAGAACGTACCTAAGTACTTGCCATTTATTAAAAACAGAATAGAATAGAATACTTTTTATAAACATATTCATATCTGTATGCTCTTGTGTATAATAACTTTATATTTTTTGACGCCTTATTTTTGTTTGTTTTTAGGTTTAGTTAAGTAAGTTTATTAAATGTGTATAAGTCACGGAATAGATAAATAAGGTTGGAATGGTAATGTGGGCGTGGCAAGCGCGCCACAATTATGATTCGATAATCATAACTCGACCGATTCATTAATTCACCGCGTTTCGTGCGCTTCGGACTACTGCGGAGAACAGAGCTCTGCTTTAAAATGCCGTGTTGTGCAATTATAACTTGTAAAACAAAAAGTCAGACCGCAAGTATAGAGCGAGGGGGTATATCTTTCCATCGGTAAGTCGAAAATAACATTTAATTATAATTTTATTAGTAAAAAACGTAAAAATATTTTGATCACTATGAAATTCCAAACATAAACGACATTATTGCAACAAGTAAAAAAAAAATATACATTGCACGATGTGTACTCGCGTAATCAACGCAATTATTAAGTCCGCTTACAATGTACTGCATGCGTCGCGTCCTCTTCACTTCAACCATTGACGTTTCGTCGTTTGCCCTGATTGGCCGTGATGCACGGTAGATAGTGAGGTGACCATGTGGTTAAATAAAATCATCGATAGAATTCTCAAATAATATAAATTTACGTTGGACAAAGATTCTTTTTGAATTATTTTATATTTAATTAATGATAGTATATTTTTAGTTAGATGTATAATGAGTCAATTAAATATTACAATAATTATTGAACGAATGATACAATATAGTAAATACTTGTAGATGACAGATTTACAGGGAGAAATTGAATTCATTGGCAACATTATACGAGATCATTGTATTCATCTACAAGTATTTACTATATTGTATTTAGTATTAAAATATAAGTAAAATCCAATTTTACTTACGCAATAAATTATAAATTTTAGGTTTCCTAAAGAACCTAACGCCAGGGAACAATGGATTGTCGTGACAGGTAGAGGAAACTGGATGCCGACAAAGACGAGTACTATTTGCTCTATACATTTCAGTAAAGATGATTTTATCATTAAAAAATCAGGTAAAATAAATATTTCTTAATATTTATTTCATGTTTAATTTTCCCCCATACATTCATCAGATAATTTATCGGTAAAGAATATCGGCTTTATCAAGCACTAGCGTGTATGAAATTTTTTATTGCTTTTTTGCGTGTGTCTGTGTGTCTATGCCTACGGGGGCTTAGTACTAGTGTGCGAACGAATATCTGCCCTGAGATTTATGTGTGTCTGATTTGGTTGTGTGCGAAATATTTGTAAACATAGGAGTGCGTATGTGTAGAAATTAAAATAGTGGGAGACAAGCGGTGACACTGGTCCTGATACAAAATTGGAGCTAGGGCCTTTCTAACCTTATTTATCAATTCTGTGGTATAAGTAGTATGGGTAGTAGGTAATTTACTTTTAATATGTAGTTCAAACAGAAACGTAGCACATATATGAAAATACATAATTTGCTTAGATATGGAATAAATTTTGACATGTCAAACAAAAACAAAAACGACAACAAGGAAACAAAACAAAATAAAATATACCTTAGTAAAAATCATTTTAAAAACAAGCTTTTAATGAACTAAAAAGGATTTCCCAAGGCCACCTTCCGGCTCCATCATCAGACCCTGAACACCACCTAGTGACAAAGCACTGGTTAATACATGACCAATGAGTCCAAACTCGACGGTGCTCTCTTGTTTGATTGGGGAGTTCCTATGGCCAATTACCGGCTCCATCATCAGACCAGCTCCATGGTATAATTTTTTCAAAATGTCTCGGTAGTTATATAAGTATGCCAAGTTTCAGCTCAATCGGATGCTAGGAAGTGCTTGAAAAATTGATAACAATTGGAGTACCCGGAAACATACGAACAGAGCAAGCTAATATAAAGCTTACTTAGTGACTGAAATATACCTATCAACAAAGCAGATTGCTCCTTCATAATTAGCAAAAGTAAATCGTTCACGGAAATCCCATAGGTTAATCAATTATACTACAAAGTTAATTGATTTTAGTCTCCAAATAACTTTAACAAACGTGTGAATTAATATTGAAAGTTTTACTAACAGGGCATGTAGGGTGAAGTAGGCAATGATTAGCTTAGACGAAGCCTTATATAAGTATTAGCGATCCCTGCTTCGAACGGTTTTTACGACTTGACAAAATATCGAGATTCCTTCATTAGTTTTATGTTTAATATTAATTAAACTAATATTATAAATGCGAAAGTGAGTTTGTCGGTTTGTTTATTTGTTACGCTTTCACGGTAAAACAGTTGAACAGATTTGGATGAAATTTGGCACATGGATAGACCATGACCTGGAAATGGACATACCTAGGCTACTTTCCAAACTGGCCGCAGACGAAGTCGCGGTTTATATAAACAGCACGGTCATACGGACAGACACGAAAATCGAATTTAATTTATAATATGTATAGATATAAATAAAAATGGACGTCAATCCGTTCGCCAAGTGTAGTGGCAATATTTACGGTCATCCAATGCAGTTCAGAGAACAATATTCTGCAGAGAACTTTTATTGGCCTAAGTCATATTTATTTGGTATTTCACCCATATTTTAGGCATTTAAATTGTTACTCTCATTTTAATCTTAAAATTCAAGGCAATAGAGTGGATTTCTACAGAGAATTTTCA
Organism: Lithophane leautieri; assembly: GCA_949152455.1. Classification (NCBI taxonomy): domain Eukaryota; kingdom Metazoa; phylum Arthropoda; class Insecta; order Lepidoptera; family Noctuidae; genus Lithophane; species Lithophane leautieri. The sequence continues at coordinate 8,444,925 of OX424467.1, forward strand.
CCTTACCAACATGTAGGACGGCAATGGTCTATGTAAATTGAGACGTCTATATTTTAGGATACTCAGGTATCGGAAATATTAGGAGTTGGTTTCCGATCTGTTACCCAAATATGAACCTTGAAGATTGAGTATTCCTTTACATTCCGTAAAATATTGTTTTTAAAGAATACTTACCTCTATTTAGTAACAGTGCATTAGTAGGCTATCATAAAAAAAACACTTCACGAATTTATTTTACATAACATTTTCTGATTGCAACCCATTAGCAAACGTTGTTTGCGAAATATTCTCAGCTACTCTAAAGTAAATGAAATAATATTTATTCTTACTTACCGGGTTCTTTGCTATGCGCTCTGTTGGGTTCAGTCAACAAGCTTCCTTAGCTAAATGTACATCGAATAGTTAGCTCGCTTTATTTAATACAAAACCAATAATATCTCCTGTTTACGATGAAAATTGATCATAACGACAGCATTGACACATTTTCTATAGAAAGTGGGTCATGCTGATGAAGCGTCTCTGAGAAATGTTGGAAATTCGCTTTCAATAAGTGGTAAGAGTTAAGCACAATGTTATTAACAAACCGTCACTGCGATGGGAACACATAAACAATATAATTTACTGGCATAAAGTATTGAAAGAGTTTCTTTTGTTCTTAACGTGTATGTTGATTTCTACGGTAAACATTGGAAGGAATTCACTGGAGTTGTCGAGATGTATCATTGAGACAAATTGAACAATAAATTGTTTGACCCAAGCACGCTTGGAGGAGGTGATTAAGAATTTGGGACCTAAAATTAATTAACCAAGACTTTTGAGTTAATCGATCTTTCGCCTAACTTCTGTGGGTTGAGGTTGCTCTTAAGAATTATTTGGATACTTTTTGTGATATTGGCCTTGGCCTTAGACCTGTGACAGTTGTTTCACTTTTTATAGAGCATGCCTATAAGTAGGTACTGGATAAGAACACATTGGCATTGTAAGGAAACCTGAACTCGTTTGTCTGCAATCGCCAACATGCAGTGAGTAAGCAGGCTGATCAATTCATACGAGTTCCTTCTCCGTCTGCCATTTTCCTGAAACAAGAAAAATTCAAGCTGGTACTCTATTATACAGCATCATTTGTGCTTATTCTTAGTTCAAAACCCCTGGTCTTTAAGCATCTTTTAATAATATGTTGCCGATACCGGTGGGCCACTATTTTATATTGTTATTAATAATAATATAAACTAATGTTAATAATAAAATAAAGGAAATAATAATATAATAATCAGCCTGTCTGCAGGGCAAAGAGGTCCCTTTTCTTTTTCCACGCAACTCAATCCTGAGATAATATGGACCAATCCCTCCTATAAGCGTCAAGTTCATCCTGCCATCGACGCCTGAGTCTTCCGTAATGCTGTTACGATTTCAGGAACCCATGTTTTGGTGGTTTTAGCACACAATGCATTCGTTTTTTAATCCTACTAATATGTAAAATTGTAAAAACTATCCATTTAAAGTTTTTGCATTTATTATCAACAAAAGGTACCAATTTAATCGAATCCACTTAAAAAAAATCCACACGAATGGATAAAGATGGCCTACTGAGGCTACGCACTCTTAGTAAACATTACTATAGATTATTTAATAGTAGAACGTTACAAGTTAACCATGGCATCAATCACAGTGCTTGATTAACAAGCTGATCGGGAATAATGGCCGGTCATCGTAATTTAATTTGTGACTGACGTTACTGTTGCGACGTGATCTCCATTATTGCGCAATCTTTATCTAATTGAATTGTTTATAGTTGTTTGTAATATAGTCTAGCGGAAGTTTAGATGGTACGCAAATTAAAGCGCGAGTGCAGAATGTGTATACAAGGACAAATTAAATTAGCTGTCAAAACTTCATAGCGTTGATGGGTATGGATACCAGAGGGCCTAAACAAGTGACAATCGCTTTCAAAGCGTTTTGTAATCCTACAACGACATTCAATGAGATTGACATAAGGTTTTCGATAGCTTATGTGACATATTTTTATATGTAGAGAATTTATTCCGGAAGGTTTATATGTATAATACGTTAAAATTATAATAACATATAACTAAGAAATCTCGATGTTTTGTCAATGCGTTAAACCCGTGCCAAGCAGAAGCGGGCCGCTAGTTCAGAATAAATAACAACTAATACCTAATTAATTATCGAATAAAATAAAAACATAATATCCAAACATATCTAAAACTAACATATTAGGTACCTACCTTGGCTAGAGGCTAAGCATTGCCATACAAAGTGGCAATGCCGCCAGGCGACAGCGATGCGGAAAAATTTTCGACGCCATAATTTAGTTCGTTAACTTATATAGGAAGCTTTTTGCACCAGTCACCTTAACAAATAAACAGAAATGACTAAATTACAACAATTAATTTCAACATACATTAGTACAACAGTATTTATTATTGCTTTAGGACGAAACGATAGGGCAAAAGTTAATCTCAGCCCGAAATATACCACGTAACGACCCGCCCGGGATTGTGGGAGACGAATGATGCCTAATAACGAGCAAATTAGTTTTCTTTTTAAATAAAAGCAGCTTAGTATTCGGACGATTCGAAAAATGTTGTTATAATAAATCTTTGACTGGCTTTGTGGATTAAGGCTATTAGGCTGAATAGTCTTTTCAGAGACCTATTTTAGCGAATTACTTACATAATAAAAGTATTAGTACAATTTTCTTGCGATTGATGTCAATTTATTTTTTATAAAATACTGTAGCTAGGTACCTACCAATGGACCATGGGATTAAGTCCTTAGGTTACATAAAAAACACAAGTGCGGTATTAGAGATGTCAGCACAATTAGCGGGGTCCGCTAGGACCGATGCCTGCCAGGGTTGCGGGAAAGTCCGAAAGGGATACCGGGACCTTGGCAACAGGCAAATGAAGGAACACGGGTGGGTTTTAGTCAGTAAAAGTCTGACACGCCCTTTCGCTCCGCCCAGAGCGGGACAAGTCATTGGAAGATTTCCCACCATCAAAAAAAAAAAAAAAGGTACACTAAAATATATCTATGACCAATAGATTTTTGATCAAAGATATAATGTCATTGTAAAATAGACATATTATGGGTAATTTGTGAGCTTCGTTGATAGGTAAATGTTATAATGATAGTGTAATCGAGTAAAACAAAATCCGATTAACAACTTTTCTGACAAAAAGCCAAGTTCAAATTGCAAACGGAGTTTAAAAATTCACTTGGGTAAACTTATGGGTACTTAGATACTTTGTTTCAATCAAAATATGATGTTGTCTCAACTGGATACGTTATTTTTTTTATACTTGAATTGTCTGGTATTTTCATCACTCAAAGGCTCAATTGATTCATTTCTGAAACCTGTCTAAACTAACCATGTTTTTTACCTAATATTAATTTTATTTAGACAGGCAATGTTATCATTTTATGATGTTACCATAACATAGTAGGAAGCCGCATGACGTGTAGACGCACGCCCTGCTGACACGACGTTATTTGGAGACAGCCCCTCCGCTGCAAGTGACGTGTTATTTGCAATATGTTATGGAGATTTTGGGGTCGACAACACTGGAATTTGTTTATTATCTTTTAAGTTCAATTTTTATCATGCGTACTGTTACTTATCGTTCTAAATCTTAGTTCTCGTCTCATGTGTTAAACTACGAATCTTGAGTGCTAACCATATTTTCCATGGAAAAGGTAAAAATTGAGTTTGCAATGTTATTTGCAAACGATAGGGCTCAAAACTACATTAGAACAGTCTTCAAACGTACGCATAAACCTACATATTTCACATACAGACACTTTAACGCCTTCTTTTCTACCATAAGAAAGGCCTCCTAGTAAAGAGAGTACATTACTCCGAACATTCCCACTGCATCTCAAGTTTCGTATGCCCATAAAATCCTTGGAGAAGGGACAAAATTCTCTCCCTGTGTTTTTATCAAGTAATAAAATGTTAGGCAGTGCTTCAGGCAACGCAATTTGGCTTGAACGCAGAATACCATCCCGTTATGGACACTGTAATGGAAGCCATAAAATGGATATCTGTTTTAAATGAATGCTCACTAATATGGTGTGAGAATGAATTTGTTTGTTTACAGGGGCTTTATTTGTGAATGGGTTGTTTTAAGATAATCCTCATTTAAGCGAATATTGTGTCGATGTTTTGTTTAAGATTGGCCGTAGGGCGGAAAAATTTTCGGCAACACAACTTACACAACGAAAATGTGGTGGTGCAATCTCAAATTAGAATTAAATATACGCAAAAAAACCTCTCGCAAAGTATTAACTTAAAACTGTAAAGTAATAATATTTCTTTACTCAATATAAAAAATAAATTGTTTTTAATCTAAGAAACCGTGTATCAATTTTCCCTTTTCCGGGGCATCAATCTAATCAACTCAATTTTCCTTATAAAATTTGAAAAATTTCGAGCCCTCTTGTGTATAAAAAATCAATATTTAATTTGTGTATCAGGAGTACCCGAAGTGCGCTGGGGCAGCGAAATGAATGGGGAAGACAAAAAAATCAACAGGCAAAGGGGCTTGTTTGTCGTACTCGAATTGATTTATTTATGCAATAAATCTAACATTGGATTAATCAAGCTAAGTTTTGTCGGCGCAGCAATGTGTTGTCGTGAAAAATATGTTTGGAGAAAAATTGCGATCGGCGAAATAAAACGGCGTTGTGGGTATTGTCGCCCGTTGTGTACTACTTTTGTTAGTAGTAACAAATCTATTGTGACTCGCAATAGATTTCTTGCTATTTGTAACTTTGTGCTTTAGTCTTTAGTTAGATGCATGCCTAATATATTTTTCTTTGTCAACATATGAGTGATCTATTTTTGATTTACGTTTATAATTACGTGCTCAAAATTATTTTCCGTTTGTTCCAGGTAAGAAAATTTCGAGCTCAAGTTGATAAAAGATTGTAATTTATCAAATAAAGGTTTGAAGGTAGAGAGTATAAAATCCACAAAAACAAGATCCACGAAATGGTATTCAAGAAGCAGGGTATCGACCCATTTCCCTTGCAAACAAGTTCTCTATATATTTTCTTCCGCTTCGGAGTCAAAAAGTTTTGCAAATTCACCAACCCCTTTTACTATTTACAACACAGAAATAAAACCAACTACAGCTTTTAGTATCAGTAACTTTGCTGCAAACGGTCAACTAACAGCGTAGTAAAATTTTTCAACGGTGTTTGCAGTGGTCTCAACTGTCTGTGTTATTCCTGTGTCGCAAAGCTCCAAATGGTGACTTCTATTTCATTAAAAAAGGGTTCTATTTGCGGACATTTCGATAACATTTCTATAGAGCGAGAATCATTGATAGGAAAAAAAACTTTGTACGAGAAACTTTATGTAAGAAACAACCTCGAGATGAAAGAAAGTTTGTAAAACCAATCGAAAAAAATTGAACGAATAAAAAAATTCCCATTCAAGAGTGCGGAACAAAACAGCTCGGGCGCCCGATGCCTGCGCGATAACAGGCAAGTTTGGCAACCCATCTTTTTAATGTCCTGGTCGTCAATTATCATTAGGATTGGGGACGGTCTCAGGGAAGCGATCGTAAGTCAATATTAGTGCCTATAAAGGTGAGTGATAACCGCATACCCGCTCTTCCCTTCTTTTATACTTACAAATTACAATGTAATAGGGAAATAACCAATCACAACTGACGAATGAAGGTTTTTGAATAACATGTTTGTTGGGCTGTGAGAAGGGAGAGAAGGATATATTTCTGCAAGTTGAAGCTTTAACATCAATGTAGGTAATGTTTTCTTTACATTATTTTTATAGCATGCAGTGATTATCACAAAATATAAAACGTTTATTTTACACACTTTCTAGTCTCTTAAACGTTTTATTCTAAAGATTTTACTTTGAGACAAGTTTTTAAATTCAGAAGCCATCTAAACAACCAGTAATAAAGTTACGCGTAGTCTACACATGCCCAGTCATAAAAGTCAGATAAAAGGTAACATTACATTAGCATTAGAGATGTAGATAGTGTTATTTATTTACTTAGGTATATAGTAATGTTTAGAGCTAAATATTATAAGGACAAAATGGCTGTGCGTGCAGGCTTGCCGGTTCTGGGCTATTACAATGCAGTCCGTGCGAACTGGCTTGATGTTCAGAATTTGTGATGCCGTTAAACTGCCCATAAAAGTCAAAAGTCAAAAAAGTCAAATAATTTATTTCAAATAGGCACATAAAAGGCACTTTTGAACGTCAATGATAAACAAACAAAGAAATAGAATTGATTCTAGTTGCCCATTCCAAAAGGTAGATTTCGTATGGAGAAGAATGGGCAAGAAACTCCACCGTTACTCTTTTCAAAAATGTTTACAATATTTTGTATACATGAATTATATAATTATATGTGAAGACCATGCACCCACAATAAGATTACTGTCCCACAAAAGGCAAAAAAAATAATTATAAATGGAGCAATGACAAATAAATCAGTTATGTGATAGGTACATGGTGCTCACATATTTACAAACATTGTAAAAGTATACGATATTACAATATTCCTAACATCTTTACAAGTAATACTAATAAGTCAGTGCGTGATTCCATGCAATCACAGAGTGTAAAAATCTATGACATACAAATAATAAAATATACAACTAAATTAGCAACCAGTTTGATTTTGTCCAGACTCTAAATTGTCCTATGGAGCAAGACCAGCATGTTTCCAAGCACGGTTATCTATGCATAGATGTTCATATTTTGAAGGATTTTCAACTCTATATTTTATTTTTAATTGGGATCGTATAAAATCGAAAAGGAAAGAAAGAATAACATTTATTTGGACACAGTTCAGGAAACACAAAATACAGATAAAAAAAGTGTATTTTCACTTTTTTTTAATTTGTTATTTGAACTAGATCCTTTGATTTAATGGAATACTATTTAAAACGGAGATCATAATTTGAACGTGTTTATAACTATTTTAGTTATTGGGCTCAAATGTACCTAAATGGTTAGTCGTACTTAATTAGGCATTGGTCATGCTCTACATAGCTTTGAATAATTGCCTAACGGCAACAAATTAGACAGTTAATAGAATCTATCTTTAATCACATGACCGCAGAAGTATTTTTAAAGGTGCTAAATATTTTTATTAATAATAATAATTTTTGCACACCTCTGGAAGGTGTTTTTCAATCAAATTAAGTTAAACATGGTCAAAAGAAACAGCTATTCCTGTTTTGATATTTTCCGAGCTTTTCCCAAAGTTCTAGTATAGTGATGGGACGTGAGTGAGTACAGGGTGTTGCGCAAGGCAAACTGTCAAGCGTCTTGACATTTTCTGCGCGAATGCACTTAAAATCTTGAGTGCGTTCTTTTAGCGTCACGTCGCGCATCCTAGTCGTCGCGTCACTTATTGTAAATTGCTGAACGGGAATTGAGAACTAAACGTCATATGGAACGATAATAAAAGATGAAAAACTTTTATAAATAACTCAGATAGAAGCTTTACATTAGATATCTATGTCTTAACTACAGTTAGCAAAGGAATCTACTACTTATATCAAATCTTTTAACATTTTCATTCGTTTTCATGCCAATAAATGGATGAAAATAAATCTGAAAAAACCAACAGGTACCTAGGTACCTGTTGGTTTTTTACATTAGTAATTAATTACATTTTACTAATGTGATTATGATGCCTGAAAGCCCGCTCGCTTTCCGTTGAATTTTTACAATTTAGGGTGGCAGGGTGCACTGCCAAAAAGTTGAAAAACAACTGCAACCCTGACGTCGCGTCGATCATGTGAAAGGTTAGAAAAGTATTTTTGTTTCGATGCGATATGATTAGGGTCTCCTGTTACGATTATACGTCAGGTCATACAGTCACACCAATTCATATCATGCGCACCAATTCATATCATGCGTATCCATATAAATAAATCCATAATTCTGACGGCAGTCCCCAATTGCGCATCAATGCACTTTTTTCAAAACCCAATTCAGTGTTTCCACTCTCAGGATATAGCGATGAAACACAATGGTAGAAGGTAACAGAATAACAGGGTCCGCGGTACGTCTGCGCCGCGGCGCAGCGGCACGTCAGCCGGCCGACTCCTAAACCGATTCCGTAGAAAATACAGTTACAAAAACGAATTACAGACTCGACGGTTTAAAACATAGACACGCGTTGCATTCCTAATTGTTTTAATTGAATCTTTTAAATAGTTTACTGGCGAGAAACTTGGAACGGAACGGAACCCAAGTTCTAAGATTCGGACGTGTGTTGGCATTTTGTTACTTTACATAAAAAACGTTATATATTTGCCACTGACAACCGTGCAATGTTATGCAATTTATTCATGCTAAAAGCTAATCCCAACGAAAATTAGGTTCGTTAATTGTCATAATCAAACTTAGATTTGATTGCAATTCGCTCTATCACAGACTGTGCTGTGTAAAATAAACACACAGTTTCATTCGTGACGGGATTGTGTTTAATTCAACGTACACAGTCCGTCCCGATGTGAAATGAAACCGATTTCAATTACTATTGGAGTTACATGATTAGTTTGCAGATTTGGCGCCCGCATTTCAATCGTGTTTGAGCTAATTATGACGTGTACACAAATGGGGATATGGTTAAATACTGATGTCTGGATCGGTTGGTTGCACTGCCACTCAACCGTTACATACTAGGGCTATGATAACACATGCAGAATTGGAATGAAGCTAAATCAGGGATTATTATTTACATTTTAGAAGGTTGCTTTTTGCTAACTCAGCGCAATAAATTTTATGCGATAAGTACCGACATAAATTGAATTACTCTCTATATTTCCAAATATAGGTAACGAAGCTTTTTAGCTTTGCTAACCTGCTTAATAATTCCCTTAAAATAAGACCCATTTATTCGTCTAACTTTATATTATCTAGATACATAGCAACATCTCCCTTATTTATTTACCAACATTTATTTAGACAGATGGCCCAAACCTTTTTATAGTACGCTAAGACTTAGTTCTCCACATTATTTACAATTGATTGAGTATTCTACATAAACTTCGGACATAACAATGGTCGTGTGTACAGAGAAATGAGCTATAATAAAACATGGCTGCCTCCAATGAAATAGGTCACGTTTCCAATCTAGTACCAATGTTTTCGTTTCACAAAAAAGGATACGTGGTACGTGGAACTTAACATTCGTTGCAATCATCTCATAATGGGTAGCGAATGATTTGTTCAGGAGTGTGTTTGTTCGTTTGATTGTATGCAGACATGATCGGGGAAATTGAAGCTGTTTCTTATTTGCGTCTAAAGGATTTGGAAGTAAAATGCAGCACGGGAATTTCGTCATCGAAAGCTTACTATACTGAGAGATTTTTTTTTAAAGTGCAATGTTGGATCTGCAAATGTTCAAAACATCTATATATCTATACAAATAAACAAAATTGAAGTGTCTGTTTGTAATGTTAAAACAAACGCTTATTACTTACATTTTTTTTTTTTTTGTCTTGCTGTCTGTCTGTTCTGGCTACTCTCCGAAATGGCTGGACGGAAGTTTCACTGACAGATAGCTAATGTTATAAGGAGTAAATTTTTTTATTAAAAATAAAAATTATTATACTCCTCGAGCGCGAAACCGCGGGTAACAGTTAAACCTATAGAATAATATTATAGCATTAAGTTCACAGAATTTCCTAAGTGCTTAACTGACAGTCAGACACTTAAATATAAATGTAAAGTGTGTACGTTTCTAGATTTCCATCTAAGCAAGCATGTGTTGTGTTTAGGTCGGCAACACCTGCATTTCTCTAGTATTGATAGCAGAGGTGCTGCACCAGGTAACAATTAATATAGCGAGCGCTTAAACCCAATAGCAAGTGCAGTGCCGCGTTCAACTCACTGGCTGAATGGGCAGATGACACCCGTGCTAGTTCTCAGGGAATTACACACTGCGCCAATTCAATATTAAACGTCTGCATTTAATATTGTTGCCACACTGTCTTTGTTTACTGTCTCGTTTGTCTTATGTGTCATTACCTAAGCTTTGTTTTGTTCAATGTGGAAATACTATGAAATTGGAATTCGTTTTGTTTATATTGTCGTATTGTTATTTTGACACAATTTATTCGATAACTTAAGTAATTATTTTTTCAAGTAAGTAACAGTTTTTAATTTTGCTATAAAAAGTGTAGTTTTATGTACCTAGTTCTTGTATCTGACTTTAGGTTAATGCTACCTACCATTATCTCTGCATCACCCAAAGGACTGGACAGAAAATACATATGGCATTAAGTCCGCCTCAATACATTTGTGTGCTTGAAGTAATTAAATAAATAATAATGCATTATGTAATTAGCTCAACTGTGACCACTCATCCCATCTTCAACAAAAGATTAATCAAAGATTATAACACGTTGACCATCAATTTCAATCAGTTCCACATCCGCATTATCTTCACAATATTATCGGATAATCTTCAACACGTAGGTATAATTGTATCGTTATAATAGTGTTATCTCATACAGTATTGTCTGTAATTGCATTGTGTTTAATTCCATTAACGTTTGCGCTCGATCAGCTGGCGCTGTCCTGTCGTCCAATCCGATTAGTAGCCGCTTTAAACAATCGTGCGCAGTGAGATCGGGAATAAGTGCGGTTGCTATCAACAATATACGGGAATGGATTGTACATGAATGGTGTGTAGTGTAGTGGGGTAATTAGTACATGTAGGTCGTGTCCATTTTATACAGTGTTTCAGTTTTAGTTGTGATGATAAGACGTCTATATTTTTATATGAGTGGAAAAATATGTAGTATTGTGTTATTTTTTGACAAAATTGTGAAGTTCGTTGGTGTTAGTAGAAAGGCTGCAGTTTTCAGCAACTGTTAAGAGTACGTACGTATAACAAATTAATTTGAAGTTTATTAGGTACCTACATCAATGTAGGTTTTGTTTAGTTTTTCATGGTATTATTTCAGTAATGTGAATACATTATTATTCCAAATATTTGAGTATTCCAAGTATTATATTTGGTATTATATTTTGGGGTAACTCCACCAATAAGGACATTGCATTCAAGGCACAAAAGCGGTGTATTAGGGGTATGTTTAATATCAAACAAACTGATAACTGCAGACCATATTTCATCAAATATAATATATTAACATTGCCGTGTAAATACATTTATGAGATTGCTAGCTTCGCAAGAACTAACAAACATCTTTTTGAAAAGTACAGAAGTAAGCGGCATAATGATAAAATTTGTTGCAAACCTAACAAGACGGCCTTATATACCAAAAGCATTTTCAGTATGGCACCGCGCATATACAATCACTTGCCAAAGTCCATACTAGAGACTCCATCCGTCGATGAATTTAAAAAGAAACTAAAAAGATTCTTGCTATCTAAATGTTATTATAGTATTCAGGATTATTTAGTAGATGATGTAAGGACATATTGTACTCAGAAATATTATAATTGATGTGACATGTGATTAATGCACTAATTATCTATTATTATTACTATGACATTTATATAGGTACAAATATATTTTGACATTCCCATTTAACACATGACATTTACTCGTAATTTCAATTATTCTAGTGACATTATGATTTACAAAAATTGTTTTATTAAAAATTATTGTTTCAACTAATTGTATAATATTGCTGTGATACAGTAAAAGCTTGAGTTTTGCATGCCTCAAGGCGTAATATGGTTGAACTATGCTTTATTTTTTTAACAACTCTATGTAATTACCCATATTAGCAAATAAATGATTTTGATTTTTTTGATTTTGTATCTGAGTGTAATCCTTACTAATATTATAAATGCGAAAGTAACTCTGTCTGTCTGTCTGTCGCGCTTTCACGCCAAAACTATAGAACCGATTTAAATGAAAGGTACACAGATAGTCTAGAGCCTAAGAAAGGACATAGGCTACTTTTTATCGACATACCACGCGGGCGAAGCCGCGGGCGGAAGCTAGTTAATTATATTAGTTGCGTGCCAATACCGAAAGCGAAATACAGCCTTATTGGATGCTTATCGTAAACTGTACAGTAATTGAGTGAAATGGCTGGGCGCGGTCACCGCAGCTTACGGCAAGTGGAGGCGATTGTCTAATCCTCATAAAAAACGTGTTGGTTGTTGAAAATATCTACAATATTATACTAGTGCTGCCATCTGTGGTGTATCTGCTTATAAGTTTGAAAATAAAGCATTTATGCTTTTGTTTTGCAACTGAACACGTAGTATTATTAATAGGTTATGGGCCCAGCACGCTTCCACTGCGCAACTCTGCACGCTCTGCTCTGCTTAGGTTTTAAAGAGATTTTAGAAGTGTTTAGAGTTTAGAATGTTTGTGTATCATAATATGATTTTTTCACGTAACAATGAGTTTTTTAGTTTTAAGTTTGGGTCAACTTTTTTTTACCTATTACTGACATTATCTAATAAGGGTCTAACTAGAGTCCCCAGCAATTCGACCAAGCACAGCCTTAGGTTCTAACTTTAAAGAACCCATAGGCAATTGCTAAGGCAAAAATGGCATTTAAACCAAAATGATATTGAAATAAAGAATAACGTATATTGGACACAGTTCGTGAAACACAAAATACATATAACAAAATAAAAAGTGAAAAAAAAAAATGTTTTAACAAATACCATATTGCACAAAAGTACCTACCTATGCGAAATATAAGTCAACCAAAATAGGTCTTAATTAAATCCATCGTATGACAGACTAAGATTTGACCAGCTATTTAAATAACTAGTTAATTTCCAGTGGAACAAACTCCGGTGTACCGACGTCGCTGGTGACTATAATTTCCGCTGTTCGCTTAGACCGCTCAGACCGCTCACCGTGTCGCAGTATTAATTAACCAAAATGCGTCGACAGAAGCAATGGCCATTAAAATACCTGAAGTATTTCAGTGTTGAAATTAATTTAAAAAATTAGTTACCATTCTGTAAATAATACTTAAGAGAACGGGACGGTCTTGGTCTGGAATTTAATTAGGTATTCCATACCATTCTACAAACGGCTATTGCCTACTTAGACTTACGCGGGTAGATACCTATATGTATGTAAAGGCTCGTCGAAAATTGGCGCGATATCGCGGGCACGACAGGCAGCGCTACCTTTCTCGCGCCCGCGATATCGCGCCTGTTTGTGGGAGCCTTGATGCACATAGGTCTATCAATAACTTCGTAGAGATTTCAGCGGCTTATATCTACCTAGTAGAGATAACTCTAACCCTAATAAATACCTACTAAATATCTCACATTACCTTCGGAAAATGCTCCCGTACTAATAATTATCATCATCATTTCACCCAAAACTCGTTTACTGCTGGTTGAGGCCTCCTCCAAGCACCGCCAATTCGACCGGTTCTGTGTTCCGAGCCTAATAATATGCGAATCAAACCCGTTAACGAACAGCGATAAAATTTTACCTTGAAATAACCAGTCTAGAAGAAAGAAAATAAATTAATTTGACCCAGCACCCTAATTGCTTAATACACGATCAATCACAATTTGAATCGTTTTCAAATAAACTGCTAATTCATTGATTCAAAAGTTTGAAAAAAAGTCTGCTCAACTATGTAAATAACGCAATGAATGTTCTTGGACTGTCAAAATGAAAGAAATTAGTCTTAATCGGTTACGAAAATAAGTTACGCAATTATCACGGTACAGTACAGTATGTTTAAGATCGAGTCTACAAGTTAATTTACCACAATGGTCGATTTGTTCACAGAACTTCTCAATTGATCAACCTTTTAAGATAAGAATCAATACTGATTTTGAAAGAGACAATGGAACTGAAAAGGTCATGGTAAACTAACTTCACACATAGCCAAGAAAATTCTGATTAAAAGCCCGTACAGACAGGCGCGATATCGCGGACGCGACTAGGGTTGCGCTACCTGTCGCTCCCGCAATATCGCGCCCGTTTATACGAGCCTTAAATAAAACCAGCCTGAACTGTTTGCGAAAAGCTTCGACGTATAACGTGGCTAATAGACTGCTTAACATAGGCTATTGTCAAATATGATTACAAGGGAGGGCCTCATATCCTTTAGAAATGGGGTGATTCCGAATAGATAGAGCATTATAATCCTCCTGGGACAAGTAGTTTCTGATGCCGGTTATAAAAGCAACTTATGATAATGGTTACGTTGTTTCATTAGGAATAGGGACGTTTAGTAATTTTCAAGTAGGGAAATATCGTTTAAAATGATAAGAGGTACTCAACTGGAACTCGAAATTGGTGTCATAGGCAGTGTAGCGATTCAATTAAAAAAAAACTGTATTGCTGGTTGCGCAACCAATCGGACGCCTGGTGAGATATTATATACCCGCCATAAAGCTGTTCGTTTTTTGCAACCATGGCGTCCCAGTATAATATTGGTCTTTATATATAATATATTTATATATTAATGACAATGTTTTATTTCAAGCAATTCCTGACAAAGAATGAGTTTAAGGAATGGGATTATGCCAATTTTTCTAGTATCAGTAAACTGTAAAGCATATAAGTACCGACCTATGTCAATTTACTACTACTAATACTATTATTCATTGTGTTTATCGCAATATATTTTGTACTAGCTTCCGCCCGCGGCTTCGCCCGCGTGGTATGTCGATAAAAAGTAGCCTATGTCCTTTCTCAGGCTCTAGACTATCTGTGTACACACGGCTACACATCAAGCTATACATTTCCAGTTTATGCTGATCTCGCATTGTACATGATTTCTGTTGAATGGGAGGTCAGCTTATACTGGAAATGTATAGCTTGATGTGTAGCCGTGTGTACCAAATTTCATTTAAATCGGTTCAGTAGTTTTGGCGTGAAACCGCGACAGACAGAGTTACTTTTGCATTTATAATATTAGTAAGAAGGAAGGATTATTTAGCGTTGGTTGTAAGCAGCCAAGTCATACTCCATTCGCTTTTGTGAGGACTGTCGTATTTTGCATTCGATACCTATTACATACTCGTAACATGTTTTAATTTCTCCGTAAAATTCTTGCGATACCATCTTGCATTCAGCAGGTGTCCAATGCACATTTTATTTTTTAAGGCTTCGGTTGCCATTACTGACAGAGCATATTTTACGACTGGCTTATCAAAATTTACCGTTGGCAAACCATTTAACTAATAACTTTTATTGTTTTACAATCCGTGTGCCCGATGGTTTTTCCCATTGGCAAAAATGACGAAATTTCATGCAAACTTTCATCCCTAATTTACACCCCTTTAGGGAATTAATTTTTTTAAACCTTTCCTTAGTGCTCTCCTTCGTTATATGTAGACGGAACTTTTGTGCAAAATTAGATGCTTCCATAGACCCAGTGAGTGGTTTAGGTTGTGCGTTGTCTGTGTCTGAATGGATGAATTCAACATTTTATTAAGTAGACACATCGTCTATCAGCTCAAAAACCAAAATGAAATCACATATTTAAGGTAGGCATAATAAAAATACATAATAATAAATTCGCCAAAAGCCGAAAACATAAAAGGCTTATTATTACAAAGGTCATTATTGAAATACTATGACAAAATAGATGTAAGACCCTAAAACTTAGGAATTGATGATGTGATTCTCATTCAGTACTTCTCCGTAGCAAGAAAGCCATAATATTTGCAGTAATGTGGAACATTTTTACAATAAACGGTGGCAAAAAAAAACAGTTTTTTTTATATATTTTTTATATTTAAGCGTCCTATAATGAAGTATGTGTAGTGTGTAAGTGTTGGCATGTATCTAGCAAATACAATCAGGGTTTACAAAATTGCATAGCCTATCGTGAAGTTCTTTAGCAAGGGTTATTTTCCTGGCAAGTTAGCATAACACGCACGTCTCGCCACGTTACAGGCACTCTCAAACCCCTCGAACTTCGCCGCATTGTCTTCAAAGTTTTATAAGAAACTTTAACTTGTTCTTAGTACCGAAACGTAAACGAATAAGCAAAGTTGTTATTGTGAATCATCAAAGAAAGTGTTATTAAAAACAATCTTTTTATTTTTATTTTGCAAGTTTCTATTTTTTCTGAAGCAATAAAATGAACATGTTAAGATCTAAGATTTTTCTCATCTTCTTACTTGCCCATCCTGCCCAGCCTCTTGCACTTTCCATTTAAGGAAAACCAATGGTAGAGCTGTCCAGGTTACATTCATACTGCAATCGACACACAAAGATGATTTTATCAAGAAAAATTAAGTTATTAACTGTAACGCTGCCGTTATTTTCAATCTGTGTATCAAATAAAATCATGTTTAACTTTAAATCTTTTCATAGCAAAATGCAGTTCAATATTTAATGTCCAGGCCAGACCTTTTCATTTTATACATTACGCGCACGATACGGCAGGACAGCGAGTTAAGCTCATTGCAGCACTGAAATAGTAAAATATTTTTAAAATACCGCCGTACTACGTTCTTTTCTAGTGTAAGGTTTCTGTCACACAGTCGCGGAGTGAAAGCCACGACGACTCGCGATTTTTAAACAACCTACCAAAGCAGCATTTATAAATAAGCAGCTTCTGTTCTTGGGCTAAGGCAATCAGTATAACTTAGAATTTAGAAAACAGATAGAGCCATTAATTCACCCACCTTTAATTAATTCCTTTAAAAATACTTACTTTAAACTTAAAAATCCAATCGAATTTTTTAAATATTCAGCGACAGTTTATTACCTTTCTTTTAAGACACGTTTAGTCATTCACCTCATCATCGACATCCACCTATTGTATAAACAATCTCTTCCGAAAACGCCTCTTGCCTAATAGGCTTTAACATGAAACAGGAGCGGTCGCGTCTAGACACAGCAGTATAGCGTACTCGCGTGAGTGTGGGCGAAGCTTTAAGCGGTTTAACTGAGCAGGTGGTGAAAGCAGACAGGTGAAGGGTTCGCGCCCTCCTGTACCTACTGTCACTGAGACATAGAGGAGCTGGAACCGAAATGCATCAGGGTTTACCCACTTGCGTTTCCGTGGCAGTCCTACGTACTATTAATAATGATTAGGTTTCGATTTCCTTTCGTTTATTGTTATCAAAGTGTCCATTGTTTAGTTTAATGAAAATAGATTCAACTTTCTCATTTCCAAATAGTGGTCGGTTGGACCCTTTGGTGTTAAAGTCAACCTTAGGTAACTGAAAAAGTGTAAAATTACTATTACTGAGTAATTAATGTTAAAAACCAAACCTTACTAGTTATTTATGTCGTAATACGTGTTAAAAACATTAATTGAATTCACATGATTGCAAATAACGTAAGTAGATTTCATTTAGAAATCAATTCAGATCTCGTATGTAATTTATTCTTACAAAATTACTTACAAGTATATAATTAACGTTGGCTCTTTTATTTGGCGAGCAATAACATAATTAGCGTTGCAATTCTTCGTTAGCAGAGTAATAAAACATTTCAAGACGTGTCGAAACGGCAGTGTAGCGTATCCACCGAAATTATTAAATGTAACTCTGTTTTATTTTTAATTCGTAATTCATTACTGAACTTAAACTACGCTTTCTGCACAAAGTATACGCAATCAACTCGCGGTACCAATAACGATTTAAGTAAGTTATAAGTTAGTTAAAACCCCCTTATTGACTGCCTCGTTGGTCTAACAACCGATATTACTGAGCCTATGGTCTTATGTTCAATTCCCAAAACGCAAAGTGTATAATTATAATTGGGTTTTACCATCAGGAATTTCTCAGTAGCAACCCGGAGTCTGAATTTGAGCCCGGTGGATGGCAATAGGCTTGCTCCTTATGACATGGGACTTAAATAAAACTGGGGAAATATGGGTGCTATAGGTGCACCTCTGTTTAACCCTTCGGGGAACACTAGCGTGATTTTATGTAATGTTCCTGGGTACTTTAATGGCCACGAATCAACCCTAACATGCCGAGTGACTCGGAGTGACTATTAACAGAGTACCGTCGGATACATAATCTTGCTTTTAGTTCCAGTGTATAGTAAGGTAATGTTTTAGCTCTCGTAACAGCACTAACGACTAAATAATAAGTACTGAGCCTTTCTATTTGTTGAATTTAAGAGCACTTGCTTGTTATACTCAAATGGCTTCGCATTTCTTTAGCTAAGTTATATGATTTCTAGGTACGTGTACGTTTGAAATATTTATAATGCTGTTTTTTATTTGCAGCTTTGCGGTTTTTATGTTAAAGATGAAGTAGGTGCATCTGCATTCTTCAGTTATTTGCGATCTAGTGTTTACTTTGGAAAATAAACGAAGAGCGCCAATCTAGACAAAAATGTGTCTGAGTAAATAAAAAGATCTGGGACAAAGTTTTTAAATAAACTAGTTTACTTTAACATATTCAGAAAATAGCGCCATTCATTTCTCCTGAATTGTTACGACCTCCTTTTCAATTTATAAAATCGTTAAACCAAAAAATACCCTGAAATTTTTTCAGTTAATTTGCTATTTATATTTTACAATCTCTAAAGTTTCAAGTAAACGAAAAATATACGGAATGGTTAATATAAAAGTAAGCTAACACTTTGGATCGTAAAGCTTGACATAATTTTATTTAACACTGAAATGTGACCACCGAAAATTTTACGAGTTTTGAACTGCAACTCTGGTAAAACGAAACTTCTGTCGTGTGGTTGTGATTTTTTTTGTATTTCGCGGCTGCACGTAATCCATTCACGTTATTATGACTTGTTAGTTTGCAAACAACTTTATGCAGTAATTCATTTAATCATTAGACCGCTGATTGAATCTTTTTCTTTTCGTGTGGTTAGTGACTAACCTGGTGTCAGAGTTTAAAAGCCGCCCATGGGCCTCTGACTTGGCTTGACATTCCGTCGAGATGTGCTGATAGAAATAAACTAAAGTAAAATTCACTCGCTTTCTTCCTTGGGTAAAAACTAGTAGGTATCTAGCGTTTGACGGCCTAAGGAATACTATGTCGATGTACCTATTGGTGCTCCTAGACTGCTGTTATTTTTAATTACAAACGTAAAAAAAAAAATACCATTATTGACCACTTTGTTGTATTAGTGTTAGAAAATGCTTGTTTACATTTTTAACAGCAGTGTGGAAGCACCCTAAGTATAATAATTGTACGCATGACTGGTACGAACATACACACACACACACCACTCACTCACAAACACTCACTTCATTTCACTTAATGACTTGTTTTTATGAGTTCTTAGGGAACCACTGGTCAACAACTATATGGGTAAAATATGTTAGAAATAACAAACTAAAGGTAAAGTAAATTCAAAAAAACTCTTGTTTGTGCTTGTAAAGTAAACAAATTACCCTCAAACAACATCTTTGACTGTCATTCTAACTAATATTATAAATGCGACAGTGAGTTTGTTTATTTTTTACGCTTTCACACTAAAATGGCTAACCGAATTTAGATTAAATTTGGCACATGGGTAGACCATGACCTGGAATAGGACATCAGATACTTTTTATCCCGATATTCCCACGGGATCGAGACTTACGCGGGTGAAACCGCGGGGCGCAGCTCGTAGAATAATAAGTACCATACTCGTACTGACTTACTGAGTTACTTCCCATATTTATTTTCTTTTCATTTTCAGCTAATTATGCAAATCATATAACCTCATTCAAAATATAAAACGACTAGCTACTCAAAATTTACGATTCTTAAAGGTCCGTACATTTTCAGTGGCCGTGTACCGTCTAGACTTAAAAACAGCTTTATTCAGAAGAAAAAATAAAAAACAAGAGTACGTTATTAAAATCTGGGTGAAAATGAATAAGGCATTTAATTAAAATAGCTTGAAATATTCAGATGAAGCCTTTTTTTAACCTTTTGTTGTTAGCGGCTTAATTTACATTAAGAGGTGTGCACACTGTAAAACTTCAAACAACTATTTGATGGACGGTGGTTGGACTTACATGTCTGTGGAAACACACTATCGACCCTACTTATTTTTCGGATCGCGTTGACGCAATAAAACAGGCCCTAAAATACGAAACAGCGCCTTAATCCACATCAGATATGTTGAACAATAAAGTGAATGTAGAACCTACAATAAACAGTGGTTAGGGCGTGCGTGTCCAGCCTTGTTTTTCGCCCCCCGGTTATCCTCCCATGATTTATGCTGTGCCTGCCCGGAATATGATTACCAGTTACGTGTCGGAAGTACCCTTAATGGATATAAACGTTGTATTTAACTGGCCGGTAAAGACTGGCGTTTTTGTGCGCCTGTGTATTGCTCAATTGTGACCATATTATAGGCCGTTTATTGGTTTGATCGCACACAAATTTGTGGGCTGTTGATGAATCTTTATTGGTGTTGATTTCATTGATGGGCATAATTGTTTATGTGTTTCATGAGTGCGTCTCTTGCTGGGTTTATTTCTTCTAGATTTTAGTGTTTTTCTGCGTAGGTGTGCCCAACTTGTATAACGTTGAGGAACCCTGGCGTATTATGTGTTTCCTGATAGTTTTAACCCACGGGGTTCCTCCAAGTCTTGAGTTACTTTTAGATAAGCATGCACCATCGTCGACGACATATTGTTCTTTCCCATTAGGAGTGGTAGTGGTCACAAGCGAGCCGTGATAATATATGTATTTTTGAAATGTGCTCATTAAGCCCTTTCATTTGATACCCAACATGGTACGATTAAACAATTTTTTTTTTTAGTTCTTCACTTTGTGTCCTCTAGGGCGCCATTTTTTATTAAATGTGACGTCACATAACCTATAACCAGCGGACAATCAAGACGTTTCCAACGATACCTCATTTGTCAAATTGTGAAGAGTGGTTTAAAAGATAGGAGGGAACAGATGAACATACATACATACATACATACCGGTCAAAATATAACCCTCCTTTTTTCTTCGCCGTATTCGGGTAAAAACGAAAATATTTCAGTTTTGAACTTTGTATTAAATAAAGGTTCAGTTTGCTTTGACTGTCATCTGATTCGGATTCATTATTAAACTGGGAGGACATTTATTGCTAAAAAGCAAATCAGAAACTGGTTATTTTAGTCTCTCCAATAAATTCGATTCCACTAACTGGTAGCGGATAAATGAAATATTTTTGCAACGTACATACAAATATCAATACCAAATAAAATGTACCAAACATAATTCGATTTTACTATGATTGAATTTATCCGTTTCATGTTGTTTAAAATGTTTTCTTTATTTTCGAAATTGATCACACTAACCTTGTGTTTTATTTTCATAAATCCTAAACTTATATTATAAATGCAAAGTAAGTTTGTTTGTTTGTTACGCTAAAACAGTGGAACAGATTTGGATGAAATTTGGCACATGGCTCCATGACCTGGATTAGGACATAGGAAACTTTTTATCCCGATATTCTTACGGGATTGAGACTTATGCGAGTGAAACCGTGGGGCGCAGCTAGTAAACAATATTGAGTAGCTGCTCTAGGGACTATTATTATTTTGTAAATAAAGCCTTGGTAATAAAGTACAGAAGACGGCTGTGTATCACTTAAAATATAACCACCAGCCTGTG
Source organism: Lithophane leautieri (assembly GCA_949152455.1). Lineage (NCBI taxonomy): Eukaryota > Metazoa > Arthropoda > Insecta > Lepidoptera > Noctuidae > Lithophane > Lithophane leautieri. Next base: position 8,466,457 of record OX424467.1, read on the forward strand.
CCTGTCGTGTATGATAATGCGCACACACATGCAAAATTGTATGTTAATCCTCAAACCCAACACGCTCCTACCATTTACTTTGAGTAGCGAAAATATGAGCAACAAAAATATGTAAATACGTAACTTTATTAACGAATGAAAGTACCAACAAATAAAAAATAAACGAGATACATCTCAAAGTTCGTCTGTATTTATTACAAAAAAAGAGAAATAAATTTAGTTGAAAACTGTGTTATTAGGTACTTACTTGGTTCTTGGCATTTTTGTTGTAGCAGTGCATCGTTCGTTAGCCGCTGTTATTACCACTGAGCTCCTAATGAGGAAAAACGTTTTTCCCAATGATACTCTTCAGTAACTCGAACTTCAGCTACTTGTGAGCAAGTTTCTCGCGCAATTAACTAGCTTGATACTCTTGATTTTCCGTGATACATTTCGTTTTGTTAGCTTAGTGGGTACTTAACGGGCAATATTTACTGCTTCTGTTTTGCACTTCTTTGTTTTATGTTGCATTTTGTCTAGTATTCAGTATTAAGTAACATTCTTGAAAATAAAATAAATTACATTGTTTTCTTTTTTTTGTAATGTTAGTAGAAACGGACATGCAACTCCTCTAAGCTAGTTAAGACGAAGGGTTGATTAGAGATCGGATCAGTGCGCAGTGTTGCGCAATAAAAAGTAATAGGCAGCCCTTACTCTGCAGCAGAGATTAATGCAATGTCCCAGCCTCCGGCGATGCTCTCGTTTTAGCTATCAACGTAACGGGAAACTAGAAGTAACTGGCTTAGAAATCGCAGGCTGGCGATAAAGCAAAACCTACGGAATTACAGACACAAATTGAGAGCTGAGTACTTATTTCGCAAAAGCATGTCGCTAGGCTACGCCTAACGTCCTCGGTGCGTGCCTACCCTCACTTTGCGCGGTTTATATCATACTCACAGCTAAAAGCGAAAAGTACAGACGTTCGTGTAACGTGTTTACACAGGGTCAGTACACTCGTATATCGCGCTTTATTTTTTTTTGGGAATCCGCTGACTCGTGTGCTATACCAGCAATAAACATTCGTTACGGGAACCCAGAGAAAGATAAAGAAACATAAAAAACACTTTATTATAACAGCTATGAAGCCGGGTCCAGTGAAAGCCTACGTCTGATCCATACACGCGTTATATATAACGTTTTCATGTTTGTGAAAAATCGTTGACAAACTTTTTTCTAAAAGAGAGGCAATTACATTAAAGGTTTTCGCTACGACCATCCGTCGCATGTATGCTCGGCTTACACTGAATTCGGTTATGCAACTAACGTTACAAAGTTTTAAAGGTTTATTTTCGAAAACGGCTCGGTTACAACATATTTTTAATTCTCAATTGAATGTAGCGTGCGATGTTGACATTTTAGGCGAACACAGCTCAATCTCCTCGATACACGAAGATGAGGTTAACAAGCATAAAATTTTTGAAAGTGTTATATTCACCGGCGATGTCGTCGCGACCGCGCCTTAAGTAAACATTATCTTACTTTCGTGGTATAAAGATACCGAACACGCACGCAGCTGCATCTATTGACATAAAATTTAAGAGTTCAGCAATTTTTTTCTTCGTCATAAAAACTTAGAGACAACGACAACGAGTCATCTTAAGAAACAAGCCATGTCAGGAGGGGGAATTTTCTTGTATTTTGGGGCGCGCTAACAAGGGGCTCCTACATGACCGGAATATTTTTGTCACCAATTTCCTCAGGCGAACGGCTTAACGCCCCGGAAAAAGTTACTTAGACTTACCTGGGACTCTTCGGGCGCTGTCAAGATATCGTATATTTTATGGACCCCACCTGAATGCCTGCTATATTTCTTTTAGACGGCGACGACGCGGCGTCGAAATAGCCTTTCGATTATATTACCGCTTTATAAACACGCGTGTGCTAAGTTATTATTTAACTTAGCGCACGCGTGTTCTTTCTTCGTAACTTATTCAGGAGATCGGTAGCCAAATGAGGATGTATATAGACGGATGGTGGCAGTAAACAGTTACTTGAGATATTCTTCGGTAGATCGACGGGCCGGGCGGGTTGAGACCTATATATCACTTAAAACGACAGAGCATAAATTTTTGGGGGCTGTCTGCTCGTTATTTGTAGTCGCCACGTGAACCGCCGGTTTCGGGTGAATATTAACGATATCGCCAATTTTCCGCAAGCTTAGTCGCGTCGCAATTTCTCGCCAATTGAACAATCGCATCGCATCGAGGGGCGATGTGCCGTCGAACAGTATTAACCCTGGCCTTGTGTAAAAAATGTTTATACATGCTTTTCGCGATCTGCCGCTTTAGGCTCTATTGCGTAGAAACGCGAAAATTCCAATTTCCAAACCACGAAATGAATGTGAACATTTTGCCCATATATGAACCTTCAATTCAATATAGCATATATCCTGAAGAATGCTCTGACGCCTACGTAACGGTATAATTCATTTGATTAAATCTGTTGGTTACGAGTAGGTATATAGGCGCACCCGTTTTAAACCTCTTTATATTATTTACTAGCTGCGCCCCGTGGTTTCACCCGCGCAAATTTCGATCCCGTCGGAATAGTGGGATAAAAAGTATCTTAAGACATATTCCAAGTCAAGGACTACCCCTGTGCCAAATTTCATACAAATCCGTTCCGCTGTTTTAGCGTGAAAGCGTAACAAACAAACAAATAACGAACAAACAAACTCACTTTCGCATTTATAATATTAGTTAGGATTTACATATAAGAATCATTTTAAATTAATACAATACGGAGCAGCAATGGGAGAAGTCGTAAAGTAGGTGTATGTGTTTCCTGGGAGCTTCCTCAAAAGTAGAGATGTATCGACTACTGGTTCCAGCACAATGATATGCTTTGTTGTCACACGAATAATAGCGCCTAAAATTTGTATAGACTACCATTCTACACAATAATACAATGAAGCGCTTCATCTTGCGGAAAACATTAAATACAAAATATTGGAAAACATAAAAGACTTTATCTTTTACTCTCACAAAAAGAAAATGTTTAATTATTCAGTAAACAAAAGTTGACAGACAGCGAAAATCCGAAAAATAAACTTTTATTCTAGAATCACTTTCGACGTGAAATCATAGATTGATATTTTTTTTCTAATTTGAGCGTGTATTTCCAATTAAAGTTTGCTGTTCACTAAAGCGATGAAATAAACATTTTACGTTTGCGATCACTGACCGATACTAATCCATGATCGTGTACGCATAAATGTTATTTTTACGCTGTGCTGAACTGATAGATACGCCACAATGGGCAGTGATACTAATTCGTCGAAGTAGTAATTGGATTTAATTAAGTAGATTTATCGACGGCTTGGTTCCGTAAATTCGCGATTAGACAAGAGTATTTAACGTCGTCTCCCTCTCTGAAGTGATTGATCCCAACTGTTGCCCTGGCAACATGAAAGTCGTAACTTGTGTCAATCTTTTTCAATTTGTCTAACTTGTTTGTTTTTCTTTTTATCAAGCAGTGATAGCCTAGTGTTATGACCGTTGGACTGCCAAGTTATAGGTCTCGAAATCGAACCCAAGCCACGCACGCGCACCTCTAACTTGACAAAGATCCTAAAAAAGGACCAAAATGATAAAATCAATGAACATAATACCACAAAATACCCAATATAAACAATATATATTTCCAGCGTGGTCATGACATATCCAGTACACCCCATTGCAGCTTTCAAATAACGTTTAACGTATGAACTTTAGTTATTATACGGAAATATTATTCAATATAGCGAGTTGTCAAACGCACTCGACCCGCGGGTGGGTAGGGCTACCGCATACGGTGCTATTCAGCGAAATATACCTAGATAGAACATAAGTACTATAGCACCGTCACTTCCAGTGTTCTAGACTTTTGCTTTGTACACGAACGTGGCGATTAATAATGTCGCGAAGTTCACTGATTGGTTCTGCTCTAAAGGCATTCATTAACGGGAACTATATGGTAGTAGTTCTTAATTAATGCTAAAGCCAGTGTGTCTGTTTTCAAATGTATTCATCATCTTATCACTATTTCAGGGTGTGTTGAAAGGTGACGTTACATTTAGGTACAGGCATTTTTTACTTTGTAGATTAACGAGACTGAATTTGTGCTCGGTTACTGGGAATAGGCTTGTCCCCTTATACCTACCACTCTGCCTAACTCTTCGGGGAATTTGGGCGTGAGGTTTTGCTACACAGTTTTTTTTTTTACAAAGCACAGACCCTTAAAAGCGTAGTTTTCTCAGAAAATCTTAGATTAACAAGCGTTTACTTAAAACCACAAAACTCCGACCAATTTCACATGTGTTCGTTGAACATTATGATAGTGATAGAGCTAACGACAGTATTCAGTCTCCTGGCGAAATTCACCTATAATAACTTAACCGTTCAACTTTTACTACGGCGTAAGTTCACGAAGCACGGCGTAATAAAGTGTTAAACCGTGTATAAAGACGTATGTCGTTCTTTATGGGATATTTAACACCAGCTAAATGCCATGCCATAATAGGCCATAGCTTTTGATTCATTGTGAACGTATCTTATGATGTTGTTATGTTATTTTTACTTGAGTATCACCAGAAGTATGAATAAAATAGATTAATAAAATAGATAAATAAAATACATACCTTTATTATTGTGACTCGTTGAATATTGTTGACATTAGGTACTACATACCTAAATGAAATTAACTTCGTTTGTGCTTATTTAAAAAATAATTTAATTAAGTTACGGGCACTATCATACCAACATACATACATTCATACATAAAGTCACGCCTTCTTCCCATGGGGGTAAGCAGAAACTACAGAACGCCACCTGCTATGATCCTTACATAGGTACTCCTTTTGCCTCATTTACGTTCATACACGCACGCCGTTTGCGAGTACTACGCACCTAACCTTTCTGTAGAATATTATCAATAAGGAATGTCCTCCTAGGCCCCTCCTGCGTGGAGACGCCCTTGGCGTCGGGAATCCCAGGCGGATTCCCAGCCACCGTAGGCGCGGGCTTGCGGACGGCGAGCAATGGGTAGCTCGCCGTCCGCTAAGGACCAGGCCCGGTTTGACGGCGCGTTTTGTTCCACGCGCGCCTCAAAGACATGTCAGTACACTTGACGAGGTCCGTTAGGAGTGTTAGGACCGATGCCTGCCAGGGTTGCGGGAAAGTCCGAAAGGGATACCAGGACCTTTGCAATAGGCAACTAAAGGAACACGGGTGGGTTTTAGTCAGTAAAAGTCTGACCCGCTCCGCCCAGAGCGGGAGAAGTCTTTTGTTGATTTCGCACCCAAAAAAGAAAAGGCCCCCCCTGCATTTCCACTCACATCTGCCTTGTAAATACCTTTTGTTAGTCAACTTTCATTCATCCTCTCAACATGACCACATCTAAGCACACTCTTTTCCTTTTTTGTCACTACATCTTCTTTTAAACCGCACCGTTGCCTTATCACATCATTCCTCAGCCTATCATTCATAGACACACCACACATACTTCGCAAGGAAAGTAATTCCACAGCATTTATTCTACTTTCATGCTTCTTTTACCACAACCACCATTCACCACTATCAATATAACCAAAAGAAGTTTTACTGAAGATAAGGCTTTTGTCATCACAACTGCAACGGACTATAGGCTCTTACATACTGGGGCGATTCGTCGCGCGACGCGACGCCGCCGCCGCAGCATTGTTCGCCGTGAGAAATTGTTTTGTTAAAATTCGCGTCGCGCAACGAATCGCCGCAGTATGTAAGAGCCTTAAGACTATCTGGGGCCGTAGGATTACTATTATGAAGTATGAATGCCATCATTATTCCACTGCGAAAAAAGGATGGTGCTATCGCCCTTGTATAGCTCCGTCTCTCACTCACACAGGAAAAATGGTGGCATGAATACGTTATAACACGGCCCTTGGACTGAGGTTACTGGAAAATTCACTGAAATCTTTAAAAATAACCATGTTTCCAGGGTTTCAGCTCATTAACAATATCGGTTTTTAGTTTTAAAAGTCTGCACTGTTAACTTTAGATAATAAAGTTCTTGACCTTAAAAATTTTCAAAAAATAATATTCCTGTATACCTAGTGACCTTTGACCACAACCATGAAGAGTCCTAAGCGCTTACACCACAGATGACAATTTCTTCAGTAATAAATGGCAGCGGCTCGTATTGCCAATTACGGGATATGACTTATGACCCGTCCTATGATAGTGTCACTAACAGTACCCTTTTACTGCAGAAGATGAAGTACGGTAGAAACGTATTACCTCATTGTATGACTATAATAATGTTATAACATGGAGCTACACCTGTATAAGATATTGTTGTTTTTTCTCGACCATAGATATTACTATTTCCTCATATAAAGCGTTTCGTATTTTTACAACGACGAGAATTGACATATGTTTTTCTCAGACATAATTGGAAACTCGGGCATTATTTTGACAACCTTCTTCGAGATAAACCAAAAATGCTAACCAAATACATGCGAGTAGGCGGCCAGCAATTTTACTATGAAAATCTTTCTTTTTTATTTCTCTTGATCTTTCTCTTGTATCTGGAACGCTATCGTCTTCCTTTTAAAAATAAGCTGCAGCTCAGTTGCTAACTAATGTAGTTATTTTTCTATGCAATCAGATTGTAAAATGTGTTTTGGTTCCAATAAAGATTGTACGTATTTATTATTTCAAGCAAGAGCTCTTCGTAATTAATAGTACAACGATTTAATTACAGGTATCACTGATTACAAGTCTATATGGATGTGCGTATTTATTGTATAATTGGAACCGACTGTGAGGTATCGGAACTGTAGGTAATTGTTGAACTACTAACATACGTAACTAAGAAGGATGTAACGTTAAAATAACTCAAACATCCCGTTTATTCCTTGTGCAAATACAAGGATTTGAAAAAATCCTACCTATTAGAGATTAATTATTAATTATTGTTATTGTATGATATATTCCGTGGTCACTTCTTATCACTTTATGGGGTTGTCAGTTTTTGGAACATGTTATTGTTTAAATAAATACATTGACAATCATAATTACATAAAATATATTAAAATAAAAAAACAACCCTACTTACTGTCATTTTACGATGAATCCTAATATGTTCATATTATGATTCTGCTAAAGTGACTGTTTTACGACCGCAGATCTGTGACTTACTGTGCTCAAATTAAAAGAGACAATGTTATTTATATTTTAAGTTAGGTATTAGAATGATTGTCATAATAAATAATACATTATGATTTGAAAAAAAAAAAGTCATTGACTGTACTTTTCGTCACATTAGACGTGGCAGAATTTTTCAAACATCATACAAAAGAACAAGTAGACGTGGCGGCGACTCGACGTGGCGGGACTCGACATCAAGGCGACTCGACGTGGCGGAACTCGACGTGAAGGGGACAAATCAGCAAAACAAGCAAATATGCAAGCGAAGTTATTCTCGCCAATCTTCCCAAAGAAAATCTCTTCAGATTTTATCTTTAATTTCAATAGCGACGTCCACCCGTAAAGAAAAACAAAACACTTATATAATTTAATTATCCACTTAACAATAATTCGTTCGTAGACAAAGGTCGTGGATGATTGAACGAACGAATGAGTCGTGTCAGTCCAACGTCAAACGCACGGCACATTATGGGAAATTTCCCAGGAGTGAATGGGAATCTCATTACTTGGTGCACATGTGTAGTTGACAGACGAATGATTTCATACACTATCACGACACCGGACATGGGTATTGCTTTTTCCGAAATTTGATGGAGTGGCAGACATGACAAGTACCTACGTACGATATTAGTATCAGAATAATTCTGTACCATAAAATAATATTGTGCTAAGATTGCTGATAGCAGATAATGTGCGTTTCACTTATGATCACACATCACACGCACAATCATAATAAAAGCGTTCATTAATTTATTCATATATTCAATTTCTACTTTGGTGCCACAACATTGTACAGGATACAGAAATACATGTATTATTCAAAGGGCCTGATAATATCTGAACGCATAATTAAGAATTTTCTTTCAACATCATGAGATACGTCAGGTACACAAGAACTAAATATGTATAATCAGTACCAAGAACAACATACCGAGACATCTAGCTATCGCAGAAAATACTACTACCTCGCTAATTGAATTGCGATATCCCTCAGGGGTAGCAAACTGTCTCAGTTCAAACATAGTTGTAATACAAGAAATTCAATGTGTCTACAAGTTCTGTAAACCCAGACAAGAATACGAACATGAATATTCAGCTGCAGCGTGCAGTTCCACATTATATTCACGATAACAAGGTTCGTCAGCAGAACGCGAGCGTCGTAGTCGCCTGCGAACCATTTGTGCTAACTCGACGGCTCCCCACCCCGCGACCTACCCACACTTGTCTTGGCACCAGAATACATCGCAATCACATTATTCCTCCAAACATTTTCTTTTAAACTCACAAAAAGATCAGCATGACTTACAGTTTACCCCTAAAAGTGTAACCCACCTTCGCGAATCCGAAACTCGGACCGACTTTAGGGATCTTAACTGATTTCGTACAAAGTGTTGTGTCCTTACTTACGAGGTTTCTAACTCCCAAATCCGGATACAACAAGTCCAATCCGGACTAAACAAGTTCCAACTGAAATAAGCACCCGTTGCACACATGCTCCGTCGCGCCTCAGGATACGAGAAAAGAAAGAAAAGTGGCAAGCTCGCAGTTTCCCGGTTGCATATGCAAGGGTGGCGGAGTGCGAGGGCGGGCGCAAATCTCTCTTGTTCAAAATGAAGTTACGGATCCGCTCAGAAATTGTGTTTTATATTTTCCCTCGGCATGTGACGCGAAAAAAAACTTTAACATAGTTTGAGACCTTTTTCCTTAGGAGCTCGCTTGCTCGTGAAGTCGCTGAATAAAATTTTTCTTTCTTTCAATGTCGCTAACATCTGTGAAGTTAAAGCTCCAGCTGATTATGATTTCAACGCGATAAAGTTCCCGAGAGTTGGATTACAGTTGAATAAAAAAAGTACGCGAGTTTATGCAACTACTTAAGTTGTATTGTATCCAATATTTTATGCGTACTTAATACTAAAATATGAACTTCATCCTAACTATTAATATAAATGCGAAGGTGAGTCTTTGTTTATTTGTTTGTTTGTTACGCTTTCACGCAAAAACGGCTGAACGGATTTGAATTAAATTTGGCACATGGGTAGACCATGACGCAGATGAAGTCGCGGGCAACAGCAAGTATTTTATAAACGATCATAACGTTTATAGTAATCTAAAGGATCAAAGAGGTCAGATGTAAGGCGGATGAATGGAATGTTGGTTTTAAACAAACGAAAAGCAGGTTTGAACACTTGACCAACAACGACAGAGGCATGGAAGGTGGTTGGCTTGTTTTCAATAAATTTTTATTTAATTACACGATCCCAAGCGATGAGACGACTCTTGCGCACAAATTGACGACGGAGTTCATAAGCTCTCACGTTGCGCAATTATGCTAATTATATCAAAATCTTTCATTTGCTTTGACATTTTGATAACGTGCTTAGTGGTATATCTGCATAAAATGCGTATAAATCTAGAAAGTAAAAGCTTGCGGCACGCCTATTGATGAAAACTGGTCTCTTTAATGCATTTTTGAACAGGAACTGAATATTTTCGGTAGTTGTGGGCGTTATCAAAAATGAAAGTTGTCGTCTATTGTATTCTTGTTATGTATGAGTGAGTAATACCTGACACGCAAATTGCATGTAGGCATTTAATTATACTGTTCTGGCATTGAGAACATTTCATAATAGTTACTATTACCATTTTTTGTCATGAACTTCTTATCCACCTGTCTACCTTCTAGGTTATTTATTTTTCGTATTACTTACGAGATCAAAGATAAATCTAAAATAATTATGATTATTTCCTAGTAGACATATTTATTATAGCTTTATGTCAATGGTAATCTGGAAATGGGATGTAATATGTAGGTAAGATTAACACATACCTAGATGATAAACAACATTCAAAGATCATTGAACTAAGTATTTCGAAATGACACAACAAATGTACTTAGTTTCTAAACAAGCTGCGTTACGGTAAACACAGCGAGAGGTTTAGACATCGGGCCCATACTGATCTTACTACCAGTCCGTTTACTTCGTGTTTCTAAATATCGGCATTCATGAGATACCTACCGGTGAAGGCGATAGGTGACTCTACTGGCGAGCCTCGAGTACGACGCACGCCTCGGCTCGACAGCTGAACTTATCTCGGACAGGTGCATAGAAAAAAAAACAACACATTTTGACATATTATTTATCAACCTTTTTTTCAACTGCAATTACTTTTTTTTTAAACGTGACATTACTTTGAAATTAGAATACGTTATAAAAAGTTTTTTCGTTTTTAATAAGAACATTGAACGTTAATTGTTGTTTTCTTTTGTTTCAGATGTGTTCGAAAGTGAATTTGTTTGCTTGAGTGATTCGACAACCGAAAGGAGTAGACCGTTGTGGGTGTACATTGAAATGTGAATTTTGTGTGTAGTGTTAAAATTGAACTTTGTTCGTACGTTGTTGTTATCCCGATGAAGTTTCTCGTGTAGTCACAACAGTTTGCGGAATTGGTTTATTGAAAATCTTTCGCCATGGAGACGGAGGAGTTGACAAAACTTGTCGATGGCATCTACAAGGTAAGGGACACTCTTGTCAAATATTTACTTTAGCCGTTACAAAAATAATAAGTTACTGAACTTTTAGAAAAATTCTATTTGTATGTAAAGTATAAATTAATTTTTTACTTTTATTAGGGAAACTAACTCAGTCCTGAAAAGCGAAATCAATTTAAGAGGAAAAGTTAACCAAGTTTGTTTAACGTGTTTACCGTAAACAAAATTGATTAGGTAAGTTTTCATCGGAATTGATTTTGGTTTCAAACTTTTCTTAAGATAATAATAATTTTAAATTAACTTAAAATCCATCACCTGCCTAGCCTTTTCCCAACTATGTTGGGGTCGGCTTCTAGTCTAACTGGATGCAGCTGAATACCAGTATTTTACATGGAGCGACTGCCTATCTGACCTCCACAACCCAATAACTGGGTAATACGATACCCCTTGGTAAGACTGGTTGTCAGACTTTCGGACTTCTGACGACCCGTAACGACAGTCAAAGATCCACAAATGACAACCGGACCCAACGGCTTAACGGACTTTCCAAGGCACGGAGGAGTCTCAGTATGTAAAGATGGTCACCCATCCACGGAACAACTCCAGCAAGCGTAACTTAACCTGATGGATCGACCCGTACGGCTGTTAATACGTAGCCATGAGCTTCTCCACAAATGACCTAAAAAAAAACATCCAATAAAATTACGCAATATTATTTAATACCATAACTACTTTAATTGAAAAGCTTTTTCATACAAGTCAACATTTTAACCTAACGGAAGGTTACGCGCTAGACGTAGATAATAACTCTTCATGGTCGCAAACCATAGTTAAACGGCCATGGTGTTACTGACTAAAAAATTAAAGGTGAAAATACACTTAATTAAATTCATTGACTAGGGAATCTCGCACCTGCCTAAATGTCAAGGTCAAACGGTCAAGCGGAGCGAGAAGCGAGTACAACTCGATTTCTCCATCACGTTTTTATTGTATAAATATGTATATTTATCACATTCCTTAGATACATGTGTCGACTTTCGTTTTGAAGCTTTGTTGGACTTAGTTTTTATAGCACCAATTTGGGCAAAAGTTATGGTAATGTGACAGGATTCCTATTAGAATATTTGTTTGTTGAAAATCGTAGGCGTCGATACCGTTTCTCTAGGATCTTAGATTAATATTGTGGTGTCTGACCGGTATATAAATAAAGATTTGTGGTCCATGAAAAAAGGCTGGTAGGATCTGGTTGGTTGGGTTTTTTCGTTGTCTATTGGGTACCTAGTAGTACCTATTTACAATAGATTGGTCAATTAAAAGCTTATTATTTTGTTTGTCGAATACTATTTACCTTGGGTTACAAAAACACCTTAGGAATTTTAATTAGTACCTCATTCGATGCCGTATATATTTAATAGGAACAATCAATTATCAGTCGTTAGGGGTCGTCAGAAGGTCGAAAGTTTGACAAGAAGTCTTACCAAGGGGTATCGCATTACCCAATAATTGGGTTGTGGAGGTCAGATAGGCAGTCGCTCCATGGAAAATACTGGTATACAGTTGCATCCGGTTAGACTGGAAGCTGACCCCTACATGTTGTGAAAAGTCTAGGCAAATTAATGAATGATGAACAATAAATAATCATACATATGTCTAATTATAGAACAATCTCGATTCTAATAGATAACAAAGGTGAAGTTATCTTAGTTAATCGATGAAAACAAGTTGGTAGGTATTTATAGATAATTTCTAAGTTATTTCCGTATGTAATGTACAGCTTTTAAAAGACCAGGGGCCAGGAGCCTAGACAAGTAACAATCGCTTCGAAAGCGTGTCGTATTTCTACAACGACTTGCAACAGGATTGACATAAGCTTTTCGATAGCTTATATCAGTCCTATACATTTTTGCGTTTTCCATCATCGTTAACGCTGATAGAATTTCACTTTGTCTAGGGCCTCAGCAAGCATAAATAATGTTAATTTTCTCAACTAATCCTCCGGTTGAGTTTTCTAAAACTTTACGACAGCCTATATAATAAATTAATACCTCATGAATATTTTCTAGAGCTTCATTAAGGACTCCATTTAATTTGCAATTCTAGCAGGCTTATGTGAGGAAATAAATCTTTAAAAAAAAACAATAAATAACGCTGATTGACTCGAATACATCATCGGTTATTTGAATATCTATTAACAATTATATAGAAAGTTTTACGTCTACGTGTTGATTTAGAAATCAACAGCTATTGTGAATCTGAACGTTTATGGTTATCTCAAAAGCATGACTTGAATTATATCGTATTCTTTCACATCGCAACAAAATTAAATAATCATCAATGAAAAAGAAATCGAATTAACTATGTTCCGTCTTTTATTTAAAAAGTACGAAACGAAATAAAAAGTACAAAGAAAAATGACAACGAATATTGTTAATGGTTTCAATTGATTTAATTAATGTACGATTCAACTTTTACGGCGAAAGCCTCGTTCACTGACAAATCATCGATAATAACAGCGAGAAACAAAAAAAAAACTTATAACATGGAAACCAGTTTCTGTTTACGCTCTACGTTCGAGGAATTTTGTATCTACTATTTCATTTAATAAATCATTATTATAAATTGTGTTATTAAAATTATCCTATATGGCATAACCGGGTCAGTGCTGCAATATTTTGAAATGAATAGCAAATTAATTATTTTACTTATGTAAGTTAATATTTTGTTGCTATCCGGAATAACTTTAGGTAAAGTAATTGAGATTATCGCCTCATTACACAACTCGGATCCATTGGGTAAATCAATTTAAAATATTATCTGTTATTGTTGTTCAAGCAAAGTAAATAGCTTTTGGTTTATTTCCTGTAATCATATTTTTTTTAAGTTTTATAATTCTTTTAGAGTATTTTATTACTTGCGTTTTCAATATTTTGTGTAGGAAGCTTCTAGACTGAAAACTTAAAATATTTATTTTTTAATTTCTGTTCATACAAATAATCGCCAAGTTTGGGTACTTACCTACTTAATTAATTGGTTTATTTCGTGTTTTTAAATTGTCTTTCGCCAACGCAATGAAAGTGCTATATGATGACACCATAATTATTGTCAACTATAGTTTTTGACGATAAATACGTATTTAAATCTCAATCGAATATCTTCTTTATTTATTTTTGTTAAAGTCGAAAATCGTATCCGAAGTTTTAACAGTAACAGCCGCGGTAACAGTCTTGAGGATCTGTTATTTTAAGTAACTGATATGTTGTATTGTTAGGAGCAACTGTTATGTGCTATTTTTAAATATCTGTTATTTCCATCTGTGACGATAAATACGCCTCACTCCTAATGCATACTCCTATAATGGCTCCAACTTTCTCTAATAAAATGCAGAATTCCCAGCAAATGCGAGAAGTGTCGATCTCATGCAGTTTTAAATTATTGAGTGTAAAGATTGCTATCATATTTTTACACATTTCTGCATTGCGATCGTTGGGAAAGCGATTCAGGTTTTCCGGAATTAATTTTATTAGTTGAACAAGTTTAACTTTATGTACTAAGATCATATTACTATATGTACTGCAGAACCATTTAATAGATAAGTATATAAAGTAAAATATATGTCTATAAAGGTTTTCTTTGTTGTTTTATCGCCATCACGTTTTATAACGAGCAATATCATATTACTTCTCAATAACAAGGTCAATAATGATTGCATATAACTATTAATAATGCATAAATATTTTGCATTTACCTTCATAAGTAGCTGCTGATTGATGTTATTATAAATTGCTTTTGTAAATTATATACCTCATCTTAGGAACATAATTTGAGAAATAATTTTATGTAATCCTTACATTATTATAAAACAAAGTCCTCTGCCGCGTCTGTCTGTTTGTCGTTCTGTACGCGAGAAACTCAAAAACTACTGCACCGAGTTTCATGCTGTTTTTACCAATAGATAGAGTGATTTTCGAGTAATAGGTTAATATTTAATAACCGACATCCACGCGGGTGAAGTCGCGGGCATCAGTTAGAATGGAATACAATGGTAAATAAAATATTTTCAAATAACGGTAATTTGCAAATAACGCTAATGTTATTTTGTGAGCATTATAACCTTTGTTTCAGGAACGTGTTTAATGTGTTGTTGGTACCTACGAAAAGCGTTTGAATCCAAGTTGAGCTATTGAAGCCCACGATGGTATTATGCCATCACTTGCAATAACTCTTCATTCCTTTGTAAAGGGTAAATAATACACACATTTTCACTCATTTTAAAAGCAATAGTATGTAGGTATACAGGGTTAAATTTCAGTCGTTTAAATACACTTAAGGGGTCATTGTACTCATCATTATGAACAATTATCACAATGGGACTAACCCTTTTTTTTTTTTTTTGAGGGTGTGAAATCATCCAATGACTTCTCCCGCTCTGGGCGGAGCGGAAGGGCGTGTCAGACTTTTACTGACTAAAACCCACCCGTGTTCCTTCATTAGCCTGTTGCCAAGGTCCCGGTATCCCTTTCGGACTTTCCCGCAACCCTGGCAGGCATCGGTCCTATTGGACCCCGTCATTTTTGCTGACATCTCTTTGAGGCGCGCGTGGAACACGACGCGCCATCGACCCGGGCCTGGTCCTTATCGGACGGTGAGCTGCAATGGGACTAACCCTGAAATCGTGAAAAAAAATCAGTTGTTTCCCTACATTTATGTTCGCATAACTCGTCAAAATGTAGGGAACAGCTGGTTTTTTTTGGTAGTTGGTCCCATAACAGCTGATTTTGTTTCGCGATTTCAGGGTTGGTCCCATAGTGAAAGTTGTTCATAATGATGAGTACAATGACCCCTTATGAGGATTTAAACGACTAAAATTTAACCCTGTATGTGGTTCCTACTTTACATCTACCTCCTTGGTCAAGTCTATTCGAGCTGCTGTTGTGAGAAAATGTATTAAAATCGCTTCAGTCGTTTTCTTAGTTCCGGTTTGTCATGCAAACAGATGCTGGCAGAACTTTGTTCTCTACAATGTGATACACCAGTACCTAACTAGCTTCACTTTAGAAGAATGTTTTAGTACTACAATGTACTCTAAAGTAGGTTAAAATCAGAATAATATCGATTTATTTATTTATTAGCTGCCCGCCCCGGCTTCGCACGGGTAGCACTAAGTATTTGTCTCTACTACCGTAGGGTAGTAGTAGTGGTAGGGTGGGTAGGTAGGTAGGTAGCTACCTACCTACCCACCCTACCTACATACATACCTACCTACCTATCTACTGAGATATCATCAAAAAAGACATTTCATATAAAATGTATGACAAAATGAATGTCCTTCATATTTCAAATCGGTCCAGCAGTTCTCGAGTTATAAGTCCTTGAACAAACCCGACTTTGTTTTATATAAATATATATAATTATATATATGTATAGATTAATAAAGAACACCACCAGCATATACGTCCAACATTGGTTTACAAAAGTATTTAGGAAAGGTATTACTGCTAATATATACACAAAAAATGAAGTGTACATAACATAAAGTAAAAATACATTGGACAGAAGCTGCTTAAATTGAAAATTAAACACAATATGCCTAAAAAATAACTAACACCCAAAAACGCAAAAATCAAAGCCATTTTAATTAAAAAATTGTGGCAACATTATACTTACGTGACTGTTATAAATATCCCAGTTTTTACTTCGTTGTCACCTAAATAGAATTGCGAGGGGAGAATTAGGACTTTTTGCCCCAACAGCACAATTACGTGGCTTTGAATCACTTCACTGAGTGGCATTTTGTTATAAAAACCTCCACCGAAAATAGACGTAACTTAAGATATTTATGCTTCATAGAGTGGAATGCCTCTTAAATAATTAGGATAATGACTAAGGAAAATAGGTGATTTAGGTGTGATTTTCCTTGGAAATGCTTTCAGAAGTTAATTTTCTTTGCGAATTGTGTTCAACTTGATGTTATTTAATACCTTGGGAAGTGTAATTATTAGGCATTTATTTTTGATAAATGGTCTCTAAAAAGAAAATGCCAGATATACGCGTGTAATTTTTGTACAGATACAGTTGTTCTCACAAAACGAGACTGGTTTATTGCTTCAATTTTCTTTATGATGTGACATCAAAAATATTGTTTTGAAGAAATAAGAGAATTTGAGTTATCGTGGGTCAGTAGTAAAATGATTTACCTTTGTTGAATATGAAAATAAAAGAAAATTACAACATATTTCAGTGAAAATATAATTTAACATAAGGTTCGTGTTCAAATCGTTGGTAAACTGAAATAATTTGCTAGTTTTATTATTTAAATACCTAATATAGAAAATAATTATATTCTTCAGTGCAATATTACTTACAATTTTTATTGGGCACCACACAATAATAAAACAAACAGTTTATGATTATGGTCATACAAAAAGTGCCGTAAAAACATAATAGACAATATTTACTGTCCGCAGAAAATGGAAAAGTGTTACAAGAAAAACTTACTATTTGCACAGTTATATGCACAGAAACCGCTTTCGAGATACGCATTTGTCTCTGTAGCCATATCGCGGGTATCATCGTAACTGATCATGGCGACCATCATTGCATGAGCCTCATCAGCTATTTTGTATAATATTTTGCGGGATCAGGGTTCAGTGGTCGAGTGTTGCCCCGTTTCCTCTCCAGAATGAGATTGCCTCGCGACATTAAACCGAGCCGATGTAAATTTTCGTCGTTACTCTATGTCTGTTTGTTCGTAGCTAGGTTCTCATGTATTGCGTGATTTCCCCGGTCAATGAAAGGATCTCCATATGAAACCCTCTCCCTCGGAGGATAATATAATATGGAGCACAATGGGTGCCGTAATAGCTTCATTTGTTTTTATGAACCAAATTTATATTAATTATTAGGTTTATTTCCTTAGTCTTGTTCGTGATGTGATAATAGTTTGAATTGGTTGGAAGCATGTTTAGTTATACAACTAACGGCAGTGTTATTTCCTGGTAGTGTCCAAAATAACAATATTGTATAATTCATACTCATATGGATATTACAGAGACATCGTAAAGTTTGTCTTAAAATTAGCAAGTATACGTTAATGTGACAGCGGGTAGGAAAAGTAGGTTAAAGTATTTGCATGTGCAAAACCTCTATTAAGACCTAATGTTTACTAATGGGGCAAACAATGAAATGAGAAATCTTATTCTTTTTTTATCTTTTTATGGGAGTTTGGACTTAGTCTGTGATATCCGGGTTGAGCAAAAAACTAGTCGATATTGAGCTGTAGATTTAAAATTACTAGCAATTCCAACTTATATTTTGTTGACTATTGCATCCTTGGCGTATCTCTTTCTTGTTTTTACCTTATCTTACTGAAATAAAATCGGATCAACACGAACAAGAAAATCAATTTTATTTTATATCACCACAAACAAGTTAATCTATTTTAAAGCCATCTCACAACCACTATTATCATATCATTACAACGCCCGTCTATCCAGGCTTATGACTATTATTCAGCTCAAACATTTGTAGAGCGGGGTTGCAGAAACCACTGCACTGTCACGGTTCCCGGGGGTAAATCGTTGCCCCCACTTATTTGAATAAGAATGGCCCGGCAGTGTCCCACGGGGCAAGGCCAGACGGTCCCACTTACCTTGCCACATGAAGTACAACGCGTGTTTCACTCAGAAACGTAATGCATTAACGTTAATGTACATAATGATGGTATTATGAAGTAAAAGCTGTCCGCAGCTGTAACCACGAAACTGGTCCTAGTTTTCCGGAACGAAAAGCGGGTGTTTTTGTGTGAAATTTTATGCAAATTAGCTAGCTTTGCTTTTACAACGTGTTTTTGTATAAAACTAACGTGTACACCACGTTAACTATGTTGTATCTAAGCAATTGGGATGAACTTCATGATTATGCTATCTACTTAATACACAAAAAGTTAGCGTCTTAACTTTTTTGAGATATGTGTTTCCATGTTTATGTTAAACTTGTTTGATCATCAGTTTTTTTTTCTGTTTTCAAGTTTCCGCGTATAACCCTATTTTTTTTACGAAGTCAATTTGGTTCTGTACTCTTGGATATTTAGTCATAATAACTTAAGTTATTTGATAAATCGTTTTATAGTACAAAAACCTAATCCATTTACGGCTTCAGTAGCCATTTACCAAGCACAAGGATAAAAAATATCGAAGCTATCCATGCAAAAAGGCTTGCAATATTCCGATCCCGCAAAACTTATAGGCTGATAGGCCAAACTTCGTCGTTTCACCCTTTCGATATAGGGTGACGTTTATCAAGTTTCGGTCACATTGGCTAAGAAACTAGAAAGTTAGATTGAGTAACGAGGCGCCCTCTCTAGGAAAGAGGTCGATTTGTTAGGCCAACGATCACGTGGAGCCGGTGATGGCCGGATACTTAACTAACTTACATCTCATGACACATCTTGCGAAGGGTTCTTTATATCACTTCACATCTCGAAATTAATTTTTCGAAGACGTGTGAGGAATTTTGAGGACATTGTATGTCAAAGTGTAAGTTATGTGGGTAGTTAAAGCTGTAATTCTTTGTTTAAGTCTAAACACAAACAGGCGCGACGCGATAGTGCGACGCAATTCTAGTAGAACAATTTCCAAGAAGTTTTCATATAATTTATTCTACTAGAGTCGCGTCGCGCCTGTCTGTGGCTTTTATCAAAGGATTCAACGTGATTGCATCAGCATGAGTATATTATTTTGAGTTAAGAGTTCTTTACCGACTAGTTCAAAGTCAAAGTCAAAGTCAAATAATTTATTTCAAATAGGCACATAAAAGGCACTTTTGAACGTCAATGAAAAACAAAGAAATAGAATTGATTCTAGTTGCCCATTCCAAAAGGTAGCTTTCGTATGGAGAAGAATGGGCAAGAAACTCCACCGTTACTCTTTTCAAAAATGTTTTACAATATTTTGTATACATGAATTATATAATTATATGTGAAGACGATGCAACTACAATAAGATTACAGTCCCACAAAAGGCAAAAAAAAATATAAATGGAGCAATGATACATATATATGAACATATAGATGATACATATGAGCAGTTGGTACATATAGTCTATTTGAATGGTCTTTTTGTCTTTGCCTATAACTAGGACCAGTGTTTCATAGTCATCCTATATTTACTTCAACATATTCTTCTTCTTCTTATTCTTCTGCATATTTTTTATATATGCTATAATCTGACTCATTATAATCATTTAAAAATATGGTCAATAAAGATACTTCCTATATGCTACTAGTAGTAGGTATCTCCGTATATCAAATACGTGACTTCCCCTTCAAGAGTCGTGAATACAATATCAGATCCTATATAATTTAAATGTCATTGATTACTGTTTAATAGATCAAACTTGTTTTAAGATATTCTGATTACTGTACAGAGGAAATCGTGTACTGAATTATACTTTAATGGCGTTGCATTTTTGTGCTCATAATTTAAATTTATCCTTGAAGCAATCATTATTTATGGAGTCGTCCGGTCACTAATGACATTGCCTTTAGAATCTGAGGACCGGAGTCACTACAGGTCGCTTTTGTCGTAAATAGGTAGAAACGGCAAGGCGAACGCTTTATGCAATGCAGATCGGAAGTTCCAGTTTCCTCTACTTTTATGTCTATTAACGTAGACCAGTGTTTCCATAATTTCTACATTTCTGAAATGCAAAATATGTCAACTTACTTTCTGTACATGACAAGTGATCTAGTGGTTGTATCTGGTAGAAATCTCAGTCAGATATAGTTAAATGAACACATATGAATGCATCCACATTATGAAAAATCCCATATGAAATACATAAAAACTATAGAAGAAACCTTTGTCGATATATTGCATGTATTATTTAAGTGTCTACCGTTTTCTTGAGCTGCGCTCACGCAGAACAAAGCAATGAAGAGCTGCAGCTTGACTGTAGACGAGTACAGCGCAGCTTCCTAAAACAATTGTTGACCTTGACCGACATTCACATAACGACTTTAATGATTGATCAAATATCATTTAATTTGTTTCTTGGGTTGGACTTCGATAGTGTTTTGTTTTTGATACATGGTTTTCTGTAAACAAGCCTTTAGCAGCTCCCAGAAAGGGTAAATTGATCAAGTCAGAAGAAAAGATTTATATTTTCTATAGCCGTTGTTAAAAAAAGTCTATTCATGCTGATTCCATCTTTCTCTATATGAAACGACATTTTATGCGATCCAGCCTAAAACGGGAACATAAAGCCATCAATATGAAACATGTCGTAAAACACAGAAGCAGATCACTGAACCTATGGCGCGGAGAGAAAATATAAATAAAATTTGTCTTTCGGGTCGCATATGTATTAAGTTTACGCGTATTCGTCCAAATGCAATTTTAGGAAGGAAATTGCCTCCCGGTAGAACCCGTACAAAATGGAAGATGTGATATTAAATCTGGATGACAGTTATTAGGAGTGCCGAGTGGCACTCGGTGGCTCTACACAGAAAGAATTCAAAATAAAATGAGATGATATTTAGCGAGAAATTGTTAACCGGAGGCGAAAATGAGCTTTGTACACGAACACTTTTATTAACTCTAGCGTTATAGAAATGATATCAATACGAAGAGAAATGTAGGTCGGCTTACAGGCGTGTCTCTAGACAATATCATAAGGAATGCACGTAACACCTGAATGTAATTCGCATTGGCACAGAACCAACTTAATACACTGGCTATATAGAATAACAGTTTAGGCATTGTTGCTGATTTATCACGCAAAAATTACGTCACATGGATTTCTTCAAACAATTTTGCGTAAAGATACCTTTCTTAGCATAACTTGGAATTTAAAGACGCAAGCGTGAGAGCTAAGCGCTGCTTTTTGTCATTGTTCTCAAAGGTTACAAAAAACCAGATGTTCCAGGATTAGATACGACTCTTTGGAAGATTAAACAAGAACGGATAAGAACACGCCTACCGGCAACACCCCAGTGAAAATACAATGAAAATTTATTTTATAAGCGCCTATCTAGCGCGCTCCCGCTTCCCTTTTGTTGTATAAAAATAAACGTTGCTTTTTTTTCTATCCCTGAGGTGAAAACATACCTTAATGGTATAATAGAATTCCGCAAGTAAAGAGGAAAATTCAACTGCATTTTGAGTGCATGTATGAAAATATATCCATTAGGACCCTCATAATTAATCAACGTTTTTCGGCATCTCTTCTTTCTTCGTTAATATTTTTGTTGATAAGTAGGGTTTTCTTTCCTTCTAAATAATTCAAAATCCGTTCATCGTGAAATGAACAGCAGGAAAAAGGATCTCTTTTTTTAAATTTGTTTTTAATATTGAAAAATTGGCATCGCTGGAGCTAATTCTGCCATAAATTAGATGCGGAATCAGCACAACGGGGAGTTGTCCCGTACATGACAGATTCGTTCTTCATTTTATCAGTGGGTACCCGACTGTGCCGCTTGTAAACAGACGTAAATTATGTTTCCCAATCCGCTTAACTTTCGACTCAGGCCTTTTTAATCTTGTTAAAAATTGCGCCAACATTATAAATTCTAAATTAAAGCGATTTATTTAGGAGCGTTTCGGTGCTGTGATTGTCATTTTGAAAGCCATCTAGACATACTAATCTACACGTTACTCTAAATCCTTCTGGAGCTAAGACGTTGATTAAATGTGTTAGAAGACGGGAGGAAAACAAAATATTTTTCGTTAAACCCTCTCCATTTTATCGCGAGAATATCCAGGGTTTATGATATCGGTAAACAAAATAGTCTGGGAACAGATGGCGTTCAAATACAATGTAATTATGTCTGTACGTATTAGGGTAGCTCAGCGTGAGACGATCCGCACAACTGCCTCGCTGAACTAATAAGGGCAAACTCAGCCGTTTTCATATTTGCACAAATTACATTAATGCTTATTGCCTACCGTAGACATGGCGAAATACAAAATGACGTTTCAAGCGCTCCAATAACCGTAATTGTTTTATCAGTGTCGGCGTGGAAGGAAATAATTACATTACGTCGGGAAGATCGAATTAAAATCAGATGGTAACTGTTAATATTTGTGTTGGAAGCACTTTAAATTCTAACTTCATTTTTGTTTTTAAGGGACATTATTCATGAGGAAATAGGAAAAAATTAGAAAATACTTTATTGTCCTAGTAATACAGTAAGCAAGCTTACAGGTTAACACCAAGTGAGACGACTTGAGTAACTTAAAATATTACTTATAGCTAGGTTACACAAATATTATTTACCAGTGAGGCCCAACCTAGACCATTACTTTGTATCTTGGGGCTTTCATTTTTTTATAATTATGTCTACATATTTAAACCAAAAGCGCTTACATTATCCCTTATGTACCGACGGCGACGTTGGTCGGGTCGCATTTGTCTACCTCCTGCTCGACTTTTTAAATTTTACGGTTTTCGACAAAGAAGAGACATGATCTGATAAAACATGATTATGTACACAAGATACGCACTCTCGTTGTGTAGGAAGCATGCATCTTAACGGCTTTTAATGAGTTGTGATTATTCGGTTAGCCGCGCGTTTCGCCTGCGGCGCCTCACCCGTCACACTGCACAGTGCTAACTTGCCATATCTGTATAATTATATTACCCGACTTTCCCTTCCTGACGCTTTTGTGCCGTTGATTGTCGTTTATGTAATTGCCTACATTGTGCAGCATCACGGCTTGTGCTCGTCTCGGAGCCATCAGAAATTAATTCCTCTAAATACACGAAATATTTTCGTAATTGCGCGCCGAGTAACAAAACAACATCATGTCTGTGTAACGGATTATGACGTCACCTGAACGCGAGCGGAGCATTTACTTGACAGTCAGTCCAACAGAGCTATTTATTATTCCCATCTCTCCGTATAAATGCGGAAACTTTGCTAGAACTGAAATGAGAACGTAACGAAAGTGCTCGTGTAGTCCCTTCACAGTGCGACAAGTATCGATGTCCCTCTTGTGTAACAATTAGACTTTACCCATTGTGTTGTACTTTCTAAGTGAAACAGACAGTGGCCTAGCTATTGGCGTGAAATTGAAATTTTACAAAGACATTGCCGCCGTAAGAACAGTGCGCTTTGTTTTGGCACAACGCAAAATTTATTCCATCGGTGTGGCGCGGTGGTGCCGCAACCGGCGTGACAAATGCCTGAATGCCACCGTCCGAATTCCGTACGACTTTTTACCACCCAAGAAAAAATTAAATACGTAGAGCCGAGAAATACGTGATATTACAGGGGAAAAACTAAACGATCAAGTTTGCAGGCTTATTTTTTTATCGGGCACACCGAGACGTAGTCTCAATTTCTTTCAAATTAAATTATCCGCTTATTCCGTACTCTTTCGTTTTCTTGCAATTAAAGGAAAATGAATCTATGGCAAAAGTTTTCCTAGTAAGAATATTTTTTATTAGGTTTTTCTTTTGCCAGAGTTCCGCTTTCCTCTACATTGGCTCAATTGCCTTTTAATCTTTAGGTACGTATCCGCTGTATGGAATGCGCAGCCTCGACCGCGTGAAGAATTAAATTCAGTTCTTTGTTGATTTTTGCTTGGACTTTGAGGTACCTACTACGGCTATATGTTTTTGTTTAAGTATTAAATACTAGCTTTTACCCGCGACTTCGTCCGCGATCCAGGATGAAAAGTAGCCGATGTCCTTTTCCAGGTCATGGTCTACCCATGTGCCAAATTTCAAATCAGTTCAGCCGTTTTAGCGTTAAGCGCACCAAACAAACTCACTTTCGCATTTATAATATTAGTTAGGATGACTAACAGGATGAAGTAAGCAATCATAATACATGATCATAATCATAAACAAGGTTTAAATGAGTCACATATTGACAGATAACATTACCTCATAATTTCAATACGTAATGTATGGGAGATTAGAGGTTTGCACACAGGTCTGCATATGCGGTGGTGCAAATAGGAATATCATTAGTCTCGGAGGCATCGGCAGCGCGTTCCCAATCAAAGCTGATTACAATTCCGGACGGTTAACACGTAAATCCGATGCGGATAAATATTTGCACGACAGGTTGTAAACGGAACGTGCCCGGGGCCCTAATGGCCCGGGCACAGTTACTCGACCGGGCTATGTGTGTTTTAAATTACAATAAACTTTACACGACATTTAATTGTAATTCTATTATATTGATTCCATTTCATTTGATTCTGCTATTATTTTATTCATTTCCTTGATTATGACATTATTTTTACGTCAAGTATATTATGTCTTACGTAGTTTTTAAGTATGCGTGATTCGCGTTCGGTTTATCCGATTCATTTTGAATCTGATTCGTCGATGGTTGACGTTTTAAAAGCAAAATTCTGTACCTATACGTGTTCATTTGTTTTCACAATTGTTAATCAAAAAAGTTTAATCAATACAATTTGGTTAAACACAATGTTTCTCCCATTTAACTTCACATCAAAGAATCCTCTTGTGTTGAGCACACTTGTATCACAAACAATTCGAAATTAGTTTCAAACAACTACTTGGAAACTATTTAGCTTGTAAAAACAAACGGAGCTAAGAAAACAAACACTATGGAGCCTGGATTGCACCTTTAAAAGGTTTAATCGTTAATTTGTTACTTAACCCGAGCTCACAAACGAAATGAAAAACAAAGTGAATAATCCGTTTGTTTTGTTAAAGCGCGTTCACAGAATGCTGTAAGTTTCCCCCTTAATATTTTTCGAAATACTTGGAATCGTATGCGGCCCGCATAGGAAACCGCACGCGCAATTACATGAATTTTAATCCTTATGGGGTGAGGGCGATATTTGAAGAATTTCATTATGGTGAAACTCTTCCTAGACGCCCGTCGGAATTCATTCCGTTTCAAACGCAGACCAAACCCCACTTTGAATTATATTAAAGTTTTTGTAAAAGAAAACTTTCTTTATTATTCTGCGATTTAATGCTGAAATGAGAGCCGAGTCTTAATCTCAAGTTAGTTGTTCGTCATCTTTATTTACCTTATATTATGCCGCGGATTTTTTGTAAAAGAATGGCTGTGTTATTATAAGCTTTGCGTGGAATTATAACTGTGATGTTTTCATCATATATACGTCTTTTCATATTGCTAATTTGATTATCTTGTGAATGTGAGAACGTCGTAGGCTTAGTGAACTGTAGACTTTTATTTTTAATTTTAATTTAATTTATTTTATATCTGAAACTTTTTGAATGGCCTACACTGTCCTCCCATAACTATTAACACTGTAATTCGAAATTATTGTAAAAGCCAATTATCTTTTAAAAGAGTAACCATGGAGTTTCTTGCCGGCTCTTCTCCATAGGAAACGACCAATTGGAACCGTGCACCTAGCTTCTGACGTTTCATAAGTGCCCATGTAGGCTTATGTGAAATAAAATATTTTGATTTTTTGATTTTGCTGCATTTTATGAAACTAAATAGCTAGGTCCAATTACCTAGTTTACCAGCAATCAAATTAGCAATCTTAATTCTACTTTTATTATAAAATTACATACATTAAAGTTAAGCTATTCGCTAAACGACGTTGCGTAAAGTGCTAAGTAGTTTAAATTTTAAAATTATAACTATTCAGTCTACATTCTCCCGCGCTACTCTGGTTGCCTTACGCCATCTTTTTCTGCAGCCAGCCAGTCTCATTGTCGTGCCGTCCTACTAATTTCATGGAGCCTAAATATTTCGACACCGAACTTTTTTTCTAGTTCGTGTTTTTTTGGATACCAATTCCGTGTGTTTTGTTTTCTATGTAGATACAAATGGCTCGCAGGTATGCTTGTGTGAGCAATGTTGCCTCTGTATGCGTGGAATGCGGCTGCGAACGTAGAATTCGTGACTGCCAAGATTAGTCTGCGTAATGCACAGCCAAGGTGTTTAGACGCTAGACACTATCTGCATGTTAAAATATTGTACGAAATTTACAAAGTCTATGACCGAATAAAAGGTCAGTTTTAGATAAGACAATGACTCCTAAGATTGTATTGTCTTGTCTAAAAACGAATTATGATCCATTTTAAGACCTTCTCAGAATCAATTTCAATCCAAATGCTATTTTTGTACTCTCTGATAAATTGTCTACAATAATCTCTCGAGTCTTTTCTCAGAAATGTTATCTTATTATTTTGCATGAACAAATCTTAAGTTCAATTTAAAGACAATTTGGAAAAGTTTTATATCATAATAAATCCTTAAAAATGTACAGTCGTGCGGTTAAAGACGTGGCAGGCAAATGCCAAAAGACCAATGCGGTCACACGCAAGGATACCGAGGATCGAATCTGTACAGAAGTGTCCTCAATTGTAGGTGGATAGTAGAACTAAACAAATGACAGTTCCAGCTCGTCATCAGCTACTATATCCCCGAGAATTCCCGTCAGGTCATACCAACAAGCCATCAGTTACACCAACAGCATTTTAATTCAAAGGGCGTACGTGCCCCAATCAATACGCACACGGCAGTAATCGAATCCCAATACATGGAGCATTGACTGATCAAACGTTCACACGATCCGACAATTAAATAAGATGACGTTATGTAAACTGAAGCGATTAGTTACGATTAAACGCGATGTTATGGCGAAGTGTGGATCTAATTCAAGGTCGGACCGTCATTTGCATTTTATTTACACAATCGTTGCGGTCTTGTGTTAAATTGGCTTTGAATAGACATCTCATATCACCTATTCTCCACCAGTTTGCATTGCATGCAATACCTTTTCACACATATATAAGGTGTATGTATTCATACACGAAATCTCTTAAGAGGCCATTGTACTTGGCATTATGAATAACTTTCACAGTGAGCGTAACCCTGAAATCGCAACAAAAAAAAATCTGCTGTTCCTTACATTAAAATTAATGCTCGCTTAGCTCGTCAAAATGTAGGGAACAGCTGATTTTTTTCGCGATTTCAGGGATGGTCCCATAGTGAAAGTTGTTTACAATTATGAGCCTAATGACCTCTTAAGAAATTTCGTATATGATTAGATACACCTTATATAACATCACGCCTGTATTTCCCAACGGGTTAGGCAGAGGTGTAGTTATAATACACCCAACTTATGCCAGTTATTAAGTCCGATGTAATCTGTTGCCATCAACCGGGTACAGATCGAAACTCGGGCCTGCTTCTGAGAAATTCCAGATGAAAAAACCAAAGTACACTTTGCCCCACCCGGGAATCGAAGCCAGGACCTCATACTGGACAATCACTAATAGTACTTTTTCACTCAGGAGATATTGGTCATAATCTTCGCGTACTTAATTGAATTGGTAACTGTCTGTGGTTACCCACCCTTGGCATTTTGACTTAACTAAAATAATTTTGTAGGTTTGACAGCCGGAAACTTCCGAGTACTAAATACATTAGGCAGCGACCACTAATCTTTGAGCAAAGCATTTTAATAAACATTAAGATCAGAATCATTGGACTGTTTATAAAATCGTAAATTAAACTGGTAATTTTGCTTAGAAACTGCTTATCCGAATAATACCAACAAAATCAACCGATTCAGATTCTCATGAATGCATTAAATCTCTTTAAAGTCGGGCAAAACAACTCTCCAACACGATTTCGGAGTTACGTGTTTAAAAACTTCCTCCTCCGGTTTGTGAGACAGTCATGACACTCGTGGTTTCAATACCAAGGGGTTTATAGGTAGGTATCATGAGTTATGGGGACATCTGCCTGCCACCCATCGTGTAATTTCAAAACAGACATGTATTAAAATCCGAATAAATGTTTTTAAAAAACCGTACATTCCGTTACGAAAACCACAAATTATTGTCGACCGCACTGAAATTCACTGCGGCAGTTTCATTATATACCGCGAACGATGAATTGATCCGGAGTTGTTTGGTAAACTTATTACGTTAGCTGTGTAGGTACCTGCAGTACCTCCTGAATGTAGGCTGTGAAGAATGCAGGGCTAATTAACACGTTTCAGCAAGTACCGAGTCCTAATGAATGTACAAGATTATGGAGATAAATTCACGTTTGAAACTAAGGCATATTTATGAGCCGCCCAAGTGCCGCAGTTAAAGTTCTGAACTTAAGCCATTGCGGTAAGAACTCATTCCATCTAGTCGTGACTTGTGCTTGTCTTGGTCAAGAGGCTAGTAGGCGAACCAGTACTTAAACAGATTAATGAAATCGTGGATTTCTTGATCTGGCGTGATATTTTCATTTGATTAATTAATATTTTCTGTTGAAAATATGACAACTTGTCTCCTTTTTTCGACCAAAATAAAATCTTCAATTTGGTTAGACACGCATACCGTCATTCATATGAAGGAACTGGCATTGTCCCAGGATTTATTTCCAATTAAAAAAACAATCCCTGACAGGTGGGACCAATGTCTAAATAAAGAGAAATATTATTATGGAATCAAATATAGCTACATGTTTTTAATAAAGCGACACGAATTTGTCATTAAGCTTAACTGTATTGTTTTTATTTGTCCAATGCTTGGATATTGGTGTCAGAACAAATATTTCATTAAGCGTTTAGTTCAGGGTGTCGCGTCCTTGTTTGTTTTCAACATTTACATAAAGCGTTCCTGTGTGTGTTTAGTTCATGCAAGCAAAATAATGTGAGTGTTAGTGTTACTTATTATGAAAACATTCGTTTTAGTACCTATCTGTAGTATTCCATAGGTACCCGAAAGTTGATCTCGAATTTAAAGCAGGTACCAACAACTCTTAAAACAAAACATAAAATAATTATAATTTGTGAACACACTGTTTAAAGTTACCTTCCCCATAAATTGCCAAACTACCCACGTTTATAAATTCGTTGTGTACAAGTAATAAATAATCCGCATATGTTGCTAATGTTACTGAAAACACTGCCCACCCTTGTTGGGAAAAAGTGTGAGTTACACACTCACATATACAAAACTTTTAGTTCGTACTTCGTAAAGTGCGAATAAAGCCTCGTATTCATGGTTAGCATAAGTTGCTCAACATAATACAACACAACACACAAAACAATACATAATGTTTTGTTGCTGCAATAAGTATGAAGTGTTGCTTTGTGAGTTTATTTCGCCGTTTCTTCCCAGAGTAATCGGACACCAAAGGCCGATCTCATCTAGTTAAAAAAAAATTATTGACAGTGTTTTTGGTATAAATAAAAATATGTTAAGGAAAAGTTTCTTAACTTTTGTTTACGAAGCTTAATACATACATACACACATTATCCGATATTATTATGTCATATGAAATAAGATATCGTTCGTATAAGTACTCAAAGATTATTTCATACGTACAATTTTCCTATTCCGTGGTTTCAACACCATACATTGCATAAACAAACGGTTGCACTGCGCACATCCAAAAGGAATGCGGCAGCTTATACTCGTTCACTGGATTTATTCCTAATGACGATAAGATGATGTATATCTTGAGATTTAACGATAAATCTACGATTAACTGGTACAGAAACATGCATGAATAAATAATAATATATGTAGAATTTGTTGGCCAAGCTTGCATCAATAACATCGAACTTGTATAAAATCTAAACAACAACAATTAAGTAACGATTAGCGACTGTTTAACCATAAATTTTTGACGTTTGAACGTCACTTAACTTTAAGCAACATTTATTAATAAACCCCAACACTCTCGTTCTCTTGCACTCATCCCAATTTATTTGGGGTCGGCGCAACATGTCGTTTTCTTTCATACTTCTCTATTAGTCATCTCGGTAGTCACTCCCTTCGAGCCATGTCACCTTTCACACAGGCCATCCTAGTTTCATAAAAAATTTCATCAAATCAAAACTAAACTTTTAGTAACTGGTTTTAATTTACACATTTAAGTACTAGTCAAATATTTCCGGGTTTATTATAAAAAATGCTTATAGTTATGTGACGTTCAAACCTAATCATTACCTAACTTTAAGCAATGTTTATAATAATTATAAACAAACCCCTTAAAGCCTGCTTTTCTGTTGATGTTAAGCAATTTTATTGGCTTATTAACTTATTAAAGCTCTCAGAAATATGGATGTTAAATTCCTATTCGATTTCTCAGCTCGAAACGATGTTGTAATTTACGATCAAAGGGCTATTACGTCAGTAGTTTACGTCTTCTTTAGAGGTGACAGTCCCGCAATTTTGAATCACAGATGAATTGATGCAATAGGAATCCGCAAACGAAAAGACGATTTAAGAAGGTAATCGTGAGTTTGAAAACTCATGTCGAAAGCATTTATAATATAACTCCTCGTCAGTCTTACTGAATAATAATAATATATCGACCTACTAAACTCGTTTTTATATATCGTGAGGAAACCGGCATGCCTGAGAGATATTTGCCAACGGCATGTGAAACTAAGTCAGAGGCCCATGGGCGGCATAAAAATCTCTGACACTCGGTTAGTCACTAACCACACGAAAAAATAAGAAGAAACTCGTTTCTTT
Source organism: Lithophane leautieri (assembly GCA_949152455.1). Taxonomy (NCBI): domain Eukaryota; kingdom Metazoa; phylum Arthropoda; class Insecta; order Lepidoptera; family Noctuidae; genus Lithophane; species Lithophane leautieri. The sequence goes on from OX424467.1 coordinate 8,497,609, forward strand.
GTATGTGTTTGGTTTTGCGGCCTGGCAAGTAGGTAGTGCTTTGGTAGAAGTACCTTCTCAGAAATCATAGACATGATGTTTGCGAATGTTTGCGAATTCACACATAGTGAAGTATACGATTCGTTTGTAGTGATTAAGGGATCTCGCGTACTAGCCGGCTACGACTCCGGCCAGTCGTGATTCGTGGTCCTTGGCCCGGTCTGCGGCTAGTTGGCTGGTATCGGTTACTATAGTTTACCTGGTCGCTGCGACCACTGTTCGTGGTCGAGGACGTCTAGTGTGCGAGAACCCTAAATCTTGAAGTCTTGGAAAGTTGACGTGGTGAAGTGTGAACAAAATTTTTCTTCACTCTACATCAGGTCTTCTTTTTAAAGAAGATGAAAAAACATTTGCTATAATGACCTTAAAATATTTGTTTTTTTTATGGAGCCCAGGGATTATTTTCTCAATTTTTGAGAACGTTAAGTTCATCATCTGGTATGCCATTCGCAACTGTTTAGGGTCAGCTTTCAGTGTTTAGATAGGTACTAAAAAATACTGCGGAAAATACTTTGCACGTCGTAGGAATAAAATGTGTTAGGAACATAAACCCTCGCTGTCTGTAGTAAATCTTCTAAAGTTGCTATATAACTTAAGTAAAGAGGTTTACAACTTCACCGTAACCAGTTTCGACTTACTTAGTTATAATGAACTTATTAAAATTCATCCCGCTGCCACTTGCAAAGTCACGCGTAGAACGATAAAACTAAATAAAACTTACGAAACTTTTCAGCTTATAACCTAAGACTTTCTATAATTCAAGTTCATGTCGTGACAAGCCAATGCTTTATTAACCAAACGACGGCTATAAAGCCAATTTGGCATGAGCCCGACCTTGCGTTTGTTCTAATTGTCTTACTAAACGACAGTGAATGGAAACAAATAGATCTACATAATAATGACGACAAACAATGGAGTCTAACGTACGAGTACACACAAGAACGGTCTCCATACATAAATAACAAATATTAACTGCTAAGATGTTGACCTTGCTGTAAAGCTGTATCATATACCGTCCGTATAATGGAGGTAGTACAATGCACAACTTCATTAAATAGTATCCGTCATTTTAACCATCACTATTTTTTTGTTTGATCAGGGACTTTTTCACAATGAACATTTTAGCTCTTTTTTTACAAACAGCCCAAAAAAGTTTGCCATTAACGAATTAGACATTGAAAGATTAATGAAAGCATTGACATAGCAGTAGCAGCCCTTTAGGTAAAACCATTGAGTCGAACGAGATCGAAAAGTATTTGCAAAGTCCTGCTAGTGAAACTTCGCAAAAATTAAACTTTTCAAAAGTACGGAATCAAAGCGAGGAGCGGCGACCGCTTGCGTTCATTTGAATTACGCCGGGCTCCGCCTTTTGTAGTCAACTTCATTTAGCGAACTTAAAGGAACTCTTTTATTTTGCCCCAGCAAAGAACTTAAGAGGTGCATTGTTGAATCCGTAACAAATTGCACGGCCGTGATTACGTTAAGAACCCTACCGTCTAGGGTGGAGCTTAGATTGGAATTTAACAGTTATCAGTCCGATTGCAATCAATTTAAAACTCCTGGAAAGTGTTAGCAAAGTCTGCAGGGACGACAGGAAGACAATTAATTAATTAAACTTTATTGAAACTGTTAAGGGTGTGTATAGCAGAGGAGCTCGTGGCTAAGTAATAACAGCCGCACGGGTCGATCCATCAGGTTAAGCTACGCTTGCCGGTGTTGGTCCGTGGATGGGTGAGTATCTTTACATACCGTGACTCCTCCTTGCCACGGAAAGCACGCTAAGCCGTTGGTCCCGGCTGTCATTCGATGATCTTTGACAGTCGTTACGGGTCGTCAGACGCCCGAAGTCTGACAACCAATCTTACCAAGGGGTATCGTATTACCCAGTTACTGGTTTGTGGAGGTCAGATAGGCAGTCGCTCCATGTAAAATACTGGTATTCAGCTGCATCTGGTTAGACTGGATTCCGACCCCAACATAGTTGAGAAAAGGCTAGGCTAGTTTTTTTTAAAGGACCGTATTCCTGCGCGTTTAAGTATCTACGGCAGATAATTTTATACAAACCATTACCATGAACGGGCCAGCAATATGTCACCCATAGTAAATTGGTACCTAATGATTTCGAAAACTCAAACCGTGTACCAATGCACTCAAACTCCCATAAAAACTTCGCCGTTTCTAAATTTGCTTTCCGTGTAGCGAATCTAGCAAGTTAACTTTTGCAGACGGCTTATGGGCAGAAGCTCTGTAAAAAAGTTTGTTGATCTTTTTTTATTTTTAAGGATAAACTTCGCTTGCAGGCATGTTGTAAACAACATAGTCATGTCCCTGTGTCGTCTAGAGTGGCAACAAGTGTTGTGTGCAAACATCCCGTCGGCTCTCGTACAACTTGCATGTTTGTGTACCCAAACATTTTATAAAAGATTTAAACCCTGAGATTACTGGGAACTTCGTACCTGTGTCGCTCGTCTCGGCTTTATTGTCAGGTAATCCTGTCGCAGTTTGACTTTGAAGTGAATTGTAATTACTTGCTTGTAGGGGGATTTCAGAGGAGAACTGATAGTAGCATGTGGTGTTTGATTTGAGAACAAGGTTTGCATATTTATAGTGATAAGAGAACTTACGATGCTAGACTTCCAGTAATTGAAATAACATTATCATTTTGAACATTGCCCTTAAATTAAATAAGCTATATTACAGTCGGCACGTAAAACGATTAAAAATCAGACACCAGGGAGAGGCACGTCATCAAAGTTAGTAATTAAATTCATAAAGTATTCCGCAACGTTGCTCATGTGAATTATGAAATTCAATTTAATGTATGTATGTATGACTAATGTAGATCTACGGGGGATTGTTTGTGAAGTTAATGTTTAAAATTATTTCACATTTACCGAATCTAACTCAGTTATCTCGATGCACACTTTGGACGCATTAAATGCAATGTAATTTGTGTCCGTGAAATCAATTACATTGAGATGTTATTAAATTTAAATTAAATTAAATTTATTGTGCAAGTGGGCATTTAATTCAAATATGTCAGATATGTGAGCAACAAGCTTTACAACGAGAACCAAACCCGGCACATTATGGATTTGACTGACACATCTATCGTAAAATTCCGTATGAATTTCATGTCCAATACACTGAGTAGATAGTAAAAAAATATCGGACGCGTGTGTGGGACATTAGGCCCGAAAAGGGTACGAAAGCCGGTAAAGTCACGAAGTCCACCCCAAGCAATTTTGTAGCAAATGTCGTGTGCTACGTGCCCCACAAATATAGAGGATGGGATAAAGTCACAGTATTACATTAGAATAGCTAGCTCACGATACAATATCACATGCGCATTTTACCTATGTCAAGGGATACGTCATCTTTTTCTGACGGACGTGATGTCTCAAAGAGATTTGGGCATGATATATGACTTCCAACTTATGTTAAGGACCTCATATTTTATCTAACCCAAATCTGGGTATGATTGTGTAAGAGGAAATATTTCTCACGTTTTCTGAGTTCAATTAATGTTTCACGGCCAAAATACACTGTCCCTACTATAAATTATAGTCCCGAAATATTTCCATCGTTCCCCCTTCGCGAGTTGCTTAATTTTTCTAAGTGCGAATCTATTTTTCACCCTTGGCCGTCTTCCGTATACGAATCTCCCTCAAGATTTACGCTCTCGACGCGAGCAATAAGCGTGCCTACCTACAACGCAGCCTGTTCGGTATTTTAAAAAGGTACCTCTGAATCCGGTGAAAAATTGCTTCCCGCCCGCCCCAACCGAGAAGCCATATATTTCAGTCATCGTCGTGTATTGAACGACCGTGAAGATGGGGACAGATAACTTATTTAAAACGTTAAGTGTTTATACTACCATAGACGCCCCTCGGCTTAACATCGTTTTGAGGATGTAGGTACTTATAAATAGGAGTAAATCAATATTCTGTAGATTTCCATGCGGGTCTGAATTGAAGAGAAAGGGACTTCAAAGCGATGATCCAACAATCTATATCCTATATTGTGCATAAAGGTACTCACATGTTTTTGCAATGAAAAGCTCAAGTATCTGAGCATCGTATTAATGACTGATTGCTAACCACATGAAGCATAAACCGTGAGCGATCCATTACAAGTTATGGCGATATAAAAGGTAACATTTATCCGGTAATATGTAGGAACTAAGTGCCAAGATTGCCCTTATAAACAGTAAACGTAGCAATATGGGATGTTCTGAGAAAGGTTTTACCGTTGAAATAGCATTCAATAACAAAAGTAAGTCGAGAGTGGAGGTGAAAGTGCGAATGGTGTGGATTTGTCGGGTCGCGGGTAAATATTACAGCTGTTGCTCCTTGCAAGCAACCATTTTATACTTGCGATTGAAGTTTAAACAATATTATAAAGGCGTATCTCGCTGGTCTTGTGGTCCAAACGCTACTGCTGTTCATGAGGTCCCAGGTTAGATTCCCAGGTCGGGCTAATTCGGTTTTTCCGTCTAGAATTTTCAGTAGCAGCCTGGAATATGGAATCGTGCCCGGTTGATGGCAATAGACTCGCACCCTATTACATGGAACTTAAACATAATTGGCAAAATGAGGGTGTCCTATAGGTATACCTCCGCCTAACCCTTCGGGGATTACCTACGGGCGTGATATGATGTTATAGCTTATTAATAATAAATTGTAGTGTTGTTAAACAGTGTTTTGTACTAAAACATATTGCATCAGTGCACGACTGAGTGATCACGATCGAATGAGTCAGTCGACAGCGTTTAAATAATAATTGCATTCATAACTAAGCTGATTCTTCGCTTTAAAGCGATTCAATTGAACTAGTTTTTTTATCTCAGGCATTTTTATATAATCCGGCCTTGGTTTCATAGGTATTCATTCAACTATAGGTATATTTAACTATAATATAAGAGGATAAATTTATTGGCATTCCAAACATGTACGTTATCATATTTTAAGGTGCGCTGACTTGAATGGAAACCGCCTACAACAATATTATAATGCATTTTAATTTACCAAAACAATGGCATTTCCAAAATCGTATTCAAATAAATTCTATTCATAAGCTGTACACGCACGAGTATGTCGCAACATTGATTACATAATTATACATTCAACACCATAAAAGATTTTCTCTCAATTTGCCTAGCTTTCATATAAACGCTACAATTTGAACGCACCTCACAAAATACAACAAAATGAATTAAACATTAACAACAGTCGAGGAAATACATAGCATAAAAAATTTGAGTCTTCCCATCGTAAAACACATTAGCACGTAGTTAGACCCAAAGCCTAGTGATATTGGAGGAGAAGGGAAAATGCATTGGCTTTTTGTAATGTGGCAATAACCTGGGGATTAGGACGGGCTGGTCCGGAATACTCGGCCATTTTCTGTACTTACTTATACCCTAACATGCTTACGATGGCGAATCTTTAACGTTAGGGTCGCTGCGCTATGCGTATCTTAACGTGTGTAAAGGAATGCTTACGCTTAAATTAATATGTAATGTGGGGAAGATATCTCCGTTTCAGTTTTCTGAGTAAGGAAAAGGTTTGAACAAAACTATTTTCATAGGTAAATTAACAAAAAATTAACTAAGCAATGTTAAAATAGGTTAAAATGGCGTCACAAAATAAAATATTAAAAAACCCTCATATATGTGCAGAAAGATATTAGCAGTTATCGGAGAAAACTAGACATAATCATCGATATTTTAAATTTTTTAGCACGTACTCAACAACACCAGCAAGTAGTATTTCACACGATTTCTCTAACAGGTTTCTAAATGCTGACACTTTATGACCCGAAGTGACATTATCCTTATTTCAAAAGCACAATACCGTAGAAACGCTGACAAACTAATTTGGTATAACTCCAAAACCGTACGAAGATTGTATTAGCTTTCTGAAACATTCCGAGTGGAAACATTTGCTTCAGTGTGTTAAACAACTCGAGTATTCGAAAATCGAGTCACAGTTTGCACGTTGCCAGTGTTTTGTTTTCTCTTACATTACTCGATTCGGTTATCTCAGAGGATCCGTAGGACATAAAAGCTAAGGCCTGTTTCTCGCCTCGTATATCGTATCGATTTAGATAGGATACGTCAAAGAGACGTTTTGTTGCTAAATTAAACAACGAGCACAATATATTCGGAGGGATTTTGTAGTTTTTTTCGGCTTATAAGGAATTTTGTTCAGAAAAGGAGCAAATAAGTAACTTTATGTCGCTATTCGTGTGTGTTAAATTCCCACATTGCTGTTGTACAAAAGTAGAGTTGATTTGAATTTAACAGATCCCTTGTGTTCGCGTTGTTCACCATTTTGGAGCTCAATTCAGAATCGAGCGTAACAAAAATTAATCAGAAGGTAAATGAACAGTATAATTAAAAGCATTAAAAAAAGGAACACGTTTTTATTTATGTGCCTACAAACTCTATATTTAGATGAGAATTATTTTCGACAAAAATGTTTCTTTATTTTCGGATTCGCAAACAACTTATATTTTATTTTTACAAATTAAGTGGCTCACTGGCCGTCTGTATGGTAAAGATAGCAGCACTCTCATTCGTGCACAACATGCAAAAGTAGGTAGGTACTAGTAATTTTTATACACGTTCAACGCTTTCGGAGAAGTGGTGTAAAGCAGTATTTGTAAAGGAATGTCGTCGTCGCCACACCTCGCCATCGAGGCCGCAAACCGCTGCAGCATCCTTGAAGGCCACATTCCAGCACCAAAATCTATTTACGGTCTAAGACCTCATTTTCCAATGCATATGAATGGACCTTATCTGTTTAACCCTCATAATGGCGCCCTTTCGTAACGATCTGACGTTTCTCAAAAAAATGCTGCACACTTTCGGTTGCATAACAATGAATTGATTGATTAGTTGATTGCTATTCTTCGGTTGTATAAGGTAATATGATAATAAAGTGCCCGTCGCAGTCAACCAACTTATTGTGTCTTAATAAATTAGGTGAATGACATAATCAAGAGTCTGTTGCAGATTCATCTTTCTGATTAAACATTAAACTATTCTTAAATAACAGGAATTAAATTGGATGGATTCCCCAGTCCATTGCAGTAATAAATAAATGGCTCCAAGGTGCAGTTTAATTTTAAAAGTGCTTAAGAAAACCAACTAATCGAGACGATTTCTATTAATTGTTGTTGTTGTTTTTTGTTGCTGATTGTTATGATTGATTGTTTAGAAATCAGTAATATCTGTCTTCAAACATAGGCTTTTGAACAACGATTATCCATTTACTAACATTAATGTCCCTTTTAAGTATTCCAAAGGCATGTTTCGACGACGGGAAACATACAATTACAATAATTTAATCAGACGTTCTTAACTCTGCGCAACTCTGAAACAAACTTTCTCTATTCAAATATCAGTACAATGTTCTCTTCAAACATTTGAAAATGTTTTTTTTTTGTTTCAGAACATCCTGGACAAATTTAATCCAGGTGCTCGACAGATGATAACGGCTGGAAAGGCCTACCTAAAGGCTTTACACGGTAAGTACCTTTTTATAACATCACCTTTTTATTAAATTAAATTCTGAGCAAAACATCATTGAATATTCGTGAGGGTGACTTTATTATGAACTTGTTGAATATGTCAACGCGTAGTTAGGCAGTAACGTTCTAGAATTACTTAGTAAATGGTGACCATCGTAAACAGGTTGCCATTGCGAGGCTCAGCCAATGTCTGTATGCTAATCAAAGCTATATAATTTACACAAGTACGTAATTGTAGGCATCTTAGCAATGCTAGGTACTAAGAATAAGATATGAGATCTTCCCATGACTCGTAAGCGGTAATTTAGAGATTTTATCACATATGCAGCAGTTGTTCGCTAATTAGAGCTTATTGTAAAAATCTGGTTCAAGATTGTACTGATGAATGTGTCCGCTAGATGGTTATGGGCCCTAGATAATTTCCAAAAGACTGAACGTAGATTAACGACAAGTATCACTAAAGCAGAGCATAGATAAGTCCAGCTGTAGATACAGATTAATGAACAGATAGACTCATTTGGAAGTTTTACATTATAATACAGCGTGGCGATTAGGTTATCACATTAATTCAAACCACGTATTCTACATTACGTATTTTAAGCATACATAAATAAAATAATTAATAAAAGTTAACATTCTACCCGTGAGACCTTTTTTTCCCTTTTAGTATTTAACAACATCATGTATTGCATAAAGAAAATCACCTGACCAATACTAGTAGGTCAAAGACCCGTAGCCGGCGTAGATAGTTCATATTGAAATTAGCATATTCTAGACCTGGCTAGACACCACACAATTAGCTACATAAATAAGAAAGTGAAACCGTCACAGAGTCCCGTAAATCTCTGTTGACGCGTATTCAGTGAAACGCGTACAATTAATTTATGTAGTGTAAGCCAAATGGGCGCATCTATATGCAAAACCTCGGTGTTCCCCGCTTGCTTGGCTACGGAACTGGGGCGTGGTTTGTGCCAAATTGTCTCTGCTGGCTTATCTAGAGTATTATAGCCAGAACTAGCAGCAATAAACTTGGGCATTCCCGCGATGTATGGCTCCAGAGACCTCCATGTATGTGTTTCATTTAGATGTTTTGCGGTTCATTTTGTTTTATCTCAGTTTATGAGGGTAATGAGTGACCTGTTTATTTATTAGCTGAACTTTGTCCCCATTGTTCCCTTTCTCTTAACTTTCGTATATAAATTAAAGGATTCAGCATCGGGGAACAATAAAAACTGCATAATTGTAACGCACACATTGGACTCATTTATTCTTGAATTCACTCTGAATTCAAGTTTATCATCGTTATAATTACATTTCAGGCTTAATGACTTAACTTCACTTTAATTAAGTAAAATGAATATTAAAATTTAATTTCGTCTAAAACCCCCCGATTGGAAATTTTCTCGAAGCACTTAACATTTTATGGCTCTTTACAGATTCGTTGAATGTCATCAGCTTCTTTTAATCTGGCCTGAATATTTTTACTCGAAAGGACGAAAAAATGCTGTTGGAACTTCTCAAACAGTTTTAGGACAACAACATTTGGTATTTAACCGTACTTGTTGTTGACTTGTGCCAGATACAAGTACTTACTTGTCTGTTTAAATTAGTCTAATGAACTTAAAGAATTTTGTGCTTTTATGGTAAATCAACAGCTGACCCTGTGAGAGTTAAGTAGTTGTTCTAAATTCTCGTTACACTTTTTTGGTCTTAGCCGGTCGCAACAGATTATGTAAGCACTTAGAAGCCGTACCCTATGTCTAAGATATCTTCTGTGAGTTACCTATTCCTATTATCGGAGTACAGGTGCCTTTCCACACAATCCCTTTTCTAACAACCCACACGGGAAGAGATAAGGAAATCCCATCCTCAGGCAAAGACCAAAGACTGTAGACATTCTACTTCAGATAACATCGCATAGTAATAAGTAATTATTGCTGTTACGACGATCCCTCCTTTACCATTTGCGAAATTACTTATACCTACAGTTTATTACAAGAATCTTAATTACTGCTAAGGAATATTTACGTAACTACAGGTCATTAACCTACTTACACGTTCATCAATGACTGGCCATCTGTACAACATTTTAAAGAAAAAGATGATCAATCATTTTTGAATTCAAAATCCGCTTTACGTAAGAAAAAAAGAATAAAATATTATTGCATACTTACTGGCTTAGTGCTATAATTTAAAAATAATAAGTAGATAAGTACTTTCACTGCTTAGATAATGCGGCACAACTCTACTTATATCATATTTTATGTATTGATCCTATTATGTCTGAGTAAGTATAATATTATCGTATCGACATCCGCATTCGAGTTCATCACGATTTTGTTATTATTTTATTTTATCGTTCTTCATTTTATTTTATTTCACTAATGTAGCTTAACGGGTGAATGATGGACATAAAATTTGATTGTTACCGGAGTAATGTCGGATTTATGTAAAAATGGCGAAATTAAACTAGTTTCTAAAATGGTTTCGCGGTTTATTTATCTGAATTTGTGACACTAGTTACATTTGAATCGATTTATTGTGTTTGTTATTGTAACAATTTCCTTCCCACATTCTCTATAGCAACACGCAAACTTGAGTACCTGGTCGACCGAGCTCTGCTCGGGTGAAGATAGATAAACATATCGTCCAGGTATACTAACGTTGTATCACATTCCCGAGGTAGTGAAAATAGAGAATACGAATTTTACCAGATATGAGACCTAGCTAGATCGATTTTTCACCCCAGTAAAACCGTGTTTTGCAACTTTCATCGAAATCGTTAGAGCCGTTTTCGAGAACGTGATTACAAATATTGCTCATTTAATAGTATAGGATAGGATAATTATCTGCAGCATTTATAAATCAAAAGGCAACCAGCCTATCTTTCAAACCCTGGTACAACTTCCACCCCTTACCCTCACTCAATTATAAAGCCTTGCACAAAACAATGGGCACCTGATGCATTCTTCATTTTTCCTTCACCCGATGTATCGTCGATCGGCACGTTTTCATTATACCATGTTCGATTCAAATGGGGCGACGGCGGAGCACATCAGTGCATACATATGGCTTTATCTAACTATATGATTTTTTTGCACAGGTGCGGCAGCGGCATCTCGTTTATATGTGGATGCAGTGGGGAAGTTGGGCAGGCAGGCACAACAGGGCACGTGGGGAGGATGCGCCGATATAGGTATGTAATATAATATGCATGTAATATTGGATGATTTAGCTGCTTATAAAAGAACGCAAAGGGACTTACAACCCCATGTTTCAGTAAATATGGCTCAAAATTTGAAACTACAAAAAATTTATGGGTGATGGTGGCAGGTGATATTGCTTGAGTCTATGTTGTCTAAGTCCCCTTGGGGCATTGCAAGTGTCCGCGTAAGAGTTTTGCCATCTCTTCTAAGAACGGCTGATTCCCTAAAAACCAATGAAGTTCGTAACCTCTCTAAATATAAATATTTCCCGAAAGTAAAAATACGAATAATTAACAATCTGAACAATAACAATAATTTTCAGGAACTGCCCTAATGAAAGTCGTCGAGGTATACCGAGAAATACAAGATCAACAAATGAATATAGTAAGTTCTATTTATAAGGAAAACTAACAGGAAGACAAAGATACTGTTTATACTTATACCTTTGCCTTTGTCCTTGTAGTAGAAACTATTTAATGTCCTGATCCAATAATCTGCAAGTTATTTGTTTGTTTCAGCTAAAGGCATTCTACGTAGATCTACTGGTTCCCTTGGAAACTAATCTGGAAAAAGATACAAAAGTAGTACAGGTCAGTCAATAAGGTTTTTTTCTTTCATAATCTTTTATGTGAATAGTTCCAAGTTTCAAGGGACTGTTTACCGAATAAAGGGAATAGGGTCCGGAGTTCAAATAAGCTTAGTATAGCGCTCGTGAGATAAGACTTTCTATTAAAAAAGTTTCAACGGTAGGTACCAACAGTTCATTTATTTTTACAAATGACGTAGTTTGTTTGTTCGACACGAGCTGTGACTATTTACAACATTTTGCCAATAGTTACATAAATAAGATTTTATCCGAATGTACTGTGGCAATTTTTCTCATAAAATAATATTAAAGGAAAGTTATTACGTTCCCCTTCTTTATCGCTTCAATAGAATTCAAATCTAGTTTCCGCGAACTATTTTTATTGACTTCCGACCAGACAGTATATACGACAAAATTTCGATTGATTCTTAAAAACTCGAGCACAGAACTACGGTACCTATTGTTCTTTTCATCACAAAATTCCGTACCAGGAATTTATAAAACTGAAAAATATGACGTCCGGTAACAATGTTCACGAAACAATTTTATTGAACTATTCGAAATTCAAATGATTGGTTTGTCATTTCAGTCGGAACAAAAGAGGTTTTTACAACAACACAAGCTGCGGTCAGAGAGCTACAGTAAGGCTGCTGCGACTATAAAAAAACAACGAAAGAAGAAGCCTAATGTCACCAAAGTTGGAACCGCGATGGATAAGGAGATGAAGGTAAAAAAATACATTGCTCTTTTTGTACTGAAGATGTAAACGAAAGTCGGTGTAACTTTAATAATACTGCATTGCTCATTTTCAAATTCAAATTAACAACTTATTTATTTGCCCGAATTTAGGTTTACAACGTATGATCTTAAAACTATAATTTCCCCGTTTACATTCTACATTTACATAATTAGTTTGCAAATATTAAATTTTCTCTTGTACAATGTTATGTGCATTTGGTTTTAACGTATGTACACATCCTGCAATTCATGTTTCAATATTTATTCACCTATGGGTCGCTGTTTATATACACTATGTAAAGTGTAGTAGACCATTTAATTCATGTTGAGAGTAATAGATTTAAATTCTATCCATATCCTCATTCAATGGTAATGGGAAACTCGAATAACATGTATTATTCAAAGCACAGTATTAAAACTAGAGGAATATCAGTACATTTTCACAATGACTCTACTGTGACATATTTTCACGTAATAGGCATAATAATAGTTCGCATAAACAAATTCTCGTATAAACATGAAATACGATGCAGTATAATAATATGTTAATGGACTCGTCCTATTGTAAGTCAGGCACTTTGATGAATAAGTACTGAGTTCAATTTGTTATATAACAATGGTAGAAATAGAATACGGATCAAATTAATATATTCAACACAAATTAACCTACCTTGTGCTAAATAAAGCAAATGTGGTTATAATATTATTATATTTTTATATTATATTATTGTGGTATTCTAAATTCATGTAACTTAATTTAATAAGCTGTTGAGTTTCCAAATAAATAAATAAAAATAAAATATACAAAACAAAAATAAAAAATACTTTAAAAGCTAGGACGTTAGTAAAAGTTAACGCCACTCCAACCACAGTATAATATCCAGCGTTACCTAATTCGACTCAATTCTTAGAAAGTATAAAACTTATACACTTATTTTAATTAAAACAAACCCAGAACATTCAGTGTACAGACACCTAATAAAAACGAAAATCTATTTCAATTGCAACCAATCCGCAAACAGTTCACGAAACTTGTAATGACATTGTACTATTTTTCCAGAACATGCAGATACTAGAAGAAGAGAAAACCAAATTGGATGCGTTCTGTGAACAAAGCCTGAAGAACGTAAGTACTGTGACAGTCGAATTGTATCCTACCACAATACCCGTACAAAGGAAAACGAACAATACTCTACTTTTATTGATCTTAGCACAACTACATTCAGTTAGTTTTTTTCATTCATTCATTCAATCGCAGACAGGTCTGTAATTGCATGTTTAAGGACCGCTTCAGACAATAACGAACTAATTAAAAATATAACGAACATTACTGCAGATGAGTTATATTGATATTGTAAACGCGCCATACTGCAGTTCATTCAATGTTTATGAAACAATGGCTTTGTCTACCGATTTCTAAAAGCCTAGACAAAGCGATTTCTATCAGTGATAACGATGACGGAAAAGTAAAATATGTATTGGATTGACATAAGTTACCGAAAAGCTTATATCAATCCTGTTGAAAGTCGTTGTAGAAATACGAAATGGTTTGAAAGCGATTGCCACTTGTCTAGGCCCTCTTATCTGCTGTCACATCTCAAGTTAGTTGTTGTGATTGGTTGGCCAAAATGACAGCAGCTAATCATATTGTTGACAAAAGATTTGATAGTAGATTAAATTGAATGAGCTTTCAAAAACCAGTTGCGAAATCCATAAGGCTAAAACGAACGAATTCATTTTCTAATTGAAACAGTGTTTCAATATTAAACACTGTTTCAATTAGAAAATGAATTCGTTTGTCAAACTTGATTTGGGACACAAGCGTTTATGTAGCTAGCTACGGCTTTACTAGTTATATTCAGCTAGTGCATGAGATGCCAGATCATGAAGGTACCCTTCCTTACCTTCCAAAAATACGATTTGATTGCATTCTTTTTTTTCTTCCCCAGGCCATGACACAAGAACGTCGGCGGTACGGTTTCGTGCTAGAACGGCAATGCTCCTTAGCTAAGCATTGGCTGGCTTACCACACCGCAGGAGCAGCTGCCTACAACTCAGGACTAGAAGAGTGGCTTGAAGTGTCCAGGACCCGCGAATTCCTGCCTCCCAATGTTGAAGCTATGTTCGTTAGCAGAATGAGAGTGAGTACCTGAAAAAAGATCCAATAATATTTTTAACCCTCTCCCCCACAGGCTCGTTTATATCGCTCGATAATATCGCAAGCGTTATTTGTTTTCAGTACATTTCGTATTAGAACGGCCACGAAGTTACAGACTGCTGCGATAATAACGCCGCAATAGAAGTAGGACCCGCGTTTCTCCGTTCTGCGATAGTCCGATAAGTGTTCTTGGAACATTTTGTATTACGACGCATGTGATCTTACACACACTTGCGTTACTATCGCGCGATAAAAACCCGCCTATGGTGGAGAACACGTTAGAAATATCGCACGATAAAAACGCCGCTGTGTGCAAGGAATCGGGACGCATTATCGCAATAACGCTTGTGTTATTATCGCGCCATATAAATGCAGCGGTCCCCGGCTTTAAGCTCATAATTTTGCTAGATCAAAATAAAGCGGTTTAATACATTAATTTATTTGTTTACCCTAAAGGGTAAAACAGTAAAAAGCAGTAATTTATTTATTCAAAGTAGGTACTTATTCTTTTGAATCAACTTGGCGTTTTAATAACGTCAAACAATATGACTTTAGTTTTAAAATGTGGCTTCACTTTAAGTAAAAGAGAAGTGACATTTCAGAGCTGTGGAAAATATTTATATTTCTTGTATTTATAAAAACGTATTAAACCAAATATGATAAACGACCATAAAAACTTTAATTTTCAAGTATAAGAGTCACTTCCGCCAAGTAAAACGTACTACAAAAATTAACAAGATTAATTAACATTTTTAATACTTGTAACATCCCGGTTTACCCTCAAATGCGTCAATTAGTAGCCCTATATCCGGAGAGGTAGTTGGTATTTTAGCATCATTGGGTACTTCCCAACTCAAGTCGTGTATAAAAGCAAGCGGAAAAATATTTTCACGACTCCAACAAAATGTCATGTCTCGACTCCGAGTCCTACCTTGTGACGTCATAAAAATCTGTCTCCACTAACGTAAAATTATTTTATGGGCGCTTACTTGTTATACAGCCCGATTAAACGGTCGTATTCCTTCAAATTGACGAATAGAATCGGAAAAGTAAATTGTTAAATTACATAATGGTTCAATAAGAATTGTGTCTTCTACTGCACGTCTTACAAATAAGACATTTAATGGTTGTTTATCTGATCATGTTAAAGCTTTATGACTTTTAAAACCCTGAACTCAATTCTAGACTGCCTCAAGGCTTCATCTTAATTATAGATCAGAATCTTGTTTTCCGTCTTATAGTAAACACAAAACTTGACTTTTGTTTACAGCAAGTGTCATTCTGGGCCGATGAGGACGTATACGCTAGTCCTCGCATCGGTGATGACGATGATCGAGCTTCCGTCGGATCTGCTTTACGTAAAACCAGATCAGTAGATGCTTCATGTCTTGACGTCAGGTCTATTGGAGACCTAGGCTCACCAGCTCAAGGATTGTCGAGAGCCAAATCTGATTTTAATCTTCAAGCCAGCTCAAATAATGAAGATCAAGGTAAGGTTAATCATGGAAAGTTACGACCATGGGTTTACTGTCAGTGGATATAACAACTTGTATTAAAATAATTTTGTACTGGTAGGTACAATCTGATACACAACGTCCAGTTCCGATTTAAAAACTAATTTTGTTTCTTTTTTTCCATTGATCGTCATCCATAGCACACATTTATATCCAATACTATGTCTACGCGAGAATTAACTGATAGAATTTGTTTTTTTTTATAGTGACTGATACCCGCACAGCTACCCGTCCCTCATCTCTTGCCCCACCGACCTGCACTACACGAGACCCGCCATTGGCCCGAGCTTTATACGCATACGCAGCTGCTGGAGACAACCAGCTAAGCTTCCAACAAGGAGATGTACTGGCCCTCCTAGGAGAAAGGACTAAAGGATGGCAATATGGCGAGAATTTGCGGTCTCATCATGCTGGCTGGTTCCCCCTTGCTTATACTGAACCGATTCCTCTTGATGAAATTGGGTGAGTTTTTTATTTTTTACTGTTATTATGTTTATATTCAACTTCACGTATGTTTACGAGGTGAGCGACCACACGAGCCCGCCTTCTATGTGGCTAAAGACACAGGCATGTCACAGACAACATCAAAGCTGGCATTCCACATCTCAAAAACATTCCTGCGTTTTTACGTGGCAATGACATGATCAAATGGTAAAAAATAATATAGGGTTGAAAATGGGAGCCCACTATTACTTTAAAAAAATTAAATCAATACCTACCTCTATGAGTAAACAAATAAATATGACTATGACAAAAAAGTTTTCCTTGAAAAAAATTACTTTGCGTCCATAATAATGATTTTTACTATTATTATATATTCCCCAAATATTGTAGGTACAAATATTTGATAATTTCCGCAGAAGTTCGCCTGCTCGGTGGAGCGTCGTACAGACACCCTCAGAGGCGCCACCACCGGCGCCAATGGCACACGCACAGACAACGCCTTCAGGCGTAGTGCACACGCACTCACACCCACCTGCTCGCATGTTCGGAGATACTGTCACTGCTCATCATGTTACCAAGGTAAACTAAATGCTTCAACTAAAGATAACAGTGCCTTAAACTTCGGACACACTTTCTGGCATTTACATATTGGCCATAGATGGAAAATACAACGAGCTAAGTTATGTTTTCTATCTATGCCCATCAAAAGTAACATTTTTGTAAAGACACCATATTGTTTCAAAGGGTCGTCTTGGAAGCGGCTCTCCAGGACTTCCTCCGACTTTACCAGCGCCATCTCCTAGTGCTCTAAGCACCTCAGCGAGCGCCACATTCCACGCGTCCACCCCGGCCACAGGTGCTACCAGTGCTATCAAGAACTCCACATCATCGGCTAGTTTTACTACTCACGCTGTCATAGAAACAAGGAGTTTCGGGCCACAGACATTACCTATGCGCTCTCAGGTATATAATGTCAACTTCTCAATAAGAAAAAAGACACCAAATATTTCAGATTTCATAAATTGATTTCTCTCTCTTGATTCTGCAGGTCGCTCAGAATAAAGCAGGACCAGCTAAAACCGTAGTTAGTGCAGTAGGTGCTGTAGGAAATGTGTCACTGCATAGCTCCAATGATTCAGGCTTCTCCAATGAGCCCCCACCACAGCCCGACGTAGACTACAGTGATGAAGAAGCTCAACGACTCCGTGTGCCCATCAGGTATTTATACAGCCCCAAAGTTTTTATGTTATTTTTGCATGTATTCATTTAAAACTCCTGTATGCTTGTCTTTTTTCGTTGCTTTTATGTAGTTAAGCTAGTACCATTCACTTTTCCTTTTATTTATTTTTTGTAGTAAATCTGCTCAACAAAACATCGATAATAGAGCGTACTTGCTTAAAACTCAAAGCTTGAAGCGAGGTCCTAAAACCAATAATACCGCCAATGGATATATGACCGACGATCAACAATTGATGTTGCGCAACATGTTGGACATGGACAAGGACTCCCAAAAAGTGAAAAGGACTAAATCATTCTGGAAATTTGGACGCACTACTGCTGAGGAGATCATGGAAGGAATGTCGCTCTGGCAACATCGTGATATTGTTGACACCGTTCCAGAGTATAAGAAGAAGCTTTTCGAAAAGATGAAGAAGGAATTGCGCCCCGCACCAGATATTCCAAAACAAGCTAGTCCAGAAAAAACGATTCCCACTGAAAACGGACAGCCACCGCGTCCAAGAGAAACTATTGACAGAAAAGACGTGAAGGCTGTTAACGGCATACGCCAAGCCAAGAGCCTGGGATCAATCCAAAGTGAAGAGAGAATAGAAAAAGGTCGCAAGGCAATGGAAGGCTACCAACAAACTCAAACTATGAATAAAAAAAGTATGTCTGAGAAATCGATCATTGAAGAAAAACATGAAGAGTTTATACCCCGAAACGAGTCAAGGCACTCGGACTTAACAAACACGAGTACAATCAAAACGAACTTTGAAAATAGTTTCTATAACGATGAGAACGGAGAAGGCTTTGTTATGAAAACTGTTAAGCGAAGAGAAATACTGCAAAAGTATGACAATGACAGCAGCTCTGACGTAAATTCTGTTGCTTCGAGCACTGATCCATATGACTGTATAATTGTAGACGATCATATGAAATCACGGAAGCAGCAAGAAATGGATAGACGTCGGCAGACGCAAATGATCGAAGAAGATGTCAAGAAACGCAAAGAAAACGCATACATGCCAGAATTTGAAGAAATAGAGGTAACTCCGATCAAGCCACACGTTCGAGCCACATTATCTTCAGAAAAAACTAAAAACTCCACTCATGAGCGAAGTCCGCCAAAAACCATGGAATTTAAAACTTTCAAAGATACCTCGAAAGAAATTAAAACATTTTCCGCGTCATCTGAAACACTCAAGTACAAAGACAACGAGCAACACACTGATCGTTATGGTATCCCCATGGAACGAAACAACAACGACGTTCGTAATGAGGATATTTATAACGGACACGATGAAGGAACCCTGAAATATAAAAAGCGCTCAAGTAATGAAGAGAAGAATCATCAACCACCAAACACTTTTGAAAATGGAAAGGTTCATAAAAAAGAATATCCTCAAGCTGAAACAAGAAACCAGAAGAAAGATGGCAGACCATATGAAACCAATCGTGAACCAAGAATAGATTACTCGCTAGACAGACGCCAAACAAGGAAAGAATTTACAGATACAAGGGGCAGGGATCCAAAGAAGAACAGAACGAACAGAAGTTATGACGACAGCTCTTTACCACATAATGGACGAAGAGAAGAAAGGTACTACGAGTCGAACATATCGTACTTCAGTGACCAAGAGCGAAGATCGTCTCGATATGACTACGAAACGGATTCGAAGAAAGCCGAAAAGTCAAAGATTCGTCAAGAGGAGGCGAGGCTTGAAGCGAGGCGTTTGGTCGACCGTCGGAGTGAGGGCCCTTACAGCGAATCAGACGACCAAAAGTTCAACGAAGCCTTGAAGCAACAGCGACCGCAGTTGCTTCCTCGGACCAAGTTATTAAAGAGACCATCGGAAGGAAACGAGTTGTTGCCAGAAGACGGCCATACTTTTGGACCCTGGTATGATTTATGGGGACGCGAAACAGCCGTCTACAAGTAATATGAAGGAGGTTTGTTTTTAATTACTTACTGATATTCTTTCGTTTTACTTTTGTAGGCACGAGATATCTTTTTGTTTGCTGCTTTTTGTCTAGTTCCTCTCTGCGTTTTGTATTTTTATGTCACGTATTTAGAACTGTCAATACTACAATATACAATAGCTTATTAAACATGATTTGAAATAACGAGACAACTGTACCGTGTGTGATTAGGAGTCTTCAATTAAATAAAGCAAACAAAATTCAGTTTTATTTTCACATTTAAAATCAATTTAGGTACCTAAATAGAAAATATTTTTAAAGTAAGTACCTAAGTACATTTTCCATTTCTCCCGCAGGCCCCAACAATTTGCAACGGTGAAGTTAAGGAAAGCGCTAACAAATGATCGCTCGTCGCCGGCCATTGAGTAATGTTTTATATGCGTTTAATATAATATAATTATATTATTTTGTTAATTAATATTAATTGTAAATTAGAAACACCATGTATTTTGTACAGTTAAATATTCATAGTCTAACAAAGAAATATATCACAATTTTTTACAATAATCTAAATGATAGTTTCTTTTACGATCCCCAAGAGTTAGAGCTCGAAGTGCATCAATAAAGCGTAAGTACCAACATATATTTACACAAAATTTGTAAAAAAACAGTAAGTACAATATTTTAGATGAGATAACGTTTTATAGACTTTCATAACTAAACAAAATGTAATGTAGCCAGCCAGAGAATAAAGGCTCTTACATACTTGGGCGATTCGGCGCGCGACGCGACGCCGCCGCATTGTTCGCCGTGAGAAATTGTTTTGTTAAAATTCGCGTCGCGCGACGTATCGCCCAAGTATGTAAGAGCCTTTCAGACTATGACTTAATTGCACCCCGTCGACGGACGTCGTAAAAAGACTACCTCTATTTGAAGCTTTTACTCTCATCGCATCACAGAAAAATATGACTCCAACAAAATTGAATCAAGCCACGACTCGTGCAGTTTGTCGCAAAAGAAAAATCAGTGTTCAATTGGCTCCACGCGACAATGACCGATGATTTATTGCGTTTCCCGTCCCTCTGGGGATCGCCGGAAATGATGCGCCGTCGCTGTCTCGTCGAGAAATATCCCGTCGATATGTTATTACCTATTTTTCTTTCTTTCTTCTTTATGTTCCTGAGAACCTTCTGCCGTCAATTATACGAATAAGGTTCAAGGAAGTAAAAGCCTTTTTCGTGGCATCCACATCCGATGGTTGAGGGACTGTTTTATTATAGCTGGAAGATATAGTGGGTATAAATCCTGGGTCTACTTGGTTAAACTTATCTCAAAGGGGATTTACGGAGCTTTAATGTTTCGATAACAATCACAGTAGGGATAATTGAAAATATAACCTATTTCAGACAAGTAAGTAAGTATGGTCTGTGAAAGAAACAAAGTATTATAAATTTTACAAAGCATAGCAAAAGATCTCTACCATTCCAGAGGCAGTAATCACCGCGCTTGGCAGGCGGATTACTGATTACATGTTGTCGGTATTAGCAGATAGGAGGACGGCTCTCTTTTGCCATCAAGGCGACTTTAATAACCTACTATATACAGTGTGGCAGGGACATTGACGCACAACCTGTTACCATGGATTCAGTACAAGATTACCGAAACCTGTGTTAAAAAAAAAAATTGTGCAATACCTACGCTGTCAAAATGTATAGAACAGTGAATTTTTTTTTAAATAATCGCCTAAATATTTCAATGCTCTAGAATCATAAATCCTGAACCCAGAGTAACAGGTTGCGCATCGATATCCCTACCACCACCATATTTCCGAATGGAAAACATTTATAATCAATAAATAATCCGAACTTGTCACTGGATTACTGGACTCTATACAGTTTTCTTACTCCTCAAGATAAACTCAACCGAATCATGACTAAACTAACACCACTTGTAGTTTGGCAAACTGTTAATTTCCTCATCAAATACAGGGACAAGGACTACAGGGAGAGCTGAACATCGTAAATTCATCATCTGTCAAGTCGACGGCCGACGACGTTGATAGAACAATATGTCGATAAACTATACATACCTACATACATACATCTCTTTATAATAAAATGAATCTTTCTTGTAAAAGTAGGTACAAGCAAATATACAATTAAATAATCTATTTACCAATTCTAAATAAGTATCCAACTATGAAACAAGTGACAAAGTCTCGCCTAGTTATCAAAATCAAACAGCATAGCATACCTCTAATATAAAGTACATATGATTGCTTACAAGACGTATACAACGTTAAGTATCTTCAGAAACCATAGAACAAATAATTTGCTTACGTACCTATAAGCTGATTACAAAAAGGAGCGGCTGGTGGTATTAAATTCCATAAGCTGCAATATTATATTTAAAAAAATCATGAGTATTATTTTATCTACCGTTGGCAAAAAGATTAATAAGCCTACTGCAGCCCTAAAAATGTTACATTTATCTAACATCTGTATTCCGCTAAATTAAACTGTACTCAAAAGAACGTAAAATAAGGCTTACTACGGGTTTTACCTGAGCATGTAATTCGCTGTAGATATGAGTATTAAGAGCTATAGAGAAACGCCTACGTTTGATACTAAAGAGCACAGCTTACGTTTTTCTTTGTAAAGCAGCTGAGTAAAGCGCAAAAAGCGGCTGCGATTATGTGCCACCGGCGGAAGCTCGACCCGCTATGGCCCTTCAAAAGGAGCGCAGCAATCCAGACTTAAAGGCGAAATCTTTGTTAACATAATAATATGGAGGTAAGCGAGTATGTGATCCTGGTTTTTTTGCAAACGAC
Source organism: Lithophane leautieri (assembly GCA_949152455.1). Taxonomy (NCBI): domain Eukaryota; kingdom Metazoa; phylum Arthropoda; class Insecta; order Lepidoptera; family Noctuidae; genus Lithophane; species Lithophane leautieri. The sequence continues at coordinate 8,519,801 of OX424467.1, forward strand.
GTATTTATCGTCGTATTACAAGGGTTTACGTTATTTTTAGTTAGTGCTTGTTTTGTCACAAGTTTTTTCTAAAAGTACAGAGGAAGTACTTCCCTTTAGGAAAAAATATAAAGGTCTGAGGAGTAATATGAACTTAACCATAGCTGGCGAAATGTAGGTGTTCTATGATCCACCTCTGCTTAACCCTTCAGAGATTACATGCGGGATGCTATGTTATAAAAAATTAAAGTTATAAAAACTAAAACCCAACTACGACTAAAAAGGTATAAACAAGACACCACAGACAGAAAAGTAAATAATCCGGAGTCACACGTGTTAGGGCATAAATCGAACACATTACGTGTGACTCCGGATTTTAAATTTGTCTTGGTGTGGTTTCTTGTTTATACCTTTTTAGTCGTAGTTGAGTTTTAGTTTTTATTACAATTTTTTTTTTTAATTCTTTTGGCGTTTTAATATATATATTTTTGAAATGTGCTCACTAAGCCCTTTCATTTGATACCCAACATGGTACGATTAAGCAATTATTTTTTTAATTCCTGACTTTGTGTCCTCTAGAGTGCGCCATTTTTTTAAATTTAATGTCACGTCACATAGCCTGTAACCAGCAGACGATCAAGACGCTTCCAACGATACCTCATTTGTCAAACTGTGATGAGTGGTTTAGAAGATAGGAGAGAACAGATAAACATACATACATATATACATACCGATCAAAATCATAACCCTTCTTTTTTCTTCGCTATAGTCGGGTAAAAACCTGAAAACACGAACACATAACGTGACGACTCAAAACAAATGAAAATATTTGCAGCAATATTTTTTTTTTTCTGGACGTAACTAACCATTTCTGTCCCCCAACGACAAATTGCAGCAAAAATAGCCAGTTGATGAATAGCGCAACATGACAAACAAACAGAGGAATCTTCCCGGCCCACATCAAAATCAATTTGCAGTGCAAATCGAGCGAGGAGACCAATGCTTTCCAAGTCATCGGCTCCCTTAAGCTCCGTGGCCTGGAAATTTCCACAATTTTTGTAAAAAAATATGCAGTGACTTTATAAATGCATGGCTAGGTCACGCGTCACCGGCGCGCCGCATCGGGGATTTCGCTTTAATCCCACTGCAATAGAAAACCTTGATATCAAAATTGGAGGATCAAAATTCGCTATTGCTGATTGTTTCCGTAATTGATTGAAGTTTTGGTTTTCACTGCTTGCGGATTGGCGTTTTTTGAGTGAATAGAAAAGTTAGGGTTTAGTTGGATTTAGAATTGTGGCGTAACTTTACAGGCTCCAACATTTTGTATTTCTGCTGCTCGTACAGCTGTTTCAAAATTGGCAAGATAATACCATTTGACCTAGTTCTCCACATTACATAACAACGCAACAGTGCCATCAAATCTCCTCTAAGCATCACACATAAATGCAAGCTCACACCCAAAAGTTCTAAATAACACATTCAAGAATTAAGGCGTTTGTCTCAAAATCTCGTCTATATTCTAATTTTTTAAATGTAACTCTGCACACGGTGGTACTGGTGCGGTACGCGTAAGCCAGATGATAAGCGGACAGGGCAATTTGGCAACGAAACCAGCCTCTATCACAATTCGATGCCAACCCGCACCGGCCTACGCAACATAGACCGTTATTTTAGTTCCGGTGGCCTAATTTATGTTTAAATGGACGCTAAATGAACGCCATTCTGTCCCAGTTACTTCCATGGAAATATTGGTAATGAAATTGTATGAATCAAAAATATTTTGTCGCGTGTAAATAATGGATTTTGTTGTCGGTTAAATGTTTTGTACGCAAACAAAAAGAGCTGGAATTATGTTAGCGTTTCCCGTTTTGACACACAAATTCAATTTTCCTGCTTTGGAAATATTGTATCGTAGGTGACACCGTGACAGCATTCAAACCGAAATCGAAACAGACGAAAGAATAGCAAAATGAGGAAAAGTGAGTGACGTGTCAATTATTCGATTTGATCTCAATCATCTCCCGCACGGTTAGCTCCATCAGCCGTCGACAGCCCCGACGGTGTTATAGATTTCAATCTGTCAAATCATGTTTTGTACTCACAAAAAGTTTTACCCTCAGTTACGTTCGGAATACGCTGGAGAGAAAAGTTTTCGTAGTTGGCAAAGGTAAACGTGATATCGGTGGTGCTGATAATGTTCCTATTTTTAGGAGTATTGTAGTATTACGTAACAACGAACAATCTAGTTTATTTCACGGAATAAAATGAACTACAAGAAAGTTGAAGTTTTAAACAGGGAGTAGATTAAGCCACCAAAAACATTGTTGCAACTTTCATACTTATCTCTTTTCAGTACAAACTGCAGTGGATTCCAGCACATTAATGTAAAAATGTTACACAATGGCTAGTTAATGTGTCTAGACTACTGAAAAAGCGCACAAGTTGGAATTGACATTGCCACTTTATGGCGGCTCCGTTTGTTATTGTCCCACTTGTGCTCGAGCCAAGCGATGCTCAGGAGCCAAATACATCCAAATAGGTACGTTACGAGGCCGAATAGTCGAATAGCAATGCATACGGCTAAGTCAGCGTCTTGTTACATTACGGATAACTCAATCGTAATAGATCTGCGCCCTAGTCAGTAGACGCACAGACGACGGCGTATGGATTTATGGATACGAAATGTGTTACTCACTTCTTTTTTGCTTGTAGATGTCTGAATGTGATAGTTAGTTTTATATTCATATTCGAATCCTCAAGGTTCTGTATTATCATCAAAACAATACGAGTAACGCCCAAACCAAGTCTTTGGGATTTGAACGGCCAGCAAAACAAACGCGACAATTTTTTTGGAACTTTACCCGCGTGTCGATTGAATTCAATAGGTCCTTCAGATAAATAAAAAGTAGTTACTTCCCGAAGGATACTTTGGCCTTCGGCTAGTGTTGGTCTGCACTTGAGAGCTGATACATATTGCATTAGCCTCCGCTCCGTCTCGAGCTAGTTTGATCCTAACACATTGTTTTAGCCCTCCATTCTGCGGAGAAATCCGAGGAGGAAATCTTCACCGTCGTTCGAATAACACGGAGGATACACAAAAAGTTTTTTTATCAATTCAAGGAAGTTACGAATCAGGATAGCGGTGGCTGCGGTAAGTTTTAAGTGAAGCGAAATTTTTAATTAGTTTCGTAAGACACAGTCTGCGGAAAAATGGAAAAGTTTTGCTGTGGAATGTATGTTTTGATAACAAAATGCATACTTTTAGATATGCAATGTTTATTTCTCAAGTAGGTACGTTGCTACTTGAATTCGTACTATTTTATCTAGGAAAGCAATTGTACCACCAACGGTTACCTCCGTTCTGCTCCATAAAAGAAAATTGGGAAATCCGGGAAAAGGTTGTTTTGAGAACTGATCCCAAAAACGCACTAAAAATCTGTAAAAATAGTAGATAAGGATACGCAGTACACGGCACAGTATATAAACATGCTAAACGAAACTGGAGCTCTATATAAATACAACCTTTCCCATGCGTCTAGTATGCAAAAACGCAATGTGGGTCGCGTTAACCTATCGTTTATGTGCCTGAGGAATATTGGAAGAAAGAATTGGTGATAAATAATATCCCGTGTCTACAAGTAGGTGGTGTGGAAGAGACGCATTATGCGGCGAGTCAAGTCGAGACAGACAGCCCTGTCGCCGTGTTTACCCTCGGAAAGTAAATGTCAATAAACTTCAAGAGTCCCCTCCGGGGAGAAGTGTCCGCGTATTGAAGAGCCGTTGTCTCAGTGGCGAGAGAGAATAATGTAAAATATATGTTCAGTTTATACAAAGGCCTTTTTTTACTGAAAAGGCTTCGCGTGACCTCTTTTAGTGTTACGTATTAAGATTGGGACGGCATGTTAAGTCGGAGCCTATTTGACAGTGAGGAAAATGTAATTTTCTATAATGAGATTTCCATCCTCGTCTTTATGAAGAGGAATATTTAAAAGAGGTCGACCACTTGTCATTCCGCATAAGTTGTAAGGGTCAATTGAATTTAGGATATTATTATGTAGATGTCGTTGAAAGCTTTCTTATCTTCCAAGAAGTTATAAATTAATGGATAAGGAAAAACGTTGTTTTTTGTTGAATGTTCCATTTAAATTCCCTTTTATACTAATCCTGCTTACAGATGCTAGTTTTACCATACTAGCATCTTTACTAGAGATTTGAGTTAACTTTATTCTTCCTTACATATATTATAAAAACAATGTCCTCCGCCGCCGTCTGTCTGTCGTCTTGTTCGCGATAAACTCAAAAATTACTGCACCGATTTTCAAGGAATGAAGGTTTTAGTGTATAATAACTGACATCCACGTGGGTGAAGCCGCGGACATCAGCTAGTATAAGAATACAATAATTCACTTACATGACAATATTAAAAACAGTCAATATTGTTGAGCATATTACAAAAACTAGACATTTGTATATTCATTATTTCGTTCAGGGTAAATTTAAAAAAAACTGTCAATGTTTACTTGATGGGCGGTCTCAAAAATCAAATTAATCTATCCAAAGATATTTCATCAAATAAACTATTCAGTCATCTAATAATGACATTAACAAGAAATTATGAGAACTTCTATAAAGTAGAAAATCATGCTGAACAAAAAAAAAATTAATCCCTAATGGATGTACCACAAAGCTGTAGAAAAATATAGAATAGTTTACTTCTCCTGGCAGCTCTGAAAACAATAAATCTTAGCAACAACAAACTAGTGAACAAGTTTTGTTTTCCAACTAAAGTCTTTATGTAAAATATAAATTTGGAGCTCCATAGCTATCATACCTTTTAGATTTATTCTGGAAACTTTGCAAGTCACTTGTTTCTATCCTCCAAGTGCCGAAATTTACATCAGTCGGGTCTCAAACACGTATACTAAAAGCTTTCTCAGATTTTTGTTTCGACTACCCATAGTTTTCGAAAGCTATTACCGAGTTTTATAGCATATTATTATTATTATGTTTATAAGCTAACTGCTAAAACAGAGAATGTTTTAACATCTTAGCTTAAATCTCCACACGTTTGGTGTTAATTTTTTTGTTTCTTGGGGCTATTTGAAGCTTCTCCACTTTATATTATTTTTAAATTTTACATTCATCTTATTCTGAATGCTTTTTTTTCTAGCTACTGCTCGCGGCTTCTCTCTAATTCTTTTTCTAAAATAAAAGAAGCCGAAACAAACAGACAAAAATATTATATACCGATTGACAGTATCGAGCAGGCGGTGTGAAAGTTACTTATCATAAGTGAATGCAAATCATAATCACGGAGCAGGCTAGGGTCTACTTAAGACTAACACTAGCACGTAAAACATTTGGGACTTCGCTTACAATGTTAGTTAGTCAAGAAAAATCATGACATAGGTGACATTCCTTTTCTTAATTCCTCACACATAAATGTAGCAAATTGCCTTCATCTACTACAGGGTGTCTGTAACAGAACGCCCGACATTTGTACCAGTAGTTAAAAACGACTTGCTGAACAAATAGTGAGATTTATTATAGTGGTAATCGTTTACTTACACTGGTCACTTTGCACTGCAAGTGCAGAATAACTGGGAAACAGAATGAGTAATGTATTCGCTAAATAAACTGCTGTTAATTCATGCGTTTAAGTGTGCCGTGAATAATGTACTCCTATGCCCCGGACTCTGCAATGTCGTTTGCATGGCGCGAACACACAAAAATACAGACTAAATAAATATCCGTAGGGCATATCAAATATTTTACTGATGCGGCGGCCAAATTGCCGCCAGTCGGTTTGTCAATTAATAAATTTTTCATTTTACCTTTATTTTACCACAACTTTTTTAATATTCATTTAGCAATTTTAAATGTCCGTAACACCTGTTTATTTATATCCATGTCACATTATCATCCCCTCTACAATATGGAAGTCCTCATGGAGTGATGTCGTTTACATTTATTTAAAAAAATATTTATTAAAACAAGATTGTCATAATCACCACGCTTCGGAAATACAATAGTCACAAAGATGAACTTTACAAAAAAAATATTCAGTTCACATTACTTATTGAGCTACGTATGTATATCACGAAAGAACAACTTCATGACACGTTCTTTAATGTAATTCAGATGAAAGAATAAGATAAGTAAAAAAAGACAGAACTGAATGAAACCGTATGGAAATTCCTGAACTAACAACTCAACACATCTTCCAGTTTCTGAAAGTTTATTATTATTAAATCTGTTCTTTTATTAAATCTCATGTCAGGTCATTTGATTATAGTTTGACCGAGACCGCTATACCGCGCCTTACGAATGCGCAGCGAGACGGGGGGCAGCGTTGACAAAGGAGCGGTGGGACGCCGTGAACGTTGACGAATGAGCGGCCTGCACTGCCCCCCCGTCTCACCGCGCACATACCTGAGGTGCGGTACAGCTATTTCGGTCAAACTATAGTTGTTTTTTTTATTTTTATGTTCATCAAAATTACAGCAGTTGACTTAAAATTTGCCGAATGTTGGTAAATTTTTTAATAATTCATGAAAACGAATCATACATTCATTTTTCATACCGAACTACGACATACGTACCTATTAATATAACGCAATCGGTTATAAGACAAAAGATGATCATTCCATATTAAGACCGGTTGCATATATAGGGTTACTAACAGGCCGGTCGTAACACATAACGAGAGGCTCCACTCTCTACTAATGACGGGCAGAGTGTTATGACAGAATTTTGTGAAGCAAACTAACAAAGAACGTGTGCGTAATAAGACGAAGGGTAATTGCCGCGGGAAGTGTGTTTATTGTGCCTTTATTGCTACGTTTTGAGGAAATTGTTGTTGCATATGGGATGGAAAATATATCATTAAGTTAGTACACTGACTGCCTCGTTAGTCCAGTGAGCTGCTGAGCTGAGCGTAGGGTTCATTCCCTATGTTATCCAGAGTACTCAGGCCAGGCAGCTTGTTTGGGTTTTCCATTAGGAAACTCCAGTAGCAGTCTCGAGGTTGCAACCTGTTGATGGCAGAAGTTCTGGCTGATTGATGATGACGAAGATGTTCTTTTTTTATAAAAACATATTTTGTCAATTGACTGTATTGAGTTCTATTATCATTAGTGGTCAAGGTCTATAGTCTATTAGTAAAGGTCTATAACTGGGCTTAAAGTTGAACTACATGCTACAATTGAAAGTTCCATAGCAAAAAGTTCAAGTAACACTTTGTACAACAAAAAATCTATGAAAAACCACAAACTAAAAACTGTCCAGACCAGTAAAGTTGTATGACATAAAAAATGGTTTGTTCTTGTTAGTCGTCAAGAAACGTGCTCCAAACTTCCCTAATCCAGAACGTGAATGGCTAGCAGGAATATGATAAAAATATTAATTTGTAATTACCGAGTAAATTTTTGGTATTGGTAGTTTATCCAATAAAAAGTATACGAAAAATAAAATATACAATACTCTCACACTTATACTATACTTTAAGAAAATAGTTATATTTCCTATTCAAGTAAACGTGGAGATTTCTACCGGCTGTCTCATTAAGTTACATTCAAGCAGGAAGTACTATCTCTGTACTATTTCTAAGTGCGCACTACGCGCTACGTGAATAGAGATAAAGCACTTTGGCAATGAAAGGAATGGTTTACTAACACAATTTATTAAATACCTGACACTGTTCTTAATGGAAGTTGTTTCTGTACGTAATAATTTAGGAAATACGGGCATTATTTCATCACCACTGCTCTCAAAACTCTGAAGGAAAACATCGTGAGGAAACCGGCATGTTCGAGAACCAAATACTTCGAAGACATGTGCTATCAACCGCCCGCGTGGTAGATTGCGGCCCAATCCCTCTCACCAAGAGAAGGCCTGTGTCCCAGCAGTGGGAACACTATAGGCAGATTATCCATGGCTTGCCTCAATATTCGCGAAAAGTTAGGTAACTATTGAATGTTCAATTAACTTTCTTTTGTATTAAGGGCCTAATAAGTTAACATTCTTCTTGATACTGTTAATTTTAAAATCATTGGGAAACCTCAAAAGGAACCACTTACTTTAAATTATGATATAATATTATTATTAAAATGATCACTATTTACACTGAGAAAATTATCGCAAAATGAATTGGCCCAAATTTTCAAGCGCGCGTAAACTGCTGCGTTAACCTGTGGATAAATCATTCAACCAATCACAGCATAGTTCCAAAAATGTTATATCGTTACTTGACAAACCAAGAAATCCCCAACCAAATATACGTCACAACCATTATTTCACAGACTTGCTACCTTACAAATTGTATGTCTAGCTCGTGGTCGAGCTATTTTCCAAGTAGATTGGCTTCAGTTTTCAGGCTGACCATCAATATTTCACATGTAGCTGCCCAATAAGCTCTTCCCTTTATTTATTTTTGCCTTCACATACTTGTACATAATATATATATTTTAGTGTTAGAAACAGTAAATTGAATTCACAGTAACATACAAGTATTGTAATTTGATGATCTTACTAAAAACATTTATAAAACACGAAAGCTTTTGTATTCCTTCGCAAGCTTTTCCCGTGTTTATTATTGTCTACGGCTTCACAGACTAATTGGTAACGCGAGGTAGTAATTTAATAAGTTTGCACGAACGAATCTCAATACAACCCCGACATTGTATTATCATTTTTCACGGTTGGTAACGTAAATATATGAGAATATCTCGTTACATTATTTTATGACTCACTTTTATATTCATGTTTATGGCTGAAAATAACGAAGAAAAATAAAAAGTAATTGCAGAACTTGAGTGGATGTTGAACAAACGGACAATTTAGAAGAAGACCATTAACCAGGGCGCAATGTCTTGGTCCTAATACATTGGGTCCGTTTATTGTGACCTCACCTGTCCCTAGATTAACTGTTGGTGGGAAAGAAGTGTGGGGTTCAACGTATACTGGTTATGTACCCAGAATTAAATGCTCTGGAAGAAAACAATCTGAAGGATCGCTGAGTGATGTGCGAAATGCGTAAGAATGTTATTAGGTATCTTAGTAAATATGTATCTGTTTATTGAGCGTGAGATTATTATTAATGAGCCATCCAGCTAGGATAGTTGTCTCTCTGTAGTTTTCTGTTGTTATGATAATTAATGACAAAATGATACATTAACCATTCTTAATCGTGTTATGTTTTCATCTTATAACCTGAAAGTCTAAACAGACCTTAAGCTTATAAATTAATTTACATATATAAAATCTCACTTGTGAAATCCGATTTAAAAAGGTTTTAACGTTTAAAAACAATTAAGACGGTTCTAATAACTCTGAAACTGTAAAACACAATTATCGAGTGATATATGATTGGTGTCGAAAACCGGACGCGGAGAAAATTGAGCCGGAAGTCGGACCCCTAGCAAACTGATTAATCATGGCAAGCAGAGGGAGACAATAGAGTAAAAAGAATAACAGAACTAATGGTCATCGTAGTGCAGATATGCTTTTTGATTTTGTATTAATTTTAACACATGAAAAGTGTTAGTCGAACTTTCACACGATATGTTACGGTACCTTATTAAGCCGTATAAAAAGACGTGTTTGTTTGCTGTCAATTGCCAGTGTCGTAATACAGATAATATTACGCAATGTTAATTGTCATTAGCCCGGACATCAAGCAATAGACAAAATTGACAAACTTATTTTGCTTGAATACGAGGCTATTGGCTGCTCTGTATGTTTGTATTTAATTTTTTTTTTTTGTTATGTACATTTTGTTTCTGCAGTAAACAATTTTTCTTTCTTTTATTCTTTTATATACCTATATAAAGTAAAAAATTAATTAAGCTTTATTTTATTCTTATTATTTGTTGTTATAGCGGCCATAGTAGTACAGAATCTGTGAAAATTTCCAGTGTCTACCTATTACGCCTCAAAACATACAGCCCTGTGACAGACGGACAGACAACGGAGCCTTAATAATAGGGGGGTCCCATTGGCACCCTATGAGTACGGAACCCTAAAAACAGAAAAACAGCTGATACGAGTAGTACTTAAGTTCTAATGGTGACAGTTAAACGCACACCGAGAAGTTTTCAGGGTACTTCGCAGCCGGGTTTTTCTCCGACGTAATTAGCTATTTTAAACTCCTTCATAACGACATGCTTTTCATCTACTTTAACACAAAAGGACGTTTTAAAAATTCCATTTTCTCTCTTAATTCGAGCCGTGAATGCAGTTCGTTTTTTACAAAAGTTTTTTTTATTGCTGATGAGAAAAGATAAGAGTGGATGGACTCGGAAACTTGTGATAAATTAGTGAATGAATTCAATTGGTCCGCACGAAAAGTGCGGGTTGAATGGAATGAATGAAGCAAAGCGTATCGCAGCACGTTTGATAAGGCGAGATACGCGTCACCCCAGTTTGTTTATTACACGCCGCTCAAATCTATGTATAGACTTGTTACGATATTCAATCTCTTTTGTATGTTTTCATTTCGAAGATTGAATTACCTTTGTAACCAATTTACGACTCGGTCACGTTTCCTGTCGGAAGAACATTATTTTTATGGAAATCGTACAACCAAACTTGATGTTCATTTCACTGAAAACAAAATCACGACACGATTTTCCTCAAGGAAACTCTTGTAATAAAATATATCTGTCGTAATATATTAACACGTTGAAAGAAATAAATTTCACGGAATCAAGCCAAAACTCATTCAATTCTCCCATTTCAGTGAGGACATAAATCATCGTCAGTCGCACCTGATGGTGAGGACAGGATGAAAAATATCAAAACGTTCGAACCAGTATCAACAAGTTCTAACTTCTAATACTGAAGACTTTTCCTTGTGGAGAATAAAAATGTTTGTTTGTCACCGTCGGCGATCAAAATAGTCGCTTTTATAGATGAGCCATCAAACTTTGATTGTTAGCTATCCGGTTGTTTAGATGGCGCATAAAATTTACTATAACTATAAGTTCGTGTTCTGGAAGCACGTTAAGCCTTTAGTGCTGCTTGGGCATTGCTTGTTTAGGGTCGGGAAAACATGTCTGACCTTTTGTTAGGCAAAGTGGGGTATCAGGGAGCTTAGATATCCAGACGCCCGTAATCTTACTTCCTATACAGGCTCATTGTTCGGCGATCTTTACTGCCGGTCTGTTGGCAGCCAATGTGCCTTGTATGGTGTGCCTAATATTATGTGAGATTACGAGAGTGGTGTGGGTGGTGGAAGGGTCTAAGAAGCCGTGTTCGCGCGACAAATCCTTATAGCGAGCAGGCCTGGCGGGAATCAGAGGGGCGTCTAGACATAGCGCTTACACCCAGATTTATTATAAATCTTTAGATATATCCTCACGCAGAAAGGCTTCTTTTTGATTTTGCGTCTGTAGGGAATTACCGTTATTATATTTTCTTGGGACAACGGCTTTACTTGAAAATTATTAGATGTGCCTATCCAAAATTAGATAAGTACCGGAAACCATATTAATGAAAAGTTAGTACGTAGGTATCAAAACTATTTACCTGATTATTAGAAAGCCTATTAATAAACATTAAATTATGTAGTCATGTTCATCTAAGTATTAGTATTTAAAAACATTTATTTAAATTAAGATGCTTAGTACAATAGGAGTAAAAGCTACACCATTCTAAAAATAGAATATCTATTTCTTGCTAAAATATTTAGGGCTCTCTCGGAAAATGTTCCGCCGACGTGAAATTACGAGAAAAACTTGTGTTTCAACTTTAACTATTCACCGCTGAAACTTTTTACGATACCCGATAGAAAAAATACCTTCAAAGGCTTCCAAACCAATCCCAACGGAGTTGAAGGAATAATGGGAAATAATAACGTCACGCCTGTACAGTATTCCTCAAAGGAGTCGACAGAGGTGTACAGTACAACCACACTTCACCTTTGGGGTGGGGGTGAGTATATTTACCGAGTGGCGTCCAAGGACTGGAAGACGAAGTGTCAGTCGTCGGGCGGCGAGATGGGCTTGACGACATTGTTGCCATCGTCGGGTAGAACCCTGATGAGGCTGACACAGGAGCGTGGGGGGATGGACACAAAAAAAGAGCCCAGTAATGGGTGAAATCGAGCTGTGGATGTGTTGATGATGAGGTCTATTGACATAAACCTCGTGAATATCCCAATGGAAAAAACACTTTACACCAACTCTTGAATATCCTTATGAACAAAATTGCACGAACCGATCGAATTCAGGACGACAACAACCGCTCAGCAGTCGCTGCACTTGCGATAACAAGACCAACGAAGCAGAGTATAACAAAGAATAAAAATAAGTAGGTACTTAGAGTCTGTTTTTTATACTCGTAGACTAATTTGACATTTCAAGTGATTGTAGTTTGTTTTTTTCAATTATGAGTTTGACATTTGCACCTGTAAAATTAGTCTATGAGATTATAAAACGGACTATAGTTCCGAAAATAGACATTTCTGTATGCATGCCCATTTGTTGCTGAATGTTGCTAATTACACGCCATAGAGCCAAGTTGTGCGACCTAACATAGCGAGATAATTAGTTCCACAAACAGATAACAAGATTGTTTTAAACAAATATATTTACACTGTGTGACACAATTCCTTCATTACTGTTTGGTCAAATTTTGTGCAAGGAACAAATCTGCAAGTGCATTGATGAAGTGCCGTAAAAGGGATAGTACTATCGATCATTTATAGCTCCGTCTCTCTCTCTCTCTCTCACTGAAATCATGATAACATTAAAACGTCATGTATCGTTTGTATTTTTTTCCCGAACACCCAAAACAGTCTCAGAAAACATTGTCCTCAAGGTGCAAATAAGGATCGTCTTTCCTATCTGGACCAACCTTTGTCATCATGACGTCTAGTACGTCAACACCTTGACGGATTTGCCTCTAAAAATTGCGCAACGAAACCCCTTGATGAGAAAAGCTGTGATTAGCAAGGAACTACGAAAAGAAAGTTCATTGCCCAATCATTTACTACGGCGTAGCGAGAGTAGCCGCCACGGTTGCTACGAGTCCTACGAATTTATTTCTATAAAGAAAAGAATTTAAATTATCTTCTAATTAAACTCAAACTGTCCCACTATCACCTTTGAGATAAAAAAACAGTTTATGTAGAAAAAACTACCGCAGCTAAATAAAAACCACAGCCTCACCAAACAAACTTTCCTTTAGTCGTTAAAACCGTGTATCGTAAACACGGTTTTAAAGCCCGACATAATTACACAAGCTTCTAATTAAAAAGAAACGTACACTGTCCACAAAACATCTTAGCGTCACGACGACTGCGAGTACGTCGAGTACACACAGCGTAATTACAGCGATGGCGTCAACATAGCCACGGATCAGCTTTCAAAATGCTTCCCAAACGCTGTGCAAAAGCACTCGTGATGAGGAAAACAAACAGCGCTTCGCTCTGAAGACGTTAATTCGTTATCTAATTAGGAATTGCCCTCGGTCGGTGCAGCGTGCGAAACGTGCGAAATGCACTAATGAACCAATAGCTCAACTTGTGAATATTAATACTCATGGTAAATGGATTTGCTCTGTAGTTTACGCAGTTACGGACCGCTTGGCGAATAATTGTTTCTATAATAATGTTGTTGTTGAAATTGGGTCGCATTGTTGTTATTACTTGTTCGTTCAGTATTGCTGGTTATTTTTTATTTTAGCTTCTGTGGTCATAACAGGTCTATTTAATTTTATTGGTAGGTCAGTTTCTTTAAAAACCCAGCAGTGGTACCCGATAGAATTGCTCATCGCAAAAATTACGAACTTCCATACAAAACTCAGCCAACATATTTAACCCATTTAGGGGATGAATTTAAAAAACCTTATATGGATCATTCTTCTAGATACCTACACAGCGATTTAGGCTGTGCGATGTCTGTTAGTGAATGAATGAATGAATTTAAGATTGTTACTATGTAGGAAAATAACATAACACTTGCTAAAACAAAACAACTAAGGGCCGGTTTTTTGATCCTTAGTAATAGTCATGCTAACCATTTGTTAAACTGACCATAGTTAAGACTGTAACCAATTGTTAACTCAAGTTTACGTTTTTTGATCCCCATTTGAACAATGGTTAGAATTGACTATTGTTAACTATGTTGCCATTGCAATTGGCACTAAATTACCGATTGAAGATTTGGGAGTAATTATTTTGATATGGTAATACGCGTGCATTTTGACGTCTATCGCGCATGTCTAATGTCCAAGTCGTCAAATGTTACTTTGTTGATTGTTGTGTTGTGATTTCGTGGTATTTGATAATAATATCTCTTGCTTTTACTTTCATATAAACTTAAATAAAAACGACTCATATTAAAATAATGGAATTAAACAGGACAGAAACTACGAAGTAAAATATTTAATATGAACTCTTTATGTTTTTAAAATAACATTTTAGATATTTACACGTCTTGTGTGTTTCTGTTTTAAATAGGTATGTTACTATAGAAAAAATAATTAATTTGCACTACTACGTGTTTCAGAGATCGTACCGACAATTTTAATAAAGAAGAGCCGATAAAGCTCTCGTTCTTACTCAGAGATTATCCCATTATAACGACCAAAAAAACTGATAATGCAAGTAACCAACAAAAAGAAGCAGCTTGGCGGGCTCTTGGTGAAAAATTTAACTCTGACGCAGTAAGATATCGAAGTGTAAAACAATTACAGCAGAAATTCAACAACATGAAGAAAATTAGTATATATTCTATGACAATTTCATCGTCCGATGAAGACTCCGAGATATCAAAGTATCTTGTTATATTTAAATCCATAATAAAACTGGAAATACTCAAACACACATTTAAAATAAAATAACACGTAACAGTCGACTACGACCAAGAGTTAACTATACGCCATCTTGCTAAACCCTTGATGGAGCCGTGGTTAAATATTTTGACCAATGGTTACATATTTAACCACTTGTCGTGTTAACTAGGGATCAAAAAACAGAATTTGCAGAAATTTAACCATTTGTTGCTATTTTTAACCATTGGTCGACTTAACTAGCTATCAAAAAACCGGCCCTAAGTCTATTCTAAAGCCATACGAAACAATAAACACTCTAAAGGAAATCGTATTTATATAGAGGAAGCATTCAGCGAGGTACGAAAGGAAATTATGTACTAAAAAGATTACGGAGCTAACGCAGCTAATTTCCTGGAGAACTCACTATTTCCTGCCTTGTGAGCTTGAAAAGAAATAAAATTTATGTTTACCTACTTGTTTGTTAAGAAATATGCGAGTGAAACATTTCTCGAGCGTATATTGTACGTGGCTTGGGAAACTTCATGTGTTCCGGCTTTCAGAAAGTAGAGCTAAATATATTTATTTTTGTACTGTAATAAAAAGTTTATACTACGCAACAAACATACTGACTTATTCTACAACCAACTTTAAATAAAAATATATTATATCAATTTTAGTTTCAGAAATAAGTAGGAGCTAGGGTGATTCACAGTTCCTATTGTTTCAAGATTATAACAATATTATCTCAAATTAAAAATAATAAAGGTTTCGAAAATTAACTTTAACCTTTAAACGTTGTCAACTATTTCATTTAGGGCGAATTCGACCAAACTTTTATCCTTAGTATAAGTATAACCGAGCGAATAAATATAAAATTTTTGACCGATTTTCTAAAAAAAAAACTGTCAGACGTCAATTTTATTCCCCGAATAAAAGATATCTCTAGGTTTAGTTAAATCAGCCCTTAATTGATTAAAATATTTACTTTAAGATAATTCACGCTCAGTAGAAATACCAGTCATAACAAACAAAACACCTCACAATTCAGAATTCAGAACCTGAAATTGCGAATCGGTTGTCTTAACACGGGTGCCCTAGACAGTAAGAATTTCTTAATAGAATTCTAGATGATAGTTTTAGTGGCAGTGTTGTGCGACATCACAGGGATTCCAAGCGAACTGCGAAATTCTAACCCTCATGGCCCTTCGGCAGTACCATTCTCCAACTCTTTGACATCGAATTTCGTATGTCTTTGATAAATTCAGAATTTAGTGAAAATTTATGCGATGCGATTTGCGTCCGAATTCCTAACTACCAGGGAACAGGAAGTACATAATTTATCAAAGAAACATTTTTTTTTACTGGTTTCGTTTGATATGGAACGCTTTTTGCGTGGCTTTTGACGTTTGTGTCAATATTCTGCCAAACCGTAAATTGATACAGTTAAGTAAATGTGTGCGCTCGTCGTCCACTTTTTGCGCTGTGGGATGTGAATAAACAGATTATGAATAATGTTTTCGTGTATTGATGTCATAAACATTTTTATCGCAAATAATAATAGTTTATTAGAAGACACGGGATTCTTAAATCGAAATTATATTTCTAGCGCAGAATTCTGTTTCTAAGTTTGTGCATTTAGATTTTATTTCAACTTATACTATGACCAAGAAAGGAAATAGTGTAAGTATAGATTTTCCTTTTCAAAGAATGACACAAAGAGCTTTGTAAACACATTTCCTGTCGCTGCTCATCCTTGCCACTTTAAGTAAAAACACACTCTGATTTGAATAGTTTTTCAATAGCTTGCCACTTTACGTGAATAGAAGTTAACGATGTAGCGAATCACAGGGGAAATTATCTAGAAGCTAGTTGAATATATTCATCCACACAGTGCGACGAATAAAATTATTTGAGGAAAAAATATGTGATGCTCGGACCGACGGTTTTATATTTACACCTGACCTTTTTGGTTTGCTTATGAAAAGGTTTAATGTGTTTATTTATTCGTAGTTCGTTATTCATCGTTATATTTATTTTATTTTACGGAATAAACAGGCTTTTTGTTTTGTTTAATTGATGTTAACATGTTTTTTCAGGATAATGTTTGCCTACTGCATTAATTGGATTACGAACAGATTATTAAACACTTATATTTTGTTTCGTTGCCTATATTTATTCATGATACATTATATCGAGTAGGTACCACTACCACTAAGCGTATGCAGACAGCAGTCCTAATTTCTCTCACATTAAAGTTTTCACAACTAACAAGATATGCCAACACCTTTGTTTCCTCATACGGAAATAAAAGAAAAACAAAAGAAAAACTCGACATGTCCAATTGAATAAAACAAAACGAACCCGACAAATTTCGTTAGCCGTATTCAAATAGCGCACACTGCCACGAGACGTTAGAAGTTAAAGGGGCGACTCGAGTATTTTCCCTAAAGATTAAACTTACGGAAGTCGCGAGTCAATCTGCTCGTTTCGCCGCCTGCGCCGCGTCCGGCGCTGACTTGTAAACGATCCTCCGCTTTTGAGCAAATGCAACTGGAAATATTATCCCCCGAGACAATAAAGTTGCCACTAGCTTTAGCAGGAAAATTAACTGCTTAGCTGTAAGCTGAGCTAAATTACAGCTCGCCCCGTTAGCCTTTTGTTTATGTTGAGATAGATCTTATTAAGGCACTACGCGTAATCCCTTATCGCAATAATGGACATTGTACGCGAGTCCGGATAAAACGCTTGGCATTTTATTTTTTACGAATTTATTGGGTGTTAATGGACGTTAATTACTGTGATGGCGTGTTAATGGACGGGACGTTGAATATTTAAAAAAATATCGCTTGCCTTTAGAAAATTGAAACGGAATTTCCGGGAGTATACTGTTCGTTTCAGAGAATTTCTACTTTATGAAATACTGTGTTCAACCTGTGCTCACATCTAAGCTTCATAACGCAGGTAACTTAATAACTGCATAGTTATCTTACTTGTCTGTGCAAAATTAAGGCCTTTCCCAAACATCGCGAAACAAGATCCAGGTATGAAAATCGCTGCTATATGTGGCATGCAACTTCATATAAAATATACTAAAAATAGACATTTCACTTTCATTGAAATGTCATTAAACACGTGCCTTTTAGAAGCAGCTTTAATCCTATCTCATAACTGATATGCAGAACCTTCCTTTTTCATAAATGTAATATAAAACACATAAAGGACGAAATTACCACATTGAAAACAAAAAATGTAGGGCTTAGGGTAGTCTGACACTAAGACATGGATCAAGCTAAAGATAGATTGTAGTAATAACTCTTGCTTGTAAGTAACTAGGCACTAAATCACAATTTGTGCTTGAGACGCAAAAATGTGAAAGCGTAAAATGATGATGTGTTTTTATATACTACAATACATCGAAATACATATATAAAGTCACGCCTTCTTGCCATGGAGGTAGGCAGAAACCACAGAACGCCAGCTGCTACGATCCTTACATACTCCTTTTGCCATGGGGACGCCCTAGGACATACAGTGAACTTATTTGTGATGTGCTTCAGACAGGTCAGGTGCGTAGTACTTGCAACCGGCGTGCGTGTATGACCAGATGTTCGAACGTACATCAAATTACAATTACTCCATTAATACGTAGGTGCTCTTTAATTTTAAAAAGTTTCTGATTTTCAACAACAAACACAACGGTCCCATATCGTGTTTCTATTTGGTCAATGAACTTTCCCCTTTAATTAAAATTACAGCAGTCCATAAACAATTCACAAAATAATACCTCGAATTCCATTTCATCACACATCAAACATGAAACATACAAGTGCTATTGGATAGTGTATCCAATGTGTTACGCTAGTTATGAGAGTAACTAGTACCGCGAGGTATGCCTGCAACTATTCAGTACCGAGTACCGCGTCGTACCGAATAGCTAAGGATCTGTATGAGATAGGTGGAGCTAACTTTGCGATTTCACACCCGCCAGCCGACGCCAACTTTGTCGTGATGGCCTGTGTAATGACGTGTCTACACTATTGCTGCTATCACGTGCAACTTGATTAAATCTGCTTGTATTGAAGTTGTGGAACAGGCTTAATGATAGTGTCATCAGTGGAAGTTTGGCGGTGTTGCGTCTAATTTGCATTGCGATATTAAATTAGTAAACTCTATTGCCTCTATTACCTACTAAGTACGTATCTAGTTTTATACTGTAATTGGGTGATGCATTGCACAAATGTGATCTTCTGAAAAGAGCTTTTGATCATTTTAAGCCTAATTTACTTAGTTGTAGACATGCTGGGCTTAAGTTTATGGTGACACTATTTGAAGTCATGATGACTGAAAACTTGCACATCTGCAAGTAGTTTCCACTTGTTTCATTCAGCGCAAACCTTACAGACGGTTTACTAAAGAAGTTCACGCCTAGATAATGTGAACTGAGCTTTATGTCAAAATATACAATGTAAATGTCAGTAAAATCCTCGAGAGAATTGGAAACAAATGTTCGGTGTCACGTACTCTGTGGAAACTAATGATATTTGAATGTGTATGGCTGCTGTAAATCCTGAAATATACTGAAACTATATGTGGAATGTATTCAGATATGAGATTTGGCGTATTCGATAAAAACAGGTAATGTTAAGAGAAAAGAAGAATAATATAGATAGAGTTACTTAAGTTTTGTAACATTTGCAATAGGACCATACAGCTTACGAAAAATCTTAAATTGCCATTCTTTGCCGCACCATTTAAAGCATGAGTCATCAAATGGCGGACCGCGGTTCGGATCGGGACCGCTTATCGATTTTCTGCGGACCTTAAGTGTATATTTATTATTTAATATAGTTTCAATATATATTGTATACACATATATTGTTTTAAAATAGTTTATATTTGTGAAGCAGCATTTCCAAGATGAACATCACCAAAAATAACTTTCTATCTCGAATTACCGATGAACATCTCCAGGATTTAATGGTAGTAGCTTACATCAACTTTACTCCAGTCTTCAGACAGATAGTTGCAAACTAAAACATGGCGAAACTATAAGGGTTCCTTGTTGACTACGGAACCCTAAAAATAAAAAAATAAATCACATTAATAGCAATTACTTACTCAGGTTATTTTATTCAGGTTTCTTTACTAGCTTCTGCCCGCGGCTTCGCCCGCGTGTCCTTTCTCAGGCTCTAGACTATGTGTGTACCAAATTTCATTTAAATCGATTCAGTAGTTTTGGCCTGAAAGCGTGACAGACAGACAACAAATAGACAGACAGACAGACAGAGTTACTTTCGCATTTATAATATTATTAAGTAAGCATTGACATTTTTAATCTTGTTTGGTGGTAGGACCGTGACAGTTATATTATTTTAAAACAGAATACATTGGGGATACAAATCTGTAATCACTGATGCAAAGCCTTAAATAAAAATAAGGAAACTTTGACACCAAATCAGTGCACTACCCACAAAATCACGTCCCTATACTCCGTTAATTAATACCTTAAATGCTTGCAATAACTTAAGCTAAGTACAGTTTGTGGCACAATCTGAGACGCATGTACCTTAAGATTTGTGCTATTCTCACCAAACATAGGTCTCCGGGGCGTTGTTTATGACCAGGGTCCGAACATAAATCTTACAAGACTTCCAGCAGCAACCCGGTTGCAAGGACCCTTAACACATCCTAAGCAGTCACGTTATAGAGACAAACATGGGTCAAATGTTGACCCTAGCCTGCTGTGTTGCTCTGTTTGCGTTTAATTTAGAACATTGCTTAATTATATTTTATAAACGCCTTGGATGCTGCAGGGTCAGGCCCTAGGTCCTGTAATGAGGACGTGTTTACTGTTTGCGAAAGTACCTAAGTGTAGGGTTGAAATGGGTAATAAATTCAGGTAGGGTTTATTTTAGTGTTCCAGGACTTGAGTATCCTTGGAATATATGAACGTATACAAAGTTTGTCGGTTTACATTGTAACATTGACTGAAAGTTTTTAATAAAAGCTTGTAGATTAAAATTATACTTCAACAAGAACTGGTCCTTAGCAGCTTTAAACAGAGAGATGAGGTAAGAGAGAAGGGAGGCTTTTGCCCTGCAGTGGGACATCACAGGCTTTTAAAATAATAATTAGCTTCCGCCTGCAGCTTCGCCCGCGTGACATCTATATAAAAATTATAGGCTATAATTACTGAGTGCTACTAATAATATAATAAGTATTCTAATGGTGAAAGAATTTTTTAAATCGGTCCTGCTTTTTTTTAATTTATTCATTACAAACAAAAACAGAAATCTTTTCTCTTGTGGCGGCATCTACATCGCCACATGTGAACTACGTATCAAAGACCTGACGCCACACAAAAATCCTGACGCCACATAAACTCTACATCGCGCAATTAGAGTTTACCGCGCGATGGACATATATAGGTACAAGACTCCGACATCAATCGTTGGTCACAACACCCGACTGGTCGGGGGATCGCCCTTTTCTATAAAGGATGAGTGAACTTTACACCCTGTTCCTCATACCCCTAAACTCTATAAAATATTGGGGAAGATAATGAAAATGATTAGCAAGCAAGCAGCTTTTCTTTCTGTTGCAGTTTATTTCAAATTCCTTTACTAGTCGCTTTCATATTGCTTTTCAAATAATAAATAGGAAACTCAAGCTAGGCATTCGTTTATTCCAAAGGCTTTTTCCTAGAATCATTGACTGTTGTAATCACTAACTAACATCACATAAACAAATTAAATGGTAGAATTATTTCCAGGAATAAATAAACGAGGGATCAGAAAAACGTTTAGATATGTGATCGTGTTTGCTTTTCAATTAGTTTGTATTGTTTCTCTATAGGACTTTCTTAATTAACACAGGATTAATTATATTTACGGGAGCGGAGTTTTGAATTTTTTTTTCTTAAAGGACGTTTTTTTACGTCCCGATTAGTCGTAGGTATAAGATTCCTAATTTCATGTTTTCAGGCTTTATAATTCCGAAAGGTTTCGTCGTGAGAGAATGGTATAATTTCTCATTTACTAATTATCTATTACTAGCTGTTGCCCGCGACTTCGTCTACAATCCAGGTTGAACAGTAGCCTATATCCTTCTCCAGGTCATGGTCTCTCCATGTGCCTCATCTGAATCCATTTAGCCGGTTTAGCATGAAAGCATAACAAAGAAACAAACTCAATTACACATTTATAATATTTATTAGTTAAGAATGACTAGTTAGGATACATTGTAACAGCGAATCAATTTTCACAAAAAATATTTGGCCTAGGTCTTAAGGGGGAGGCCTTTAAGACCTAGGCCAAATATTTTTTAATATTCGGATAGCTCATGACCTAAAGAAGTCATAAGCATACTTAATTAAAAAGTTATGCAAAAAATCCGCGAAATTTCGCGGGTATACTGGTTACATACATTTTCTTAATTATATTATTTCTTAATCGGTCCCGCAGTAGTGAAAACTTATCAGCTGCTATTACGTTAACCGTAGTCACCCTTCCGGGCGCCATGACTTGCCTTAACTTACAATTAGGCATGTACTTCGGAATGGATCCATCCATCTCTCTAAACTTACTAGTGAAAACGTCTCTACTACAATGATGAAGAGATTCTGGATGAGCTAACTTTAAAGGCTTGTAATTCTTAAACTATTTTTTTAATGTAATCTGTCTTTTAGCATTAATAGTCTGTAGTCTACGTAACTAACTATACACATTAAATTTAAAAAAAAACAATAATAATAATAAATAAACTAAACCAAACAACAAACTAGTTGCAAAATATTTGAGCGGTAATCTTTGAGATTTAAAAACCCGATTTGTGGGTTCGTACCTTACCCAACGTTCGGAAAAGAATAAATTCGTTTTCAAAAAAAATCTTGCGACACTTAAAATTTACGGAGAAAATATAAATTATGAGGAAACCTGGACTGAAATCACTTGCACGTACATAGGTACCTACTGCGAATTAGCTCATTCCTTTTCTGTATAACAAAAGGACAGGAAAACACAAATTATTATTGTAGTCCACCATAAAAAACCTGTAAAAACGTTTTTAATAAATTCTATTACTGTAACTTAACTGAACCTTATCTACTAACAACATAAAACACTCTCAAGCCGTTCACCTCTAAACATGAGCGTCCCTATTGCCTGCAATTAATTTTATACGAGCTTTACTAGCACGCTAGACGGGTGCCTGGAGTCTGGACACACCTTTACGCAATTACCTTAACATCGTCAATGAATGTACCGTACACGATCGGAAGGGAAACGGTGTTTAATTCACAAAATAAATACCTATAGTCTGTTGAAAAAGTATCCAATGAAAGTGTAAACAAACCCTGTTCAGTTCTGTTCAGGTTAACTTCTTACCCAATCACTCACTAAAGGGAATTAGTAACACATTCATTCGTACTTAGACGATTAAATCACACCACTTTTTCCAACAATGATTGTTTGAACAAATGATTAAATTGTAACTCAAAAACCATCGACGAAAATTGAGGTTAATCGATTAACCTCAACCGTCAAATGAAAAATATTTATAAGATGTTTTAAAAAGAGGATTTTCGGGTTTATGAATCCAAATATTCAAATCTGCACTGCACAGGTCGGGGTTTCTGATCAATTTGTTTACATTTCCATGTTCAAATACTCTTGAACACACCAAATTTTGGATATTTTAATTAAACCATTGAACGTTGGAGACAAAATAGAAAATCCATTGTTCTGCCGTTGCATAAACCGTTTGACATATTAAATTCCAATCAGAATTTCTATTCAATTCCTAGTACAATTTTCAGTTACGTCGCTACTGGGATAAAAAGTGTTAATCCAGGTTATAAACTATCTGTGTGCCAAATCCATTCAGCCGTTTTTGCATGATTGAGTAACAGACATCCAAACATACAAACTTTCACATTTATAATTATTATAGTAGGATTCCTAGCGTAATTTTAGTGCACTTTTCTTTTGTGCAAAGCGACACTTCCATTCAATTTTATAACAACATTTCTATCAAATCGAGCTAAAAGATCATGTATAATAACTCTGTAATATCATGTGAGTTGTATTTTCCGATAAATACATCGAAATAAAAACGCTGTTAATGGCTTTTACGGCGCCATGTTAACAGCATTTATTCGCTCATAAGAATCAAAAGTATACGATAAGCTTTTACTTATAAATGTGACTGCGATACGCTGTTATTTTTGTAATCGGGTTTGTTTTTGGAATTTTCACTTTTGTTCGTGAAGCCAGAAACTAACAGAACTGACAGATTTTTCTTTTACTCATTTCTATTTTGGACTAGTGAAATATTACATTGGCGGTGAACTCTTAACACTGACTCAAGTTTACTCACTGAATTACCAATGAAGCATTTTTTAAACGAAAACTAAAACTAAAAAAAAACATCCATTTCGTTCAGCCAAAATCGTTCAATAAGAAATATACACGTACCTAAAAACTTATTCATTATTTAAATATATACATTGTATAGGAGTCAAGAAACATATTCCAATTTTTAAAACGTTTGAGCTGTTGTAGGAATTAGTTAAGAGTTTAAAAAAAAATAGAAGTAGTTTTAAATTTTAATAATTTTCTTGGGTTTACAATAGAAAAAAAAAACTTCCATTCTAAATTACTGTCAAAGCGTCATTTCCATGAACTCTAAGTCTGCGTAAGCGGCAGTGGGAACGTTTTGATTGCGGTGGACCGCGCGTCTCTCGTAAACCTGCGAACTTTGGATAACGACGGCGCTGCGTAATGACTGCGTTTTCTTTCATTTAATCACCAAAAGGATTTAAGTCTTGTATAAAATTGTTACTTGCGTTTTGTCGTCAGCGTACTCAATTTGGCATGAAAAGTCGGTCATGGTATAGTTTGGCACACTTAAGTACCTATAATTTGACCAACGCATTTTCTAAATGCAAAATCAAAAGTCATTTATTCAAACTAGGCTAAGAATTAGCACTTATCGAACGTCAAAATAACATAAGACAGTCCCCCAAAACGCCCACCCTTCACCACTTCCTAGTGCTTTAGTGCGTAACGGTGGAGTTTCTTGCCTATTCTCCTCCTTACGAAAACTACCTTTTGGAAGGGGCAACTAGAATCAGTTTTATTTCTTTGTTTTGGACGTTCAAAAGTGCCTTTAATGTGCCTTCTTGAAATAAATTATTTGACTTTGACTTTGCTGGGAATTTCAAGTCTGACCTACCCAATTAATATTGCCAGGTTACATGGTTGAAAATAAAAATGAAATCTTCTTCACTTGAACGAACAGTGCACAGCCTACTACTAATTCACAACATAACAAGAGCTTCTGTGTACCTATTCCCAAATACCTATAGTATAGATTTATGTTTATTTCAAACAATTAGCATAAATGCATGTAAAAGTCATAAAATAACTATCCTGATGACGCGGCACAACATTAATACTAGGCTGCTAGCCACAGATAACAAAGTAAAAGCGGCTCCCCTAACTGCGCATTTAATATTAAAGACTTGCAAATATCATAGCCAGAGTACAGACCGAGTTCATTTGCTCCCCCTTGCAGTAAAGTCGCATACACACTAGACGCATCCGTGTATACGAGATATCGACCTAACAAGCCGCATTGTGCGATAGCGTCTCCGAAACAACCACAGGCGTAAAGTATCTGTCACATCGTTACTCTGAGGAACATTATTGCGACACCGCTGGTGTGTTCTTGCCTTATTGCCGCGCCCCGGTGGAGTGCAGCCACAAATAACGGCGGTAGGGACGCATAATGTTTTATTATACCCATTTTATAACCGCAAGAAGAATGTAATCTCCTTTATTTACTGAAGAGAGTGCAAGTGAAACGGATTGTTGGGGCAATAAACAAAAATATCGGCGGTATTTTGGCAAGATTAAATCATTATTTTTTGGTTCGGTGCTCGTAAAACCTGCGGTATTCACAAAGACATTTATATGCGATATTTACATAGGTATTCAGTTTCTTAGCCGCCTATTTTAAGTATATAAGTCAAGGTAGAGAAAGTAAACGAATATTTCAATCTTAGAATTCCTAAACAAATCTTAGATGAGCTAACTGTTAATGACATAGTTATAACACAGTAGGTATATCTACTTTGTTCTACAACTGGAGAAAAAAAGCCGCCAACTTATAACCACAATTATAATTGTGAAGTCTTCTTTATCTAACATGAATCTAATAAAGAACTTCATAAAAACGTACTTTGACTGAGATTTCGTCGTGAACTCGTTCATTTCACGCTGTTTCCGCCAACAATATGAATATTTTTTGCAATATAAAAGCGCGGAATTTATTCTAAAGACAGAAAAATAAACGGACGGAAGAGAGAACTGCCGCTCGCTGTTCCTGCCGACTCTCTATTATTTCGTCGTCTAATTTTCTGCAGCTGTAAACGGGCACTTTAAAAAGTCGCATAGTTTTAAAGTTCACACCTGGCTGGCTCTGGCGCCAGTCAAAAGAACATTGTTATATGCCAGTCGTCAAACGCCCTCGAAACGAGAAAGCAGGGGAAAATTGTACGGAGCGACGGAGTCACGATGAAGGACGCCTTTCATACCCAGACGTAGCGAGTGTTTCAAAATTACGACGCCGCGCTTTATGATGTGTGAAAACGAGGTCTCTGCAAAGGGATTTATTTAAAAAAATAGTCAAGTTTAAGTGGGAATTAACGTTCTAAGGCATTATTAATATGAGTAAGGGGTTGCAGTTTGGTGATATACTTTGAAACTTTGCTAAATCTCACAAAAATGGCAGTTAAACTCGGTCACTCGGTCGGTACTTTTCACACTTTTTGGTACCGAAATGGACTTTTATGATCTTAATTCACAGGCTGTATTGGCCCAGTGTCGGATATTACCCTCTTTTCATTTGTGTCAACCTTCAACCTAGGCCGTTGATTGCCTAATTTGTTGCTCGTAATAAAGTCAAATTCAGAAAAGGTCACAATAATAAAATAACATGTCCTAAAAATAGCCAACCATTGTTCAGCCACTATTCCTGTAAACACTGGAAGTTTAAGCGACAACATTTAACTTTGTCCAACAAAATACGTATTATGAAGTGAAACAGTGAGAATAAAAGTAACTTTTTACGCAGTTTGGAGTTTTTGCTCGTATCACATGGACGCAATATGTCGTCGACAACCTCTATAGCTGCCACGCTGAATTTATATTTTAAATGCGGACCATAAATATGCGCATAAAAGGATCCTATTTGATTTCATTAAAACATTCCTGTTTATAAATCAGGACACCGATTTTAGCATAATTTTGAAGTTCGATAAAATGTTTGGGTTTTACCTACTTGTTACGACTACTGGTTAATTTGAAGAATTTTCCACTTACCTTAACTTATACGTACTGTTATATAGATACTTATTGCAAGAACCATAATATTGTAAATTAATAAATAATCACAGGAACGGAAAAATGCGGAATTAGACTCATCTTAACACAGTACTTGTTTGAACATGATTTTTTCTCAATTTCGATACAACAAATTGATAAAATTATCTTAAGTAGAACCAATCAAAGATCACTAAACCAAAAACCAATCACCCAAAAACTAATTTTCTCGAAAACAGTTACTTCACCGAAATTCGCGCCAACGAAGCCCCTAAACCGGCAATCACTCAAATGCGTTACAGAATAGAGTTTACCGAGGGAAATGAATATCGGCCTGTTTCCGAATTAAGACAAATCGGCTTACTGCAGTGACGGATGCGACAGACTCACAAAATACCAACAGCGAATTCACAGTCCACCTTTATTCACGAGAGTTCACCTCTATTCGCTAAATTAAGAAGCTTAGTTTCGGGTGATATGTGATAACTCGGTGGGGAATTGGTCACTGCAATTTTTGGACTGGACTCGGAATTTCAAGTGACAGGTTTTTAGTCCATTGGAATTTATGGAAGATCATATTACTAATATGTAACTTAAACAGACAAAGTGTAGCGGTGGAGTTAGTTTCTGAAAGTTTTCTAATTAGTTATTAAAGTTAGCCTTATAATAATAATAATATCATAGATATAATATTAAGTAACAAAACACATAACTCGGTGCTAATGTAGAGTCTCTCTCTATATGAGCCCAAAAATAAATAATAACTACCGAAATAGACAGCTTATTTATAGCTAAAATACTCAGTTAATAGCTAATCACTCAGGGCTTCATACAATATCTTAAACTAATTATACCAAAGAAGATAATGTTCTACGCTCCGCTGACTGTTTCAAAACCCAATGACTTTAGACACCGTGATAACTGAAAAACGTAGCGTAAACCTAAGTAAAAAAAAGCCAAGTGCGTGTCGGACCACGTCCTAAAGAATTCCGTAGTTGGGATGAATATTTACGCATGCACATTGATTTTACTCATCGCAAAAATAATTATGTTGACAATTCAAACTATTTCTCGAATAACTATGAAAAGCAAAGTTATTTCGGCGATTGTAACCGAAAATATCCCATTTCTTCAAAACTATTAACTTTAATAGTAAAGACACTTAGAAACACCATAATCGTGTGTTAACGTGAGGTATTGTTAGGTCCCATATAATTATAGAACCTAACAATACCTCACACGCATAATAATATGTGCATTGAATCTTTCATCCCAATTTATTTATTTTTTCGTAATTTTACTACCCTATTTCAGCAGTGCACAGAATACACCTTTACAATTTTCATCAATATAGTGCAAATAGTCTTCGAGTAAAATGGGTATGTGACATCCGGACGGACAGACAGACGGACGGACTGTCGGACGGATAGACGGAGGTATTGAAATTATAAGAGTTCCGTTTTTGCCATTTGGCTACGGAACCCTAAAAATTATGGTCTCCTTACGAAGTAAATTATTCGGTTGGTCGCTCCCTCTCTCGAATTTAAGACCCTACTTCTTCCCTTTCTTAATTTTTTTCCTTCCTAGGCAGATTACCCAAAGCGCCTGAAGTAATTATTTTATCTGTGCCTGGTATAAAGTTTTCTTTCATTCAGTGTCAAAGAATAGGTACAATGGATCGCAAGATAATTGTAGGAGGAATGAAAAGATTTTTATAGTTTTATATTTATACTATCTGGCTCTTTGTAAAAGGTATGCTTTGAAAAGGATGAACAATTAGCTGCAGAAACTTACTTTTTTTTTTAACTTTTTTAATTAAATTATTTAATGCAAAGGTGAATCCACTGCTGTTATTTTTAAACGTATGTTTACTTTTTCGAAAGATAAGTTATTTATTATCAGTCGTTACTTTGCGGAAATCCACGATATTCTAATGTTTTCTACAAAATATTTGAAGAGTTTCAATTCTGCAATAACTAGATCTAGGTTTGGATGCAGAATGTACCACCACAAAAATATACATGCGGAAGTTGCAGCGCATAGGGTGTTGCACATGACTAGTTAAACGACTTCAAAGAAGAAGGAGGTTTTATGTTCGTCTGTATGTTTTTTTTTTTGTGTATTTTCATCTATATTTTCACCAAATGTGAACCGATTAAAAAAAAATTTTTTAGATCGAAAGGCTATACTCCCGAGGTTGTCCCATATAAATTGTATTAACTTTGCTTGCGTAGTTTTTGAGTTAGCTTCAATATTACGTATTTTTCCCACTTAGTATATCTGGACGATGTTCTACGTAACGTTTCTACGGCTTTTTTTCTTATAACGGTCAGTGAGTCATCGTAGGTACCCCTTCAAGTAAAGCTAAACATGTACTAAACACAAAAATAAAATAAAGTTGAAATGTAAACTAGGCTTCATTTTTTCAGCCAAATCCATTTAGCTCTACTTCCACAGCACACAACACGTTCCACAACCCCGTTTCAACTAAACCGAGCCACAATCACACAAATAAAGGCATGCACACACTAATTAACAAACGCACTGTGCCACAGAACACAAGAAAACCTAGTAGCGATCAGCGCATTTAAACGGTCATCAATCTGGGACTACGGTGAGCGTTGTTTGACGGCAGTGATTAACGATGTACGGCCATAACTAAATTATAACCCTCTGGCCAACGGCCAATGACATTAAATGTACTACGAGGTAATTTTCTGCATAGGACTTTGGGAAAATCAATGGAGTGTCATACAGTTATGTCAAGCCTTTTCTGTTGTTTAGATATCGATGTTTTTACTCGATTTTGATGTTTTTCTTTTTCTTTCACATAACATAACATCAAGCCTGTTTTCCCGAAAGGGTTCGGCAGAGATGTACATATAGTATACCCACATCTCGCCAGTTATGTTTAAGTCTCGTGTAACAGGGGCCGAGCCTATTGCCATCAACCGGGCAAAAATCCAGACTCCGGTCTGCTACTGAGAAATTCCTGATGGGAAAACCCAATAACACTTTGCCCGATCTGGGAATCGAAACCAGGTCCTCATGCTCAACAGTACCGCTTGCGATCACTAGACCTTTTTCTTTCGTCTATTGTAAATCGTAAAATATAAACAGGAGTTAAAGAGAGAAAATGTTATTAAAATAAGATTTTCTAAATGCACTCGCAACTAAAATGTCTTTCCCCGACAACATTGCCAACATCATGTAAATTATTGTTGAAGTTACGATGCGTCTTCAAATTAGCTGATGCCCGCGGCTTCCCCCGCGTGGATGTCGGTTATTATATACTAAAACCTTCCTCGATAACCACTCTATCCATTGGTGAAAAGAACATGAAAATCGGTGGAGTAGTTTTTGAGTTTATCGCGAAAAGACAGACGCGGCGGTGGACTTTGTTTTAAAATATGTAGTGATTCTAAATATCAATATCAAAGAAACTACATATTAACGTAACGTAACAGAGTCATGCAGGATAATAGAAAATGTTTGGTGTAGGGTGAGAACCCCAGTTTTCGTCTAAGAGCCATGATCGATGTTTCGACACGTGCTGCGGGGGTGATGTTCGTCATTTATTAACTTTTGCTTTCTGTGTAAACGAAAATATTGCATTTCTTTTACTGCTTTATTATTTAATCTTTTGTAAAAATAAGGTGGCTAAATCATCAATCAAGTACATTAAATTATGGCAGGACGTATACCTTCTACAGAGTTAAGAGAGCTCGCCATAAAAGAATTCAACATTTCTCACAAAATCTGGTACTTACTCGGTGACCCAAAATATTCTCAGCTCGCATTAAAAGGCGCATTCACTCGCTATCATCAAAACTGTCTCATACACTTTCCATGTTTATTACTAGCTGCACTCGACCACTTTTCCCGACAAAAAGGGATCCTTGTCTGAAGTTTGTTTTATACAGTTTGTCCATTAGGACATAACATGTGAGGATGGCGGAGTCATGTCAATCGGATTAGAGAAGTAAACAAGCTGAAGTTTTGTACGAGTAGGTATAAATATTATTTTAAGCTTACTTTGTACTACCCAGAAGTATAGTTTTTACTCGATTACATTGCACATCACATGACAATCGAAATAACTTTGTAGAACAGTATTTATACTTTTTATATCTTTAATATTTTTAGCTTGTTTCATTACGCTTAACTTAACAACATGATTTTGGTTGAAAACCTTGGATCCAGAAAACCTTTGCCAAAAGTGTGTAGGTATACAAGTCAAGTAAAGACGCTAGCGAGTCATTAATGTCTTTTCAGTATAACTACTTTCCAATCGACTAAACAGTCTCCAAACTTCCTATATCTATTAAATAACAAATAATAAGAAGCCGAACGAATGACACCACCACAATGTATCCTTTCTACTAACTTGACAAGCGGACGGTAAAGTTCAGAAAACCACGTTCGGTGGGACCGTGAGTCGCGACACAATGGGACATAAGCAACCCTTCCGATAACAGTAAATACGAAGGGTCCCGAGAGCCCCTCACACTAGACCCATTACAACTAAGTGCCACTTGTCGAATTCAACGTAACCTGAAGTTAATTGAGAGAAAATTGAAACCAGATATTTGTTGAGTGCCGTCAAAGTCGCACCGTCTTAGAAAAATAATTGTGGGGGCGAGTTGGATACACAATAGACAGAGAGACAATAGATATCAATGCGTCAGTTATGATGTCAGAAGTTATTGGAACTGGGTTTGTTTGCGTCGAAAATGGTAAGACAAAGTTTTCAGCTCAACTTTACAAAAGTGAAATACAAACAAAAGATGCAGGATGCCGCTTCGTTTTGTATTTCTTCATTTATTCTCCGGTCTGATGTCAGAATTTAGCTTTTTTACCAAACATTTTTTTTTTGACACCCTTTTATAATCAAAACATCGCTACAGCTACGTAACATTGTCATTTCAAACCATCATTACCGACTTGCACCTGTAATAAGCATATTTTAGTTTTAGTTTATTTTTAGGCACTATTATTGTTTGTGAAACTGTTAACCAAATGTACAAAAAAAAAAAAAAAATATATTTTATTTCACATAAGCCTACATGGGCACTTATGAAACGTCAGAAGCTAGGTGCACGGTTCCAATTGGTCGTTTCCTATGGAGAAGAGCCGGCAAGAAACTCCATGGTTACTCTTTTAAAAGATAATTGGCTTTTACAATAATTTCGAATTACAGTGTTAATAGTTATGGGAGGACAGTGTAGGCCAATCAAAAAGTTTCAGATAAAAAAAAAATATTAAAATTAAATTAAAATTAAAATTAAATTAAAATTAAAATTAAATTAAAATTAAAAATAAAAGTCTACAGTTCACTAAGCCTACGACGTTCTCACATTCACAAGATAGAAGGGAATCTATATACGATAAATAAGATACTACAGATAAAAACCTATTTAAAGCAAATGACATGATTGCTATTACAACTGTAACAAATCTGAATAATTAACATGTCCGCAAAAGCCACTACTATAGAGTTGAAATTAAATAGTAGGTATATAATGTCAAATAATACTATGATTATTATTATGTCTGTCTGCGATGAATGTATAAAAATAAAAAATAAACATGGTAATTTGGGAGCAGTTAATAGACTTACAAAATTATGCCGTTAATGAGGTACCAGGGAAGCCACATGTGCAGAAGGAATTATTGCCAAACTTCCTTGTCTTCAACGTAGTCTTTAATCTTATAATATGCTTTTTTGATAAGGACACGTTTGATGTGGGTTTTGAACTTACCATCGCTAAGTTCTGTAACTGGCTTTGGTAACTTATTGTAAAAGCGGATACTGTTTATAAGAAACAACTTTTGTAAACGTTTTTATTTAATAAATATTTGTATTTGTATTTGTATCGAAGCCTGACAATATTTTATGTGACCGAGTAGGTAAATTGTAAAGCCGAAGGTAAGCTTCCGTGGTAAAGCCGGTACAGTCCGGCGACATGCGTGCGTGTCTAAAGTCCATTAGGTGAATGAATACCTGGCTTTAAAACTGTAAAAATTTTGAAGGCCCTATGCCCTGTCTTATTGGGACGAAGTTCCTTAACGCGGTTTCCGGTAGGAGTTGATTGGTAGAAATCGTCACGTAAGGAAAAAGCGTTACCTCCAAGCGACTTTTTCTCTCTCTGTCTCTTTCTATTATAAACGATTGTGTGTGTGCGTGCGAGTATCCCATAAGACACTTCGTTTCTGACGGTGGTCCCCTGACCCCGATTTTTTTTTTTTAATACAGCTCCTGTTTTGTTATTCTTTTGTTTTATTTTCGCATATGATTAATTAGTTCCCTTGGCATGAAACTTCAGACGGAATATGTATTCTCACGAGCATTGTGTACTTTCAGTCTTTGTAGTTATTAGGTCTTTACTCAGAAACTACTTCTACAGAAATAGCTGAGAGCCACTCAATCTGGAGGAGAAAGTTTACACCTTATGATGATGGATTTCAGACTTGCATACCTACCCAGAGGAATATACTACAGAAATATTATCTTAGTTTGGGTAATTTTGGTTTTTAGCTTTTAGTGTTAATAAACGTGATCAAATAAATTACTACTCTACTCTTGCTCTTGTAAAGTGCTTCAAAGTTTATGATTAAAGAAATTTATTTCTCAATAAGAAATTACAAAGATTTCACTTACTTGAGAACATTTTTAAACTTAAAATAAAGTAAAGTTTGCATTTCTTTACAAGAAAAAATGTTTAATGGAAAAAAAGTTTTTTTTTTAAAGAAACTTTCCATATAGGACTAACATTTCCTCCACGAATCTTCTACTGAACTCTACTCGACTAATTAAAATAAATTAGAATGTTGTAAGGTTAGGTAAGGTAGGGTATTCTAATATTCTAAGGTTGACTGGTAGAAAATGTCTCAGGCAAAATCTCCAACTGACACTAACGAGACACAATAGAATTTTAATTGTTATCGGCCTTTAACCAACAGTTGAGCGGATTGGCTGCCTTTGTACAGTATTTATTTATTTTATTATTTATGCACACACAGTAAAATACATAAAGATACAACATAATTATAATATGAGTACAAAGGAAAGAAGTACAAAGAAATTTCTTCCAGCAGACCTGCGAAAGGAGAAATGAGAAAGAAATGTAGACAATAGTGTGTGAGAACAAGAAGAGAAAAACATGATTATACGAAGTCTCAGTCAATATTTTTATTTACTTGCGCATAGTTTTAATTAAAAAAAAATCTAAATTTTTTAAGGACTACCTACATCCCTATAAAAATAGAGAATTATTTTCATGTCGACACTGTCAAGAACCACTAATTCCTTAAAATTATACACACTATCCACGTTTCGTAAATCGTAACACAGTTTTTGGACCACTTCCAGGGCGTTTAGTGTCTACATTAAATTGGCTGCCAGCTCTGTTGTCCCTTAAAACTGAACCGCGAAGTTCTGCCGCATTTTAATACCAAGACTTATCCCAGATTTAGTCAACGAAGAGACTTATAAATTACCGCTCAGCCTCAACAATTTATCTAAGTAAATGACATAATATTAAAGTTTGTTTGAAAATGTTCTGATATGTTAAAATAGTTATATGAAAACTTGTTGAAAAGTTGTGTCGAATTACTTGAATGAAATCTAACAGGAATGTGAAGATACTTTGACAGAATTCGGTAAATCTTCCTCCTGTTATAACTCAAAGTTATCTGACATTTAAAATTAATTTCGTAACTAACTCCACTAATATTTAGTGGTGTTCGTCATAAACTCAAATGTACCTATTATGTATTGTGTACCTATATTATATGTGTACCTATCTACAACTGAGCTCTGATTCACACATGTAATGAATTATAATGCCTTGGACAGAAAAACCACTAGAATGTTTCCCTGAAGCCGGCCTACACCGCAATTCACTTAATATTTACGTAGCGCTAAACGAATTTAAAACATCGCTCTGTTTCAGTAATTTGTTTGAAGATGACGGAGACAGATGATGATTTAAATGTTTAGCGCTGAACATATTTAGTGATTGTTGGTACACGTGGGCCTGAGTGTCGAGTGCCCTGTTTATTAAAAACTTACGAAGCCTCGTAGCCAAATGTCATTATTAAATTTAGTTACAAGTACTTATATTTTTACACTTTTATTCGTAATTTTGTTTATCAAAAATTTTTTGTCAGTTACAACTTGTAGAAAATCATAGCAAATCCTGAGTATCCGGCGACTCTCTATTCTGTCTTACAAGTTTACAAGTACCGTGCTTAGTACCGCAATAAATGTTTAAATTCGATTTTCTTTTTTTATATGCGGTCAAGTCGGGTAAGTTGGTAAGTTTTGAATAGGACAGTTGATAATTTTTTCCCGATTATGATGTTGATCCCATGGAGAAAGTGGTTCAGATTGGTGATCTGTACCTCACCCTTAAATATGACAAATTTCTGATACATATTACATACTGAATGTAAAAAAAAAATACAATAATAATAATAATACCCCCACCGCCGTATCTCTACGTTGACGTCGTGGTGGGGCTTGCGCGCTCCGAACTCTAGGTCTGTGTCGGTAGAGTTTACTTTGCCGGAACGGGTCTGGGGTGAGGAGCCAGACCAAGAGAGATACAAAAACCCGCAGGGCAGCATGTGGCGAGCTGTTGGGCATTAGCGATCCCACGGACCCTACCTCCCGGGAGAAGTCTCATTCCTCATCTCTGGCTTGCCTTTATTGGCCGGCTGGAGTGAACACTGACGAGGAACAGAGCTCCCACCTCATTCTTGCCTTGATTGAAGATTCGCTAGAGCAAACGTGCTCGAAGGGAGTATTCCAGTAAGTTGGTGGTAGGGATCTTGACCGTACTTCCGGGATTGTCCCGATAGCCGTGGAATACCTCTCCAGTCCTCTCAAGCACCTTAGGAAGTGTTGCCCCCTTGTCGCTACGTCACTATGTACTAGCGACTCTTTTTCGGGGGCCCATTATTGAGTGTGCAAGTCACCCCCTGCCATTTTATCCGTGTATATATAAAACATAGATCAGGCAGGGGCCATAGTCCTTCCATAGTTCCAGGTTACCATTTCACTTTATTTTATTTATTTTATTTTATTAATTTTAAGAAAACTTACAGCTAGTACATTCGAGTAGTCAGAAGTAATATGTAGAATAAAGCCAATTACAAGTTTCCACTTATATAAACTTTTGTATAAAATTACTAATTAAACGGTACAAACCGCGTGAGAGTGATGTAAAGAATCAACTGAAAAGAATAAACAAAACAAATATAAAATACAACAATGCTACTCTTCAAAGAAGTAGTTACTAGCCACCCAAACCCATAGTTCAATATCATTGTTTTGTTTCCATATCCTGCAATAGTCCTACACCAACCGGGGGTTATCCTTGGGTGCCCTTGCATAGTGCAAACAGGGATAATCGTTGGTTGGTGCCCCATTTCATTATGGATGTCTAACGGGCCTCTGCGAGTTGGCTTCGGCCCCTCGTACGCCTTCCAAAGGTCCGGGACCTCAGGGTCCCGAGATATGTCAAAGACATTTAAATATAATAATACCAATGTCCTTTCTTGCTTTTCCTGAAAGTAACTCAGATAAAGATAAGAAAGTGTCACATACTTCTATGACGACGCACTCTCAGACGATGCAGAAATCTCAATACAAGAGAAACTCCAACAAACAAACTCCAACTACTCACTAAGAGTATGTAATGTACTGCCGGCACTACCATATAATTGAAGTTAAACGAGCTCCATAAACGGCAGTTAATTGACTTGATAGGGATTATTGTTCGTCGATGTCAATTGTCATTATAAACAATAGCCCTACGTGTCAGATTATATACTTCTATGATGATATTAGTTATTTCTGCGCCTTTGTTTGCTTACTCTAGTCTAATAAACGGACGACTAACCCTTCCAATATTTATATTATTAAAGAAATTTTAATTCTATTTACATAATAATAATAATAAACAAAAAAGAACGTCGACTTCCAAAAAAAACACTAAATAGTGAAAAATTATTTTAATTTCGGAAGTCGGTGTCTTTGGTTTTTAATTTTCGTTTTTTGCCACCGACTTCCAAAATTAAAATTATATTTCACTTTTTAATTGTAGTACCTACTCCACACAAATTCGAATACCACTACCTGCTATGTAAATAACAGTGACGGAGTAACTTAAAACATCGTCCATATATTACACTAAGTGGGAAAAATACGTAATATTGAAGCTCACCCAGAAACTACGGAAGCAAAGTTCGCGTAACAAACACACAAAAAAAAAACCATACAGACGAATTGAGAACTTCCTCCTTTTTGAAGTCGGTTAAAAAGAGGGGAAAGACTCATAGGGCATCAAAACTACGGCCGAATCGCTGTCAACAGGAAAAGTGCCCAAAAGGCGGGCAGCATTGCCACGTTGTACGACAATGCTGATTCTGTGTGTGGCTGAAATTATGATTATTACTAGTACCTAGTATGTAGGTGTAATCTAAGCCAACAGTAATTGTGGAAACTAATATAATAAAAGCTGCTATCTTATTTAGAATAATTTCATTAGGAACGTCTGGTGGGCTTCATAAAATGAAATTAGTTCTAGGAATTCATAAAGGGACTAGGTTAAAACGCACGAAACGCTCAAACATACGAAATTACGAACAGTGTTTTGTTTGTGCCATTCCCCACAGAAGGCTCGAACGTTTGATTTCCTATGTTAAAGAGCGTGTATTTCCCTGCTAATTGAGTTTCTGTCACACGGTCCAGCATGGTGCGGCCCGTAGCGGCTCGGTGCGGCCTGCTGCGCACCGGTGTGCGTCGATTCCGTTTTCCCTAGCAGTGCTAACCAATTACCACGGCTTTCCTATTCACTTTGCGAATTCCACAAATTCTGTTTGAAATGCATCTGCTTTGGAAGTTTTGCCTTCTTTCTGCTTAAAGGATATTGACCAAGCGACAAAGGAACTTCATATCGGTATGAAAGATGCAGTGACCCTATGGTTCAAATTAAAGCATGATTTTAGGGCTTTCAAATGTAATTTACCATTTTATCATAATTCTCCGCATTACACGGTAATTAGATCTCAAAACCTTGGTTCAGAATCGAATCTCTTAGTGACTTTTTGTCACAATGTATGGTGGTAAATTCAAAATACGAATTAATCAACATGACGTTTGAGCATTGTCAATACTCGTCAATTCTCACAGCGTTAAAGGTTTATTTAAAGACTTAGAGGTAGGTAAGTAAGTAAACACTCAAGAAATCACATGTAACAGAACATCGAACATTGAGACTAAACGTAACTGGCGAAATGTGGGTGTAGGTGCTGCTACACACAAAACAGATAAAAGAGGTTACGCACCTCTAATTAACCCTTTGGGGAATAATTCAGGAGCGATATTATGTTACTTCGTATTAATAAATCAATTTTTCAATCATTTTCTTCATAGTCAAAGAGAATTAAACATTGTTCATAGTTATATTACGGTGAGAAAATGTGGCGTCCGTACCAACGCGGTGTAAATATCAACGTTAATAAGGAAGAAGAATAGATATGAAGTTATTAAACATAATTTATTAAGATCATAACAATTATTATGTAACTGCCACCCGCTATATTGCCGTTCCACTATACTTCTAATATGACTTACCGATGATGTAGAAATCCAAGAAGCCAGAGTACTGTAGGTATTTTTACTAGCTTCTCTCAACTATTGCCAACGTAACAACCGAACAATTAATACACGGACGAAATGAGTCCGTTGCGGCGTGATATTCTCGACACATAGTGAACCACTTACTAATGTGACGCAATTACATAAAATGTTATTATTGCTCAAGAAAAAGAAATTATTCAATACCTAAAATATTCACACAAAAAAACAAAAACACAATCTGTGGAAAGAATACAAGAAGTCACAGTAGCAACTCACGCATTCAAAAATTGGCGCCAAGAATTGGCGCATGTACAGTCGCTTAAAAAACGAAATGGATGTTTTTTCTACCACATATTGGTTTCTGCCCGCGGATTCACCCCGCACCCATCTTATTTTAATTGGTATAAGTACTTATTTACAGTTATGTAAATATATACGTACTAATCCAAACCAGAACTTATCTTTATGCAAAATGTCTACGTTAGTTATTTCTTTAAGTGGTTATTTAAACGAAGATGGGTTTACAGTAATTAGGTACTTATTTATCGAACCAACCAAAAAGTTAAAGTGAATCAGAATATAGATATTATTATTAGATATCTGTGAGAGGTACGCAACTCAACACCACCTGACATACAATGTAAATAAAACGGAAGTCATGATTTTTAAATATAAGAAAGGCCCCGATGTAGTACTCCCTATTAATTTAGGTGGAACTAATTTAAAAATAGTTACAAAATTTAAATATCTCGGGCATATTGTAACAGAAAACTTATCGGATGTTGATGATTTGGATGGAACGACAGAGACGCAATATCGCTTGTAGAAGCAATATGCTGGCTAGACGTTTTTATCACTGCTCGAATCAAGTTAAGGTGACGCTGTTCAGAGCCTACTGTCAGTCGTTATACACCAGCCAACTTTGGTACCGGTACAAGAGGAGTGCGTATAACACTCTTCGTGTACAGTATAATAATGCTTATCGGGC
The DNA here is from genome assembly GCA_949152455.1 of Lithophane leautieri. Classification (NCBI taxonomy): domain Eukaryota; kingdom Metazoa; phylum Arthropoda; class Insecta; order Lepidoptera; family Noctuidae; genus Lithophane; species Lithophane leautieri. The sequence goes on from OX424467.1 coordinate 8,559,579, forward strand.
TATGATGAACTTGCCCTGGCGGTGTAGTGCGACTGACATGTTCGCCGAGAGCAACGTTGCCGGCTTTTCCGCGCTGCTAAGTAAGCTCAGAGTGTCATTCTACACAAGGGTAACCCTGAGTAAGGGCTGGTTTTTTGATCCCTAGTAATAGTCATGCTAACCATTTGTTAAACTGACCATAGTTAAGACTCTTACCAATTGTTAACTCAAGTTTACGTTTTTTGATCCCCATTTGAACAATGGTTAGAATTGACTATTGTTAACTATGTTGCCATTGCAATCGGCACTAAATTACCGATTGAAGAGTTGGGAGCAATTATTTTGATATGGTAATACGCGTGCATTTTGACGTCTATCGCGCATGTCTAATGTCAAAGTCGTCAAATGTTACTTTGTTGATTGTTGTGTTGTGATTTCGTGGTATTTGATAATAACATCTCTTGCTTTTACGTTCATATAAACTTAAATAAAAACGAATGGAATGGAAAAATAATGGAATTAAACAGGACAGAAACTACTAAGTAAAATATTTAATATGAACTCTTTATGTTTTTAAAATAACATTTTAGATATTTACACGTCTTGTGTGTTTCTGTTTTAAATAGGTATGTTGCTATAGAAAAAATAATTAATTTGCACTACTACGTGTTTCAGAGATCGTACCGCCAATTTTAATAAAGAAGAGACGATAAAGCTCTCGTACTTACTCATAGATTATCCCATTATAACGACCAAAAAAACTGATCATGCAAGTAACCAACAAAAAGAGGCAGCTTGGCGGGCTCTTGCTGAAAAATTTAACTCTGACGCAGAAAGATATCGAAGTGTAAACCAATTACAGCAGAAATTCAACAACATGAAGAAAATTAGTATATATTCTATGACAATTTCATCGTCCGATGAAGACTCCGAGATATCAAAGTATCTTGTCATATTGAAATCCATAATAAAACCGGAAATACTCAAACACACATTTAAAATAAAATAACACGTAACAGTCGACTACGACCAAGAGTTAACTATCCGCCATCTTGCTAAACCCTTGATGGAGCCGTGGTTAAACATTTTGACCAATGGTTACATATTTAACCACTTGTCGTGTTAACTAGGGATCAAAAAACAGAATTTGCAGAAATTTAACCATTTGTTGCAATTTTTAACCATTGGTCGACTTAACTAGCTATCAAAAAACCGGCCCTAAGAATGAAATTATAAAAGCCGTTTACCGTGTCGTCCATCTTGCAAGAGAGGCAAAAGACTTTTAATAATAGATTTTTAGTTAGGTACTGTATTTTTTATATTGTTATATTCTATCTCTGTTATTATTCTAATGTGTTTGTATGGTATGGGTTCAATAATTGCCTGAAATAAATGATATTTAATTTTAATTTAATTTAATAGGTACATTTTTATTTGCCGTAAGAGTTTTGCCCAATTTCAGTCTAAACTTAAAAAATAATCTATGTGTCATACAAACATATAAACATAATGTTATTAAAATAAATCCAAATCGCAGTAAGTATACATTAACACAAAACATATAAATGAAATCATTCCATTAAATATACAATAATAATAAACAAATAATAAAAGTAAATACCGTTCGAGACTGTACTTAAAACAAAACGAATGGGACGTGCACATATGCTAGAAAGAGAACGCCCGCCGTTCAGTCGTCCGCATATTCTGCTCGGGATGCGCGCGCATAGAATCCTATGGCACGCGTTTGTTCTGTTTTCAAAGAGTTTATAATGTTGATTAGAACAGGCAAAGGTCTCGAAAACATTCTGCTTTTCGTATAAAAGTTTTGCTTTTAATTAAACATCCTAACAGATTGCTATTACAATGTAATAATTATAATAAACCCAAATACCTTTAAATTCTTGGACCCTGCTTCCGGACCCTGGCGGACCTCTATTTTTTAATACTTTAATATGTTTTTATAAAAATGTTTTTAAATGTAAATAGATAAGAAAGAAAAAAACAAAAATAATAAATAAAATGTCTTCCTTAAGTGTCTCCTAAAGCACGTTAAGCCATAATTAGTTACTAATTATTCAACTATAATTTCAATAATTGGATGTGGACTTTTATTGTTTTTTTGCGTAAGTCAAGAAGGTTAGATTGCTTACATACCTACTCTTTGAATGTCAATGACATATGACATTACTTGCGTGAAAAAAAAAACTATGTATGGATAAAATGGGAAATCGAAATAAAAACTAATAGTTTTATGATGTTTTTTATGCGGAGAATTGAAAGATTCGCATTACTAGATAAAATCATTATATTTTAAAACATGAATTATCAACATTAGAAACCTAAGTCACAGCCGAACAAATAGCGATACGGCGTATGGTCATTCTCTTTTAATCAGTTTTACAGTCTATTATGCGTTTGTTTTCTAATAAGCTTTTTAGTATTCGCGGACACGGCTAGACGGTAAGCGCTTTGTAAGTCGGTATTGAAATCATAAAGTGGACTGCATTAAAATTTAGGAAAATTAGAAAGAGAAGAAGAAAATTAGGAATTACAAATGTAAATCCTTTTTAAATCTATCTCCTTATTTTATAAGAAACTCCTCAGGCTTTTGAACGATATGTTTTGTTTTATTAAAAGTATTTATTACCCACAGCACAACTTTAAAGACGTCGACTATAGCACATAAATGGTTTGTATCAACGCGGTGCATTCAGTTCCATCGTCACACCCGCCCTTTTCAAGCACGTTATTAGGCTTACTACCCAAGCAGTCATTACTCACTGCTGCCCCTAAAATCCGTGATTCTGTATAGGTGTAATTGTGATTTGTGTTTGGCTACTTACTGGTATATGTGTTAGTGAAGAGGACATTTTTATTCCCTAGTATACCTACAATTAGTAGCATTTTCCTTTTGACTAAGTTTTCTTCAACAAACACGTGTCTGCCTAACCTTTTCCCAAGTATGTTGGGGTCGACTTCCAGTCTAACCGGATGCAGCTGAATACCACTATTTTATATGGAACGACTGCCTATCTGACCATAACTCAGTAACTGGGTAATACGAATCACAGTCTCGATATGTAAAGTGGTAACCCATCCACGGATCAACCCCGGAAACCGTAGCTTAACCTGATGGATCGACCCGTGCAGCTGTTATTAGGTAATTAGCCACGAGCTCCTCCCTTCTTAAAGAAATACGTAAGTACTTATAGGAGTATTATATCTTTCTAAGAACTCGATCATTTCATCATAATCACAGGGCCATTGAATGTAGTCAACAAACCTATCCAATTATCGATGCGACATGTAATTAGTAGCAAATACCAGATTTCTTCCACTGCCTGATAATTAGTAAAGCATTTGAGTTCGACGCTATAGTATTCCGTCAGTCATTAAGGTGTGATCATGCGAAAACATTGTGTTCTGTAGACGCCAAGTGTTGAAACGTTTCTGATATAGCAATGAAGAACTATTTAGCTATCGGTTTCATCGCAATATTAATTACAACAGCCGCTTCCGAGGGTAAATTTTCATTACCCATTATCATTTTGTTCATGATTTTATGTTTATTTATGAATGGATTCATTTATTCTTTTTCAAAATTATGTGCAAGTTTCAAAATATTTTTATATATCCACATCTGTGATTGATTGGTTTGCTTTAACACTAACATGGGGCAAGAGCAGACAGATGATTAGGACCTACCTTTAAATTAGGCTCTATTAATAATTTAATTTAATTTAGTAACATTTTGTTTCAGCTTGTGACAAGTGCGTAAAAACAGATCAATGTGCATTTTATGGGAAATTAAATAAGCAAGAACAAGAAGCCTGGCAAATTGCCCACCCTTGTGCATCACCCAGTGCCGAGGAATATAGCAAACACTTTGGATTCTCCAAAATCGCCAAAGGAGACTTTGTAAATACGCCTCTCACTACTCATAATCCTCCTTCTCATTTATTATGAATTTTATACAAACATGAGCAATTTATCCCGATATTACCGGTAATGACCAAATATGTCATTAAAAATACTTGGAGCGTAAATGCAACACGATAAAATGATTTCATAAATAACCGTATAATTATGAATCCATCGAGCTGTGTAACGTATTTACACGAAAATTTCACAATTAAAAGTTGGATGACATCTACCAAACTATCGGAAAATAATTAAGAGCTTTCCTGTAAAAAAATATTTTTTATTAATTGCAATTTGATATTGACGAATCGTACCCGTGTTTGAAATACAGATTAATTTAATTTTTCTAATTATTATTATATGCTCATAACGTTAATCTTTCAGATATGTTGTTCCGACGGGATCCAAACACCTACTGTTGGTAGTAGACATTTCGATCACAATAATTTCGATAATCAAAATAATTTTGATGACCCGAACACTGGCGATAATAATTACCCAAATTCGCAAAATCCAAACGGCCATGATTATGCAAAAAACAGGCCTAACAATAATGTCTGGGGACCTGATAGCGGAAATAATATTCGATACCCTAATCAAGGGGGTAATTACGGGTATAATCCGGTGGAAAATACTCCAGCGCCGCCTAAAAACTACTTCAACGCGAATGATAATCCATATGTTACCTCGAGTCCGTTTTTCCCCGCACATGGGCAAGGTAGTCGCGGTGTTAGTAACATTGGTAACCAAGGGCAGTGCCCCGTAACAAGCTTCCCGCCGAAGCCTGAAACAGGATGTTGCGGACACGAGGCGTCTGACACCGACAGGATTATCGGTAAGTTACCGAACACTATTCACAGCTCCGCTTTTAACGTGAAAGGTAAAACAAAGCAGCAATATTTTATTTGTAAAACGTAAGACTGATCAGGTGCAGGTTGCTTGGGAATTTTAATTAAAAGTTGCACGGTTTAAATTCAAAATAATTTTAAGAATATTTTGTTTGCATTTTTGTCTGTACTTGCCAATTCCTTGCCTTCAAATTCTAAAGTACAGTTTTAAAATCTTTTCACGGTTGCATGTTTCTTTCCACACTGCTTTTTTCTATGTTCCTCTTTGCACAATTTTTATTTACTTCGCACAGATAAGCCTAAACCAGCGGGATATTATAACAATGGCCCTAGAACTAAGCCAGGGAATTCTTTCGGCAATTCAGCTTGGCCTCATAACAGCCCTCATTCAAGGTTTACGCGCTCTGTGGAAGGAACTCCGCCTGTGGCAGTGACCATCGGTGATCGTATAGCAGGTATCGTATAAAATAAATGGCCTGACTAAAGCATCTAAAGCCAAAATTACATTACGAAACTAATGACATGAAATGACATAAATTATAGAGCGACTTTTCGTTGGTGGCAGTCTCAGTTCACCCGGGCAGCAGTCCCGCCGCCGCCGCCCACACTCTTTTATGAAAAAGGGTTCCTAAAATTATAAATCACTAATGTCGTTATTTAATTTTGGCTTAATTCTTAATCTATTTGCAGCTATCTTTGGTGTTAATCCTATTCCAAGTGCTGTTGAATCCGTCACCAACAGCATATTAAGAGCCGAAATCTAGACACTAGTGAAAATTCGTTGTTTTGGTTTTGTTACGATTTTTATTTTTACCAACTTTATTAATACCAACTGTCTTGTGACTAAGCTTCTTCAATTACAATAGACCCTGATATAGTCTAGAAAAGTAATCCTACATGGTAATCTGATCTCGGGTCATAAAGTTTTTGATATAAATTTTATGCAATCATCCATCCAAGGTACTAAGGTATAACTTCCTGGATAAGTAACATAATATTCTCCATGGCTGTTACCACAGTAATTAACGATATCGTGTAATAGACATTTTAATTAACTAGCTATTATTTTCTGTAACATTTGGAACTCTCGCAAATTGTGGTGTGGAGTTTCCAATGCCATTAACTAAATATATAGGTACGCTTACTGTGTTACTATTAATTAGTGAAGTATTTCGAAATGACGAGTTTTAATGAGTATCTTGTATTTAATGTGTTTGACAATTAATTTATGTTTAAAAAAATATTATCCAATTAAACATATTAGTTTGGGTTATTTTATTAGTCATGACTGAAAGTTATAAATAACTAACATCCAATTTGTTACTTTTCGAAAGCCTCCTTTTAAAAAGGTTTTCAAACCTGCCGATTACCTCAGGACTACTTCCACCGGGTCCGAACCGCATAACGGTAATCCGCATGCAAGATCTTGTCGCGTCAGTCAAATCATTCAGTCTGTCTCTGAACAGATGGGCTTCCTTAAGCATTAACAACTAAACATGTTCTTTTGAAACTTCGTAAATAATCCCTGAAGTTTCAAGCACCCAGTGAGGAACATAAAAAAGGCTCTATATATATCTTCTATTATCTCAGGTGGCCGAGAAACAGAATTGCAGCAGTTTCCCTGGACGGTACTTCTGGAGATTACCTTCGATTACGGAGACAAAAAGCAAGCTTTCAACTGTGGGGGATCCCTCCTCAGCTCTCGATATGTTTTGACTGCCGGACACTGTGTCTTTGATCAAGGAGGCAAGATTATAGAGTGAGTATTCATGATTGGCTAATGTTAGGGGTTTTTGATAGGTATTTTTGGAGCTGTGTATGTTAGCCTGTCATCCCTGTCATCTTGAACATCGAGCTCTTTAAAAGGACGATAATTTCATAACCAATTCGTCCGTCAGGCGTTGTCTGGTTATGGCTTGGTATCTATAACAAAGCCAGGAAGGAAAGAAAGTCAAAGTTCAACAGTCGACGTTTATGTTTTATTTTATTTTATTTATATAATATGTTTGTCAAATCCAAAATACCTAAGCATAAAAATTGGGTTGATTGTCACCGTCGCCGCCGTCTTTAATAACTTAAGTACTATATGCCACAACGACCATGCAATCACAAATTTCATACACAACACTATTAAAATTGTATTACCTTTGTTCCAAAGCATCGACATCTATCTAGCCGAATACGACAAGCGTACCTTCCCAAAAGACTGCAAAATCGTATTAGGCCAAGGACAGAAATGTATAGAAAATATCGTGATGAAAGCCGAGGATGTGGTGCTGCATCCGCAGTACGACGACACGCAGCTCTACAATGACATCGCCCTGATAAGAATACAAGGCCATGCGCCTTACACGGGTAAGCCACCTTCAATCCTTAACCCATATATGCCCAGTGATTCGAAAACGAAACAAGAGGTAGTACTACACACGCGAATATGAAATAACGAACACCAAACACAAACGCACAAACAATCGCCAGAGAGTTTGGATCGTTTAGAATTTTAAATCAGTATCGCAAGAGATGATAAACGGTAACTTTAGTGAGCTTATAAATGAGAGTGATTACTCGTATATGAGCTTTAGTGAGAACGCGAACATTAGACGAGGCGCCAGTTAGCCCGTCACCTTTCCGAAAATCTTCACCATTTCTAGGAACCTACGAGTTTTGTGGAACACATCCTTTGTTAGTTAACGAAAAATAGTTCGTTCATGTGTGGTTTATAACATTGTACTAAGTTGTACACGTATTGAACGGTCGTGGATAGAATAGATGCCAAAATAGAAATTACCTACTAAGTAAAAGTAGCGGCCGGCGACCCAACTACGTACCTACGCTAAAGGCTTTATGAAGTAGGTAGGTACCTCAATAGAAAAAAACGAACAAGTCTCGATAGAGATATTAGAGAGTTATCAAAAACTGTCTGCTAAAGTTTGATAAGAACATAATATGAGAATATGGCTTCCATTAGTTCCAAAGTCAAATGTAATAAAAGTTTAGTTCGTTTTATGTCTACGAGAGAAATATTGTATAGCACACATTTTAGTATTCCTTATTTTCATCCTACTCAAAGCCTTCTTTAACTTTTCTAATCCAAATCGACTTGAACAATGGTTAATAATTGAAATATCTTATTACAGCAATTTGGAATATAAACCAATTGAATAACAAACTTTGTTATTGTTGGGTTCAAAACACATTCTAGACTTGTTTTGTAAACAAGCAAACGGAAATTTCTGAAAGTGTTGGTTTACGGACAACTTCTCCAAATGATCAATAGGCACTTTATGATATCAGTGTTAACACAACAATAAATTTTGAAAGTAAAAGGAAAGCTCACTAGCCTGTGGTAAATATACATACATACCTACATACAGAGACAGACGCCGTAAATATGGTTTTATCAAAACTCAGTAACCAATATAGACTCGACCTTTAATCCTTCTTAATCCTTCTTCTCTCTTTTAATCTTTCATTGGTTTGCGTTTCCAGATTACATTCGCCCCATCTGTCTGCCAACCATTGACATCGACAACCCTGACTTCTTCAACCTTCGTCTCGCCGTCGCCGGTTGGGGTCGAAACGGTCGCTACCGGTCCGATGTCAAACAATCAACAATCGTCAACCTGGTACCCCAAGCAAAATGCAAAAAATTCTACCCGAACCTGTCACGCCGACAAATGTGTGCGGCGGGCTACACCGGTGAGGACACATGCAAAGGAGACTCCGGCGGTCCACTTATGACGTTGTACGGCGGGAAGTATGAAGTAGTGGGTGTCGTAAGTGGGAAGAGGGCCGACTCGCCCTGTGGGACCTCCGTGCCGTCGCTCTACACTAGTGTGTACAACTACAGGGACTGGATACGGAGCAATATGAAGAATTAATTATAATCGTCTCGCGGTTTGAGTTTGAATGTAGTCTCATTGAGATTGTGTTAAAGTTTTGTCTGTACAACTAAAATAAATAAACACAGGTTCAATTATTAAGTGCTATAAAAAAAAAACAAAAGAAAAAACGATTCAATTCATTTCCATACAATAGATTTAGCAAAAAGGTTCCATGAATCCCTCTTGCCAGAACCGTCGCGTCGGTGTGTTAAATGTAGCATAATATTGCGGAATGATTGCCGGCTACGGAAGGTCTCAGTTTCCCAAGAGCTAGGTTTTGCATGCTATCGAGCACAAATAAACTTTTATGAACTGAAAAATATAGCGGTAAAATTCGAGGTGGCAATATTTTGTAGCTATTTTGCAGTGGCGCTGGCAGGCTCGCTTTGTGGCGCGTAAATTGCCAGCGTATTCAGCGATTGCAAAATTGTGCATTGAACTGAAAGATTAATTTTATTGAAAACCTAATAGGGATATTAATAATAAAATTTGGCGTACAGATATGATTGTCAGATATTAAATTTTTGCCAAAAAAAAAACAATCAAAGACGAAAATGAATCCGCTTCATGTTCATGGTAAATGATTCATGTACCTTTGCGTTTGAATCCTTCTAGAATGCTCTAATTTAAAACATAGAAAGACCTAATAGTCTTGTTCAGTTTATAGTTCCCCTTACCTAAAGGAAAACATATGAGCTATATTGTGAGTAACCTGCTTGCGGTATACCTTTCCGCTTTCTAACATAAATACTTGTAGGTACACGGACTTTGCTTTAGTAAAGCCGCACTGTTACAGGTTCCGTCACATGTTCCCCGTTAATGAGTAGGGGAGTCACATAAGAAATAATAATGAATTATGAAATTTTCCGTCACACAACTGAACTAGGAAAGGCGATTGGTACTAATACCAATACGGCATACAACACAGAAAGGGTTCGAAAAAATGCAGTGATTGGGTGAATCGACCTTTGAAAGATGGTTTAGAGGTTCAAGTCTGTTTTTTTGTTATCGGTTTGAACAAATAATCTGATAATACGGCTGTTGTTTTATTAAATTCATTTTAGCCCGAGAAGTATGGCAACAATAGACACTTAGGCGCATTCCTGCTCACGTGAAAAGCACTTAGTGTTTCTAGCTTGCTGCCAAATGTATGTTTTTATCACCTTCTTTCCAAAATTACCCAATTCCATTAAAAGTGAATGTAGCTTAAATTGCTCCTTAATGTTTCTGGAGTATAACATGAAAATACTTACAACTTAATTATTATCCAAGTGTGTATTTAGGCGGAGTGGCGGCAAGCCGTGCCTTTGACGAATGATGACGGATTGTGAGAACTTCTCGAGGCGTGGTAGCGGCAAAAAGCAATATACGCTCACAATTTTGTTGCTAAGCTTCATCTAATCGTTACACTATTCGTGATATATTACAAATGAGGTCACAAAATGAGGTCATTCTTATTCTAATTGCCGAACCACATCAGAATCAACATTTGAACGCGTTTGGCTCTCTAATTAACATCATCTCTGAATTAATAACACGCTTAATTGATACTTTTCCTCCGGCGTATTGATATAGCACTCACACACCGCTTCTGGTTCGTCTTTGAGACTCTTAAAGCCATGCTCCACGTTCCCTATGCTATTAAACATTGTGGAACACAATCCGGGAGGAGAACACTCAAATGAGCAAACACTATTATCAGGACTGTGCCGAGGGCGTACAGATTTCCCCGGAGTACCCTTCTCCTTAAAAGTGCCGGTCGGATGACCGCTATTCACCGCACAGCCTCGGACCGACTTCTTTTTACTTTAAAAGTGTGATGAATGAAATTTTAAAAGTGAGCGCGTTCGATTTTTGCCAAATCCTCGACGTTGAAAGAGATTTTGGCTAACGAGAAAACTTCGCACAAAGACCAGTTGTAGTTTGAGAACTGGGGGGAGTAACTATTGAACTACTTTGGGCTATAGAAGTGTTGAAGCATTTTTGTGGCCCAAAAATACAACGCCGATGTCGAATCACAGTGACGAGTTTTGTAGGCCAAAACATGTAACCAAATCGGATGACTTTTGACACCCTAAAACTGTCTCACAAAAAAGGGAACACACAATTTATCAGCGATTCGTCTCTGATCCCTGAATCCCAATATCGTGGTACATCCACAATCTATGTCGGTCCTCCCGTCGGGTGGCAAATTTATGTAAAATCAATGCAACAAATAAAGAACGGTGTGACGGTAAATATCCGCGCCACGTCACAATTAGTGCGTGTCCCGCTGGGCCGGACACATTTTGTTATTTGCCAATCTATTCACGGCCTCGATACGCCGACCAAAAACGATTCACACAATTTTATACCCCAATTTTTTTATATCCTCTATAATTCCGGGGACGAGGTGTGCGGCAAACTATACATAAAAGGTTTTTAACAAAAACATTCAGTGGGCGGTTATTCTTAATTGGAACAGTTTTCGATTTAATTAACAAAGAGTTGCATTGTGTAGTGCGATTACATGAGAAAAAACAACGTAGCAATAAAATTTTAGTTAGGATTAAGACTTAAACATTCTGCTGAAAAGATTTGATATTATTTGTGGCGTATTTGGCGAAACACTTTTAGGCTGACAGATCCGATCCTGAATTAAGTCAAGCAGAAATACAAGATTGTTTCCGTTCAATAGGTCTAATCTCTCAGATGGGTATTCGTGCTGAAACGATCCACTTTTATTGGCGTTTCTTTGTCGAAGTATTCGACATTTTCATCGGTTACGTACTTACTATACCTACGAATTTTAGTTTAAGGTGAAACATCTCTGGGACTCCTAAATTTGATTTCGAACTAAAGGTTTCGAATTTCGAGACCGTATTTTAGTGTACAGAGCTTTATAGCCTAATTGATATACTAGGTTCACTTAACTTAATTATCGAAGACGTATTGCTACTATTAGTGACTGAATAGAATCACAAGATATTCTTCTAAATTTATACTAACTACTTGACAGGTTTTCGATCAGAGGATTAGGAGCTAAGAAAATTGCAGCGTTCTCCTATAGATCAACTGGCAGAAATTGCACTTAATACTTTGAGACATGAGAGAGTGCAGGAGCAGTAGCTAACAGCTAACGCTCCTGCACTATCCCGACATACAAACCCAATACATTTTATTGGTGTGCAAGTTTTCAACTGATACCGATTCAATATATTAAATTGATACTACTTGGACTAGAAACTTAATACAAACAGCAAATTATCGTTTTGGGGACCCCAGGGAACTAGAAGACCAGAGTACTTACCTATATTATTAAGAATCATAAACTTTTAGAAAATTACCTAAAGAATTACCTACTTATTTTCAGCAGTACATTATTTGTAGGACAGTACCTAATATGATTTTTCTATTAACTATTGGATGCATGGAGATAGGTTTTGAATTATAGAAATTGTAGCGGCACCCGTGTTAATAAAATAAACACATTATCAACTCTGTTTACAATATCGGACCGTAACAGGAGAAAAAAACATGATATTCATTGTAAATATGCAACGAAAGCCGAAACCCGTTCCATATGCAACGAGTCGGTCGAGATCGCGTTCATGGACGTCAGTTCCTTCCTAGCTTTGGTCTTATCTGGACTACTATTGTTTACACCGAACACTTTAACTGAATTGAAAGCAAAAAACACCTTTAATTTTTTTACTGAGTTCGCCGACCAAATACGATGTCGATAATGCGTGTGGTAGCAATAACAGGATGTGACAGTGGCCTCGGATGGGCCATAGCAGCCAGAACAGCTCGTGAAGGCCTTGTCACAGTGGCTGGCATGTACAATGGAGTTGATAGTAAGGCTGCAGAAGGACTAAGAAAGCTGTGTGCACACCCCTATTCGCTGGATGTGACGAACCCAGAGAGTATCGCCGGATTCCGAGATTACGTCAAATGCCTGTTGAATGACAACCCTAATTACAGTGATTATATTTTGTTTTAACATTATTTAAATACAGGTTCCTCTCAGCTAATAAGGGATCTAGGGAGATAAAAAAGGTCAATTAAAACCACCTCTACAGAGGGATGCTTTGCTGAAATTAATATTCGGTGCGCGTAGCAAGAGTCCACCGGAGTGGGTCTAGAATAAAATTAAAATATAGACTACCCAAAACTATTTTGTTGCGTGTGTCATTAATTAAAATGTATTTAAAGTTTAGTTATTACTTTGAAACTGGAGAACGCATTTAATAAAGTACCTACAAGTTCTAAACTAATTTGCTAATATGTGACTACAGTGTTAAATAAAATATCATCATTTCAGAGCTTCACGCGATCGTAAATAATGCTGGAGTGATGACAATCGGTGACTATGAGTGGCAAACACCAGCTATGATTGAAAGCTCTATAAACGTCAACCTGCTTGGCACCATGAGAGTTACCACTGCGTTTCTGCCTGACCTTAGGAAGAGCGCTTTAGAGGTAAGTCAATCGTCGTCTTTTCAAAAAGATTCGACTTTTTTCCACATGTATCGGCACCAAGAGAAAAAAAGAATAGGTAATTATGTAAAAGTACTGGCCATGCAGTAATTACGAAGGTGGTAAAGTGCATGAAAAAAAAAAAATTAAACCCCAACCCAATTTCGGCCATGGCAGAGGACAATTTTTTTTTTGCGTAGACTGTCTATTCTCAGCTTGTACTAGCCATCTAAGCGAGAGATATTATAGTACACAAGTGTATGCGCTAACCAGGGTTGCCAATTTGTGGGGATTTCCCCAAACTGCAGGGAGTCTCAAAACGATTGGGGATTTTGTGGGGATTTTAAAATTTTACCAACTCAAACCAATATTACATTACAAACATCATTTTACTATCTACATACTCGGATATGGATCACTCATCCAGTAAATTCCAGTCTAAATTAATATTTTTTATGGCAACATTACATAAACACTAAATTTTCGGGCGAAACCCTTGCTATAATGTAGCTGCGTGACAAAGAATATTCTTTTGATCCTATTATTAAGGTTTATATTCTTTAAAATTCATAAATATTGTTTGATTTTTTGTGTAGAAATAAGTTTATTTTATGAAATAGCTTTGAGAGGGAGAAGGATTTTGCTCTCCCCAAATTCGGGGATTTCCACCAATGATTTTGGGGAATCTGGAAAATAGGCATTGGCAACCCTGGCGCAAACAGCTGCACTCATACTCCGATGGGACGGCAATACGACACGAACGGAGTATCGAGCCATACGTACAGGCTATTTTAATACAGAATCCGAGAGTAATACGAAATAACATCTAGCTTTGGTCTATGTTATCCTTGATACAACTTAAGGTAAAATATATAAAATAGCATTGTACTTTTTGTAGGGCTTGAGCAATTTATTTGTTGATGACATAACATGTTTGATAAATTATACGACATAAAGCGAATAATAAAAACAAAGTATTTTTGTTATAGAGCTTCTCATTCAATAAAAATAACATTTTGAGTAGGTACATTTTTATACCATCAATAAGAAACAGATACTTACGTTAACAAAATATACGAGAACATAGAGAAAAACGCAAACATTATTATGTACGTACCGAAGTATCTATATTTGTATGTTTCGGAACTTCGGGTGTAGGCAATATTACTTCCAAAGTCGTTGTCCTACCGTATCCCAAATTTCCAAATAACGGTGTCCGTGGCAACAAGTTAAAATTCATATTATTACGGCTTCCCGGAAACAGGTAGGTATTGTAATAACAACGATAGAAAATTTGATACCGCCCCAAATAATCGTGTGATTTCTACGCAAACAAATGAAATAGGATTCTTCCTCAAAATGAAATTGACTTCGTAAACATTATTTTCTGAAAACACGTAGGTATTATTTTCTGGGCAACCGGAATGCTGAGATTCGTTATCGGACAAAATAATATCACCCTATAGGGAAAACGACAATCTTTTTTTGTTTAAAATGTTTAATTGAAAACGTAAGCCTGGATTTGTATATTTATGACGTTGCAGGTTAAAAAAAAAAAATATAATTGGTTTTACTTGTTCTTTGTTTGAAAGAAGTTGTTTTTTTTTTTTGCTTTGCACTGTTTGTGCATTTATCAAATTGTTGTTGTCTTGTTACGGCCAATTTCTTCATCAAAAGTAACAGTCAACTGTTCTTTTGCATTGTTATATTTTCAATCCACGGCGCTGCGCTGAGGCCAGGGTTGTAAATCCACCAGCGCGGAAAAACAGTTGTCTAAAACTGGGCAGTTTCTTCATGTCACAATACAGTCTTTTGCTCATGAAGACATAGTGTTAGAGCACATGCATGACTAATTTTTTATTCTTGTGGCTAGGGTGCGCGCAGGTTATGTCTGCGCGCGACTGGTGGCATGGTGTTTAATTCTATACTGTATATTTAAAACATAATATGATTAAATCTAATATAATCATCTATAATTAATGTATTATTGATTATTAAAATTCTATAGATACGTAATTTAACCTTACTTATACCGTATACGACAAGACGGCGGCATAAGATTAGTTCCGATTTTAGCTGCGCGCAGACTTATCTTGCAAGCATTCTGGGAGTGATATGAAGATTCGAATGACGTTATTGCGACGCACGCTATTTCGAAAAACTTTACGAGTGGTACGCCAGTTCGAAAACACATTGAGTCGAAAACCGCTATTTCGAATGACGTTGTCGCGAACACGCTGATTCGAAAAACTGTACGATATTGCAAAAAAAAACCACAATGTCCAATATTGATTACTATACTATACTTAAGGAAATTAAAAAGTTAAATTAAAACAATGCTTCTCATTGCTCTTGTTTTCGAAACCGAATAGGTATAAAGGTAAGGCTTTATCGGGGTGCGAGTTCGATCCCCAGACAAATTCATATTGGAATATGCTATTCGCAAAAGTGGATTTCGATACCAAGACTTTCGTACTAGCGTACCATTCAAACAGTTTTTCGAATCAGCGTGTTCGCGACAACGTCATTCGAAATAGCGGTTTTCGACTCAATGTGTTTTCGATCTGGCGTACCACTCGTAAATTTTTTCGAAATAGCGTGCGTCGCAATAACGTCATTCGAATCTTCATATCACTCCCAAGCATTCTACAAGGATATTGTGGCGCTCGAAAGACGTTGACAGCGGGGCGCTGTTGCCTGCCAGGGTTGCGGGAAAGTCCGAAAGGGATACCGGGACCTTGGCAACAGGCAACTGAAGGAACACGGGTGGGTTTTAGTCAGTAAAAGTCTGACACGCCCTTCTGCTCCGCCCAGAGCGGGAGAAGTCATTTGATGATTTCCAACCCTCAAAAAAAAAGGGGGCGCTGTTGGTAAACGTAATATCAGTACTTATTATATGAAATTGTTTGTGAAATGTCAATTGAAAAGCTTGAAATGCATCAAAAAAACAGCATGGCGGCGTTAAATCCGATTTTATCACGTGCCAAAATAACCTTGTAGCGCTATACCTGGTGCATCGCCCTTCACAACAGTCGTTTTAAAACAATACATTTAGCTGCACACTACGGCTTATCCCCAGTTCCTACTCAAACAGCAAAAGGCACCTAGTATTTCCTATGAGACGCTGAGTGAGCTGATTGGTACTTACTTTCAATTATTACTGGTTTTCTTACAAAAATTCAATAACCGTATTAGGTTCAATAAATGTAGATATACCAAAGTATATAAAGAAAATCCATCGTTTTGTGTAAGTAGGTACCTACAAGACCTTTTCAACTTTGTTTTAACTGTTTTTTTACCAGCAAACACAGGTCATGTTTTTACAAGACTCATTCTGTATTTCAGAGCAAGGGGCCCTCAAAACCCCGTATAATTAACGTGGCAAGCCACTGTGGCTTACACCCGTTGCCTGGCTTCGGGGCCTACAGTGCCAGCAAGGCGGGCGTGCTGGCTTTAACGAAAGCTTTGCGGATGGAGCATCGAAGACACGGGTTGAGTGCCGTGGCTTTTGTGCCAGGTAATTTCTTGACCCATTTAAAATATAACGGGGGTAAAAAGACGCATAACGAAGCCGTGACCCGAAGAACGTAAACTCCAGTATGGTCTATCAGGTGATTGACCATCCTTGAAGTCAATTAAACATTATACCTATTGAAAAACGAAATGGATATAGTACATTATTGTCGCGGTCTGCAAGATGGACGACCGTGAATGTGGGCCAAGCTGAAGCCAAGGCACACATACGCAAGTCCATCAATGCCTGGTTGCCGACAAGGTTTGTCTTGCACTTTTCTCAAACAATGCACGGAAATTCAAACTAAGTAAAATAAATATAAATTCCAGAATCAATGACGAACAACGTGAGTTTTTCACGCGCCATTCATTTGTTTCTTCTTTACTAAATCGAAATTTAACCTCCTTGGCATGCTTGGCTTGGCATGGCAACATGTGATGAAATAAAAAGTTCGTTCCGATTTTAAATAACACGACCTATTGGGTTTTCATAATACCTAATTTATTTGGTCGCTAAACACGACAGTTAGGTACGGATTTTCATACAAACAATGCCGGCCGCGCGCTCGCATGCATTAGACCAGTATACTCAGTTTCGATTTATCTCGAAGAAAGTTGTCAAAATAATGTTCGAATTTCCACGCATGTTTGAGAAAAAAAAAACCTATTGAAATGTAGAGGAACAAGGTGGGGGAAATTTCATATCCTCCTTTTGAAAACGCAGGATCCTCCAACTAGTCGGTTGTTGTTTCTGATGGGCTACTGGTCCTACTGGACGATAGTTGTGGGTTGTCGATGTTAATTACGCGGAGAACTTCGATAAATATCACGATGTAGAGTAAAATACGGGTGTAGTTCGTATGTGACGGATGTCGCCAAAGGGAAATAGAAAAAAATTTGAATAGGTTACCTACTACGTAAAACGGCGTGAATAAGGTCTTTGATCTTTTGTTACGGTTTTCGTAATGTTGCAGAGTTGATACGCAATTTTCTAAGTATTTATTGAGTTTTAGGTCAAACTACTGAAGTAGGTACCTAGGTAGCTACCAATATTCATGTTCTTTTTGGAAATTCGGATTATTATGACTGATGTCACAGTATGTATACTTTTAACTTAGTGAAAAAAAAACAAAAACAGCATGTACCTACCTGTACATAAACGTGATTTCTATTTCCTTATTTACTTCCCATAGTTCCCATCAGAAGGCTGATTGGAAAATGGCCGTACGTGTGTCATTCACCAACTTTGCACGTCTTGTCACCTTCAAAAATTACGAAATATTAAAAAAAAAAAAAAAATTCGTACCTACCATAATGTAGGTAGGAAAATATTTTTGTACTCACTAGCTTCCGAAAGCGGCTTCGCCCGCGTGATATCTTTATAAATAAATAGCATAGGTTATAATGTTACTCAGTTCAGTGTTATCATTCCACTGGTGAAAGAATTTTTTAAATCGGTCCAGTTGTGTTTGTGATTACAAGAAACAAATCTACAAATCTTATCTCTTTCTAGTATTTCTGTAGATTAATGTACATAAACAAAATTCGAAAACACACCACATAAACATTATATCACCAAAATTGAATTATTTACAGAATATCAAACTCTCGCGCACTTTTCACCAAATTTTAATGTCGTCAATTTTGACCACAGACTACTTAGAGAAGATTTTGACGTTCAGTTTTAACGGTTTTTGGGGATGTTGCCACCACAGAACATACTTACCTACTCTAGGGGCTGCCACACACATGTATATTGCTAGATTTTTGCAGAGATCACAGAGTTTGCCACAGATGACAGAAAACGTTTGAAATTATACTTTTTTTTCTCCCAGAGTTCTTTACACCGAGTTCGTTTATTGATTATTTCTATTCCAGGTGGCTTCGTTACCTCCAGCAACATAATTGCAAGTCAAGGAGCCTACGGAAACACCATGCTCGAACATTTGAATGACGAACAGAAATCTTTTTATGGAAAAAGGATCACAACACTCTCTAATTATCTCCAGTCAGTAACAACTCACAACACAGGATACGACTCTTTGAAGGACGAAAACATCATAGAAACATTCGTCAAAGCTTTGACGAATGATAATCCCAAGGATCTGTATAAAGTGGAGTCGTGGAGATACATGTTTTACTATAATCTGTTTAAGTTGCCTCTCCCAGAAGTCACTCTCGGTTGGTTTGTAAAAAAGTTCCTTAATTTTCCCGAGTGAATAAATTATTTTGTGGGAATACTTCTAAGATAAGGAAACCACAGGTTATTTTATATACTTATCATAGTTTTGTACATCCGTAGAATTTAAGTACTCATGTACCTATTATTTTTATATAATTATTCTTATTATGTAGGTACATCATTATCTAATACATACACTTAGACTAACAAATTGTTGGCCTGAGTAGTGAGCATGTACAGACGCCAGCACATCAAGCTACCCGAAACTGTCAAACTTTCCCAATCAACCTTGAACCTAATGCTTTAGCGATAAAGTTTAAAATCTACTAAAGAAATTTGACAGTTTTTAGTAGCTTGATGTGCTGGCGACTGTACATATACGGAGAAGCGCTTTTTTAATTTGGGTCTACTCAACGTTTTGTCACATTTCTTAACTTAATAAATATGTAAGTACTTACCTACAAAATCATTATTTTGTCTCACTACTCCCCGACTCCCACAACAAAAAACATTGATGTGCGTTCAAAAAACATCGGCATTGTTTGTAAGAATAAGAAACAGTGTGTATTTTGCCTTATTTGCGCGGTCAATAGTTAGATACTTTAGTTTAACTTAAGAATACTAGATGGCGTAGCTATCGCCGACGTAGTATTTATTCTGTGCCAGGTAGGACGCAGGAACCGCTGTCACTGCATGCGTCGAAGATATTGAATTAATTAATTAAATTCGGAAAGTGACAGCGATTCCCGCGTCCAAGCTGGCAGTGGCACAGAGTAAATACAACGTCGGCGATAGTTACGCCATCTAGTATTCTTAAATTAAGCTAAAGTATCCGTATTATTGACCGCATAAAGCTGTATGTCTTCCTTCTCAGCACTTATATCGGTTTTATATAAATATAAAACCGTTATATTTTGTTTCGTTGACCATCCTCGGCGACTTAAAACAATGTACCAAAAATATAGGGTAGAATATTGTTTATTATTGCTGCAGTGGTTATATAAATCTATACATAAATATACGTACAATAAGTACAATATACACGATAAATAAATAAAATTGAAGTGTCTGTTTGTAATGTCAAAATAACAGCTTTTTACTAAAGCGTAACTGTTTCCCAAAAATATATTAAATAAAATGCAATTTCGAAACTCTGACGTAAAGTTGATTTTATTAGTTACAGTATTATGGCTTTGTAGAGAAGGACTGAAGGACACATACAATATGATAGTGTACAAAGCTCAAAATCATAAAAAGGAAGGCACTCAATTTGAGTCTGATCTGTTTCGCCGAATGACAACACACTTCGCCACTAAGCGAATTAGAACAACGGCATACCATCCCTGCGCCAACGGCATGATTGAGCGTGTTCATCGCCAACTTAAGGCTGCTCTCATGTGCCACCAAGATTCTTGGGTACGTGCACTGCCTTTCGTGCTTCTTGGCATGCGGTCCGCTTTCAAAGAAGACCTGAAAGCTACGGCTGCTGAATTGGTTTACGGAGAAACACTTCGGTTGCCCGGCGAATTGCTTGTTCCAGTTTCCGAAACTGATGCTACGAACGATCCTACGGACTTTGTCGTACAACTTCGACGTAAAATACGACCAATTCCTGCATCTCGTCATACTCAACCATCATCTTTTATCTTCAAAGATCTCTCGTCAGCAACTCACGTTTTTCTTCGTGACAATACAGTGAGACGACCCTTACAACCACCTTACACAGGTCCATACCAAGTCATTGATCGCGCCAGCGATGGCAAAACAATGACTTTGCTCATTAAGGGTAAAAACGTCGCTGTAAGCATTGATCGCGTCAAGCCAGCTTACATGGAACACATCAGTCCTACAGCTCTTGATCCTCCAACGAATCCATCAAAACCCACTGACACATCCCCGTCAAAACCTAAAAAAGCTGATCCACCTCCAAACGCAGACGCCAATCCAACAACAACAACTACAAAACCATATACCTACCACTCGTTCTAGCAGACGAGTCAAATTTAAGGATTTCGCCGATTTCTGTTAAATCGGTTCATCTTTCTCCGTGGTGGTGTGGCGTAACGTATTGTGATTTGTAAATACACATTAATACGTGGCGTCGCTTATATTATGTTTAGTTAAGTATTTTTAGGTTAGTCAGGAACGCACCCTTGTCAAGTGGCAACACTAAGCCACGATCCGGGGCGTTACCCATAGCGTCCCGTCACTCTCTCACTTACCAACAGTCGCAGGTACTAATGTTCTGTGGTCGCAGGACACAGACTAGATTTCAGTCATAAGTTTACTTTGTCCTTAGTAGTTCAATTATTTATATTATATGTGTTAACAGTGTACCTAACTCTAGCTATGATACGTGTGTAAGAATTATAATAATATCAGCGGTAAATTGAAGTTTCACCCTCGTTCGCGACCTTACCTCCGATACGTCTATAAGGGGCCAGGTAGAATACCTTCGACCTATGTCTCCAAAAGTATAAGCTTTTCAGACACAGAACTTATTTCCTTATGAGATATTTTGTTCATATGGAACAAAATCTAACTTAGAAATATTATGTTATACTTAATTATTCTAATCTGTAAATACATGTTTCCTATGGTTACGAATCATATTTTGATAAAAGCAGAACCACAAAAAACGCAAGAGTTTTGAATTTGAATAAGTAAATTTGAATTTCGCGGGCTACCACTGCGGATCTACCGAGTGAGAAATGAAAAAAATAGAAGATTTCTGGGAAGTCGCCGTTAAATGTTTTGTTTTGCAATCGGAGTCAATGTATTAAATATGTAATGAACAGTAATTCTTCAAGGACTTTCTAATTAAACTACAATAGTTTTTGGTCAGCGCGCGGCCCGGCCGCGGCCTAATTAAAGTTTTGTTCGGATTTCCAAAGACCTAGAAACTGTGACTAAAATACAAGTATCCAAGTTACAATCTAGAAAAAATTCAAATTGACAAACGTGACGTCTCACGTCTCGGCAGACGATTGACAGTTGAGATTTTCAGTTTTGACAGATTTTGCTATTACTATTGAAGAAAAATCAATTTTTCTGTTTAAACCAACAAAAACGGTGCAAAAATATAAAATACGGTGTAAGAACAGAAGGATTAATTAATATTGTATACATTTCCGTGCAAAGCAGTCTCATTCCGAAGAAATGGAGGTGGTGTTTGGGCCGAATTCGGTTGACGAACCGGTACGTAAAATATTTTGTTACAACTGTAATTTTTAATTTGAATATTAGTCTGTTTTATTACATTATTTTTGGTTACTATCAAGATTCAAAAGAACAAAGCTGGATATAAGTTTGATTAGTCATCGGTTACTATCGATTTTTCATACAGATTATAGGTTATTATTGTGGTGGTTAAAGAAAAGAAATGGACTTACTGGAAATATCAAAACATTCACTTTCACAAATTATTCGAAAACTGTACTTAGCTCTACTGAAACTGTTGCAACTGCACATATTGTTAGTTACCTAATGTCTCCTACACAATCACTGCATTGCAAGATATCTTGCAAATCTATTTTCGATCCCTTTATTTTTTGTTTAACTACACCTATTAATAATTCTTTAAGTTAGAAAACATTAAATATTTTGAATTTTATTTTTGTGTTTACAGAATCTTCTATATAAATTGCAACGCAAACTAAAAGTGTTTAATACTACTGATCCACTGCCTAACCGAGGATACAACTTAGTTGCCTGCGCCAGCAAGTATGGGATTGTTTTTGTTGCTTCGCCGGATGGACATTTAACAGGTAGACGTGCATATTTTATTATATTTGTACAACATTAAGAAACATTTTAAGCAATAAAATTGTTTCAAGAATAGACCTGTTCTTAAATTTCTCTTCCTGTTTTTTTTTACCATTACGGTGAATCCCTTGGGCCTTGATATCACCTGATGGTAAGTGACAATCAGCTGAAGGTGGAAGCGAGCATCAATCGGAATCCTCAACCATAGAGAAACTGGCTATCTTACAACTAACAGTCAAAACACAACAATGCTGTTAACATTGTTGTCATGGCGACATACCATAAAGCTTCAAGCTAAGCTAAGATTTACGCATTTTCCTCATAAAGCTTTGTATGTTCTATTCTTTTTACCGACTTCAAAAAAGGAGGAGGTACTATGTTCGGGATGATTGTTTTTTTTTTTTTTTTTTTTTTTTTTTTTTATTTTTTTTATTTTTTTTTTTATTATGTATGTTCACCGATTACACCGCCGTTTGTGAACCGATTTAAAAAATTCTTTTTTTGTTCAAAAGCTTATACTTCTGAGGTGGTCCCATTGTCACCAAGTCAGGATCTGATGATGGGATCCTAGAGAAATCGAGGGGAACTTTCAAAAATCGTAAGGGCAACTAGTGCATTCCTTAATTTATTCATTAAGTATTTTACAGCACTACAATTTTATGAAGGCCTGGAGTCGATCTGATGATGGAGCCGAAAGACAGTCAAGGGAACTCCTCAATGGTTTACAGCAGATACCTCGTGTTTGGGCTTGATTAATTTGTATTGATAAAAACTTTACACTTTGATGGGTTCTGACTGTCGTTAGGGGTCTGATGATGAAGACGAAAGACAGTCGAGGGAACTCCTCAGTGGTTTACAGCAGATATCTTGTGTTTGGGCTTGATTAATTTGTATTGATAAGAACCTTACACTTGGATGGGTTGTGACTGTCGTTAAGGGTCTGATGATGAAGACGAAGGACGATTAACGGAACTCCTCAACGGTTCACAGTAATTACCTTGTGTTTGGACTTAATTCATTTATATTGATAAGAACTTTGCAACCATATAGGTTGTAAGTGACATTACAGATCTGATTATGGTCACCTTATAATATGATGATGAGGGGAACTATACAGTGTAAGCAAATGTATAGTGTTCACCCTTATATTCTTGAGAAGGCACGGGAGTCTCATTAGCCAGCCGGTTTCGTATAACATCTAAACGATACTTGCGCTGTTCAGACGACTCGCCACTTAATCGTTTTTGAATAAGATTGAGTCGGCAGATCTTATCATTTATCATTTGGCGACTCCTGTGACAAATGAGAATGCATGTAATTTCTCATCTGAGATAACCTAGCATGACAAGCTAACGGTGATTCTTGGGAACCGGACATAGCATTCCGTTTGCGATTCTTAGATAGGCGTTCTTATTCAGCAGTATTAGTCTCTTTAATTCTGTTTTTCTTCATGCGGGTGGCTCCTTTAGTTGGTCTACCCATGATTACAAAAATCAAATAACACAAAAAAGGGAAAAATAATAAAACTTTTTAAAAAAAATTGACCGACTTCAAAAAAAACAAAACAAAAAGGACTACTGTACTAAAAACCAAAAGACAAAAAGTACTTCTTTAATAATAAGAGAAAAATAAAAAAATTAAAAAATAACTTTAATTTCGGAAGTCGGTGGCCAAAAACTAAAATTAAAAGCAAAGACACCGACTTCCGAAATTAAAGTTATTTTTTAATTTTTTTATTTTTCTCTTATTATTAAAGAAGTACTTTTTGTCTTTTGGTTTTTAGTACAGTAGTCCTTTTTGTTTTGTTTTTTTTGAAGTCGGTCAATTTTTTTTAAAAAGTTTTTTAGAACTTAGTATGTTCTATTCTTTATTAACCGTCTTAGTAATAAGGTAGGTAGAAACAATCTTTAAAAAATGTGTAACTGTCCCCGACCCACTTACATTTTACGTCACTATCTATAGGTGTATTATTATACAACTAAGTTCTTACTAATATTTCTTTCAGTTTACTACTTACAACAGCTGATTGATAAGGAGTGTGAACCACAGCATACAACTATAAAACTCCAGGAGAAACCAACCCACATTGCTGCTAGTTGTGACCACGAATTGTTGGCTGTTACGGGTGGTCAACTACTGACAGTCTATAAAATTACTGATTTCCAAAATCAGGTAAATTACCATAGTACAGTCACACTTAATTAAAAGGCCACAATATTGGTTTATGGAGCAAAAGTGAAGATGACATTATAATAAGGACACCTAGTCCAACCCAATTATAGTCAATCCAAAATGTAAATGTTGATGCCAATTTATAGTTCCACTTACATTATGTGTACTGATTTGATTTTTTAAATATTTAAACTCAAAATGCTAATTTTGGGTAAGCTACCAGATGGGCTGCGTGCGTGCCAAAACTAATTAGTAATTGCTTGACGAATTAACGATGTTTTTCATTTGACAATATTAAGGTTAATTTTATAGCCTCAATTGTTTTTGATGAATTTTCAATTAGAATAACTTAACCTGATGTTATTCAAACAATAGTTGTTGGTAAAAGTGGTGAGATATAAAGTTAATACCTTCTACGTATAGGTGAATGTGTTTCTAATTCCCTTTAGTGAGTGATTGCATTAGAAGTTAACCTGAACAGGGTTTGTTTACATTTTCATCAGATACATTTGGAATAGACCATACAACAATATTATTTAGAAACTTGACACTTCTAATTTTTTTTTGTCTTATTCAATGTACTTAAATAAATGTAAGATTCCAAACTAATTAAAAAAAAAAAAAGTTATCTTTTCTTTTTAATTGGGTTTTTTTGACTACATATTTTGGTAAATTGATGTCCACGAGCGAACTCGGTGCCGCGTGGCGCGTGACACGCCCGGGACGGCGACGCGGCGCGCTCCAATCGGCAACAACAGACGCGGAGTTTGACTTCCTGAGACTTCCTGTCAGAATCGCGAGCGAGCCATGAGCGAGCGAACGGTGATTTTTAGCGTCATCAGTCGATTATGTTTGCCATTAGCAATAAACCTATTACACAGTCCTTTAGTTTAATTTATCAAGAATAGAACACATCTCAAACATTTGTGGTCCTTCGAGCTGGATTTACAATGTTTGATTTTTATGTTTTGATTTGAATTAAGTTATTGTATGTAGGTGATGCATGACAAATGCGTATGTTACCCTGGTCTGATGCAAGACTTTGAATAGTGAATCTGTTATTAAATCTAGAGGAAAATGATGACAATTTACCAAAAACTATTGTGTTGTTACTAATTTGATATCAGTACTTGACTAATATACTATTTTAATCGTAATATTAAAATTCTATTGCAGAATGCATCACCCTCTCTAGCCATCAGATGCGATGTGAACCCATCCACCTTTGTGTCAGCTTTACAATGGAACCCCTGCATTCCTGATACTATTGCAATAGCCTTCTATGATGGCACACTCCTGGTATCGCAAGTTAGCACTTCTCAAGTTAAGAAAGTGCCTTCTAAAGCAAGGTAAGAATGTTTCCAATTGCCCTTGCGGATCCCGTCAATTGTGCTGCCATCTCTTGGAGGCAAGAATATTTTCCTAAGTTTGGTTTTGGCTTCGTCCGACACAACTCTTATTTAAGGCAGACTGGCGATTTTAGACTTTTATTAATAACCAGGTTTCCTCACTATGTTATCCTTCACCAATGTCAGTGATGTCCAATATAAACGAAAGCATGGTTGCACTGCATTGTTTTGGCTTAGCACTTGTTGAATAATAGAAAAGAAATACACTCATGTCAGGTTATAGGGCTATGAAGAATGTTGTAAAGGAGACACAATAGAAATGATTTATTTAATATTGAAATGTTTTTAATGCCTCGTTGGTCTAGCGGTTGCAAGCGCTGCTGAGCATGAAGTCCTGGGTTAGATTCCCAGGTCGGGCAAAGGTTAGAGCACGCCTACAGGACCATCCAAATCCTTTGACTAAAATGCTTACAAATTCGGACCATAAAAGGCGGCTGAAAACGTTAGCTGTAATGAACCTTGCCAACTACGACATACATAATAACATAAAGAGGGAAATCTCACTGGAGAAATCACTCTGCACCACCAATTCCAACAACAAATCTGCTTATATATTGATCGCAGAGAAAAAGAGGAAAAAAATACCTTGGGCATAGTGTTATTGCATTTTTCCATCTGGATTGGTCAATAGCAGCCTGTAGTCTGGATTTGTGGCCGGTTGGTGGCATTAGGCTCGCCCCCTATTACATGGGACTTAAACATAACTGGCGACTTATAAAAGAGCCACGCAAAAGTGATTGACTTATAATCATGATTTCCCAGACCAGAAAGAATGTCCCCTATATTTGATTAATATTTTTTTTATCAGATGCCTCTGCTGGAGTCCTAAGGGCAAACAACTGGTCACTGGCAACAGCGACGGTACCCTTAGTCAATTCAAACCGGATCTGACACCAGCTAAAACCATTCCTGCACCAAACTTGTTTGAGAGTGCCCCTGTGGAAGCTTTGGCTGTATACTGGATATCAACTTTTCAGTTTGCTGCTGTGTATAAAAATGCTACGAATAATAGTCGCCCAGGTAACTTTATACTTAAAGGGGTTTATTCATAAACGATGATTAAAGTTAAGAGACGTTCAAACGTCAAAAATTTATAGTTAAACGATTGCTAATCATTACTTAACTTTAAGCAACATTTATGAATAAAGGGGTAAGTCATTACTTTATGTGTGTGTATTTTCCGCGACTCCGCAAGAAAGTTTGTATTGTGCAGTCATTGCTAGTTTACGTTTTTGTTTTTTTAGGACCATTCATCCAGTTTTTATGTAATTTATTTTGTTTCTGGTTTAGTTTACACTTGAAGATTGCATAACAGACATCACTTCTCCGGAACACCTTATTTCCTCTTGATTCTTTAAAATCTTGCAAAGAAAATAAATTAACCATGTCTTGCTTGCAGCTGTAACCATCATAAATACTCCGAAAGCTGGGCAGGCCAGCTGTCAGAACTATGAAGACATTTGCTACAGTATGGGATCAAATAGACCCTGGTACTACTACTTGCAGGGGTTGGCACAATGGTAAGAATATACCTAATTTTGATGACAACTTGGTACCAAAACTTAACCATAAACAATATTTTGCTAACTAAAACCTTTCTTTAAACATCGTTTAACCGTGTGTTCCATAGCGTTCTTTTCGTGTGTGAAATGTTCCAGAATATTAGTGAGGTGTAGAGGGCAAAATATATGTTAACAAAATTCACTTTGGCAGTTCTCAATAGCAAAAAAACCTATTTGTTTTATTTTGATCAGGAATATCATAATGTCGGCGTCAGCAAACGGTATGGAGATAGCAACTCTTGGATCCGCTGATGGGGCCAACTGGGTGCAGTGGTGTCAGGTAATGAAAATGACTCATTTTGACACGTTAAGTAATTTTTTAAAACTGTTCTAGTAGTCCATCGTCCGACCAGTCTTTTGACTACATGATGATAACATAATTTTAATTGGTTTGTAGACTGATGAAGCAAGACCAGAGCTGCCTCTAACAGATAAAAAACAGGAGAACTATCCTGTGGGTGTTTGTATCGATACTTGCGCTACACATCAAATACAGTGGGGTAGGTATCGTTTAAGGTTACAGTTAGTAGAATATATTATAAACATTCTGCTCCTAAGATTCTAAAATTGATTTAATATATTATTAACTTATTATATACAATTATACTGTATAATTATACCTGTCACACTAAACCAATCCATTTCTTTTTTGTAAATTATTATTATGATGCATTTCACTTATTCTCCTGACAATATCCATACTAATAGTATAAATTCGAAATTAACTATGTCTTTTGTCTGTATGTTACCTTTTCACGCCAAAACTATTGAACAGAATTCGACAAAATTTGGCAAGGAGATATATGGCACCCTGGGGAAGGACATAGGCTACTTTTTACCGACACATACCGCGCGGGCGAAGCGGCGGGCGGAAGCTAATAACAAAAAAATAAAAATAAAATACGGTGAAATTAACAATTTTATGCATTTTATTACAGATGAGAACACAACGCTGCCCCACATGCCGTTACTACACGTGGTGTCACAAAGTGGCCTACTCACTATATTCAACATCATTAACTTAAACAAGCAAGCTCCGCAAGTGTGCACGCCTCCTCAACAGCTGCACCTACCGGCCGCTGCGATGACCAGGTAAGAACTATACAATGATCACAATGACGGACCTAACAAGTTACTTTCGGCTTCGTTAAATGTCTTTTTACATCCAATATTTGATAGATATGAGTTGTGTGCTACATGACATTTCCATGCAAAGTTTTATCTGTTTGGATCAATAATATCCAGTGTAAAGTCTGTATTTTCTTCAATCTTCCTTTTCCCCATGAAACTTGGCTTTTTTACACATTTTACTCATAGTTAAATATCACATTATTTTAACCCGTATGTAATTGTTTTAGTGCGATCCCGGGAGAGGCTCCTCCCGAAGCGGCGCCCGCGCCTGTCCCGGCGCCGGTACCCTTCCCGACACCCGTTGTTCAACCAAAGGTAATCATTGGTGCCGATTCTGTTGTTCACAAACTAAACTAAATTTAAGTTCAGTGCATCTTTTTCTTTCTATTTCATTAAGAAAAGGACAGAAGATAAATTTTAGTTTAGTCCTGTCAAATTAATCAGCGCCAGACGTATATTGACGTAATTTTAGTAGGTAAGTTTTTAATCACGTCTAAACTTGTATGGAGTAGTGACAGGCGCTGATTAATTTGACAGGACTAAACTAAAATTTATCTTCTGTCCTTTTCATAATGAAATAGAAAGAAAAAGATGCACTGAACTTAAATTTAGTTTAGTTTGTGAACAACAGAATCGGCTCCATTATTTATTCAATTAAGTATGTACTTAATCGAACGTCTCGTAACATAAAGAACACAATGTAGTCGTGTAAAACTAAAAAATCATGGTTTAGAACTTTTAGAAACTCAGTAAGTAGTACTTACTATTTACGGTGATCAATATGAGAATACATCGAGACCAATGACTAAGTAGCCTCTTGACTGCTCATGCGGGCGACTCAGGCTCACGACACATAATATGTTAAATAGCACTGATACTAGATGGAAATACGAGTGGCCATTTTAGTTTTGACCACTTATTGGATCTTTGCACACGCGGGTATTTTGATACATTTTAAAACATTTCTGCATAAATAGAAACAATTATGAGTTCCTGTTCAATTAAATGGTGTGGGAAATTCTCTAGAACATCCAGCTATAAAAAGATTGCATTACTTTTCATCGGTAAGTAAAATAAATATTTTGTCAAGAATAATTGCAGGGCTCAAGCTAAACTGGTTGTTTACGTAAAATGCCTCAAAAATGTACACCGCGTTGATGTCTTTTTGAAAAGTCCCTTTCTCTCACTAGAGTATTGCAATAAGTCTGTCCCTTTCTATGTGCACTTATACTGTAGAGTGTTGTGACAACTTCAAAATAAAATCTATCTAAGTCGATAAAAATTACGATGTTTCCTAATGGTAAAAAAGTAACATTAAGTACTTAATGTTAACATTTTAGATTTCAAAATGTTCTGTAACTGAAAGAAAAGTGGATTAATGCAGTTCACAGGGAAAATTGGTTTCGAAATAAATATAGCATTGTTTGTTTAAGGCATTTCACAGCAGATTAAAAATAAGTAATAGCAATGTCAATCCCTGTTGGATAGAACAATGAATTCTCTTAAGTGAAATTCAAATTTAAATAATTTATTGTTCAATTAGGATTGTAGACGTCGATTTTATCGATATCGATATTATTGTTGTAAAACTGACTTGTGCATCACTATGTTTGGTACTTTCGTCCTAACATTGTTGCATCGGCCAATCACAACCGCTGTAATTTCTTCGTCCCCCGGCCCGCAGTAGTGAGTCGTGTGCCTAGACGAAATCGGTCTATCAGCTCTCAAGTGGTTTATTTCTCTTTGATCGAGACTAATGCTTGTTCCTTTTTTTGTATGAGAAAAGTCATTTATCATACAGTGCTGCAATCTTAGGCTTATTTTTTATTTGCATGCTGTTATGATGAATTAAAACTTATCTTTTTAATGTGTGTGTGTTGCTCTTCCTTTAGCCTCAAACGATGCAGCCAGTACAATTAGCTCCGACGCCACAGCCGCAACCTCAAGCAGTGGCGCCATCTTCACAGTACGGCAGCATACTGAACATACCGAAACCGCCCAGCTACGCACAGTCCCAGAGCTTGTTTGCTGCAGGTATACTAAATTTGAATATTTTATTTTTTTTATTTAGCATTTTGAAGTCTTAATGATATTTAATATACCACTTGTAATAAAAAGGGCCTAAATACATTGCGGTTGCAACGGAATTTGAACTTTGTCATGTATGACATTGAGTGTGTGTTCCCAAAACTTGATAATTATTAGAAATTCTGAATGATTCAAATATAGATGACTTATACAAACATGATACGACGTACATTGTAACAGCATCGAGAATGTGCGAGGTGATTTGAACGATTGTTATTGAAACGCTTACACGAATAATGATGCCACTAGCCATTCGTGACAACATCGCATCATTTTTACTAGGGCAGTTGTATCATGTAGACAGAAACAATATTAGTTACCACAAAACGCCTTTAAAAAGGGTCCATAAGTTTAAGTATCTAGGTCATATATTAACCCCCAATCTCAAAGACGATGACGTCATTGAACGGGAGCGGAGAGCGTTGTCGGTTAGAGCGAATTATGCTGGCTCGCAGGCTCGCTTCCCGTTAAGATAACGCTCTTTCGAGCCTACTGTACGTCATTTTACACGAGTAGCCTGTGCGCTAGGTATAGGCAAAGATCATACAATGGTGTCCGCGTTCAGGGTAATAACGCGTTTAAGATACTGGTGGGGCTGCCCCGCTTCTGTAGTGCGTCGGGGATGTTCGCGGACGCGCATGTAGATTTTTTCTACGCAACCATGCGCAAAAGGTGCGCTTCCATGGTGCGCAGGTTGTGGAGCAGCTCCAACAATGTCCTAAGTAGAATTTCTAGGCGCCTAGACTGTGTTTTCGTGGGTCGCTGTTGTGCCATTTCACATGGGTTGCCACAACGGTGATATAAGTTTTGTTTTTCTTTCTGAGTCTTACTAACCTTTTTTGAGTCCATGATACTTGAATAAAGATAATTCTATTTCTATAAAACAAGAAACAGACAAGTGTGATTAAACTGATACTTAACACATTCGTTGTGTTATTTGTTTTGTTTCAGCTCCAGTACAAATTGAACAGAAGCCGGCTCCAGTAGAAATAAAACCAACACCTATCACTCAACCGACACCGCAAGCTCCTGTGGTATAATCCGTTTTTCATATACTTACAAAATAACAAATCTTTATATATCTATCTACAGTACAAAGGCAATAATATGATACATCGAGTTATGAAGCTGAGTTGATTATGACACTGAATGATGGCAATAGGCTCGCCCCCTATTAACATGGGACTCAAACATAACTGACGAAATGTGGGTGTAATACACCTCTGCCTAACCCTTCGGAGAATACAGGCGTGATGTTTTGATAAGTAATAATGGAAGTAACAGTTTCAGTTGTTTAAAAAACTTATGAAAGGTTTTCAAGTGCTAGTATACTAGTTATTGCAGTTCATAGCCAATATTATACCTCTTTATATTATTAGTTTAGATTTAGATAAGTGTGATTTTAAACACAAAATTACTTTGTACCCCAATAGGCTCAGCCTCGACCCGTAACTCCCAAGCCTGCGCAGGCGCAAGAAAACGCCGCATTAAAAGCAGAACAAGAGAAGATCAACGAAATGAAAGCCAATCAGGAACTGAAGAATATGCTCGTGAAAGAAGTGAATGACTTTCAAATGGAGCTGTACAAGTTTATGGTGAAGACGCGGGAAACTCAGGCGAAGGTGAGCTGGTTTAAAAAAAATGATTTTGTATGTACTAGGACAAATCCTATAGCTATACATAAAGTATTAGCAAAGTTTTACATTAAAAAAAATGTTGAGGTCGATTGGAGATGTTAACGAACTTTATTTCCGTTTTTGAAATAAAGATTGTCAATAAATGTAGGTGGGTCAATGACCCCTATTGCCAAGCTAAAACGCAAATGGTATAGTTTATATACTATAGTCTAATAATTGAGTCAGCGAGTCGTAACTAAACCGATATACTTTTTTTTCTTGTTATTACCATAGGCGACACAATCACCGCCATGACGTACTAGCTTCCACCCGCGGCTTCGCCCGCGTGGTATGTCGATAAAAAGTAGCCTATGTCCTTCCCCGGGATGCCATCTATCTCCTTGCCAAATTTTATTGAAATCCGTTCAGTGGTTTAGGCGTGAAAAGGTAACATACTGACAGACAGAGTTACTTTCGAATTTATAATATTAGTATGGATTAGTATTAGACTATTCTAGAGTATAGACAGATATAGTATTGAGAAGAAAAGCCAAGGTTCATAACAATATAACGAACATCTTATTTCTCATGGACAGTTACAACGTGACATCGACTCAATAAACGCAAGTTTTAACTACAACTCACAAGATGCGGAACAATTGAGGAAGGAATGTTCGTCTGACGAGTTGCGCAATGCCATCGTACAGTTGAAGTTAGAGCTGGTTCGCGCATGCGCGGTTGTGGCTGAGGCGCGTACGCATGCTGAGTAAGTTACTTACTTTATTTGAATACATACTTTGCAACGCGAATGTAATACATATAGGCCATAGGCATTATCCTAATGCAATAAGGCAATGACCTCAAAACCAGTGACTTGAAACGTTACTCAAAATAGGCATATGATAACGTTACGTAATAGCGTTATGTATAGTTACAGTAACCATTTACGAACTTATTTCTTGGCATTTTAACGAAAATCTATCGAAACGAACTCTTCAACTATTAAATTAGTTACGATCCGGGTGAAACAGTAGAAATTATCGTTATTGGAACTATACGTAACGGTATTTTAACGTTATAACGTTTCAAGTCCCTGCTCAAAACCACCCATTGTAACACCTTTTGCTTTAAGTTTCTTATTGTAATTTGGTGTACGATAAAGATTATTCTATAATATCTATCATTCTGGGAAGAATCTTGTATCATTTACGACTCCAACACTCACTTACTTTCAGAGCGAAAGACAGCCATCAATGGACACAAGCGGATCCTCTTACATCGAAACGCGTGTCTTCTGTAAAGAAATTAGCTTACTACGTACAGAATCAGTTGGAACAAGCCCAGAGATCGCTGGACTATAAGTGGAACGAAGCTGTGACGAGGGACTCACAGTTCAACAAGTAAGTTAAAAAAAAAGAAACCCGTAATTCTGACAACCAGTTTTTACCAAGGGGTATCGTATTACCCAGTTACTGGGTTGTGGAGGTCAGATAGGCAGTCCCTCCATGTATAATACTGGTATTCAGGTGCTTCCTGAGACTTAAAGAGCCCAACATAGTTGGGTAAAGGCTAGGCAGATTGATTTTATTATTTTATCGATAAACATTTATGTGTTGCACACAAAAGAAATAGCACAACACACAAGCACAATTAAAAGATATCAAATTGGGGACATGTATGTAAAGAAAATACAAGGTGCCAATAAACAAAAAAGAAAAAAATATATTCGAAACAAATAAAGTGACACTAATTAAAACACAAAGTCAAACACCAGTTCACTCATCACTTCACACGCACACACCCACCCACTCACTTACTCTTCTCATAAATTTAAATGAAATAACGAACTTATGTACAAAGTGGGGTATGTAAAAAAGTGGTTCAGCAAAAATCGGTCATTAATTCATCATATTTTTTCTTCTCTTTATTATTTACTTATCCATTACATACATTGTCATAATTATTATTTCATCCCAGGCCAGGCAATCGCATGATACGCCCAATCCTCGATGACGTATACCAACCTTTAGTCAAACAACAAGAGATCCTAAGTCGCCAACAAGCCGTACTTCGAACACTGAGGAATACGCTCAACGAATGTGACGTCACGCCTATGTTCAAGTCTACCTCGCTGTTGAGAAGCACACCTTTTAGAAACAAGTAGGTTTTATTCAATGTTTCTTTACAAATTTGCATTATGCACCTTAATACTATAGCAATAAGGTCAGCTGAGTCGTCAGCAAGCAGTACCGTGTGCACCTATGCTCAAGTTTACGTCGCTGTTGCGAAGACACCCGTTACGAATAAGTAGGTTTTATTTGATTGTTATACGATGGCTTTATGTTTATGTCAAAAATGATGACTGAGTCGTCGGCATGAAGAGCTTCGTATGCAGAGCTCCGTACAGTCAACGAATGTCGGGTTACTTCATATTAATGCTGAAACTCGCTTTTTATGTATTGTTATGCAGATTAGAAATATCAATAGATGACATTTAAAATATCAGTCTACTTGCAGATGTATTGTAAAAATATTCAAGTGTCATTTCTAGGTAGGCTTATCTCTAGAACCCGATCACGAGTTAAAATCACGCAGGCGCCATCGCAGAATATTATTTCTACTTTATCTTTTTTCCTTTTTAGCATTTTGAAATAAGGCGGAGCCGTCGCGGCTTGAACAGCACTTCAACTTCACGCCTTCTTTTCTGAGACACGCACTACACACACACGCTTGCATGACAAACCTAAATTTTTACTTCACAATAATATGTAGTTAGAATAAACACAAAAATCCACTTCACAGGGATCCCCTCTCAAAATTAACGAAGAACATCCTTAACATGAGTCTTGATGCTACTGACAGTAAGAAGAAAGAGCCACTTCTGACGTCACAGAAACTCGATGCTCTAAGAGATATGTTGTCAAACCACAAGACTGTCAAAATAAAGCCTGTGAACGTTGAGATGAGGCAGCATTTGGCGACTATGAGAATGAATTATGAGAAGAGTTTGAAGGAAAAAGTGCAGCCGACTAAACAGGTTGTTAAAACGGAGGCTGATGTTAAGCCACAAGTCAAACAAGGTGAGTTAGGAAAACATTGGTTGCAAGTTTTGGTATAGTAAGTGAAAGTGTAGTTAGCATTACATCTTTACCCTTCATGTTGAATTGTTCGACTATTTTTAACATAACATTTGCAAACCATTGCATGCGCAAAAAGATATTTGTTGATTTCATGTTTACTTTTTTAAATTGAAGTTCATTTCCGTTGAAATAATAACTATGTATGTGCCAAATATACACATCAATTTTATTTGAACTTTAACAGCTTAATATCCTAAGGGCGAATTTCACCAATGTAATTGAACGCGATCAGGACATCTTAAACGCGTTCAAGAGTTGTCAGTGTCAATATTCTTGTTTTATTGCCACAGAAAATAATGACACTGACAGCTCTTAAACTTAGTTTATGTGCTGATCGCGTTCAGTTTCCTTGGTGAAATTCGCCCAAAGTCATCTAATCCATTATTTTTCAGTTCAACCACAACCATTAGTACCTAAAGTGGAGCCAAAACAAGAGGCTAAACTCGAGCCATTCAAACCGTCACCTATCAACGTGCCATCTTTCACTCCGGTTGGTGGTGTGAAGCCAACTGTACCAGGACTTACAAATGTCGCTAGAACATTGTTTACTGATGGTAAGTGATAATTTACTATAGCAACTAGTAAAACATGTGTTTATCCAGAGCAAACAAGTCCAAATTTAGTTTTCACCACTGCATGTCAAGATTAGTATGTTTGGTTAGCAAGTAATTACCTACTTACTTGCTAACCAAACATAAATATAAGATTGAACAAAATCCACCACGGCCACCACACTTGGTTCTATATAGTCTGCTTGGCTAGCTACTACTCTCATATAAAAGTCTGGTGCTTAGCACTTTATTGTATTCTTTTGTTTGTTTGTAAAAGCAGGAGGTATAAAGGTGTGTCCCAACATTGAGCGGCAAGACCGCGGCAGCAACACGTGGCGTTTGCAGGACACATTTCTGCCGCGCTCTAGTGTGGACTAAACCGACGAATGTTTGCGCGGCTGTACTGCGCGACATATCCGAGACATGCCGCACACTTCAGTTGGCATAAGAACTAAAATTAAAGCGGTTGCGTGTGTCATAACTCTGCTTATAATTCGTTCAAACACAATTACGAATGTTTTCTAGAAATTTTTGTGCGCGGCAGGTAGACAGAAGCGTTCAGGCGCGGCAGTCGTCCAAACAACGCGAGGCATGCCGCGCGCGTCAGCCTCGCACGATTGCCGCTCAATGTTTGGACACATCTTTATTGCGTCTATTATAAAATGTGACTAGGATCAAACACAACCAAGTCAAAACAGTAAACCCTGGTTTTATTACTATCTACAGAACCAAAACAAGAGCCAGCTAAGCCTCAAGCACAAGTACCACAGCTGAAGCCCGTGGCCCCTGCATTTAGTTTTTCTAGTACGCCAGCATCGGCCGACACTCGAAGTGTTCTCAAAGACTTGCTACAGAACAAACAAGCGAAGAGCGATGCCAATACCTTCATGGGACAGAATATTTGTTCGCCCTCTTCATTTGCATGTAAGTTATAATTAGTTTCTTTTTTTACAGTTTAACACTTTCGCGGACTGTAAACGCCCATAGACGTAATAACTATAAAACTTCAATTGTGTCTCATTCAGTGTCCGCGAAAGTGTTAAATGTAGTTTTTTAGCTCAATCTCAAATTTTTATACAGTTATTCTTACTTTGAAGAACTCTCCTTAACTAGAACTTCCCGAAAAATCTCTGAATGAACAGTATCATTTAAAATCTGACTAACGATACCAGAAAATGTTATTGAACACTAGACGGAATATTTTGCCTACGAAAAAATACCCTCATTTTTCTGCTGAAGTATGTAATCGGGTGTTCCATTGATTTTAGTTACGACAACTGCAGCAACGTCCACCCCGGCACCATCAGCAGTATTCACAGCCAAACCGATAGCAGACATTAACAACATGTTCAGTAAATTCCAACCACAGACATTTGTACAAGATTCTAAACCGCAGGCTTTTGCTCCGGAACCTAAGAATCAAGCATTTACATCGGAACCCAAGCTTCCCGCCTTTGCCCCAGATCCCAAACCTTCTTCTCCTGAAAGTAAACTACCATCTTCAATATTCGGCAGTCCAAAATCAAGCGAAACAGGAGAACCTGAAGCTGACAGTAAAACGGCAGCTGTAAAACCTAAGACTGATAAACCACTAACAAATCTCTTTGCCATGAAAACCTCCACGCCCATACCTAGTCCAAGTGTCCCAGATGTTGTGAAAACCAGTAAAGATGTAAAGACTGATGCTCCTAAACCTGTTGAAAAAGAGAAATCTAAGGAAAATGAACCACAGAAATTAGAGCCTAAAGTTGTACCAAAACCCGTGACTGATAATAAAGAAGCGCCTAAACCGTTAGCTGTACAGACGGGAAATAAAACCTCTATATTTGGCGCAACATCTCAACCGGTACATGCAAGCAGCTCTACTCCAAGTAAGGTTTTCATTTAATATTACCTTGATTGAAATCATATTTCTTTAAAACAATCATATCAATTTTAATTAATTAATCAATTTAATTTTAAAAATATGTCATGCTATTTTAATGATTAATCATGACTTTCTAGGTGAAGCACCAACAGCAATAGAATTAAAAACTGAGGCAAAAGTAGTAGAACCATTGAAAGCACTAGAAAAGGCTGATTCAACGTCTAGTGTTTCGTCAATATTTAGTTCTACCAATGCATTGGCTGGTTCAGGTAATTTATTAGGAGAATTCTCTTGACTTCATTTGAATTTTTTGCCAATTGCAAAAAAATACAAATTATATTCTCCATTTTAATTTCAGATTCCAAGCCTAGTAGCCCCACATCCGAACAACCAATAGTGAAACCAGAATATTCTACAAAAGAAGGACCTCCGTCATCAAAACCTTCACTATTCTTAAGTATTACTACGACTAGTCCTTCTGCCGCATCTGTGTTCGGTGCTGCTGTAGCTTCTCAACCAAAACCTACGTCACCGACATCCATATTTGCAACAGGAGCATCGCCCTCACCCACACCTTCGTCTGTCTTCGGAACATCGTCCCAAGGATCTATATTTGGAAGTACATCACCAACAGCTACTACAACAGCTTCAGTATTCGGTTCCACCGCTCAGTCGGTGTTCAGTAGTGCTGCGACTGCGGGAAGTACGAAACCATCGGTGTTCAGTACACCGACCCCTTCGACTCCTGATGCTCCACCGTCGCCTCAATCAGTATTTGGTTCAACGGTGACACCCACAACTCAAGCGGGTTCCATATTCGGCTCAGCATTTGCTCAACCATCAGTTTTTGCTCCATCTACGACTGCGGCCCCGTCATCTCCTACTGCAGTTTTCGGTGCTTCAACTACGTCATCAGTGTTCGGATCGACACTTACTACACAAGCTTCTGTATTCGGCGGGTCAACTACTACAACACAATCTGTATTTGGAACGGCAACAGCAACTACACAATCGTCTATATTCGGCAGTGCAGCTTCTAATGCTCCAAGCGCGTTTACGTCAACGACGACCCCTTCTTCTGGTGCACAGAGTATATTTGCTGCAGCAAGTACGACGAAATCGTCTGTTTTTGGTGGGGCGGGAACTTCTGTTTTCGGGTCAGCATCACCTAATGCCCAGACATCTGTGTTCGGAGCTCCTTCGACTCAAGCTTCCGTATTCGGATCGTCGACTGCTACTACTCAATCTTCTGTATTCGGGACACCTACGCCGTCTTCTCAAGCATCGGTGTTCGGGTCGGCGCCGACAACTCAAGCGTCTGTGTTCGGTGCTCAACCAACTACGACTGCCCAGAGTTCTATCTTTGGCGGTGGTGAAACCAGTATGTTTGCGGCTGCTAGTATATCTACCACGAGCGCACCGTCGCCGACTAGTGGTGGCAGTATATTTGGGGGAAGGTAATTTTTTTTTTGCGTATATTCATTATTATTTTCCCTATATAAACTTAAGCTAAAACCTCCCATACATTTGTAAAGCCTAAACTATTTCACTTCTGTACAAACTTGCCGAAACATCAAACAAATAAAATCTATCTCTCCACTTTTCAGCAGTTCTCCAGGCTCAGTATTCGGCGGTGCCAACACGAATGTATTCGGTAACAAGGCAGCATTCGGACAGTCTAACTCTACAGCAGCTGCAATATTTGGTGGCGGAGGTGCTACGGCTTTTGGGCAACCGAAGCCTGCTTCTAATTTCTGGTCTGGAGGCAATGCTAATACTGACGGTGGATTTGGATCTACTGGATTTGGTAAGTGTTTATTTTGTTTGAAATTATGCAAAAAAAAAAACTACAACATGCTGCTAAACGGCGCTAAGGCCATCTAATTTAACTAGCCTGCATTGTCCCAATCAGAAGCACCTCTCCTATATTTTTTCTACAACATTTATCGTCATTTTACATCACAAACCAGGAAATGAGGTCAGGAGAAAATTAAAGCGACATGGTTTTTATTTTGAGTAAAAATTTTGGTTAAAAATTCAAGGCATGCGGGTGCTTAAAAGCGTAAAACGCATAATAATTTTCGATAAAAAATTTCCACTAACTTGAACATAGAAAATGCTTTAACATACATTTCCACTCACCAGGTCAACAACCAACAACGCAGGCGTCATCAATCTTCGGCAACACGACGGGCGGTAGTTTCAGTACCCCTTCCCCTGCCGGCCAGGCGTTCGGTAGCGCGCAGGCTCCGGCATTCGGCGGCGGAGACAACAAGCCTTCCGTGTTTGGAACCCCGCAGCAACAAGCCGGTGAGTGTATGTATATCGACGTCCTTATTTTTGTTATGAACGCCTTTATTTAGACCTTACATATTTCTTACTTCATAAAAATCATAGATTCATTTATTCATTCATTGACAGGCAACGCACAGCCTAACTGCTGGGTCTATAACCCTAAGCATTAAATTTTGAACAAGAGATTGTATGTAATTGTAAGTATACCGAAAGTGAGCAAGCACTAAGGCGGGATTTTAGAAAATTCATCCTCTAAATGGGTTCAATAGGGAATGAAAGTTTGCGTGGAATTTTGTCATTTCTGTCGATGGGAAAACAACATAATGCATGATGAATTGAAACTTAATTTTCAAAATCGATTGTTTCCAATCAATACATTCAAGCCCCGGCCATCCTTGGCATGCAAACTGTCGTCGTTTTGCAAAATCGTTCTGGCCAATTGCATGAAAATATGTTTGGATATTGATCGCCATGACAACCTTTATCTTATTTATCTTTACTGTATAAGCTGAGCTACTACAGAGAGAGGCATGAGTCTGAACTCTAAAGTTACAGGCTGATTATGTATGCGTGCAAAGCTGTATTCTAAGTTTCTAATCGCAACTTTATGCACCCAGCTCCCGCATTCGGTGGCTCGCCTGGATTTGGTTCTAAGCCCGTATTCGGGCAACAGACGGGCTTTGGTTCCCCGCCTAGCGGTGGCGGCTTTGGATCGTCATTTGGCGGTGGCTTTAACAAGAGTCCAGTGGGAGCGTTCGGAGCCCCCGCAGCGTTCGGGGGGGGGGCGACCTTCGGGGGAGGCGCCGCATTCGGGGGCGGTTCATCGCCTGGGAAGATGTTTGGAGGAGCGCAACCCAGTAAGTATCCTCATACTCTTAGTCAAAAGGCAAAGACACATTATTTGACTGTTATTAGCACTACTAATAATAGCCTTCATGTTTTTCTTGTGCAAGCGTCACGTTCTTTTTAAACTCGCGACAATCTAAGAAGTCCGTTTTTACGTTTTGTTCTCGTACATGTAATAAAACGTTATGCCTTGAGAATCAGTTTTAATCAATGTAGATAAGTCGTCGATTACAAACTCTCTAAGTATTTTCAGTCGATATTTCTCGAGAATCAGTTTATAAGACATCAATTCTTTTTTTCATCGCTGCACTAAGTATTTTTATAGCTGTCAAAACGGATTTCTTAGATTGTCCCGAGTTTACAAAGCTAATTTTACACTAATGACAAGTCAAGTATTAAATTATGACATAATTTACATCAGGTTTCGGTCAGCCAACACAATCAAATGCTACGTTCGAGAACTTAGCGACACAGAACACACTGACATTCGGTAACTTAGCACAACAGGCGCAGGCGCCACAGCCACAGGCACCCACCTTTAACACGTAAGTATTTTCTTATTGTTGTTTATATTTGAACCCCGAGCTGCATAATTATTTTTTTAGGACAAGACAATGAAATAGTCAACCAAAAGGTCCATTGATCTAAGTAATGATTCAAGTTCTCGAAGCTTTTTTTTTTAAGTTTGTGAAACTGCGTCTGTTGTATCTTTATTGTAACATACATACTTGGCCCCACCGCCAATCTGTTTTTTTTTTTAAACGTATCTCGATAAATTGTGTTCGATGCCTAGTACATTTAGGAGTGTGCTACTAAGTGAATTATGTAAATCTCGAGGATGTAGCGATGAAGTGTTAATTTTTTCTTTTTTTTAAATTAAATGTTCTATTTTTTTTACCTATAAATGAATACATACGAATTAATCCAAAAATACGCAAGTAACTGTCTGTCGGTTACCTTTTCTCGCCTTAATGGCTGAACGTATTTCGATGAAATTTGGTACACCGGTAGACCATGACCTGGGTTAAGACATGACATAGTTTTTTTTATCCCGGTATTACTACTTAAATAAAACTAAAAAAAGGGGTTGGAAATTATCCCACGGGAATGTATATTTCCAACCCCCACGCGGGCGAACTCATTTGAAGTAAAGATTTCGTACTAAAATAATAAAAAACAGACGGAAAATGTCGAAATTCTAATTTTCTATGTCATATACGGAAATTATTTGTAATAACGATAGCACCAAAACTTAAAATTCATACTAAGTATAGTATTTTTATCTCACGAAGCGACGCGCGCTTTACTTGTGGTTACCAACTCTTTGGAAAATTTGAAAACCTGCACTTTAGATAATTATACTTTTTTAACTTGCTGTCTAACAGGCTTCCTGGTACACCTAGGAATTATCCCAAGAAAATGATAATTGAGGATACATTTTTATTTTAACAGGTCTCCATCTTTTACTGGTTGGCGAGGCTGAGGACTATTTAACAAAAAGCGTGTTCTCAAGGCGAAGAAACATCAATAAAATATATAGTTTTAGTGCCAATTTAATATTTGTATCGTATTTAATGTTTTATAACGAAATCATTGTAATCGATTTTGTGTATTCAATGAGTGATATAATAAAGCATGTAACCAGTTTATCTACGTATTTAATTAAAATCGTTTCATTTAAATTATAGAACGAGTTTTAATTACTTACGCACTAATACACGCAGGTTTCAAAACGGTGAAGCAAAATATCGTGAGGAAACCGGCATGGCATGCCCCAGAACCAAAAATTCGAAGTCATATGACATCTACCAACCCGCACTGGGCCCACCTGGTAGATTACTGCCCAATCCCTCTCGAAAAGAGTAGGTCTGATGTGTTCAATAGCCCATCACGGTTTTTGGCAAATGAGTAGGTAGATTAAATCCAGAAGGGATAAAACTAAAAAATATCAATAAAAATTAATCTACACTCATTAGATGCTCTCGGTGCTCCACTTCATCCCAAATCGAATATTAGCTATTTCCTTGAATTCGATCACGACCGATGCTCAACCGATGGACTAGTTAAAGTTGATTCGTTAGTCAATCTGCCTAGCCTTTTCCGAACTATGTTGGGGTCGGCTTCCAGTCTTACCGGATGCAGCTGAATACCAGTTTTTTACATGGAGCGACTGCCTATCTGACCTCCACAACCCAGTAACTGGGTAATATGATACTCCTTGGTAAGACTGGTTGTCAGACTTTCGGGGTTCTGACGACCCGTAACGACTGTCATAGATCCACGAATGATAGCTGAAACTAACTGCTTAACGTGCTTTCCAAAGCACGGAGGAGTCTCGGTATTTAAAGATGGTCCCCCACGGACTAACCCCGGCAAGCGTAGCTTAACCTGATGGATCGACCCGTGCGGCTATTATTTCTTAGCCACGAGCTCCTTGAGCTCCCAAGTTGATTCGTTAGTGCAACT
Organism: Lithophane leautieri; assembly: GCA_949152455.1. NCBI lineage: Eukaryota > Metazoa > Arthropoda > Insecta > Lepidoptera > Noctuidae > Lithophane > Lithophane leautieri. Next base: position 8,603,275 of record OX424467.1, read on the forward strand.
CCGATATCCGGGTGCAAACTGTGCCATCTCACGGATGTTACCGACTTATCCTGAATGTATAATGAGTCCAAGCAAAGTTCAGAAAACTTTTGTCCGTTCAATAACTTTTGTGTGTCCTACTTCCACTAATGGGACAACGGGCGAATTATTAAGTGAGGACTTCGCTGGAGCGAATTTATTGGTTCATTATTACAATGCATCTGTTCATAAGTAATAAAAATAGGTCATCCTCGGTTAAAAAAAATATTTTATTTCTTTCTAGGTATTCTTTGTCCAATTTAGTCACGGAATCTCCCACCCTAGCAAAGTATCGTAAAGTACCGCAAAGTACCTAGTTAGTGTAGTCTCAACTAGTCTCTGCCTAGAAGTTGGACGCAAGCAACATCTAATGGCTTGACGTAAGAAGACTGACTTTGAATTACTTAATGACCTACTTAAGTACACCAAAAGAAAGATCGATACTTACCAAAATAATGGAATTATTTTGGTTACTTCGGAATCCGGAACCTCGCCGTAAGGTGAGTATATGATCCATGTCCGGAGCCTTCTAAATAGTTACCGACTATACGCTGACTATACAAAAAGTGAATAGATATAAGGTACCTATCCAGTACCTAGTCACAAACATACACACGCACCGCACGCAATATTCAAAAGCGATTTTCTCCTAAAGTATTGATAGATATTTCATAGTGTTATGAACAGTATTATCGAAACCATACTTAGGTACCCAGTTGTAATATGAAAAAGATCTTTTCACCCAAGGAACATACTCATCTACACGGCGGGTTTTCACTTTAAAAATGTACTCTGTGGTTTTCACCTCACAAGCTCGATTCGAAATCTGAGTGCAAAAGTGCATTTTATCCGCTAGCGTGGAAAGAGTTTTTACAATTCGAACCTTTCTATTCAATAATTTTCTATACCGCCGGGTCCACTGATAATGCATTCAATGAACACATATTTCATGTCAGTGCGCCAACCTCATTTGGCCCGCACGCACTGGCCAGCACGAAAAAAATTGCTCAACGCGCCTAAAGAAGTTTTCACTTCAAAAAACTTTATATAATTTTCTGCTGTTTGATTGAGCTTTCAGGCAAAATTGCGCGAAAATTAGGTACATAAAAGTGTAAAATTTTTCTTCAATGGATGGAGACTCCTAGCATTTTGCTCGATTTAATGAGCTGAAAAGTTGTGTGTTTTGCTCGGCAGCAAAGTTATTCTGCGTCTCGTACACACGGCTACACATCAACCTATACATTTCCAGTTTATGCTGATCTCGCATTGTATACGATTTTCGTACAATGCGAGGTCAGCTTATACTGGAAATGTATAGCTTGATGTGTAGCCGTGTGTACCTTTGAAACTCGCAGCGCTCAGGATTCTATATTTGAACCGCTCGTTTCGCTCATGGTTCAATCCTAGAATCCTTCGCTTGCTCAGGTTTCAATTCAGACCAAAAAACAACTTTGCAGCCGTGCATAACAAATAACTATTTCTCAAAGTTGCAATTTTTATTTTACAAGAAAAACTGTTTATAATTTATTAAACTTAGTTTAAGAAAATATAAACAGTTTTTCTCGAATAAAATTAGTTTAATAAATTTTGAACTGTTTAATAAACTTTTTAAGGTAGGTATTTAAATGTCCGTGACTCTACAAACATTGGTAGTACAATCAAACTACGTTTATTATACAGCCCTTGAGCAGTTCTCATTTGCATGCGGACAAAACTACAAATAAAAGCCAGCCAACTAGCCGCATTATTCATGATACTCTAACAAAGACAAGCTATTCGCGCTGCAGGTGTTGTCGGGTAGACAAAACTTGTTTCCTGTAATGGGGCGCATTAGTCTTGGCTGCAATTACACAGGGGTTGTTAGCACCTTAAGATTGCACTCATTACTGCCAGACGTTGCCTTATTGTCTTTTTTCTGGATTGCACTGCGTCTTTTTTAATTTGGACACGTTATACTTAAATATTAAATTACTAGCTTTGGCCCGCCGGCGGTTTCACCCGCATAAGTCTCGATCCCGTGGGAATTTCATGATAAAAGTATCCTATCCTATAAATGCGTCCTAATCCAAATTATGATCTACCCATGTGCCAAATTGCATCCAAATCCGTTCAGCCGTTTTAGCGTGAAAGTGTAACAAAGAAACAAACTCACTTTCGCATTTATAATACTAGTTATTTATAACACTAGTTAGTTATGATGCTTTCTTTCAAGAAAAATAATAGGACATTTAGATTTTTTAATTTGTTTTAACTGATAAGTAGGTACCTACTTAGTTTTCTTGTATAAGAGTTGCCCTTAGTCAGTCACCACTCGCTCTCCCCTTTCAATGAACTGCACCATCAAAAATGCAATTAATTTAGGCTGAACTGAAACATGAAAGTGGCTGTTACAAAAATTTGAAGAGAAGATGAGGGCTCTCTGTCAACATAAGAGCTTTATATTCACGCGAGCTCGAGTTCCAATAGGTAAAATTCCATTTTAAAATTCATAAAGCTCTCACTCTGCGAATACCTACTTCACACGTTCCGAGCAAGATACGTAGGAAGGTACCTACTTATAACCAATAAATTCAAACAATTATAGATGTGTGATATTTTTATTAAAACTGTTAAAAGGAACGGAATCTACGCTCTGGCCGCTTATGGAATACCTAGCTAATTATATTGAATAACGTACAAAAATAGTAGGCGATCAATTAAAATGGCCTCTAGATATTCTGAATAGTTTCTGCGGCCGTGGTTATCCCGGAAATTAAACTAGAATATGGGTCGAGTCCAGTACTGGGTAGGTACTTACTATTGACAATTTCGGATAATGTTCGTACAGGAAATGAACGAAATTATTCATAGGTACGGATTGGAAATTGGAATTTATACTTAATCTATTCTTTATAGTCTGATCACTAGACAAGTGTGCTAATGGAATAATTTTTCTGAGATTTAGCTCATTTTGTTTTATGTTACCTACCTACTAGGCAGTTTTATCAAGCTTGAGGTGTCCAAAAAAATATAAGAGGATGATGTTAACGACGAAAGGGTATGGATAGAGGTGCTATTACACCCATATTTTGACACTAATGTAATATGGGGTGAGCGTATTGTTATTTATCGAAAACTTTTCCACTAACACTGCCCGACCCGGAGATTGTACCTATAGGAGTTCACATTGAATTCAGTATTTTCAGCAAATTAGCAGTTGATGCAATAAGCTCGCTCGTCCCTTATTACATGGGACTTAGCGAAATGTGGGTGTAGTTTATTAGATAAGTACACAATATCTTCGGGGATAACAGGCGTAATAACAATGATAAGTTGTGTAGTGGTCGCGTTAACAACCACTAGAACACGATCAATATCTTCTTCTTCGTCGTTCCCTCAATGCTGAGGATCGCGACCACATATGACGCGTCTCCAAGCTATGCGGTCTTCTGCAGTGTGGACCGCTTGGTAGATGCTGCCTCCAGCAACCTTCTTTATCGCGTCTGACCATCTTGCCGGTAGAGACCTTGAGCCCGTTTTCCTTCCACCCGGCCCAGTATCAAAAGCCTTTCCAGACCATGCTTAGGTAAACGCATAATATGTCCGAAAAAGCTGAGGGCACGCTCCTGGCATACAGTAGATAGCCGCTTGGTGATGTTGAGTTCCTCCAGTATGGATTCATTCGTTCTCATGGCGGTCCATGGTATACGAAGTAGCCTCCGCCAACACCACATTTCGAAAGCATCGATTTTACTGCTTTCGTGGCTTTTAATGCACCACGTTTTAGCGCCATATAAAAAAATGGAAAAAACTAGAGCACGGGTCAGTCGCATTTTGATATTTCGACGGTTGCCACGGTTCTTCAAAATTTTCTCTAAACTGGTCATTGCACTTTTGGCCATACCTGTACGACGGCGGACTTCCTCCAGGCAGCTACCCTCATTCGTGATCAAAGACCCAAGATACACGAACGCACTGACTTTCTCATACCCGTCGAGTAGATTTGAGCTCGGAAGAAGATGAGCACGGTCTACCACCATTACCTTTGTCTTGACATGGTTGATCTTGAGTCCAAGTTTAGCGCTCTCTGCTTCTATACGCTTCAGCAGGTCCGCCATCTCTTCCTCGCTTGACGCAACTATAGTCGTATCGTCCGCATACCTCAGGTTCGTGAGTCTTTCACCGCCAACAACGATTCCGCCGTGCCAACCATCCATCGCTCTCCTCATAATGTGCTCACCGTAGAGGTTGAACAATTTCGGAGACAAAATACAGCCCTGACGCACGCCCCGTTCCGTATGGAAAGTCTTCGATGTTTTGTTTTCCAGTTTCACAAAGCTGGTGCCGTCAAGGTACAAATTCTGAATCAGAAAAGTGAGATGTGGGGGGACGCCCATTTCAATAAGAATATCAAACATTGTCCGCCACTGTACGCAGTCAAACGCCTTAGCGTAATCTATGAAGCACAAGACCAGCAATGAGAATGCGGACATTCAAAATTTGTTCTCGAGTTCCCTTGCCGGCAACAAAACCGGCTTGTTCTCTCGGTATCTGGTGGTCTACATACGTTGATAATCTCGTGTTAATTATACGCAAAAGGATCTTACTGGCATGGGACATGAGTGATAAGGTTCTGTAGTTTTCACACTTCTTGGCGGAACCTTTTTTGTGAAGAGGAATAACAGCGGATTGTGACCAGTCAGCTGGCCACTGGCCTGTCTTCCAGATCTTTGTGCATATCTGGTGCACAGCTTTGTGCATATCTGGTGCACGATCAATATACAGGGTTACTGGTAACTCGACGTATTCCTTGCAGGACGTCATAGTAGGGTTAAAATGCAACAAATTAAGCCACCAAATGTTCTACCGAAATTCAGTAGTTTTTGAATTAGTTAAGAGTTTTAGTTTTTTTATGAAAAATCCCAGATTAAATCATTTGAAACCAATTTAAAAATGATTTATGGCGCGACTGTACTGAAATTTAAGTTATTATCATAGTTGAGGCCGTAGCAGACCTTTGAATTAAAAGTTCAATAATTCCTAAAACTTTGGCAAATATCACTAACCAAACATTTAATTTTATTTAATTTTTAATTTTTTTGGCAAGGATATTTTCTTAGTAATTTGTACACCAGGTGTAGTATTTTTTTTTTGCACTAGACTACCTTTTTTATGAAGTAATAGCAAAAATTACAAAAAATTAAATGTTTTGTTAGTGATATTTGCCAAAGTTTTAGGCATTATTGAACTTTTAATTATTAACAAAGGTCTGCTACGTCGTCAACTATGATAATAACTTAAATTTCAGTACAGTCGCGCCGTAAATCATTTTTAAATTGGTTTAATCTGGGATTTTTCATTAAAAAACTAAAACTCTTAACTAATTCAAAAACTACTGAATTTCGGTAGAACATTTGGTGGCTTAATTTGTTGCATTTTAACCCTACTATGACGTCCTGCAAGGAATACGTCGAGTTACCAGTAACCCTGTAGTACTTATCGTTTGTTATTTTTTATTGGACAATATTAATTTCTTGGCAACCTTATTTCAGAACGAATAGCTCAGTGTCACTTCAAATGACACAACAAACCGCCACAGATAAAATAAAACCCAAAACCAGATTTTTTTGAGCATCAATCAAATTTTTGTCTTTCACACTCACAATAGACACTGCAAGAGTGTAGCAATAACAGTGGAGTAAGTGTGTACAACAACACAATTTAATTGAATTTAGCATATTTAGCATTACGTCACAAATCACACTATAACAAAATTGAAAAGTACTCTTTAAAAATCATTATGTCTAGAGATGGGTAGCACACCTTTTTAAAATGAGGATCGCGGGAGGCACTCTTTTTACAAAGTGTGCTAGCACACTGTGCTGCCACGAATGAGGCGAGGCTGCGGTGGCTTGTGAGCACGAACGTGCTGTGAGTCAGTGAGTCGCATGACTTGCCGACTCGCCGAGTCACCGCGCGAGTCGTGTGTGTGCTGTTTGGTGTGTAGTGAGTAGTGACGACAACACGACACGTAGAGTAGGCACACTTGCGGTGAGTTCTGTGGTGTATGTTTGTGCTAGTAACAGTGAATAATGAACGAAGACATCAATGATCAAAATACAGAGTGACTGACTCCACCGACTGACTCATTTCGTTCAAAACTCACAAACATGTTCTATGTGTAGCTAATATGTGCCAGTGTGGTGTGTGCTAGCACATCAAAATAAAAAGAGTGAGTGACTCTTTTCATCCAAGTGAGTAGCTACAACTGTGCTAGCACGTGTGATGAATTAGAGTTACCCAACACTAATTATAACAGAGTACATACATCTAATTATGTCAGTGTCATGGAATAGTATAGTGAATCACGAAAGAACAAAATAAATATTAAATCTCCTCTATTGTCTTCAAACTACGGGGAGTGGCGGCATTAACACATTAAAATGAATACGTAGCGATATTCAAAACTTGTTTTCATGTTGAAAAACTGCACGTCGATGCAAAAATGTTACGAATATATCTCATGCAGATATGTTTTTTCTGCCTTTATTCAAGAGTAGGGGCTTCAGATGAAGTTAAAGTGGATAAAGTGGTGACAGTGGACTGCAGCACGCTGCGGTTAGGCCAGTACATTTGTCCAGACCCGAACGAAGATCAAATCGATTCAGACACCCAACAGTTCAAAGGATGCGTCAAAGGGAAAGATATCCCATCAGAAGGGGAAGCAGAAGGTACGAAAACATAAACATTAAAAAAAAAAACGAATGTTTCAATCATGCACATATTTAATTGAATTATGTTTTGTTCTACAGTGCTATGTATTGCGGCAGAAGGAATAATATGCAATGAGACAAACAATTCCACATTCAAAAGAAAGTTGCCTTGTAAATGGACGTAAGAGAAATTAATCATTTAAAAACAATATGAAATTTAGACCTTTAAGTTTTCTTCCACAATCCTTTTATTGTTATTATTTTTGTTTCACAGGAATGGGTATTCTCTAGAGATAGCGCTGCTTCTTTCAGTCTTCCTGGGTATGTTTGGACTGGACCGGTTCTACCTAGGCTACCCGGGCATTGGGCTAGCCAAGCTCTGTACTTTGGGATTCATGTTCCTAGGACAGCTCTTGGACATAATACTAATTGCTGCTCAGGTAAATTATTAAACAAAATATATCTCCATTAGAGTTAGTTATTTACTCAACAATGATTGTTGTGTGAAAGATTTGGTGAATCTTGGATAAACTGACGATAAGGTACCCCTTATGGTCAGTTTCCCCTGGTAAAATTAATGATTGTCTTTTTTTTTCATAAACATAACATCATGCCTGTAAACCCTCAAAGAATTAGACAGAGTTGTACCTATAGTACACCCACATTTCGCCAGTTAATTTAAGTCCCATGTAATAGGGGGTGAATCTATTGCCATCAACCGAGCACAAATCCGGACTCCGGGCTGCTACTGAGAAAGACAAGATGGAAAACCCAATAAAGTTTTGCCCGACCTAGGAATTGAGAGCAGTAGCACTTGCAACCACTCGACCAAGGAGGCCCTTAGTCCTTGCACCTAGCTTCTGACGTTTCATAAGTGCCCATGTAGGCTTATGTGAAACCAAATATTTTGATTTTGATGATTTTGACCTTGGGCTTAGGACTTCTTTTTCTCCTTTGCATTAACTGACATCGAATCACACTATGCTATGGCCTATCCTCCTTACACATAACCTCAACATTTTTATTTTGTAGGTGGTGGGCCCCTCCGATGGTTCAGCATACGTTATACCTTACTATGGAGCCGGTGTCACCGTAGTCCGCAGTACCAATGAGACATATCTGCTGCCCCAAGCAGACTGGCACAACATTACCTGACAGTGGGGAACCATATCATTTGAGGATGATGAGGACTATGAGTGGACCTAAAGATGCGGTGTGCTTGTGTTACATAGTGGACTGACTCTTGAAGCATATTTTGTAAATATGGATGAATATGATCATTATTTTGTAAGGCTGATGTGATTATGTGTAATTTTATTATTGATTTTAGTCTTTGGCACAAATTCAGAGGGGTTGCTTGCAATTAGTGCATGGCATTTAGTGGAACTCTCATGTAACAGCCTACTGCACACATCAAGAAACGCTGCTCCGAATTTGCGGCCTAATAAGATTGTTATGGTCATTTGTTGTAAGCTTGCTGGCCACTACAAAGACAATATCTCTCAGAAGTGGGTGTAGACATTTTCTGTTTTGAAATAAGACTGTGTACAGTCACAAGCAAAATATGTATACACTTAGCAAAATTCAATAACCTTGTTTCGTGGAATAACGAATAGAGATTATTCATAAGAATATGGGTTCCAAAATACTATGTTCGTTATAACATAAAATTATAATGAATACAGTAGGAGAAAATCACTTTTAAAAGTTGCTCAGTGTATACATATTGGTGCTTCATGACTGTACACTACACTGATTAGTGTTGCTGTACACAACCCATTATGGTGTATTTATAATTTTGTAACATAAAATATGCGACAGTAGATCAGCAACTTAGGCTTTTGAGTTATTTTCAACTTCTACATTCTTAAACTATCATGATAAGTGTCTTGTACACAGGTACTGTATACTAATTTTAATTTTGTACAGTTCTTTGCTTTTGTTATCAAACATAAAGAAATATACCAAATAAAGTCATTTTTTAATATGCATTCATATTATTGACATAATCTCAATTAAATATGATAAGCATTAAAAATAAGTCATAGTCAGGGCTTTAAGATTAAAATAAAATTATTTTAAAACAGAACAATTTTACTACACACAAATACAAACTACAAATAGCATAAATATAAATAATTTATTTCCACTTATTATGCTCTGATTTCTTTAATTTTACTGCTATCATCATTGGCCGGTTGAGTTTCAGGTACGGACATCTCACTGGGAGGGGCTGTGAGAGTGAATATGACTGGTTTGGTTGATAGTAAGGGGTTATCATGTCTCTCTAGCAGTCTGATCCAAGACAGTAAGGAATCTCTTGAAGATGTGCCTGAAACATACACAAAGAATTTACAAAAATTCTCATAATTTGTGCAAGTATTAGGAATATCACATCACATTGTACTTCAGTGCTATTACCTAAGCTTGTCCCATCAACTAAGTTTTTAATTACTTTTCATACAACAGTGAATAAAACCTTACCTGTAGCACATACTGACACTATTGTACCATCATCTTGTTCATGTAATGTTTGTCTCACTGATGGTAGCTTTGTACTACCAATAACTCCAGGTATTCCAAGAGGTTTCTTTATGTTTGAAACATCTGGAAAACACAAAATATGAAAATTATTATCAGTCCATTAATATTTATTTTTTAAAGAAACTGGCTATTTATTTCCTTAAAAGGACATTACCATCAGGGTCTGTATCATCTTTGATTTCAGGCCTTATCTTCCCAACAAGTAAGAAATAGCTTACAACCTGTTCCCTCAGGTATACATTAAAAGGTCCTTTCACTGACAGGGGTTCATCGTTTGGCTGTTCTGCTAACAAAATCTTCTGGGCTTCACTTTGGGCGCTAACAATCCACGTCTTGTCTAAACAGGCTTCTATTTCTTCTGTCTAACAAAAATTACTTTTATCAATCAGATGCAGAACCAAAAACTGGTGAAATAAGTTAAAAACGGTAATTGAAGCAAAAAGACCTCATAAGGGACAAAAGAGGTAGGTAAGTACGTTATTAATAACTTTTCTACCAGCTAAATTTTATAAAAAAATAAACAATTATCACCTGCCAGATCTCAACTTTTGTGTCTGGATCTACTGATGTTATTCTCTCTATAGCAAGTCTGGCCAACTCAATTGTGTTGCCAGGCAGTTCTTCAGGCAAATACCAAGGACTTAGGTTCCTGAACTTTGGCATCCAGTACAACATGCGCCAGAACTTACGAAGAGGTATACCGCGAGAGCCAAATATGTTCAGAAGCATCTGTTCCATTTCTGAATCTGGCATTACTTCTGTACTTTCATAGAAAAACATAATATTATTAAATGGTTTATAAAAGTAGTAAAGAACAACAACAGCACAAGCAACGGATTTAAATCATGGATTCTGTTGCTAAAAAAGGTACCTAGAGGCTAAGACTATGAACAAGCGAAGCGACATGTAAACGACAAGTACTGTTATCTTCCATTTGCTCCAACAAGTCCACGGCACACTGCTGCTGCTTAGGATAATGCATAAATTCTGCTTGGAATATATTTTTAGGAATAAATTTTCCTTTAGGGAGCACTTCAATTAAGGCTTTGTAAACTTCAATGTCTTTCTGAACACCAAATTCCTGCATTCTTGCTAAAGCTGCGTAAATAAACTCAACATGACCCCGTCTCCTAGTGTCCCGGCCTTCGAACATCTTTACAACCTCTAAGTAGGTTTGTTTGTTCTTCTGTGGCTGGGAATAAAATGGATCATGGACTGTCACACGTTTTTCTGAATTCGAACCTTCCCAGCGTTTAAATAAAATAAGGGATGGTCTAGTTCTCAAAATATTTCCTAAAATTTTATTAGCCATTATAGGTTATGTTTATAATACCTAAATACACTGTTTGTTAGCTAAAGCGAAATAACTACTGAACAGATAGCTTTATTAGTGTAATAACTTCACTTTAATGTTATGCTTCCACATAAAATTCCTAGAACTACAATTTATTAGTAATTCAGTGAAAAAATTAAATTAAATGGGCTCGCGATCAGCATCAGCTAGAATATTGACAGTTGACTTGACTGACACTTTGACAATGACAATTTAAAAATAATAGACGTCTCACGTCTCTGTCATAGGACCGATGAATAACCATTTTAGTTCATTTTTCCACAGATTATCTGGCGGAGTTTGTGAAGTGTACAATGTCTATTGTTTTCTAAATAAATATTTGTGACATTTTAACATCTGAGTTTCTGTTGGTGAAATCTACATTGGCCTGGCACTACCTTGTAGTGAAGTAAACCGATTACCGAAAACTATAATTATTAACCATTCATAAATGTTACTTCATTCAAATTTCATTCGTGCACTCGGTCGTATAGCGGTAGTGGCCAGCTCAGTTTCTATCACAGACAGTACGGTTTCTATTTCCCGCTTCTCGCCCGCGATATGAATCATTCACTCTTCAAACCAGTTGAAATTGATGCGTAGGTGGAGTTAGACGTGTCGTTCTCAAAAACTTGTAAATTACGTATTGAAATACGAAAGCCTTATTGGAACTTTTTGTTACAAGCGCACGAGTTAAAGTGCAATATTCTGGATGGTTACAAACATATAACTTGCATTACTTACTAACAAAAGTGAAAAACCGGGTATTTACAAAGTAATTTATGATTGACTGAATAATAAATTTAAAAATACCTAGTTTAAAAGAAAGTGTTGAATCTTCAAGATGTCTAGAGACATTCATTTATGCTGTTTATTATTTATCATCACGCTGAGTGTTACCGGTAAGATTATTTTTGACATATTTAATTTTATTATTTTTTATAGAGTATTTACCAACATTTGGGGAACATTAAATAGATAATTATTCTGCTATGTAAGTTTAAGATAAAAACGACCTACTAAGACTGTGTAAATTATTGTGGAACAAGGCGACATGCAGGCAATTTTCATTAATAAATAAGTAATGAGTTGATAAAAGTTCTGTTTTGCTTCGTTTCAAGGTTAATAGTGAATTGTAGGACGTTTCGTTACGTGGACAACGACTATGAGTAACACCATATTTATCTATCGATTCAGAATAATTATGCTTTTATCCTTGTTATGCTACCTACAGCCGAAGTTATGATCAGCTGTTTATGTGATCCCAGGGTAAGTACTTCATTAAGTAGGTTCTACCTATGTTTACACATATAATCCTGTTACGGACATACGAATTAAAAGTTAGCACTTAGTGAGAAGTTCTTTTTACTGGTTCTAAATGAACATAATTATATAGGTATGTTCATAACTAGATCCTTTACAAACTTGAAAATCCATTAGGACTGAACCAACTTACAATGTCACTGATCTATAATGTTTGTCTTGCCATAGGTATACCTACCTTCCTAAATGGAATGGATACAGATGGCAGATAAACGTGCTGAACGATGATAATAATCATTACGAGGAAAGGTTAATTTTGATACACATAAGTACGAGTAAATTCAACAACAAAAAAAATTTGCTCAAAAACGTAATGTATGTTGTTGAACTGTCAAATGAAACAGATCAGTCTTAATTAGCAATAATGAGGTAGCTGCTTTACTATTAAACGCTTCATAAGACAAAAATCGACTACTTACCATTTTCTTAATAGTACCTATTCATTACCGAAACTACATATCAGGTAGTAATTTATACTAGAACTAGCGAAACGCCCCTGCTTCGCTGGGTTTTACTACTTGGTAAAACGTCGTGATTTCTTTATTCTACACGTTAGTTTCATTTTAATGTACTGTGCACCTTCAGGAATCTCTGATAGAGAAAACTGCATCAAAATCGGTTGAGTAGGTAGATACCTAGTTTAGAAGAACAACGCGGTCACACAAACCGACACGTAAAGCGACTTTAATCCTACTATATATCTGTATTTAATTTCTACATTTGTATCTGTAATTTTTATCGTTTAAGTAGGTACCTACTAAAGAGTATTCTATTCTATATGTACATAATATCCTTAATAACTTTTATTTGTTTGTTACTCAATCACGCAAAAACGGCTGGACGAATTTGGATGAAATTTGGCACACAGATAGTTTATAACCTGGATTAACACTGGATCCCGGTAGTACGTGCCCGTGGGATAATTTCCGACCTCCACGCGGTTGAAGCCGCGGGCAAAACCAATAATATGTAGGTATAGGTAGATGAGACAGTTTGCCATGGTATAAAGGTATAACCCATTTATACACATCCAGCTATGATATTGTAGAAATTAACACTTAATTCCAACAGTTACAATAATAAACGATTTCCAGCCTCGTGTAGAGAGTGTAGATTATTTAGAATTCATCTCCCTTCGTTTCAGTGTGTTGTTGGGAAAATGTAATATAATTTTATGTGACTACGTTGAAACAAGAGGGCGTTTCTGGATTTGCTCCAAGAAACAGTATGCTATGCAATAACATAAAAAATTTAGGTAGGTACCGTAAGTGGGTAGATCTATTTATAAAATAGTTTAGCTGTCCTTAGCGTAGGTTCGGGTTAATAATAGTGTCTGAAAAAAAAATGTAAACAAACTATATTTACGTTGATGTTACTGGTAAAAAAGAAACAGGCTGTTTTGAATTTAATAAATAGCCTGCCATAGAGGGGTCGGCTGATTGTTGTATCCAGCCGACTGAAAAAAATCTAAGTGTAAAACGTAAAACTATAAAATCTAATTTGTTATTGCGATACCAAACTAAGTACAAAAGGGGAGCCTTTAAAAAAGATAGAGAAAAACATTTTGATAACGAAGGTAAATAATAAAAAATGGTAGGTAATGTGCTCACTAGGGTCTAATGCTAATGCTAAAAATGCACTAGGCTCTAAGGCTAGTCTCATAATGAGTCTAAAAAGGACAAGCACGTGCAACACTCAAATTATAGAGTTCGTTTTTTAATCCCATAGACTAAATTGAGATTTCAAATGATTGTTGCTTGTTTTTCAATTTGGAATTTAACATTGTGCACCTGTCAAATTAGCCTACGGGAACGAACTATATAGACATGGGCGGTTTTAAATCCGATTTCAGATTGTGAAATCATTTTCAAAATTCGCTTTTAGAAATCGATTTCAGGAGGGGCCTCGGCGCCTCTGGGTCTCCGTTTCGGTCGTCTCTCTAGTTGGTAATATTATTCGGTTTTAAGTGCCTGAGAGATATTTCTCGACGGCATGTGAAGCCAAGTCAGAGGTCCATGGGCGGATTTGAAACTCTGACACCAGGTTAGTCACTAACCACATAAAAAGAAGACGTGTATCGATCAAAACTATCCAAACATAAACAAATATGTACTTGCTTGCGCAAATTTACTTTTGGTTTTGTGAAATCGGTTTGTCTAGTTCGAATTATCGATACGATTCGATTTCTAACACTGTAATCGGATTTTAGATTCGTTTTGATGTTACTTACTTACGTACTTTATGATACTTCTGACGTCACCTAAAAATTACCGCTATAGCGATACAATTATGCATAACAAATAACAATGCTCTGTTTGCAAGGTTTCTAAGGCAACGATTATGGCGCCCGCGCGGTACAGTCGCGCTAAGAACATTAGCGCCACTTCACAAGTTCATTGGAACCGCAGAGCATAGACGATACGCGCATTTTTTTTCATGGATTTGTTTATAACTCGAGGCGTGGCAGCGTCTTCGGGCTCGCGTCCAAACGCCTACGTGCTGTGACGCGCTTACCGTTCTCATTGATGCGCTTCACTAGATCATAATTATTATTGTTTCATATTCTGTTCAGTAAATATGTTTTTGTACACGTTTGAATGCAAGGCCATGTTCAATTAAACGACCAGGCTTGCTTTTCTTGCGAGTGGTGTTAATTAGCAAGGAATATTAATAATATCTCACGATCACAGGCTTCCTAAATAAGCTTTTCTTTCAAAAGGATTTTATTACTTCAGCAGAATTTACATTCATAGCGCCTTGTTTGATCTTTCCGCTACAAAAAGTAGATGGAAAATTGCACCTACATTAAAAACTGTAATTTTGTTTACCCTACTTTATGAACATATTATAGCATTCGTAGCGTATCTATCTGTAGTGCACTATCGACGAATGTATTCATGAGAATAGGCCCATAAATTGATTTGGTTTGAATTGATTTGTGCGTGGCACAATGTACAGCAATTTATATCTTGTTTAGCCTACACTTGTGCAATGCACTCGTTGATAACTAAGCTAATGTTAATTTGTGTGAAAACAACAACAAAGTATTGTTAAAACATAAAAATAACGGTTAAATATCCAATTAAATAATTTAAAAAAACGCAACCTGGATATTTAAACATTTTATTTTATTTTATTTATTTTATTTCTCAGTATATGGTACATTGAGATCTTACATTAAACACTGTTTCACACATACTACCATGGCTGGTGTAGAAATATTTAAAAACAAAAAAAAAAACAAAAATATCCCAATAATATTAAGTAGGTACATGCAAATCATCGAATTAGGTACATTATAAGAATAATATATAAAATTATGAAATGTTGTATTAAGTTTATGAATTTATGAATTTCATCAAAAAACAATAATATCGAAAATATAAATCGTAATGTCAAAGAATAAACCATAATGCCAAAATATAAATCATAATGTCAAAATTAAAATTACAATGTTCAAAAATTCATAATAATGTCAAAGTACTAATGTCATTATTAAGATTTTAAATTACAATATCAAAAAGTATGATTTAAAAATTCATTGACGGAATAAAAACACATGTCTAAGAGCCAATCAAACATTTTACCTTTAAACTTATCAATTGGTAACATTCTCAGGCCCGGTGGTAATTTATTATAAATTTTAATTGTCATACAACTGGCATTTTTACTGCATAATTGCAATCTCTGAGCAGGTACTAGTAATTTCCCGGCATTTTTTTTGTCTTTCAGAGACATGTTCATTTAATAAAAATAAATGAGGGTATTTTTTTACAAATAGACAAACTTCATAAATATACAGACATGGGAGTGGGAGAATTCTCAATTCCTTAAATAATGGCCTGCAATGGTCCAAATATTCCGCTCCACTCATGGCTCTGATACATTTTTTTTGCACTATGAATTGCAACGTCTTCCTTAGTAAAAAGCTTAAAAAGTTAACAACCATTAGCTAAGTTGTCAGCCATTAGCTACGTTTCGTAAATCCGATTTTTAAATAAAGAACGCCATAATGTTTTTTTCTTTCCAGTACTACGCTATAAGCGTGCAATTATGCCCTATTCGATTCAATAGCCCCGTGATGAATATCGATGTTGACCCATTTGAAAAGAGCTGCTTTATTCGCTCGTGTAAATAAATACTCTTATAATTTTAAACTGAAAGGAACGTCAACTAATTCAACCAGTTGACTTTAATCAGCTAAAGTACAGATGTTACCACAAATTGCCTCATTTTTATCCTGTTTACCTGGAGATACAACCCTTTTTGGCAATGGATTTAGGTACCTAGGTACTGTAAGGAGTTCGGATGCGAGGCGCAACCTCGCGTGGTACAGGCTGGCTAGAGGGCAGCCCTGTGTTTCGAACGTTCCAACAATTCATATTTAAATATGTTAGGAATGCATTTTGTTTTTAGTTGGGGAGTCTAGCTTAGCTACCGAACAGTGTACGCGTCTCATATAAATTAAATATTATAATAAACCCCCTTGGAACCCTCGCCGTCTTTGGATTTGCCACCTCACACACACCCTCACACCTAGATAACGCTCCCAAGCGTTACAGTGGTGGAGGCGCCGGGTAGCCTGCGAGATTTCAAAATAAAAAAGTAAAAGTTCATAAAATTAAAAAATTTGTGAGGGTGATCAAACGGCTGAAAGGTGCGCAAGAATAGTGAAGAAGACGCCACGGCGACGCGACGCCGGAATAAAGCTAAGTAGTGTTTGACTAATTTTTTTTAAAGTGCGAGATGGAATACTTCTCTGGCATAGATGGCAAATGCCTAGAACATTTTATAAATGAATTTAAAACCTTGGCCATCTACTACGAATGGCGAGAGAGCGATTGGGCGCTGATTATTAGTGCATATTTTGTGGGTCCTACGAAATCTTTCCATAACTACACATACCACGAGGGTATGAGCTTCGAGTCGATGTGTGACGCGCTATGGGCAGAGTTCCCGTGCAAGTGCCACAGAGATTTTCATAAGGTGCAAGTAGAGGAGATTGCACAAGTATTGTCTGATGAAGGCGGACAGCAAAATGTGGCGAATGTAGATGTTCATGCTGATTTATTTTCTAGCGGAAGACAGGATGACCCGCTAGATGTTGATGTTGATGGTGAAAGCTGCCGGGAGAGCAGAGATGATGATGATGATGACGAGCGCAGCCTGGCGCACGATGTGGACGAGCCGATTGATGTGTTCGCGGATGAACACGAGGAAGTTGAATCGGGTCAGTCCAGTCCGTTTATTACTTTTTTCAGCAGTGTTTCAGATGTTCAGAATATGTCCTTGACAGAGGAAAATGATGATCACGACGATGAAACTAATAATATTAACATCATCGTAGATCAAATTAGTGAAAATGATTTTTGTAAACATTTCTCGGAAACAAAGGAGAATGACCAGTTCTTATTACCAACCGAAATAAAAGAGGATGACCAGTCATCTTTGTCTCCAGACGAACTTTTGGAAACGAAAGTCGTTTTAGATATAGACGAAGATAAAAAAGCTTTAGATGAAGCTTTAGTTAGAATGGATGTGGAGTCATGTGTGGTCGGCGACCAAGAGGATGACGTTAGGATTGAGGTAGAAATTTTTATAGATAAAAATGTCAACAATCTTCAAACGGTCGAGACTATAGGTGTTGATTTGCCCGTTATTGATTTTTGTAATAGAAAGAAATTAACTAGGTCCCCCTTAGAAGTAAATTTTCTATTTTTGTTTTTATCTTTTATATTCTATGGTGTTAATTTCACAGTATATCAAAAGCGTGCTATAAACAATTTTATAAAAGCACCATTCAAGGAAAAGGCTTCACGTAATAAAAAGTCTAAATTTAAAAACTTTGAACCGAATATGTTTAAATTTAAAAGAAGGTCCAAATACAATCGGAATTTTATAAAAAAGTTTTCATTTTTAAAATACAAATTTTTCGAAATTAAATAATAGGCAAGTCAGGGATTTTGTACATGTTTTTTTATTAAAACCTTTTCTTAGTAGGATGTAATTAGTTGTCTTTTTTTTAATGTCATTTAATTTAATTGTCATGTCAGTGTCACATTGATGTAAACATCGTAAAGATTTGTGATGAATATGGTGTAATATTAATGCATTTTTAATTTGTGTTTATTTCATATTGCGGAGAACGAACATTGGACGCGGCCGCCGCGCCGGCCGGGTGCGAATGGGGCGTCGCCTGCACGCCGCTTCGGAGCGGGTGTGGTGACACTTCCCACTTCGCCGCGAGGCTTGACGGAATGAACAAATGCCTTCGTCTTCAAAAATCTTCGTTAGGCTATTGTAGCATGAATGTGCTCCAGAGAATTTAAGGGGTAAACCAACCAGGGTCTCTCATAGAAAGGGGGGGATGGCACTCTGTCCGAGTAGCTGTCGTGTTGTTACCAACTCCGTTTATAGGCGTAGCTCCTTCGCGGGGGGTATTTGATAAATACTCATGGTACAACTTTTGGTTGAGGACCCACAATTTGGTTTTTAATATGCTAATGGGTTATAGTAAGGTTTTTATATTTTTGTCTCTCTGGAGTGCGAGCATGAATTTAATTTAATTTGTTGAAGGCATTCATCTGAACCTTTCATTCCCTTGGGCTCATTTGCGTCTGATGGTTTAAAAGTTTTTGATGTTGTTTTCATGTTTTTATAAACCCCTTCCGGGTAGATGTGAATTATCACATCGTGTTTCCTTCTTGAGGCTTCGTCATATCTTTTTCGCCAGTTTTGGTATGACGAGGTTTAAACATGACGACGTTTGCTATTATGGGTGCATTATGGCACATGTTAACTTTCAATTTAATTGGCACGCGTCGGGGTGTTTATCGTTCGTCCTGAGTTAAGCCTTCTTCTGCAAAAGAAAGACCTCACCCGTGTGTTTTTTCCTGGCGTTAGGTAATTTTTCTGATAGGCATAGGTAGGAAGGGCCTGATTGTTTGAACGTTATGAATAAAAGTCTTGTTTTTCAGACTACGCCAATCCTTTTATTCAAGGGTGGGCGTAGCTCATGTAAGGAGTTCGGATGCGAGGCGCAACCTCGCGTGGTACAGGCTGGCTAGAGGGCAGCCCTGTGTTTCGAACGTTCCAACAATTCATATTTAAATATGTTAGGAATGCATTTTGTTTTTTAGTTGGGGAGTCTAGCTTAGCTACCGAACAGTGTACGCGTCTCATATAAATTAAATATTATAATAAACCCCCTTGGAACCCTCGCCGTCTTTGGATTTGCCACCTCACACACACCCTCACACCTAGATAACGCTCCCAAGCGTTACAGTACCTACTCTATGAAATAAGTTTATTTTTCAACACACTTGCTCGTAAAGTGGCTCTTATTGAACCGGTTTTAGGTTCATAATACAGTGTATTATGGAAGCGTGCTTTTTACTTTACATTACCGCACTAGTACGGTAATGTGCGCCATAGATAATTATTTACTAGTCGGAGTAAGGACATGGCAGTAGGTATGGAAATAGTAAGTATTATCATAGCAACATCAAATGCCATGTTACCAATTACAGTATTTACTAATTCCATACCTACCATACATATATAGAAATTGACTTTGGTGAAACTTTTTAATACCATAGGCAAACATTGGGCGATTAGTCAAGAAAAAAAAAAATCCCATGGGCAAGTCAGTGGGATATTATAGTTACATGGAATTAGTATGAACTATCCTATAATATTAAATAAGCATTCTCTATGTTCACAAGAGCAGAGTTGCGCTTTTTTAATGAAATCTTTTCAAAGAGACTTCATGCCAAAATGCCAACAAAAACTGTTCGGTATAATTTTGAGAATTCTACTTTTACTAATTGTTTCAATAATTAAAATATATTAACATTATAAGTCTGTTTTTTTGATCGCAAGTGTATTGAAAAGCGTCGTATGAATCTGGCTCGCGCGATAAGGGAGCCGAGTGTGTGACCAACACAGCACTCTTGTATCGTAATGCACTATTTCAGTATAATTTACGTACCTAAAAAAATTACCATAGGCAAACCAGGGGCGTTTTATAATAAACATTTTTTTTTTTGTAAAATCTTTACTTAATTTGCTTATTCAAAACACTATCTTGCGTTTATTAATTTTTTATATCGTATATAGAATGTTTGGCGGGTTTGCCAGTGCCTATATTTACACCTGCGTAAAAACAAAATCAGCGCGCCATTTTCCATAAATATTTGTTATCGTTTTCGTTGTGTGGTTAAATATGTATTATCAAAAATACGAAATTTAAAGTATTGTCTCCAACAGACATAGAAAAGTTTTTAAACGAAGCTCCGGATAGTCAATACTTGGCAACAAAGGTCAGTTGAACTTTATAAATCTAAATGTGTCATCTCTATAATAACGTTACTGTAGCGTATTTTCTTACAACAAGTCTGTGTTTTTCCTCGCAAGTGTGTTGAAAAACTTCGTATGAAACGCGTGTGCATTGATAATTACGATCTCGGTTACCTTATCGCGCTCGCCTGTGGCTCACACTAATAATACCGCCTCGACTGTAATATTCAATAGAGCATACTAGTATCACAATGTACTATTATGTAACATTTGTTTATTTTTCAAGAGATAATGTCGTCTGATTTTCAGAAAAATAGAATTATTAAACAAATGCTGTTTAAAGATTCACGTCTGCTTCGTTATTCCAAAGTGCTAAGCACTGTTCAATTTAGATTTGAAAAATTCCGTAGTATATTAATGGATTAAAATTACAAACACTTTATCTGAACAAGTAACGAAATTTTCATAATTCAGTATCTTTATGCCCGAAATAAAAAATCCTCCGTACAATTGGATAGCACGCTGTGTGTTGAATTGTTAAAATAGGTTAGGTATCAATACGCGATTCTGGTTCGAGCAAAAGGAAAATTACACCCAGCCCGCGGCATGAATTCGGTCAATTTGGCGCCCCTAAAGCCTTTACGTAATCAAACAAAATTTTGGAACGATATAGATTGAATATTCGATTTCAACTGGGGGCACGTAAAACGAGTAGCAAATTTCAATGGTTTTTGAATTGTTACCAGACTTTGAAGTGATCAGATTGAACGTCTCTTTCAGGATTTTTTACGTTATTCCGTAAAATATGATCCGCAAAAATGTGGGACAGTACGTGAGCTACATAACATATTCAAATTATTTGGAAGCAAAGCCGAATTTGAGGCAAGATAATGTTATAATCGTATCCGAAACACTTATGCAAACAATATTAATGAAGGCATTGTATGCTTCATCGTAAATTACGACGCCTGAAGTCCCAAACCCTTGGAAGTTAATATTTTTAAACGAAGGACTTTCGACTTTATACTCGTTTTGTTTCGGGCGGAGAGTTATTCGAGTTACGACCTATTTCATTTGTCTCTTCAGGGTTTTCAGCCAGTGTCCGGCTGCTGGTACAGACCTCATTAGCACACCAGTTTTTCACTCGAGCAGCACTCAACAGATTCATAATTTAATTAAATGCCTTCATTAAGTTTTGAATGATGGACCGTCGGGTTTTATTGCCTGTTAATCCTGTAATTCATAATTAATTTAAATGTTGAACTAAAAAGGTATGATAAACAAACAGCTTTTAATGTAAAATTAATATGAACAGGTACCCAAGTGACCCTCGTTACATGATTAGGATGTGGAATTTAAAGGATACCCTTTTCGTAGCATGTTACGAAAATAATATTATCTCCTCGACACTGGAGGTTTCTATCTCGAGCAACCAGTAGCTTTGTTCCCATCGCTGTTTCGATGCTTTTTCGATAAGTTACTTAAACCAATACTTAAATTAAATAGATGTGTCATGCAAATAATACAATAGCTTTTATTTCCGATGAGAAGTGGTTAGTGGTTAAACTTTTGTGACACAAATAAATCGTACCTATAGGTACTTATTAGAAATGAACTATGAATTTAGTACGACGTTTCCTAATTCATAGTTAATTTATAACTTAGATTCTAAGGCGCTAACTAGATATTTCATGTACACACGGCTACATATCAAGCTATACATTTCCAGTAAAAGCTGATCTCACATTGTATAGGATTTCCGTACAATGCGAGGTCAGCTTATACTGGAAATGTATAGATTGATGTGTAGTCTTGTGTACCTAATCCAAAACTGAAATCGTATCAATCTTGTATAAATCCCATTCGATAAGACATCACTTAATAATTACCTACTGTTGTGTGATCGAGTGGAAATCAATAAGTCTAAGTAGTTCTTAGAGAATATCTGTAATTATTTGATCTATTAGATAATAAATTATTCACTTGCACCTCCATCAACATTATTTTTTACCTATTACATTCTGACAACCAGTCTATCGTGTTACCCAGTTATTACTGGGTTCTGGAGGTCAGATAGGCGGTCGCTCCATGTAAAATACTGGTATTCAAATGCATCCGGTTAGACTGAAAGCCGACCCCATCATAGTTGGGAAAAGGCTATAATAGGCAGATTGATTGGTAGAGTAATTACAATAGGTTATCGGAACTTACGGGCTCGGTCTGAGAAAACTGTAAAGAAATTGTAAAAATTTAAGTTAAACATTCATATTACAAACATTATTTTTAACCAAAATAATTCCATTAAAATTTTTCCCCAGTAATTATCTTTATGAAGGAGATGCTTGAACTCATCTCAATTGAACGAATTGGCCGGTTTTCCAAGCACTTGATTCAAATAGTTTTTCTTCAAAGACTTAATTGTTTCCACTTCACTTAGAAGTTCGGGAACAAAGGAACACTAGCTGTTTTAATAAAATTAACACTTAGCTATTAATTAAATGGAATAGTTTGAAATAACTCGCAATCCAGTAAAACAGTTACATGCGTTATTTGTTGAACAAATATTATTGCAGGATAATCTATTGATTCATTCTTTCAGCCGAAGGCTAATCGGGATTTATGAGGTAAGCCGCATAGTTTGGGGTGCGATTCCAGTCAGATGAAATTGTTTTATCCAAATTTATTACCCACAGGAGGCTGGCTTAAACATTTTCCGCGCAAATCTGATAGATGAAAATAGTAATTTGTCTAGATGTGAACTGTATGTTTGTAGTTAAACAACGCAGTTCAGTTGCAAATCACGGCGACATACAATAATATGCATATCCCTGTCATGTCATAAAGAAAGATGATGATTCAGCCGTAATTGCAATTTTGCGAATTTATTACTCGCAAATGAGACGATTAGCGGTAAGAATGGGGGGCATTAGTGTCGGGGTGTGATAATAAGGCTCGTTTTCCTTTCAAAACTTGGGATGAAGTCAGCGGTCTGAACAAAAAGTTACCCCATCTGAGCTCTATGACAAATGACCGGTGCGGGCGCCGAGACATCAGTGAGACGGACGATTTGCTTCGCGATCATTCGGCCCTTTATATACTCTGACATTGATATGTTTCCATAATAACGTTTTGTGTGGATTTCTTCACCTCGCCTGTAGTTCGCTAGTCCATATCTATATATCTGGTTGTAATTTGGTGGAGGTAATAATTTATGAGCGCGACGAAACTTTTAATGAGTGTGCATGTGACGATTGTGGTTTAACATGTCATTTACATATAAAATAAACGCTAATTAAGTGCGGATGTTGTAAAAATACTATTTTAACCGGCAGTCAAACGTTCTACCCAGAAAACACGAAGTAGTTACAGGTACTTAGCGGAAAAGCATGTTAGTAAATACTTAAATAGGAAAGATGCTGCAATTTGGTTTTTTCATTTCTATGTTTTTATAAAAGATGCTGAATCATTTTGATAAAAATAATAACTAGATCTACTTACTTAATTATCCATCAAAACTATGATATAATCAATTAGACGTTATCTAACACACCGTAACTGATAACTTCGATAACGTATCGATAAGGCTGTCGTAAGTCTACATAAAAAAACATCGTTTGCGAATTTTTATCTCTGATAGTACCGTTCAGGAATTTTCCTTCACAAATCCACGTAATGCGCATAAGGCCAATTAATAACGATTGATCGATCAGCTTCTGTGATATCTTTTGAGATAATCTATTTGGAAATAATAACAAATGAGTCACGATCATTTGATATTCTGCCGATCTTTCCTGTAAAAATCTCACCGTTAAAAAGTTAGGTGAAGTGAGCTGTCATTCCACCTGATGAATAAAATAAGTAATTAAGTATAATTATTATTTATAATCAAAAAAATAAAAAATATT
The DNA here is from genome assembly GCA_949152455.1 of Lithophane leautieri. Lineage (NCBI taxonomy): Eukaryota > Metazoa > Arthropoda > Insecta > Lepidoptera > Noctuidae > Lithophane > Lithophane leautieri. Next base: position 8,627,388 of record OX424467.1, read on the forward strand.
ATTCTTATTAAAAAAAAACTAATTGAATACTTTATATCATTAATAATTTAAAACGAATTTATTGATAATTTTTACACCTAGGAATTCACACAATTGACGGCTCACTTCACCTAAGTTTTTACGGTGAGTTTTTTTACAGAATTGACCAGCTGTGCTGAAGTTTGCGGAGGTAGAAAATATATTCAAAATACAAAATGAGTTTCTTTAAATGCAATACTTTTCAAAAGTAGGAAAATTTTATGCTTTGTGGGCTTCAGAAAAGAATATTAATTAGTCACTTTGTCTTTCAACTCATTAAGAAATAGTGGGCTTAGGTTACTTAGGAATTTCTTGAAGTGGAACTATGGAAGACCCTTAACTTTATTTTTCATCCTTGCGCGTTTTCATCTGTGCTTTTATGTCATTATAGCGCAATTAATATGTTATATATTTAGAAGCCCAAACACCTTGATATACTTATATGTATAAGATTAGGATACCGTAGCTATTTTTTACAGTAGGTATGTAGGAATGCTTCTCGTTCAATTCGACCTTACCAATACCTAGCTATTATCTTTAATGATATAAATGAAAGATTTGCGAGGCCATTATTTGTTATCAATATCAGTGTCAATTGACGATGATTAAAATATCACTTTTAACTGCGGTATTATACAGTGCAACCGTTGTATCAGAGCTTCATAATTATTTTTCCTGAAATACTTTATTAAATTTTTGATCGGTTGAAATGTTACGAAGCTGAAGTTTATTTAAGTTCAGTATAAGCTCTTGAGGAAGATAAAAGTCTTCACCAACGTCTGTTGTACCCTGGCCAGTCAGCGCTGCTAACATCTTAAATAACTAGCAATTTTAACCACGACAACTTGTCGTATTTTATAGGTATGGCTCGGCTTATACGGGCCTACGGGATCTAAGCACCACGAAGTCAGTAGTATCGGCCGCAGTTACGGGCGCTTACAACTCAGTATCACTTACTGACATAAGATTAGGTGGGCTTCGGAACTAAGAATGAATGCCAACACGATTTAACAGCATTGCAATTCTTTAACCATCTCACCGTGAAAACTTAGGTGAAGTGAGCGTGGAGTGAGCTGTCTCTGTCATCGATACCTATTGATGCTAAGGCAGTGACAGTTCACTTGAAGCTCACTTCACCTAAATTTTTACGGTGAGATGGTTACAGAATAGCAACGCAGGTGTCCCTAAGACTGACGTGTTGTTGTCCGTCCGAAAAATTTACATTGACACTTGTATTAACGGATCAACTACTTATGGACGGGCCCGTAGCTTCGTTGGCGGACTTAGAGTGTAGGCCCCCAAAGGAAGAAATCAAGCATAGTAACAGTAGTAGTAGTAGTATTTAACTCATATTTAATTGTAAAGGTATTACAAATTGAGACCGGCATCGCGGATTGTTTCCTATTGAAAAACAGCTAACCGATCTCGCCACTCATTCCAGATAACATTGTGGGTTGTTTAAAAGTTCATTGAGTTATAAAAGTAGATAACCCACTGTAAAACACAATAATGCCGCCAGAAAAATGAGACGATGAGGTGTTAAATTGATAAAAAATTTAGTGATTGGAATAAAGTTAGTAAAGTTATAACTTATAAATTATAATTAAATATTTTCGAGACTTTCGTTAAAAGACACAGATTATAATATGCATACCTACCATAATCTGTTTGAAATTCATTAAATTTGCTTTCGATGCTTCATATGATTTTGTAAATAATAGTTTGAATTGAATCTTTGAATCCATACCAATTTCTTAAGACAACTGAAAATCTCTTTGTTTTTTTTTCTATTAGGCATATTGTGTCCTTCTGGGCAAATGTCTACCCTTTTTTCTTCCATATCTCTCTGTTTTGTACGATTTCTGGCTATTTTGGCTTCGCAAACATGATTAGAGTCTGGCCAACGAAAGTCGGTCCTGAAAACACGCGCGAAATTTAAAAAAACAAGACTGTTTATCCCTGTACATAGTGAGATAACAGGTGGTCATACTTGAAATTTAATTTAATTTTAATGAAATTAAATTTTAATAATCAACACGAATCGTCACACCACGTTTGCCGCGGTCTACCTTTACGGCGATATCCTCCCTCAGGCGTCCAGTAAGTAACGGTCTTTGCCCATCTCTCTTTGTTTATTCCTATAAAATATATGAAAGACATAATAGGCAGGTAAATGAGAATGTTGCAACTTCTAATTCCGTAGATAGCAAGTTTATTCACTGAAGGAATTCCGTATGCTGCTGCCCTTTCAATGAACGTCTTTAGCTACTGAAGTACTAATTATACCTTGGTGGTAAATAGATGTGGATGAACCTAATGGCACCTATATTTAAACGTCCGGAAAATTTCCAGCCAGCTCAATTGAATACTATCATGTATGCATCACACTAAGTGCTCAAGAATGATTTCAAGAAATATCTACCTATAAATATAGCTAAGTCGATATTTAGGTAAGTAAATAACTTTTATACGTCTAACCTACTGTAGACTATTTATGTAGTATTATTTACTTATGTTATCAATGTCATTATCACTCACTAGATAGCGAGTTCGTGTATTAAACGCAGACATTAATGCCATCCTTCAGAAATATAACCCTTTAAAATAGATAAGAACAAGAGAGTAAATTTTCATTATATGCCCAGAAATATAGCCCGTTCGCAGCCAATTCTTACTCCTAAATAAGTTTTCGTCTGAAATAACCGTTAATGACCTTTAAATCTTAGAAGGAAAGTTGAAAAGACTTTTACAAGTATTCTTATACAGGTACAAGGTACATTGGTACATTTAATTTTTCGATACAATTCTAACATTGGACAGGTTTACTCTTGGTTTACTGTTCTGATATTTACCTTAATTTAGCATTTGGAATGACATTTTTTTTTTGTATTAATTAAGTAAATAAATCAACTGAAATCGTACTGTTGGGATTCATTTAGTCGGAGGATTTAATCTATTTTAGTTGGCTTTTTTAAATTTTACTTTTTTTTCAGTCATAACAAATGTGAATAATGTAACAGAACCAGAGACAAACCGCATTCGAAATTAAAACTGCAATTTGTAAACTTTTTATCTCGAAAGTTATCACAACGGGTGCCTGTGGGATAGGTACTGTTTCTAATCTCGGTGCAAAATATAAGGAGCTCCAATAAGGCTCTTGAATATCTGTGAGATGAAGTCATCAATGTCTTATAAGGAATCTTTGTTAAGAAAATATAATTGACTCTAACTATATCACAGTATCACTCATTACATTATTTACAACTAGCTGTTGCCCGCGACATCATCTGCGATCCAGGATGAAAAGTAGCCTATGTCCTTTTCCAGGTCATGGTCTACCCATATGCCAAATTTCATCCAAATCCGTTCAGCCGTGTAAGCGTGAAAGCGTAACAAACAAACTCATTGTCGCATTAATAATATTAAGTTAGGATATCTAATGGAGTATAGAGAAAGTTCTAGAAGTCTCGTAAGATCAAGACATTGACAAATGAGAATCCCTCATCAGTAGATGAAGCGTAACATGTTCATAAAGCATTATGAAAATGTTATGCTTATAGCAACCACCGTGAGTATCACACCGGTAGTGAAGATAAAAAAACTTATACAGTCGTGTGAAATACCTACATAAAACAATGTTATCTGACTAAGCTAAATAAAAACAACGCAAACGCTGACTACGGTACTCGAAAACTCGAACTCGGTAATCAAAACAAATAGAGCAGCTACGTCAACGTGTCAAGGCAAGAATGACTTCCTATGGCATCGGAGCAATTCAATCAGGCTGCTGTTATACTATACTTCTTAAATTGCCCGACGATTTATGCTTCGATTGAGTGAGAGCGTATGGTATAATGTTTACACGACACGCACACATGCAAAAACATCGTACGATATGAGCCAGCCAATGGCAGTGAGCGGCGTGGTGGGCTCGGCTCCCCACTACACCATCGGAATGCATAGTGCTAAGAACGGCACTGTTAAAAATAACTACCTGTTTGACAGGATACACGATGTCAGATGACGTTCGAGGCCATTGCCAATTTGTGAAGGGACTAATATCCTTATTTTTTCCTCAGCCACTCAATAATTCGAAAGGTTTATGACGGCCCATCTGAATACATTCAATAGACTGCAGTACTAGAACAAGAAATGAGGTTACATACAAATTGATAGATGGAAATGAAGTCATAACAATAAGGGCAATGCCGTTCCACAAAGAATAGGTTCTCTAAAATTTTCCGATCCAATCACATGTGAGTAAACAGCTGATTGCGTGGACGCCACGTGAAACACGATCGGGCGGCGGTGACGCGAGCATGCGCACAAATAGGACTAGATAACAACGCTTTCTAACGCAACAGGACAGATTATTATGGAAAACGTATCAGCATTGGAACAAACTCGTAAACAACTAACCATGACTGTAGAGTTGGCAGAATTCTTAATTTACTAAAAACCGTTCCGCAGCCACGTCTGCCAAAATGCGCATAATTTTATGTAGCTTCTTCCGCGTGTCATTTAGGAATTGATTTGCTTCCCCTTTTCAAGAAAATAGCAAATCTTACTGTTATATTACACAATTACACCTTGACATAAAACACAAAAATCATGGAAGCACCATTCGACAGAGATAGATGAGATTTTGAAGACGATTTGGCCATTCGTTTTAGTATTCAACAGCTGCCTCTCACTGTGTAATAGAACCATCGTTCATCACTGGTTTCCAATAGGTGGGCTATCATTTATCAGTAGTTCGACAAAGTAATGCGGAACAGCTGTTCAAGAATAGAACGGATAAATTAAATTTCAATTTATCTTGTGTAAGTGAATCTGAGAGATAGTGTGAATACTTACAAATAATTCACTGGAGAGTTGAGTCAATATCATTGTAATGACGTAATAATGGTGTCATATGATTGATATATTACGTTAATAAGGCAATTATTATGTTGTATACGTCAGAACAGAAGTCAAAAGTCAAGAGAGCGGTAGTTTGTTAAACTATGGCTAAATGTTTACTCATTGTAGGCGCCCACATTATATTCGATAAGGTCATTATTGTAATGTGTGATTCTAATTTTAAATTCTTTGAAATCATACGGAAGCTATGACAAGGATCTAGTTTAGGCCTCATTTCGCCCCTTCCCCTGCTACATTTGAATGCCAACAGGTGGTCTATACAGCAAATAACCACGTAAGAAAGAGTTTGAATGGTTGGCAGTAACATTCTATTTTTCTTAATTAACCAGGCAATTAGGTAATTCTTAGCCTAGTTTTCTAATTGTACTACCTTGGGTCCCTTTTAAAAGATATCTACCAACCCTATTAGGAACCGGTGTAGGCTCCGAATTATAAGTTCCCAGACTTCAAAGAGACTTTAAGGAAAGTTAATTTAAACTTTTCACCTAACTAAGTACAGGCTACACTGAAATATTCTGTAAAAGATGTTATTTTACTTGTTCCCTACCACTTAAGCGGGGTCAGAAAGATTAATATTTGGGCTTCGGCTGAGATAGAATAAAGAAAGTGGTTTTTGTTAGTTTTAAAATAAAAGCCTTTTTAAATAGCTTTCGAGTTTAATAAAAATTCCATCACCCATTCAAAATTAATGTTAAAGGCAGCTTAAAATTTATTATATAAGATAAACCAGACTAGCAAAATGAGTGAAAGTGTCATAATTATTTATGTTAAATGTTTGCGGATGATATTTCGCTCGACCATCTGTACAAACACTGAATATTTATGTACGAGTTCGTATTGGAATGAACGTGAAAATATTTGTTTGTTTCTTTTTTTAGCTGGTGCGCTCAAAGGCCACTGCAATCGAGAAGAGGACTTACTGCAAAGATGTTCCATGGCACTACCGGTATTAAGCTCTCCAGAAATATCGTTCGCGCTCACACGAGAGGAACTGGACAAGAGTTGCGTGTAAGTTAATTAATTGACTTTTCTAGAAACCATAATAACTACTGTGCAATCTATAATGTGGATATATGGATGCTGTTACATTGTTGTAAATGATGTAAACAGAGGTGATGGCGGATATCGTTTAATTGACAAGGTAATTAATTGTAATTATGTACAAATGATGGTGTCCGTAATATCTCATTATTTGTAATAATAGGCACGCTATTGAAAGTTAAAAGGAAACAATATTTTTCATTGATCAACTGACTGTTAGTTACAGTTATTTAAATATTCATAGATTAATTAATTAAAGCGGAAAAGCCATTAGGAAAATCAATTATATTACAACGGAAACAAAAGGCAAGACCAATCAAACATTCATGAAATGAATACCTAAAACGCCAACTAAAGTTATACAATGAAAGTAATGAACACCAACAGAAAGCTCCTATAACCAGCAGCCCTTTAAATTCCAATTACAAAACGCTCGGAAGAATGGTCGCTCTTTTTCACTTCAACGATATCATGGTGCAGCGATCTCACTCATTTACGCTCAACCAAGAACTTAGCGAAAGTAAGTTTTGCTAAAGAGTTGGCTACGTCAGGGACGAGTAACTTCAAGCGCTGGAATGGCGCGGTCGGCACGCAGTTAGCTCATCTTAATTTAGTGCTCTTGTTTGCGGTAAATAGCAATTTGAAACTAGTTGTCGGACTTCACTCAGCGCTTCAGCGGCTTCATAGAGCTGAATAGCCAATGAAGCACTTTAGTGCGGTCGGGTCGGCAAACATTGAAATTACGAGATATTAGCATGCCTAATACGGACGGTAATTTTTACGAACGCCTCGATGTTCGTTTGTTTTGGCTGTGGTCCAAGAGTATTCTTGGGCCTACGATACGTTGTTTACTGTAATGTATTTGTAGCAATAAATTATGATACGTACGATATATGCTCGTTTTGTCTGGTTGATATATTTTTCATGCTGTATTTTTATGAATATGAATCTACTAACATTTTGATGGGATTTCCCTGTTTTCAAATGTTCATTCACACAAGTTTATCTCCTAAATTATGCACATCAAGGGACATGCTTTCAGGAGTAAGCATTCATGAAAATGAACAGCTTTTGTGATGGGACCAAAAATTAATCTTGAAAAAAATATTCATTTGTTCTATACATTTTGATCGTGTTAGTATTGCACTTTTGTATGGAACAGCTGATATTTGAACTCCATGAGAGTATGTCCCTCGTTTAAACAAACCCACTGTATGTTTTGAGAGTTTAGTGTTGTTTCGGTATTCCCATGGTTTGAGTCATGTTATTATTTTATTTAATCTCGAACATATATCAAACCACATATTATCAAACGGATATGACTAATGTCATATCCGTTAGATAATTATGTGGTTTAATTCACAAACGCGATAAAGGCTCGCGCGATTTATAAAATCGAAATGCAGGTACCCATTTGGATACCTCCATTTTTTTTAGGCTAAAGTTCTGTCCTTAAATTTTACGGCATACCGTATTGCGTACGTAAATTCGGTTTAATAGTATCATCAAATCTATTTAATGATTTTGTTAGGATCCTCGGACGATAATCTAAAGTAGGTATGTAAGTATATAAAGCAATTATTTGTAACAAATATTTGAACAAATAAAATTTAGGTATCTATTTGCATAGTTCGTTGGTTTAGTGGTCGTAAGTGCTATTGCTGAGCAGGAGGTATTGGGTTCGATTCCCAGGTCGGCAAAGGCCGGTGTTTCGAACTGGATTGGAGCCCGGTCGATTGCAATAGGCTCGGTCCTTTTTATAATGTGGGTGTATTATAGGTACGTACACCTCTGCCTAACCCTTCGGGAAAAACAGGCGTAATTTTATGTTTTATAGTTATTAATGAACATTCCCATATGCCACGATGACTCGTTAGGCGGATTTATGATAGCAGCATGATCTGCATGATGTTACGGTGTTACCTATCATTTTGCTGCATTCTCTACGCATAGTAAAATACACTACATATGTCTGTTTGGCTATAATTCATCTGCAGCTAAACGGTTTTTAACGGGACTAGCAGGTGCAGTAGTTTCTGGAAAAACAGGTATTTATATAAAAGGAACTATGTGAATTGAAATGCTCGCCCCTTGTTAAAATGGGACTTTAAGGCTCCCGTAGATACTGCCGCGGCGGCGTTGCGCCTGTCATCTCATGTGGCTGATTCCAATAGAACTGGTGAAATGTGGGTGTACCCCTGCTACTGTTTACCCCTTTAAGGTATACATGACCGCGTAAAATTATGTAAATGTGTGTCTAAACTATGTATGTTAAATACTTGTATAGTACGAAAGCTGGAAAAAACTCTTCCTTTGATAATAAGGATCAATCTGGTCAGTGCTGAAACACATATGTAGAACTCTATACATAATACATAAGGTAAGAATATTTGGATGTAAAAAGGAAGGAATTCCCACTTGTCTTACTGGTGAATTATAATGAAGGGTCGCGGATGATAAATGTAAAAAGTCACAATGTTTTACTTTTTTAAAGGATTACCCCTCATAACGCAGCTAACATGGCCAGGAACAAAATATTATTGGAATTGATGGGTTACTTACTGATTTCCGACAAGCAAGGAGGATTTACTTAGAAGAATGTTTGCAATCTCCACTTATTTATCATGCAACATTCCAGAAATCCGAACAAAATATCATGCCGCCCGGATTTCCACTCAGTCGAGTAAAATAATGATCATCTAAACTATAAATATTTTATAGAGGTAAAGTTGTTCGTTTGTTTGTAAGAGCTAATCTTTGGAAGTACTGATCCGATTGCAAAAATTATTTCACTGATAGAAAACTACACTTTTACCGAGTACCATACATAGGATGTTTTATGGTATACTTGATTTCCACGTGGCCAGAAGTCGCGATTGCCATAATCACCAGCTGAATAAATTGGTGAACGCGCTGTCCTACTATTTGATAGCATCCTATAGGCACTTCAAGAAAAGAGTTGCCTATTTCTGCGGGGTTCCACAAGGCATTATACTCGGCTCGGAACATATTGATTAATCGAAAAAATTTCTTACAGTGAGCTGCGAATGGGAATCAAATGCATAGACAACTACACAAACGTCTGCATGGAAAAGCATGAACAAGTTGTATTCCGTCGGATCTACGCTGGTATCACCGACGTAGTCCAAGAGCTATGCACCAGAGGAAAGTACCAGGACGAATACTTGAAACACGCTGATTGTGTGAAGATGGTCAGATCAGACTATGAAACGTGTAGCAAGAACTATGAAGTGACGCTGATGACTCTAGGGAACCATCAGCAAGGAGATCAGTACCAGACTGATCAGACAGGACTGGTCACCAGCCATGAGGATCATCTCAGAACTGTTTGTTGGTAAGTGAAGTCCTTTAAGGCTGTGTATCTACAAGAGATTTGCAAGCATGCGGAGCTAGAGATACAGTGTGTAAACCTAACCTATAATATCGATATATATAACTATATATATAACTTCGTTCTGGCGAACGTTGTTATTGGTTAGTTTTAGACTGGCTTTCCACCAGAGATGTGCGACGTCGCTAAGCGTTGAAGCTAAGTTACGAAAATTTCTACCAGAGTTAAGTTGTGTACCGAAGCGATTAAGATGTGCTATGAAGATACGCTTTGTACGAATGCAAAAACTGAGTGTTGTTGTATCCTTTTCCACCAGGCGTAAGCCAAGCAATGCTATAAAAATGATATGATTGTACTGGTTGCTATCATAATTTTATTATACATCCAAAGCTATGCATCATCGCAAACCTCTAGTGGAAACGCAGCCTTAAATTCGTACCTTCCATCTTGTAAAATGCCAGATGTATATTGTATATTTTCACTTTGAGTATGGATCTTTTTTATAGTCCGTCATAAAAATCCCATTCACGTAATTACTAGGTACGTTTGGCACCGAAATTGGTGATCGTAGTACGGTTTTGCTGCCAAAACTGCCCAATATTACCTTTGTTGATTCGTAGAACTATTGCGGGAAGTGGCGGGACTATTAATTCGTAATTAAGATTTAATTTAATATATTATTATTTTCTTCCCCCTGGTTCTTCATGGGCTTCTTCCATATTGGCGCCAGGATTGTACTGTATCCGTTCCTTACAACTCTCAATGTAGATAACAGTAACTATGAGATAACTTCATCCAATCTTTTGTTATTGTTTTACCTTACCTCTGCTGAATTCTGCGAACTTATATTTATCAGAATGAACGTCGTTCGATATTGGGATATGCAAAATAAAATAAAACTGATTTTGAGAGCCGTGTGGCTCGTATTGCATCAGAAATTCAGAATATAGAGAATCCAACAAAACAAATTCCTTTACTTAGTTTTTTGTTGTCCGTTTTGTTATGAGTTCAGTTACCTAAATCAAATTATAAATATGCAAGCCTCTGCTTTTACATGGTCGGGTAAAGAGCAAAACGCTAGTGCCGATCTTAAAATTTCATTGAGTCACTTATTACTTCATGTACACAGTCACAATGCATAATTCGCTGTAACAAAACCTACGGCGACGGTTGTTTCTACAGCACTTCTCTAGAAGTTCCCAACAAGTCCCGCTTTTATTTGAGTTGAAGCACTTACAGTAAAATCCATACTGATAAATGCTGGCTTCTCGATAAATGCTCAAAGTGCGCCATTCGTCGACTTACGAGAGACAACAGTCTGCAAATTGTTTTGCTCAAAAACTTTCTTGGGTCTTACGAAAGATTTAGGTAAATGTTGTTGGCATATTCGAGAAATGCATCATGAGTGCGGATAAAATCACGCCAGAGAAGATAACGGAGCTACGTCATCGTATGACTTTTTGATGATACGATATTAGTATATTTGTTTTTGATACTACGATAGTAATCTTTAACATTTTCGCTGAAATTTATTTGTAACATCTCACTGTTATGTTATTTACTCAGTCATTTTATTCGTACACTAAAATAGCCAGAAGCATGGCGCACGTTTTCGAGGTTTAAAAACCATAAAGATAATAATATTCTAATAGAACATTAATATGTATTAAAAATCTCGTATATATCTATCCACTTTATACGGAACGCGTAGGAAGTCGTTTGTGAGCGCCACACGCCTGTCGCTTCAGCGATTAGCTATTTTGTTTTTTGGCAACGGACAAGGCCGATATATCTATTGAGAATCAACACTGTTTCATACATAAATACATTGTTATTTTTATAATCGGGAACCAGGCATGAATAGTACCAAAACTTGAATTTTTTGGGCTATCTTTTAAGACGAACGGCATCACTCATTCTCAAGTTCTGCAAATTAAACTGTCATGAAAGTTTTCAAGAGTAGTCCTAGAGAGTCGGTACTTCAAAGAGTCGGGAGGAGTCCTGAATAGTGAATAGTCCTCGTTAGTAAAATATTCAACAAATCGAACTGCTCCCCCAGCCTCACGAACTAATTACTTGTCTGAGGCGTGATTTCCACTGATAATAATACTTATCTGTACCAATTTACATGTAAATTAACAACGCCCGCCCGAGGTTCGGGGCCTGTCGACTTTGTAATATCATTTTTCTGGTTTAGATTGACAGAGTCTTTATACAAGATCGCAGTGAATGAAACTCAAATATTCCGTTAAATTAAGCTTGATGTTTACGAGTCACGACAGTATTTGTGGAGGCTGGAAAAATTCCATTTTTTTCTCTCATAGTATTCATCTAAATGAGTTTGCGATCATTAATTTTATCGGGTTTACGTAAATTCGAAGAATTTCCTGGATAAGCTGATGTCGGGAGGCTGTTCGGAAGACATTGTGCTCCCCTCTCCTCACCATTAAACCCTGAGTTAGATTTAGTTTGGATTAAGTGGTGTACTTAAGAGTTTTTCGGTGTGTTAATGATTCCGTTATCCCCGCCATTCCATAGAATTGAATCTACAATTTGTCGCGCATTTGTTGATTTGTGAAAAAGGAAAACGATGTTCTTTTCTTTTCTCGTTTATTTCTCTCTAATTCTGATGCTAACGACGGGTTTTGTTTGCATAATGTTAGTAATTTTCAGCAAACTCTGCTGTAGTAATATTTTCGGGTGCAGAATAACATTTGCATTGGAATGTTGTGCGTTTGGTCAGTTTTTTCTAGTTAAAATATTCGTGCACTATCAGAGGATTTATACATCGCTGGCCATGCACTGACACAATGGGAAGATGAACAAAAACAGTGCTATTTCCACACTGAAAAAAAAAAAAGCAACTGCGCGAACTGTGCCGACTGTGACTCTGGCTGAATTAAACCATGCATTTTATTTCAAAGCTAATGTTTACATTATTTTAACGGAACACTGAAAGAATTTCGAAAGAGGATTTCATATTTTTACAAGATCAATGTAAAACCGATTTTATTTTTATGTGGTTTTGTGATACCTTTGAATTTAAAGCAGTCTGGAAAATTTCGAATGTTACATAGACTTGAATGTCAATTTCCTCACGGACTTGGCGCTAGTAAATTGGCTCTGAAACGTAAGGCCAGTTCTGCCAGCTATTATTATGCATGGACTGGCTTATTTTACACTGCTTTACTGGTGCACCGTTAAGTTTCAAAAGGCATACAAAATTAGATCGATGTTAAACATTTATGTTAGAGATTTCCTTGTGTCTATTATGTTTATTTATTAAAACTTTATGCACAAGTAAAAACTATTGTACAAAGGCGGACTTAATGCCTGAGGCATTTTCTACCAGTCAACCAGCCAGTATTATGTTCATGCTTTAGTAACATTTCTAAACGAATGTTCAAAGGTCCTTGCTAAAAGTACTCATGAGTGGAGAAGAGTTGCTGATAGAGGTCCTAAAATGTTCCATTCGTTGTTTTCAGTTAATATTTTTTACGCTTATGACAACGTGTAACATTGATTAGTTACTACAAATTCTGTAAAATCTGATTCTTCTTTGGATTAGCAGAGTCGTCAGCATGATATTATTCAACCGTTCAGTATTTTTTTTTGATTATTCTACTGCACTTATTAGCTTAAGTTTATCCGGATATTGGATTTAAACATTAAAGTTACAATTGCCGACCAACACCGGTCATTAGGTAGGTATTATATACCACATCATACGTAATAGGCCCTCATGATCGGCCGGTAATTGGCCATCGTTTACAAGTCTACGTGTGGGTTAACAAAGGTTACCGGTTGTTCGCAAACTGTCTACGAACTACAACTTGTACTGGCTAGAGTTTGATACTCTGTTTGACTTGTTTTCTGGCTCGTTAAAGTAGGAAATATCTAAGTTACATACAATTTGAGAAAAATTATAGATCCTTGAGGGTCTGCAGCAATGTTAATAGATAGATAGATAGAATACTCTATAATATATACACCATAAATATTACAGAATATAATATGTATATACAAATAAAAAAAAATAAAAAAATATTTCTATACCAGTTGATTCTTTGACATGGTCTCATTAATATCCTAGAGTTATTAAAAAAAAACACGTTGTAAAAACGTAGAAATTTTACAAGGGGTAATACAATGGGCGGTCTTATCGCCAAAAGCGATCTTTCAAAGACAACCTTTGGATGTTTATGGGAGAAAGGAGCTGGAGAAGGAATTAAAATTATGAAATGACCCGTAAAGATCGGTACGTAAGTAAATATAGAAAAATAAATGTGATCGTATACGGGGATGAAGTTAAAGATCACTCTTAGCGATAAGACCACCCAAATTTCAACATTTATATTTTGAAATCATATAGTGAAAAGAAGTAAGTAGGTATATATTTCCCGGAAAACGGGTCGAAACTAGGTGTTCATTGGAAACACCTGTTGAGGTCAATGAACATTGATATTTTCTTTGTCATGTGGGTATGTAATCCATAGGATACCCAAAATATTGATATATTCTCTTATCTAGATTATAGATACGTATGTACCTACCTCTTTTTGAGCTGGGTTAATTTGAATGGCATGTAAAAGCGTTTAAAAAAAAAACTCTTTCGCAATGTAATCGTGAATCCATCAAAGCGTTTTATCAGCCTAATAATTGAAGAAGTCAATTGATTCCAATAGCGATGATTGACATGGACAATTATGTGCACATCTGCAGTACATAGGGCAAGTAATAAATGATAATGAAGTCCATAAGTTTTTTTCTCAATAATGGTCTGAAATAATGGCTTTCATACCCCCATCTGTACCGTTGGAGTTTCTTGCCGGCCCTTCTGTGGAGTTTCTTGCCGGCTTTTCTCCATGGGAAACGACCATTTGGAACCGTGCACCTAGCTTCTGTCGTTTCATAAGTGCTCATGTAGGTTTATGTGAAATAAAATATGTTGATTGATTGATTGACTGTATCTTTAATGTACTTACTTCTTTGTAGTACTCTTGTCAGAGCGGTCATGTTCTTCACGTAGTTTCTTGTCCAGGGGCTGATGTGATTAGCCTCACGATTTCTCGCCATCTGCTCCGATATTTGATGATTTTAGTAGTTTTTTAGTATACACTCTAAAAAGGAAAACGAAGATAGCTACAAAAATAAAATACTGTGGCGGAGCTATCAACGCCAAACTCAAAATATATACAAAGACATTGTTCCAGACTTCCCAAAAAAAGTTAATTAATAATTAATTGAAGATTTACAAAGTACTCCGCCGCGTCTGTCTGTCGTCCTGTACGCGATAAACTCAAAAACTACGGCACCGATTTTCATGCTGTTTTCACCAATGGATAGAGTGGTTGTCGAGCAAGGTTTTAGTATATAATAACCGACATCCACGCGGGCGAAGTCGCGGGTGACGTCGCAGGCATCAGCTAGTATAATATAAATGTAGATTAGAGGTGGGGTGAAGTGTGTATGGTGTGTGTTCACCTTGTTTATGATGTCATAACTTGCTCAGTTTCATCATAAGACAAGGATTTAAGCCATTCAGGCACTATTATGTTTACAGTCATACGAGACGAGGCCACACGCCTTAGGTACACCTCTGCCTAATCCTTCGGAGATTACAGGCGTGATGTTTTTTTGTATTTGTGAGAAAAGCCCTTTGCTTTGCAGTGGTTGAATTTCAGAGTGTTTTTCTAGTAAAGTAACCATAATTATGAACCCTGATTAATCAGGATAGGTTACTGCTATTACAGATATCTCAAACCTAGAAGATTCGATTGAATTTACCTTTTATTTCGCCAGTTCTCACCTGCAGCCCGTAGTATGGTTTAAGGCTTTATAAATGCTTCATCTAAATTATTCCTACAACATTTTCGTATGCCTTCTGGTGGGACATAGTATGGACCAACATTTCTTTGTAAAATATATCTTTATAATTTTTTACCCTATGTTCACAAAATTAACAAAACTAATTAAAAAAAAAGGGTAAGCCGCTGGCAGCACCAATTTTGAAAATATAGTTGTTATCATTCATAATCTCTCCTGTGTACAGTTAAAATATAATAATTATTATTCCGAGGTTGACAAACGACTAAAACTCTTTCCGACCATTGCTGGCCAACTGGCAACTGTTTTGACCTCCCACTAATTAGGCTCCATTTCGATTGCGCCCTTTAACCTGATATGATTAGTTTATTTGGATGGAAGTACTTTCAGAACATCAGCTGTCGTTCCTGATGTAAGTAATCAATTTGCCCTACAATTTGGTACTGGGTATGTCGTGCGACCTCGTCTGTTCCCGATGATCACGTAATAAACAGTTCGTGTCGACTTAGGCCATTTGTACACAAACGTTTTTCTTGGCGTTGAAAAACTACGGTTTAAACGCCGTGTGTAGGGTAGGCACGTTAGTCGGTGTTGCATTGATCACTATGGAAGGTTGTTGACAGACATGTGTTTTCAGAAATCGTGCCGTGTACAAAGGACCTTAGGATCAACAAATCAGTCTCAATTATTCAACTCACCTGTGTTACTTCTTTACTTGGTCGCATATTATGAGTTGTACTACTATTTTCAAATTTACGGTTTTCAGCAGTCTTCTTTAGTCTTCCGTTTCAAGTGCAAAAATTCGACGTTCCTCGACCAAAAGCAATCCTAATTGCATAAGAATACTTTGATCCTTTTCCATCGTGTCGTATTATGAAGCATTAATGCCACCATTTTTTCAGTGTGAGAGAGGGACGGAGCTAGACAAGGCCGCTAGCACCATCTCGTTTTCGCAGTGGAATAATGATGGCATTAATATTTGATAATACTACCCCTAAAATAATAGGTATCATCCTCTTGTGTGACCTAATTATTATAACGGAATCTCTGCCTTGTATTTTCACTTTTAAAGTGTGAAACTTTAATACCCATAGCAGGTTCTAATCTGAAAATTCATTAGCCTCCTTCTATGCAAATTGTGTAATATTAAAATTAAAAGCGATCAGCAATTTTGGACCTTATGTTTTGTAATTTAGAGGTTAGTTTAATGTTGTGGTGAGTTTAATAAAGTTGTATTCATTTCAGTTCATTCCAAGAGTACCTAATGTGCTCTGAAGAGACAGTGCAGAGGTCCTGCGGCGATGAAGCGGCGCTGTTCACAAGCGCTTTCCTGAAAAGGATGGCGTCAAACATAATTAAGGTTGGTAAATAATTCTACCTTTTACGGAATGAAAATTTCAGCAAAAACAATCTTTGGAGTGATTTACTACCGAGTCTGTACCTAAAACAAGCTGAAAAGACCCAAGCCACTTAGCGTTGACCAAGACTGTTTGCAGACACTAATTACAACTTAGCGCTTTCTTACTTGGTTTTTCTTGGAAACTAAAAATCGAGAACCTATCGAAAAATAAATTCGTATAGTGGTTTGAAGAAAACTCTTGTACATAGGTACTCTATTTACTACTTCGCATTTCTTTCAGTCTGCTTCATACTAACGTGCATGAACTGTAGTTCACAAACGTATAACATTTGTACGCTTCCAAAAGAACCGAGCTTTCCAAACTCGCAGAACTTTATTATTTCTTTCACAAAATTACGAGTTTTCTGGAGCCAAACCGAAGAGACAATGTCGTGACGGGAAACTCTTCCGATTTCGTTCGTGACTCCGAAACTGTGGGTTGTGCTGTAAATTTTATATTTAGTGGTTTATGTTGGTTCATTTTGTAAGTGAAACTATTTGTGGAAATTATGCGGTCAACCACCTATCGAATCCTACTATATAATAATATAATATTATAAATGTGAAAGTTTGTGTGTTTGTGTATTTGTGTTTGTGTGTTTGGATGTTTCTTACTCAATCACGCAAAAACGGCTGAATGGATTTTGATGAAATTTGGCAAACAGATAGTTTATAACCTGGATTAACACATAGGATACCTTTTATCCCGATATTCCTACGGGATCGAGGCTTACGTGGGTGAAACCGCGGGGCGCAGCTAGTAGAAATATAAACCAACAAAAATAATGATATTTTACTCCGTGTAGACCTTAATTACATCTTCGTTTCAGTTTAATTTTAAAAGCATTATGCAAGAACCAAACTGTTATTGTCTGAAAAGCTGTATCGTTAAGAAAGTTTTAACATTTGTATTTGTTTTACAGAATTTCTGCTTTGAATACAACAGGCAGGAGTGCGGGTTACCAGACAAGGGTTCACATCTTTCCCATAGTGTTCTTTTAATCAGTGTTGCAAGCCTCACGAACTTAGCATTTTATGCACCTGGCAACTTAGTTCCCACGTAATTTTTTCGTGCTTCCTTGCACGAAAGAAATTGAATTTAGAACGTTGTGCGGTGTGCAATGTTGCCAGTACGAGTTTGTCAATGACTGATGCAATGTGTAATGAACTGTAAGAAATGAATGCAGGTGAATGTTACTGTTCCTCAGTTTAAAACCTGCTAGATACTATTTATTGTATGTAGTTATATATAGATTATAATCTCATTGTTTTACGCCTTTTTTGTCGTCCATTGTAAATTGTGTAAGTAGTAAATTATGAGCATAGTGTTTTATGTAAATAATTCCACTGCGTTGTTGCCAAATAATATTGTAGTCATTGATATGTGTAGATTACATTACCTATACTACATTATTTACCCGACTATTGTATTGCAAATGTAGATTTTATGACTTCGACAGTCACTGTGTATGTAAGAAAATTTATTTGTACTTATTGATGTCTTTACTGGACTGATTTACGTATAAAAAAATCAGGATTAGATATATTGATTAATCAAATGTTAGTGTTTTCCGTAGTCGGGTGGCAGTTAAGAGAGATGTAAGTACCATTATTTTTATCGTATCGTTAATATTAATGTTGCAAATGAAAAAATAGAAATTTATAATTGCTCAATAAAAAATAATGCATTCTTTTGAAATTATCTCATTGAAATGATGGTTAATACCTAATGCTTAGTGAATTTATGAAATTATTAAACGTTAATTTGTTATTAGTATAAAAATCGATTGATTGATATAAAATAATAATTGTATTTTTATCTTGTAGGTAAGTATACTTATAGCTTGTAGAGAACATATTTTATAAGGATGTCAGTCTTTATATTAAGCTCAGAACATCCTGTGATAGATTGCAAGTAGCAGCATTGTGTCAACATTTAGGGTAAAAACATAACCCTTCTTCGCAGTCCGGTAAAAATTCTGATTCTGTGGGTATAACCAACGACAACGGTGAAAAACATTTTTATATCTTTAAAAACGTACTTATTACTTTAAGCTCCGTAAATGACTGAATAGGAATAATTACGGATAATGAAGCAAGAACTGCCGTCAAAATATTTTTTTCACTTTTGTCTTTGGCTATACAATGTTGCAGAGTAAATAATTTTTAATTTTTACGAGAATTTAATCAATTTGTTATTATTTTTGTAGTATATTTATTGTTTTATTATTATTTTAGTCATTCCTCGTACACTTTTATAGTTTTTTTTATTCACGCGGAAAGGATGGTATTGAAAAAAGTATGATAAAATAATAATGTCAATAAATAAACGTATTTATATTGATCTATATGCTTTGCTATTATAATATAGAGGTTGTGTTCGAGCGTGAAAATTGGATTGGGAGAGGTGGATTAAACATGAATTTATTACTGACAGTATCACAGTACTGACTGATTTCTTCGTGATTTCACAGATAAGTCAATACATGGAGTGCTAAGTTTAGCATACGATTTCCTACAATCAGGCTCGGGTCGTGACACAGTGGTGACAGCAGTTTCACAATCACAGTCACCGGATTGCCGACGTCATTTGGTATATAATGTCGATATGTTAATGTTAAAAATTAAGTGACAATTATGCCGTTAAAGATTGCAATGTTTCAGTAGACGACCGTGTATAGTTGTTGGACCGCACGTATTCCATTATTTACTTTGCTGTCGTCACCTTTGAAACTAACGTAGTGAAAGACGTAACGTTATTCATAATTATATCTGGAGATGAAATGCAATTTCTTCAAGCGTTTGTGAATACCTTGTCAGTGACCTATCACTACTAAATGTTATACGAAATAGTATATCTATCTAGTATGCCAAAATAATCTTATTGTCGTAACTCAGATGCACCGTGGTAGCTATAGATAGTGCCATCCACAAAGACGCGCCCCACTCTTCTTCCTCAATGCGATTACTGTACTGTAAGCGTGGGGCGTGTAAGAGAGGGGCGCATCTTCATGGAAGGCACTCACTATCTATATTTCGCGTCAGAAATAAGCTGTTGTAAATCATGCATATGCTATGCAATGTGTCGGCAAAATATAGAAAAAAGATTGGTAATGTGAGAATTGAGTACCTACCGAATTAACTAAAGAAGTTGTCATTTTATTTCAATTAAGTATAATATAGTTCATGTCACATGTTACACAAACTTATGTTTCATAAGTTTTGTGTAAAAGAAAAACTTAGATTTTTACAATTGTTGGTAATTTAGCTCTTATGTGTTATATGAACTGTTGAAAGGAAACAATGTTTAAAGAAAGATAATGTAAGAACAGTAAATATAAAAAAAAAATAACCTTCACCCAATTTTTCTCCGATTTCTAAAACAGGTATACCCGAATAGATATAAAATATCTACATATCATTACCTCTATGATTTTTGTAGATCTGTCTAGCTATAAGGACTGTACCTAAGGGCGTTGTATGAGGATATAAGATAGGTCTCCATTTGTTAGAGCATCCGTGACAGTGCAAGGCGAAAGTTTTTAATTGTAATATTTTTTTTTTGTAAAAGCTGCCATTTTGTCTACACCTGCATGTGAATATGTTAAAAATTATTACTTTCTAATGAGAAACTTTTCACCTAGGTATTAGCTACCTAACATAGAAAACAGCATAAATATTTATAAGTATTTTAAAAAAACTTTTAAGTGCATTAACGATTTCATCTAATATAACTTGTATCATAAAGAATAAAGTTTTGGAATATAGGTATCTTTATATTTATTCTTCTCAAAAAGCGATTGGTAAAAGAAATTTTGCCCTAATTTTTCAAAACGCACACTGCCTTGTCAGTGGCGGTGGTTACTTTGTTCTTTTCGCGAAACGCTGACGGGTACTGTGGCATATCGGCTTGCACGCACTGTGTCGTGATCTGACACCAATGGATACCTACCCTATACATCCCGTCAATGAATGATATTGTTAATGATTAGGAGTATTTTACTATGTACTAATGTACTCATATCCACTAATTAGGCGATGAATGTAAAAGACATAGTCTTTTAGAGATTATACATCTATAAAAATAAATGAGTTGAGAATTGGAGTTCTGACTTTTTCTTTTTGTTTCGGCTCATGCCAGATTCAGTTCGCTCGGTAGGCTACCGGATAATTGGACCTCATAGTTAGGCTGCTTGTTTTAATTGGCTTAATTCGTTTGAAATATTTACCGAGAAAACCTATCGAGTCAGTTTATGCACGTAAACGCGCAACCTGTTTACCATGGATTCAGTACCTTTATGTATTTTTTTTGGGGTGAGAAATTATCAAATAATTTCTCCCGCTCTTCGTGTCAGACTCCTACTGACTAAAACCCACCCGTGTTCCTTCAGTTGCCTGTAAGTTGCCAGAGGCTACGTTATCCCTTTCGGACTTTCCCGCGACCCCGGCAGATGGATTCAGTACAACATGATTCACGAGCCCCATGTGTTGATATTCCTCGTCAGTAATTTAAAAAAAAAGCTGTTTTAATACTTTTTGACCGCGTAGGTATTGCATTTTTATAGGAAACATAAGATTCTTTTTTTAATAACCGACGAAAACCATTCAACGATGGGGGTCCAGAATCATATACTGAATCCATGGTAACAGTTTGTGCGTATACCTGAAAGCGAATGTAGAATTTTATTACACTGGTAAGAAACAATATTTTCTTCACCACTGCCTCCTTTCTCTAACTTTCACACTATCTTAAACAATTCCAATTCTAAGTGCATTTTGATGTAAAACCTACAAAAGACTGAATAAAAGCGTCCCGAATAATACTTAATGAAAGGTTCTTAACTAAGAGCGGCGCCCGACAGTACAGCAGCGCAATATTCTGTGAGTAAAATGAGAAAAACAACACTGACGACAAAATGTGCATCGGATGCTGGTGAAAACGAAAAAGTCGGCCAGATCTGACCAAAAAGTTTCTACTTTACAGTGTATTTACAAAAAAAAAGTAAAGAGCTCGTGGTTCCTATATTTCTGTCTTTGTTCGCTGACCTTTTGTGGATTTAAGTTTGATACAAAACAAAGTTCTTGAAGTCTTTGGCTGTAGGAACATGTCATCTTACAAAGATCTTTTGAAGTCAAAGAAGTGATGCTATCAAAAACCTGAAAGGAAGGTACCTTTTTGTACAAGGATTTTTAAAGAAACTTGCCATTTCTATGTGACATGTTATAACGGTAATGGATTAGAGGACAGACGAGTAAATGTAATTTTTGTAATCGAAATAAAAAAGAAAGAAAAAGAAGAAATATTGTTTATTCTGCACAAACAAAACGCACATTACAACAATAAATAAAAAGACAATATTCAAATTAGCCAAAAGCCTCGCATTCAACCATTATGGCATTGATGGACGATCGTGAAAATGTGGGCTGAGGCGAAGCCGAGGCACACATACGTGAGTCCATCAATACAGTAGTTTTCTCAAATAATGCAGGGAAATTCAAACTGAGTAAACTAAACAAAATCTCCAGATTCAATGACGGAACAAAGATACCTAATTTTTCACGCGCCAATATGGTAATTTGTTTCTTCTTTACTGTAAATAGCTCTATTAGCACGCCAAATGGAAAAAATAAAATCTTTGTTAAGTTACCTCCTTGGTTGCCATGTGTTGAAGTTATAAATTCGTTCTATTTTTAAATAACATGACAGATAATTGAGTTTTCATAGTCATTTATATGGCCGCTAAACATGACAGTTATAGATTTTCATAGTTACTATGAAAGTGAATTGTTTTTGACCAGTTGTACAGGAATTTCGATTTATCTCGAAGAAGGTTGTCAAAGTAATGCTCGAATTTCCAAGCATGTTTGAGAAAAAGTAGTTAGTCGAATTTGCTATTAACATCTTGTAGGCGTTTTTTAACGCTTTAAAGCGGACAACGTCTTTAATGTAAGTGCCTTGTATTAAAAACATTTAGAACAACTATAATCTGTTGCTTATCAATAAGTGAAAATCCCGTCGAGTAAATGAATCTAGGTACTTTGTAACTTTTTGTTACCTGTGTGCAGAACGGCTCATTTCCTGGCGATGGGCGGTATGTCAACTTCTTTTTGTGAAGGACGACGGCAGAGAATCATTCTGATGGAAAACAGCGGAGATTGGCGAACAGTTGACGGTAAATGAAGTTTATGTGCAACGTTGTGCTACGATACGGTAG
Organism: Lithophane leautieri; assembly: GCA_949152455.1. NCBI lineage: Eukaryota > Metazoa > Arthropoda > Insecta > Lepidoptera > Noctuidae > Lithophane > Lithophane leautieri. The sequence continues at coordinate 8,650,162 of OX424467.1, forward strand.
GTAATATATTGCTTGGATATATTATGTAGGAGGTAGATGTATTAGGTATATTCTGTAGGTACCTATATAGCTGTAGGTATGTTAAGCAAAGCAATAGGCTTACGGGTTTACAAAGGCTTAGTGGTATTTAACTGAGGATAAGTATGGTAATTCACTACGGATAATAATTCATGTCGTAAGCAACAGCAACTTATTAAAAATTAGCTGATGCCCGCGGCTTCACCCGTGTGGATGTCGGTTATTATCAGTGATCGGAGTAGGTAGATTGATTTTTGGTACTTGTATCATAAATGCACACAGAAAGAATAACATGGATAAGCCATTTTTCCGGAAAGTAATTCCGGTATTTCCGGATTCAATTAAATATTGTTAATGTTGGTAGTGATATTATTACTACTCAATTCAAAATTTAAAGGAAGGTATCAAAACTAAATTAATTCATTATTTATCTGTTGAATAATAAAAACAATCGAATTCCAATTTTCGATTTCCGATTTTTTTGAGGATGGCAAATCATCAAATGACTCCTTCCACTCTGGCAGAATACAATTCCTACATAAGTTCAGGTTTTTTTTTAATAATCCACCAATTCCGGAGGAATGTCCATATTAATATATACGTTTCGGATCAATGGCCCCAGTTCAATCTACCTACTCCGATCACTGGTTATTATATACTAAACCCTTACTTGAAAAACACTCTATCCATTGGTGAAAACAGCATGAAAATCGGTGCAGTAGTTTTTGAGTTTAACGCGTATAGGACGACAGACAGACGGACGCGGCGGAGGACTTTGTTTTATAATATGAAACAAAGAGATAGTCATTGATATGAAAGGACTAGTCATCCTTTCATATCAATGACTATCTCTTTGTTTTTACTCCCCGAAATACTTACTTATGTACCTATTTTAAATAAGTTGCTTATGATTATTCCAAACCCCTTTCTGTTGGCTTGATATGGGGAAACCGATTTTTTTTTTAATAATTTTAAAATGTGTAGTTTTAATGTTATTAAAGAAAATATATAAAAAATTACCATTAAGTATACACACAACCCTCACCCCAACCCTAATCTGGGAAACGAAACTGCAAAGGCAAACATTTTGAAAGAAAAAACAGGGAATAGTTCTATTTGATTACAGGAAAACCTACAAGAATTTTATGGTGTTCAAATAAAATGGTAAATCCCTCAATATTGTGCGTACAAACTAACATTTACAGTTTAAATGTATGGGAGAACATATTTTTCAACTACAATGTTAAGTCTGTTCTTGGGATAATTCATCCCAACCACGGGACCCTTCATTGTGCGTGGTCCGACACGCACTTGGCGGGTGTTTGTATGTAGGTATGATGTTAGCTAGGTTAGCAATAAATGCATCAAATAGAGAATAGACCACCTACAGCCTACTGCATTAAATAGATATACTTACGGAAGATTATATCCATTTTAAAGTATGCAATAAGAATAAAGACCCCACATGATATGAATTCTTTAAAAAAAACAAGAAAAGGTAACTTCTTTGATTGCACTATCAGTTGAATGTAAAAACTAAGTTCCCAACACTAGCTATACGACGAAAAAAAACTGCTCATTCAACGCTTACGAAGCAGAAACTAGAGGAAACCGCGTTTTAAATCTTCTTCGATCCCGTAAGCCGCGAGTTGATCACTTCCTCAGAGAAATCAGTAGCGATTCCTAATGAAAGCCGATTATTCTTTATTTGATCGCAACTGGGAGCCGGGATGCAGTGCATTGAGAGACTGAACTTGTCGGGGCGAGAAATCGTTTGAAACTTCACGAAGGAACGTTTTATTTTGTGTTATATTTTCTATAAGATACTTTGGAAGAAGTGTTTCCGTGATCTTGGTTTTGAAAGGAATGTGGGATAATAGAGTTTTTCTTGAAGTCTAAACTATGCAGTGTGTTGCTCTTGCATAGCTGTGTTTATTTATTACTAGCCAGCTCCTTCTTCGCACGGTTTTTTGGACTTGAAAAAACATCGACATTTCTTAGTTATGTGTTACTTTAATATTAAAGTATTATACCAATGTATTATACAAATAAACCTTCGGGAATAAACTCTCTAAACGATGGTGAAAACCTCATCCAAATCTGTTGCGTGGTTTAGAAGAACAACGCGGACATACCTACAGACAAACACAAAAGCGACTTTAATGTATAATATTTATAGATATACCTACTAGCTGTTGCCCGCGACTTCGTCTGCGATCAAGGATAAAAAGTAGTGTATGTCCTTCTCCAGGTAATGGTCTACCCATGTGCCAAATTTCATCCAAATCTATTCAGCCGTTTTAGCGTGAAAGCGTAACAAACAAACTCATTTTCGCATTTATAATAAGTATTAGTTAGGATAATAATATATCAATTTATTGTTATTATTTTAATTTTATTCGATCTGGTTTTTGAGAAAACATAATTTAGAGCATAAGGCGGATTTTTAATGACATTGGGTAGTTGATGATTAGGCAACGATAATACAATGAATTGTCTATGATCCTGTACTGATTACCTATCGATACCTCTATACTCATACGTATAGGTAATCAGTACAGGGTCATGGAGTAACTTTTTGTAATGATAACACTGATAACACACTGTTGGGACGCTATAAGGACCTACGATTAAACTAGGTCTCAATCCAATTTCCTAGCATAGTAAACAACATGATACACCATATCCAATATCCTTAACTACTGCGAACTAAAGTGACACTTAAAACCGCCAGCCAGCACTACTTACTCGCACTGGGACACAGAATAGATATAGGTACAGAAGGTCGGCTTCTTAAAACGAGCGAAAACGCACGCACACATAGTTACGCTTTTCGTATTGTTATTGGTATACGTACGCGTCTATTTGCTTCAATTTTATTTTACATAAACATACATAGACACCTAAGAAACATCAGAAGCTAAGTACGTTAGAGAAGAATCGGCAAGAAATGACATGGTTACTATTTTTAAATAATTGGCTTTTACTATATTTTAAAATAACACTGTTCATAGCTATATGAGGACAGTAGTGTAAGCCTGTCAATTACGGGTTCCAGGTACTTAATAAAAAAGTAAAGAATCTATATAAAAGAAAAGACCATAACATAACATACCGCCTGTAATCCCCGAAGGGTAAGGCAGAGGTGTACCCATAGTACACCCACATTTCGCCAATTATGTTCAAGTCCCATATAATAGGGGGTGAGCCTATTGCCTGGCAATAATCCAGACTCCGGACTGCTACTAAGAAATTCTTGATGGAAAAACCCAATAACACTTTACCAGACCTTTTTTTTTTTGTCTTTTTGAGGGTGGGAAATCATCCAATGACTTCTCCCGTTCTGGGCGGAGCGGAAGGGCGTGTCAGACTTTTACTGACTAAAACCCACCCGTGTTCCTTCATTTGCCTGTTGCCAAGGTCCCGGTATCCCTTTCGGACTTTCCCGCAACCCTGGCAGGCATCGGTCCTATTGGACCCCGTCAATTTTGCTGACATCTCTTTGAGGCGCGCGTGGAACACGACGCGCCATCGACCCGGGCCTGGTCCTTATCGGACGGCGAGCTGCCCGTTGCTCGCCGTCCGCAAGCCCGCGCCTATGGTGGCCGGAAATCCGCCTGGGATTCCCGACGCCCAGGGCGTCTCCAACGGCGGCGGTTAGGGGCGTGAGGGCGCAAACTTTGCCTTTCCCTCACGCGTTCCGCCTCCTCCTTCGCGAGCATTACTGCTTCGCAGAAGGAGGTGACGGCTTCCCATGCCCTCTCGCTCCGTACCATGGCCTGAACCAGGGCCGGACGCGAGAGGTCACTGCCGCCAATCGCCTCCGCGAGGACACGGCGGTGACCCGCCCAAGCAGGGCACACCTCAACCGTACTTTACCCGACCTGGGAATCGAACTCAGGACCTCATGCTCAGCAGTATCGCGTGCGACCACTAGACCAATGAGGCAATAAGAAAAGTAAATAATAATAAATCAATAAAACATTTAAACCAAATGACTATGTGTGTGCGCCTGCTTACTATATGGAGCTGGTCTTCTGTACCTGTTTATTCTGTGCTACTTACCTGCACCGTGAGGTAGGCTATTAATAGCGCCGATCGCTCTCCAAAGTGGCTCGCAATTAATGGGCTAGGTTGCACTGAGGTCTCTCCAGCTAATCAATTGCGAACCTGGACATTTTCTGTCTTTATACGGAAGATTGGCGAATGTGCAACATTTATTGTGGGTTATTTGTGTTGGTGATATGTTTTATCTGACTTGCATGTTCTTCAAGGATATTTTTTTGTCTGATTTATGATTTACTAGCTTTTGCCCGCGGCTTCACCCGCGTGGATGGATAAAACGTACGGGAACTTACTACCGGGATAAAAAGTATCCTATGTCCTACTCCAGGTCATGCCCATATGTCAAATTTCATCCAAATCCGTTCAGCCGTTATTGCGTGAAACCGTAACAAACAGACAAATAAAAATGATGTAAGTATAAACCGAGTTCTCAGTGAAAAACGTTCCTGGAATACGTCCCATGAATTTTAAAACTATGTAGTGTCCAATGATTTCTCGACTGAAAGCAATTTGCGTCTACAGTGTGTTCACTATTTTCTTCCATTTAGTTTTGCGCTTCACCTCTTTCGAAGTCGATGCTCCTCTCTAGAATATGAGTATAATAATAAAATGTGATTATGTTAAGGAGATGGCTTGAACTGCAGCTCACTGACTGTTTACTATTTATTACTAGCTTTTGCCCGCGGCTTCGCCCGCGTGGATGTCGGTTATTATATACTAAAACCTTCCTCGAGAACCACTCTATCCATTGGTGAAAACAGCATGAAAATGGTGCAGTCGTTTTTGAGTTTATCGCGAACATACAGACAGACAGACGCGGTGGAAGACTTTGTTTTATAATAATACTAGCTCATGCCCGTGACTTCGGCTACTTTAACCTTACTCGAGAACCACTCTATCCATTGGTGAAAACAGCATGAAAATCGGTGCAGTAGTTTTTGAGTTTATCGCGTACAGGACGCCAGGCAGACAGACGCGGCGGAGGACTTTGTTTTATAATAATTATGTAAAGATGTTGTAGTGATAAGTCTGTTACGAGACTCAAGTTTTGTAGGAGTGACTTTGGAGTTTTGTTGATTAAACAGGGTCAAATTAAATTAGCTAGTGAAACTCCGAGGACTTGATGGGTAATAGGTATCGATATCTAAGCATGATAAAATAAAATTAATTGTATTTATTTTTTTGAGGTAAAATTTCGGTATTATCGTTATCGACTCGAAATATCCGTTGTTTTGTGTAAACACAAAAGTGATGGGTATCGATATCTTAACACGATAAAACCAAAAAATAATTACAAGCGGTCATTGACCCAAAAAAGAAGAATCTTTTTTTTTGTTTGAGGAGTTTCGCTAGTTAATTTACTTTAGATGTCATAATATTATGCTAAAAGTTCATTAAAATAAAAAAAACAACTTCTCGTGCTCATAACGAATAAGTACCTGAATTTCGGACCCACTAGGCTGAGTTAATTAAACTAGTGGGGATTTGTGGAAAAAAAAGTAACAATCCCCATTGGTGGGGATTTGTCGGTGGGGATTTCTGGAATAAACCAAAAATATTCAATTGTATTTTTTTCACCATGACATACAGGGTGAAATTTTATTCGTTTTAATCCTCTTGTCATTGTACTCATCATTATGAACTACTTTCACTAAGGGAAAAAACCTGAAATCACGAAAAAAAAATCTGCTGTTCCCTACATTTTGACGAGCTATGCGAACATACCTAAATGTAGGGAAAAGCAGATTTTTTTTTTCAACAACTTTCTTTCTTATTAGGATTAAAACGACTAAAATATCGCCTTGTATTCAAATATCCAATTCATGTGAATTTCGTCTATATTTAACTAAAGCACACCTGTTACCTAAAAGTTCTGAACAAAAACTAACCTTTCAAACTAAAATAAATAAAAACCCATCGACTGCCTATTTGCAAACTGTTTTTGTGTCACTGCAAGGACATGAATATTTTTTTGCCGTCGAGTTTGCGAACTGATAAAAATAAAATCAATTTTAACTCGTGTGCATAACAGTGTTTACTCGATTGACATAAATAAAAATATTATGGCTGTTTTTTTGTTCAATGACTCGTGAACAATGCCATCCATACCTAGTGTAACATAACGCCGATAATCCCCGAAGGGTTAGGCAGAGTTGTAAGTACTTCTAATACACCCACATTTCGCCAGATAAGTTTAAGTCCCATGTCATTGAGGGCGAGCCTACTGCCATTAAGCTGGCACTAATCAAGACTCTGAGCTGCTACTGAGAAACTCCTAATAGAAAAACCCAATAACACTTTGCCCTACCTGAGAAATATAACCAGGATCTCATGCTCAGCAGTAGCGTTTGCAACCATTAGGCAGACCTAGTATAAACAACCGACTTCTAAAAAAAACACTAACAACTTTATTTTCGGAAGCGGTGTCTTTGGTTTTAAATGTTCGTTTTTTGCCACATTTTCATTTCATTACATTTCAATTCATAATTGGGAGAGTAATCGAGTAACAATACAAAAAAAAAAACATACATTCGAATTGAGAATCCTCCTCCTTTTGTAAATCGGTTAAAAAGAGAATATTTCCCGTTCAATTATTTTAGCAAAACTTTTAACCTTAGGCCTACATTTATTGTTTCAATAATAATTTCAACTGATTCTTGTTAGATCTGGTTCACGTTATTTTGTTCGTACCAATATGATTTCAGTAAGTAATTTATTTAGTTACAATATTGCCGAGAGCGTTTACTTAATAAACTTGAAACAACTTTGAAGAAAGGATTGGATATTTTTGGAGCTTTTGTAACAGATATTGTATTTGTTATAGTGCCTGTTCGTTGTAGGATATCGAAGAACGCCTTTAGGCTTTGCCATTTAAAAAACCGGCCAAGTGCGAGTCGGACTCGCGCACGAAGGGTTCCGTACCATTGTCAAAAAAAACCGGCCAAGTGCAAGTGCAAGTGTCGAACCACGCACAATGAAGGGTTCCGTAGTTGGGATGAATTTATCCAACAAACTTAACATTGTAGTTGAAAAACTTGTTCTCCCATACGAAATGTATGGGAGAACATGTTTTTGCAACTGCAAATTTAAGTTGATCGATTATTACTCGGTAATTTGTTGAGCCTACGTAGCGGTGATAGTTTTCCTTTTAATTTCGTTATATATACTACTGCCGTGAATTTTTTCACATTTCCACACCCAACTATTTAACTGGCAGGGGACACACACACTTGACTCTAACAAAAATTTGCACTTTAAAGCTTAATATTCCGCAAACGAATCCCTGAATCCAAAAATATTTTTTACAATATTTTTTTACCACTTTGTCGCCGTGGTTTATATGTATATCCATACCAAATTACAGCTTTCTAGTACCAACGGTCTTTGAGCTAAGCCGCGGACAAACGGACAGACGGACTGACAGACGGACATGGCGAAATTATAAGGGTTCCTTGTTGACTACGGAACCCTAAAAACGAGCAAAAAAATCACGTTTGTTGTATGGGAGCCCCCTTAAATATTTTATTCTGTTTTTTAGTATTTGTTGTTATAGCGGCAACAGAAATACATCATCTGTGAAAATTTCAACTGTCTAACGATCACAGTTCATGAGATACAGCCTGGTGACAGACGGACAGACAGACAGAATGACAGCGGAGTCTTAGTAATAGGGTCCCGTTTTACCCTTTGGGTACGGAACCCTAAAAAGGGAAAAATGGTAGTCTGATAAAATAACGACAGTGTTTTGTTTCGTTTAATTCTAGGCGAATCAGGAATGTTTTTTCACTGGAATGCCGGTTAAAACATGAGTGTGTTGTATTGTATGTTTACAAATAAAAAATAAATCTAGCAAGCACTAACACCTAGACTGAAACCGCTATTTTAGGGCCTTTTAAATATTTGTTTCATTCGGGAATTGAACCTGAAGCGCAAAAATCTAATCACTTAGCAACATACTGTACCAATCGAACCGCAAATATTTCGGCATCATCCATTCATCGCTCCGTTCATACACAAAAAGTTTATTGAATAAGTCCATCAAAGCACATGAATGTTAAAATTGGGCCAGAAACATCCATTGTTAAAAAAAAAACTTCCTTCACAGAGCAAAAATATAAAATACGGCAGCACCAAGTCGAAAACTCACTCCCAACAATTTCCAACGCTCACATAATACGAGATATTCTGAAAAATGAGGCGAACAAAGTTGCGGCCTCTTTGTACTTCCGCGGGATATCATGACGAAGCGCCTAATATAGCTGAAAAAGTAAAACTTGCCACAGTAAGGCGTTGAATTAGCCCACTGGCTTGCGAAAGTTAACTCATTTCCTTGAAAAACTCCTCCTGTTGCGTGCACTCTGCCGGCACGTAGCGCGTTATCCGGAAACTTTCAGAATATTACCTACATTTCCTCAGTGTAATTAGGTTTGCAAATATTTTTGTTTGCCTTCACCTTAATATATCTTTCATGCCTGTCTTGTTGACCCACGTTACATGTGTCGTTTCTTCTTATTTATCGGTAAACTTACGGAATTACTTGAGTGAAATTAAGATTAGGGTAAGAGAAACGTTTTAGAAAATGAGAGACTATTTGTTTAAGCGCAGTCTGTTTTTGTGAAAGGGAATGTAATTCTATGAGTAAAAAAAACATTTCAGTTGCGTTTTACGTGATGCAATATCACACGAGAAAACTGGTTGAAGTCTGCGGTGACAACGGACTCCTAACGACTCCCGGGGGAATCTCTTCATAAACATAATTATTTATGTTACAACAGAACTTTGACCCGCCAATTAATATTAAACCAGCTTTTCAGATTAAAAGAGTTTTGGTGTGCACTATCATCAAACTTTTTGTAATGCACTCTGAACTTTGGCACTTGAGGCTAACTTAATTTTAAAGATGTTTTCCCTCTAGTGATATTCGAGTGGCTTTACTTTGTTTTTAATATAAATTTATTTTTTGCTCTCGTCCACAAATTCAAGTCAACCAGAACTCATAAAATATTTGTGTAAATTTATGTTAAAGTTGTAGAACACAGCTTTATTCACCCATCACTTACATTTCAATATATTAGCTCTACAAATTGTACTCATAATTTTCATTAATCGACCGAAATTCAGCCATTATTTGTCCCAGTCATGTCTTCAATTCGGCTATCTAACAATGTCCAGATTACAAATACGGTGTAATGACGGGACAAATCTACGTCTGCGACAATGCCAATAACAGGACGAAAGAAAAAAGAACAAATAGACGCCACTTAGTGCGACCAATCTTTTTGGAGCAAAATTGTTTGCGATTAAATCGTTTCTCTTTGCATTTCGGTGCAGAATTGGAGCACGGCGTAATAATTGATTGGATTATACCTTTCATCGGGCCAGTCGTACGTGAGCCCTGTACATGATTGGTGTATGCGAGAGAATTTATTTACTAACTGTGACAATAAAACGCGTTATCTGCGTTATACAAATTCATTGGTTTCGAACAGTGGACGCTGTGACATGAATAAAATATGATTTAGCTTAAAGTTCATAGTATAAAAACTGTGCTGTTATAGCAAAAATATCATGTTTCATTCTAAAGGTTATATTACTATTATTTGAGAATTCGCATTTATATCTTCGTAGGCGTTTTTCGGGTTTCAGTTGCGGGAGCATTGTGATTTTGCATTCAGAGCGTGACAAACAATAAATAATACTTTCGGATAAAAATATTCCATTATAATGCTTCGAATATGTTTTTCCTTATCCTTCTCTGAGCAAGAAGAACTACTTATATTGTTACTTTCATAAGTATATATAAGCACAGCCACAAGAATGATATAAATAGGTCTATAGCATAATCAGCCTATAATATTCCCACTGCTGGGACACAGGCCTCTTCTCGGTGAGATAGTTTGGCCATAATTCTTGCTTTTCTTGTTGTTAGTTGCGTTTTTCCAGTTTGAAGCTAAACAAAACTTTAGTAGGGACAAAAAGGTCTACTTTAACAAAATAATAAAGATGTATCTTCACACAAAGAATTCCAATACAAAAGCAAAGTAAACAATTTATATCCCATATTAAGACGCTCAGTGAAAAATGTACTACGTATATCAATGTCGACCGAAGTCAATTCGTGCTAAGTTCGAACTCGTCCTATTTGGAGAAGGGTTTGAACCTAAGTGTAGTGGCCAATGTTGGCAAGGTATTGCTGGTAAACAGGGTGTGATGCGGGTAGACGTTTCTAGACGGTATGTAGGTAATAGGTAGGTACAGATTTACGTGTAAATGGAAGTCGTATGGAAGATAGTAAAGTGTGAAACAGTGATTGAAGGACGGGCGAAATTGGATTTTATTTTTAGACTGTGGTGAGCAAATAATGTGGGGTTGGCTTCACGGACAGTCAATGTGTTAATATCATCAATACATATAAAAATAAAAGTCCTGACTGCCTCACTCATTGACTGGCTCATCAGCCCAAGGAATTTACGAGTGGACATGGTGGGTATGTCGCTAGTATACCCACCTGTCCACTCGTGAATTCCTTATCCTATGGGAATTTCGAAGCTCTTTGCATTTCATCTTACTAGGTCCAAGGCTTTGGACAGGGGCTGATGAGTCAGTCAATGAGTGAGGGTGTCAGGACTTTTATTTTTAATATACTTTGTACATATGAATTCGATACCTTGCATGTCTGATTAGTCAGTTTATGTAACCGCATGTTTCACAAATAAATTATCTTTTATCTTTATCATACTTTGAATATACTTTGAGAAATATTGCAGTATGATATTAAGTGGACTTTACTGAGAAAAATAATGGTTGCAGCCAAGCGACATCAAACGGCAGCTAACAAACTAACTAAGGCTACATTTCGACAAAACCTCTGGAATTAGAAGCCTTTTTAAAATCCCACCATGTCAGCAGTTTTTACGTGGTACACGGAATGACGGAAAACATCGTACAGAAATGTCGTGGTTTTCATGTACATGAAACGAAACTGGTCGTTTGCAAGCTAATAAAAATGTTATGAATACCACTGCCTCCATTTGGGTAGGTATACAGTAGTCAAAGCGCTTATGTGAAAACGCTGAATTTTCTAAATATTTTAATGTGAAACAGCTTTTTAAAGAGAGAATGGAGAAATGGGTAAGTAATGAAACGAAACAGGTTTAAAAAAAATACTTTTTGCAACTCAGGACAAAATTAAAAGCTAGTTTTGTTCAGAGTAAGGAATGCGATTTTTTTTTAATAAATTCAAATTATGCTGTTATAGGCTACTGGATCTTTATATTTTTTGCTTGAATGTAGGTACTACAGTTGTAGGTAGTACTGAGTCATTTTTTGTATAACAAGTATGTCGTAGATTATAAAAGTTGAGCGATAATAGTCTCTCAATTGATTATTATTGAAGTACTAAGGTTAGGGTAAACGCCTTGCGTGACGCGCTCGCTAGATGTGGGGCGGCACGTGGGCAGAGTCGTGGTAAGGGAAGTGGCTGAACAACGGGTCAGTCATGTGCAAGGCTCGGAACCGGTTTAAAAAATACCGGTTAATTTCGGATTTCCTCCGAACTATTCTAAGAAACGCGAACGTTTAGAGAACTTTATTTTAACCTAAAATAACCGGTTTGTTCGACGAGCGGCATGTCGGTTAATGCGTTGGAACTTGTGACGATGCCGCGCTGATTAAAAACTGTAGTATTAACCGGTTTTTATTGCTCTAAACCGGTAAATCCGAAAAAAACTTCATATAATACTCTTCCAAATACCGGTTTAATAAAACCGGTATATGCGTACGAAATCGAATGTAAAAGTTTTTGCGTCAAGTATATCATACTTGGTTGAACATTTTACCGGTATCCGAGCCTTGGTCTTGTGAGAGCACAAGTGGATGCAAACCTGAGAAGTGGACTTCTCTTACGCGAAACTGCCGGTTTGCCCGAACGTAGAAAGTAGTGCGTGAACATTATTAGTACCTATTGTACCTACTGTGATGATTATTCTGAAAGTTAAATACTAACTGATTTGTTGTATCATCGTGTTTTATTGTAAACCTGCACTATGGATTCCGTACCACTGAATCGAGATGATGATGGCATTATCGCCCAGCCATCGCTGACAAGTATCAAGTATATATTAATTAGTGTACTCGTATAAATTACTATTTCTTACTGAAGTAATCTTTCCATTTGCCATTCTTCTTTATTTATTTATTTATTTATTTTATTATTTATGTACACACAGTAAAATACATAGAGATACAACATAATTATAATATGAGTACAAAGGTACTTTCTTGCTTTATATAACTTTTAAACGGTATTATGGTATATTTTAAATACTGGTGTGGGTACTTTGTGTGTAAGTACAGAAATATTTACATAAACTAAGATAAGTTAGGATTGGCCTCAAATGTCATGACTTCATGAAATATTCATTAAATGGGGATGTTCATGATTACAATTCTATAAATTAATATTTGATACGGCCGCGAATCATAATTTCATACAACCCGATACTGACCTGTAAATTGCAAAAAAACGTAAGAAAATTTTAATTTTGCGGGCTTGTCTGACGCCTCTGTGGCACGAAGGGGTTTCGACAAGTAATGGTCACCCATCCACGAACTGACCGTGGCAATCAACCCGTGTGGCTGTTATTATTTAGCCACGACTAATCCCTCATTAGTGCTTGTGACTGTATATACAAAATATATCTAAATAAAAAATAAATATCGTAAACTAGCTGCGCCCCACGGTTTCACTCGTGTGAGTCTCGATCCCGTAAAAATATCGGGATAAAAAGTTTTGTATGTCCTTATCCAGGTCACGGTCTACCCCTGTTCCAAATTTCATCTAAATCCGTTCAGCCGTTTTAGCGTGAAAGCGTAACAAACAAATAACTTCATTTTCGCATTTATAATATTATTATAGTTAGGATACAAAGGTACATTCGCATTTAATGTCAGTTTACAAGGTATTAAGTTATTACGAACTCCTGACGGGCTGTTGAGGCATTACCCCTATTTATTAATGTCTCTCGGGTATTATTAAATTTTGGAAACTGTGATTCCACTTGGGCTTGATACAATGAATCATGGAGCATGTTAATGATCGGACTTCTTAAACTATAATACCAGCAATATGTTATTATTGTTATTTATTGTTGACCTTGCGAAAAACTTTTGGTTTAGTTTAGTTCAGTTTGAAATTATTTTTAACAAGCGCCAAAAATATAATAGGTATATCAGTTACTCGTTTTTAGTTGTGAAATTAAAACCAAGTTCAAAACACACACAAGGAGTTTAAGAAATGTCCAGAAATTCTATTAATAGTCCTAAGAATTAAATAAAAATTAATTTTAAACTAAACATTTCCTTAGATATAAAATGAGTATTTTTTGTCCTATGCCCGTGATGCATTTATGGTGAAGCAAGGGCGGATCGGCTACGCCGTAGCAGGCGTCTACGGAAAGCGTAGCAGTAGCACCCGTAGTCACTTCGTAGCAACAAAAAGAGGAGCGAGTTCACATAATTAAATATGAATTGGTTCAAGAAGAATAAAGTGATAATTATTAGATACTGTGATGTTAAATCTTAACTTAATAATCCCAACTAATATTATAAATGCAAAAGTGAGTTTGTTTATTTGTTGGTTATGCTTTCACGCTAAAACGGCTGAACGGATTTAGATGAAATTTAGTATATGGATAGACCACGACCTGGAATAGGACATACGATACCTTTTATCCCCATATTCCCACGGGATCGAGACTTAGGCGAGTGAAACCGCGGGGCGTAGCTAGTAATAATATATTATAAATGCAAAAGCGAGTTAGTTTGTTTATTGGTTTGTCACGATCTCACGCTATAACGGCTGAACGGATTTGGATGAAATTTAGCACATGGGTAGACCATGACTTGGAGAAGGACATGATATACTTTTCATCCGCAGACGAAGACACGGGCAATAGCTAGTTGTTGAAAAAGTGCGTCAGAGAGGAGCCGTTTTACTTAGTCCTGATTTCTATTGGTTCTGCAAGTCAATAACATAACTTTTCTTCTAACGTTCGTTCTGTTTGTTTTATATCACCAGATGACAATTTATTTGTCCACTTGAGTTTATTCAAAACTAGCTGATGCCCGCGGCTTCGTCCACGTGGATGTCGGTTATTTATACTAAAACCTTCCTCGAGAACCACTCTATCCATTGGTAAAAACAGCATTGAGTTTATTCAAAACTAGCTGATGCCCGCGGCTTCGTCCGCGTGGATGTCGGTTATTATATACTAAAACCTTCCTCGAGAACCACTCTATCCATTGATGAAAACAGCATGAAAATTGGTGCAGTCGTTTTTGAGTTTATCCCTAACAGACAGACAGACAGACGGAAGACTTTGTTTTATAATATGTAGTGATTAGCTCACTACACGAACTTATTCATTCTAAGTTTCATATTCCTTATATTGAAATATCATACTGGACAGGAGTTCAACAGCCTCAAGTAATATTTTCTAAAATGAAATCTTGTGTGCAGTACATAATATAAAAGATATAAATAAGTAATATGGCTGCGGTCACACTTTATTTACAGTGAGCGAATATGTGGGATAACTCGCTCGGATTTAGAGGTGGGATTCTGTAACTATGGTGTAGAAAGGTATATAGGTAGGTATGTATCTACCTATGTGAGTTATATTTATAACATTATTGGAACATGAGTTCGTTTCAGTGTAAATGGTACAAAGATAAAAATAGCTTGTATAGAAAATAAAATAAATTGATTTCTAGTGTAGTTTATAGTATACCCACATGTTGCCAGCTACCTATTACCATCAAGGTGGTGAGGAAGTAACCTTCCATGAGAATGACTCTATCCATTGGTTAAAACAGCATGAAAATCGGTGCAGTAGTTTTTGAGTTTATCGCGAACAAACAGACGGACAGAAGCGACGTAGGACTTTGTTTTATAATATGTAGTGCTGATGTGCAAATAGTGACTCATCTAAAGGTTAGTGCGATTATAGTTTCAGGATTCCTTTTTTATTGCATAAAAAATAAATAAAAATAATAAAATAGATCAATTTATAGGTGTGGCAATATTGTGGCGGTACCTACATCGCCACATTCGAACTACGCATCAAAGACCTGACGTCACACAAAAATCCTGACGTCACAAAAATCCTGCATCGCGCAATTAGAGTTTACCGTGCAGTGAACATATATACAAAAATCCAATATCAATCATTGGGCAGTTGCCCGCCAGACACAACACCCGTCTGGTCGGAGGATCCTCCCTTTTCTATAGTGGATGAGTGAACTTTACACCCTGTTCCTCATACCCCTAAAATATAAAACAAAAAAGTACTTGCGTAGCAAAGTTGCAGTGGTTTACTTCCTAGCCAAGATCCGCCACAAAGGTTTTAATTCATACTTAACAATGGGTACTAGAGCAGTGGTGGCGTAGTGGCAACGGCCGCGACTTACGAATTGTAGGTCGTGTGTTTGAACCCAGGCAGGTTCCAACCTGCGACCTACCCAGCTTTACTTTGTGTAAATTATTTCATCACCACTGCAGCAGCTGCTCTCAAAACGGTGACCAAACCAAAAACGAAAACCCAGATATCCACCAACCCGCACTGGGCCCACGTAGTGGAATATGGCCCACTCCCTCTCACCGAGAGGAGGCCTGTGTCCCAGCAGTGGGATCATTATAGGCTGATTATGTAACGGGGATTAATTCTAAGGCACATTTAAATCAATGTAAATGAGCCCTTACTATCTATAACTTCCTAATGATTACAAATTGATACTCATAGATAAATGCGTAGAATCCATGTAATATATTTCAGACTTGTTATTAATTTAGTAACTTAAGCTGTGTCGGTTAGTTTGCCTAAGTTATAAATGATGGCATTTTATAAAGCCCGACTTAGGTGTAAAATACTGCGCTTAGGAGAATTAGTTGCTCGCTTTATGAACTCATTTATAAAGATCAATCGAGACCTCTAATTAAATGCTCATATCAATCACTTTAATATGTTTTTGAGTATATTAAGTGCGAGTTTTGCATGTAGAGCTCGAATTCGAAATTCATTTTAAAAAGAGCTGGTTGTTCGTAAGCCTTATATCTTACTAGGACACCATGGTGGCGCAATCATTGTCGCGCGATTTCCTAATGGATAACTCAATAATATTTTGCCCGACCCGAACATCGAAAATAGGACCACGTGCTCAGTAGTCGCACTGGCAACCGACCTACTAGACTAACGATACAGTCTCCTAATAATTATGCCAAGATATCTTATCCAGTCTATCTAAAATCGATTAAACGTCAGTTTCATAACGTATCTAATCCAACAAAGCTAATTTGAAGTGTAAACTTGAGAACACGATATTAACGGCTTGTAATAATACTGCCCGTTCAGTTTATATTGAGAGAACGTATTACTTAGGTCAACCAGCTCAACAGAGCCGGTATAATAGCTCAATATCCAATGAAGTTTGACTGCAGCTAAGTAGAAAGGCGGTGCTAGTAAAACCGGGGTGTCGTTTGTAAATTAAGTTAACATAAGTTAATAAATAAAGTGTTCAATATACTGTAAACAAGCTTTTAGGTTCAAAGAGGTTATGAATTTTGAAATTGGCTCTGACGAAGAAACAAAATTTCAGTGAAGATTTTTTTGAATTTGCAATTAAATTGATTAAAATTCTGTTTTTTTTTGAGTTTGACAATCCACCAACTGAATAGGCAGTGTTTTTCTGTCACACATCTCCGTAGTTCATCATCAGATTTGTTACAAAGAAAATAAATAAATAAGTCCTTCAGAGGAACTGCCGCAAAAGTGAAAACTTAAAACTGGTATTAGCGCCATCTGTATTTTAGATTACAGCACTGTGGCGCGTGGTGACGCGAATCCATAAGTTTACCCCCTACCAAAAATCGCATAACGCGCCTAAAGAAGTTTTCACTTCAAAAACGGACCCAAAAAAGTAGTCATAATAATAATTATTATTATTTGTTATATGTTTATATATCTCGGGACCTTGAGGTCCCGGACCTTTGGAAGGCGTGTGACGGGCCGAAGCCAACTCGCAGAGGCCCCTTAGCCAATTTTAAATGGAATGAGGCCCCAACTGACAATAATAATAATAATTATTATTATGGAGAATCTCCATTTTCAGCATTATAATAATGAATGTAAAAAACCGGCGGGCGACATTATGCAATGTAAAAATACTCATGCCGCTGACGCTTTTGGGCCTATAATTACATTCAATGTTCGTTATCGTCCCAAAGTATATTAAAACAAAGAGACTTTAAAAACCCTCTTGAGCACAAAAATTTCGCGACAAAAAAAAAACAAACTACAATAGGTACTTTCTTCGGAACCAGCGTAAACTTCGGTAATACAAACGCAATCTTACTTGTAATCTTCTTTGAAATCGCAATTCCATTTTCGAAAGCTTTATTAAATATTAGGGCATGAGGCGGCGAGTCCGTGATAGCGTATATTGAAACAATGTTTCCGAACGATCTCACGTGTTGAACTCAAGTTGAGTCTCTTATTGCACGACATTGTAAGAGTTAAGGAAACTCGTAATCGGCTTCACTAGAATGAAACTGCTGGTTGCAACTATTACCTACTTCTGAGGTGGTGCAAGTGTAGGGCTGGTGTTATTTGCCTTGTAAGATGTGTTATAATGTAGGATTACCTTGATAAAGAAAGGTTTATATGAAGGGGTTAATTTCTTTTTAGGCATCATTAGAGTGTTTCAAAGATTAGCGTGGGGTAAAATACATGACATTACGCCCAGTGGCGTAGCTACCTTGGGGCTAGCCGGGGCAGTGCCCTGGGGCCCCCAAGCTCAGGGGACCCTCGGAACCAGACCAGCAAACTTCGTATTGAGTTAGCTAAAAATTGTCTCACCTTCGGAATGTCAATAAAATAGTTTGTGACTAACAAGATTTTAAATGATAATGAAAAACGTCAAGTTCTTGATATGGGGCCTTTTTCGAAAGAAGACTACTAGAAAAACAGGTGTTTTTCAAAATATTATTATTTTACAATTTCTAAATATGGACCATTTCATCGTTTTTGGCTGTGTACATGAAACATTAAAAACAATTTTTAAACCGATAAGTCATGTACAATAGGGCCCCCAGTTGTTTTTGCCTCGGGGACTTTGTTTGCCTAGTTACGCCTCTGATTACGCCCAGAAATACCTATGTTTATCATTAAATTATTCAGCGAATATGGTTCCACAATTTGTAAAAAAAGTACTACAGGAGTACTTTTTAGAAAAAGGCTGTCTAAAAGACAGCTGGGATTACGTAAATCGTTGTAGTTGAAATAGTAGAATCGTAAACACCAATATAAGGAATTCTACGTATGAAATCTTCTAAAAGGAAAAATCCCAGGGAAATCTCTATCGTAAAAATAGTGCATAGAAAGTACTTCTGCTGGGGAGTAGTTTTATGTGGTACTAGCTGATGCCCGCGACTTCGCCCGCGTGGATGTCGGTTATACTTAAACCTTACTCGAGAACTACTCTATCCATTGGTGAAAACAGCATGAAAATCGGTGCAGTAGTTTTTGTGTTTATCGCGTACAGGACGACAGACAGACGTGGCGGAGGACTTGGTTTTATAATATGTAAGGATGATAGAAGAACACACTACGAAGTCTATATAAAAACACAGATAAGAATATTGTGATATTGCAGACAATTAACGCCTTTATGTATATTCTACGTAAATACTTTCAAAGACAAAGTCTATAATTAAACATATCAGCGAAAACCTATAGGAAAATCAAAATGGAAGATATTTTCCCATCACGCAGATCCGATCCAGGATACGGCTTTTCATAGCTTGGTGTGGGGTTCCACCATTATGCCAATGATGCGAGCAGCGAATTATGTTATTACTCTGTTTTCTTTATTCAGATATCTCAGTTTTATCGTTGTTTATGGTAATCGACTTCAAGATTTATGCTCTTCCTAACGGCCATTCCATAATGTTCGGTAGAAGTATTGCCTGGATCACTGGGACGGATTTCGAAGAAACTCGCACAGAAATCATGAAGTATTAGGTTCTTGGTAGTACATTATATTTTATTAGTGTTGGTAAACATATATTTTTGTTATGCGGTTGTTTTATGTTTAACTTGGGATGTTGGTTTGATTTAAGAATGTTTTCAGTGTATTTTTATTTTATATTGTTCAGCTGTTGATTTCGTCTCTTTTAAGTTTGAGGAATGCTGTGGAAAGTGATCGTTCCTGGTAAGTACCATACATTCTCTCTCTTTCCACGATCTTCAGGATGTGATGAGATCATCTACTTGTGTCATTTTGTAATCCTTGATTATCACCTTTGTTCACATCCTCTCATTCAGCCCAGATTAATCAACTATCAATTCTGGCCAGTACTGATTGAAAAAATATTCAAAACTGAATTGCAGCAACTACTTGTTGCTGCTTCGTTTAAATTCATGAAAAATCGAACAAGTAACGTAGGAAGATGAAAAATTGGCCAGTTGGGAGCTGAAGTCAATTTTAATGGTAATTGAATCCTATCGCTTATGGCTTGATCCCGCTATAGAGCGGCTTAGCAATACTCTCAATACTATTTTAGCCTGAAAACGACTTTAATAATAAGCGAATATGTCTGTCTGGCAGGTAATAAAATGTACGCAATAGAGGATTGAAATGAACGAAATAACTGTTCTTCCTACATTAAAATGCTTCGGAAATCGGGCTTGACTAAGGATAAGTGATATTTTTTAATATTTTTGTAAGGTAATGGAAACCCTGACTGTATCTAGGAAATCCTCGACGGAAGGGGTCCAATTCAATAGAACATTAAATAAAAACGTTTGGCTCGCTCCCGAGTCCTACCCGCTTTTAGCTTGATATATGCTTTTATGTTTAAATAATTTAAAAAAAACCGGCCAAGTGCGAGTCGGACTCGCGCACGAAGGGTTCCGTACTATTTATCTATAAAAACGGCAAAAAAATCATGCCTGTTGTATGGGAGTCCCCCTTATATATTTATTTTGTTCGGTTTTTTAGTATTTGTTGTTATAGCGGCAACAGAAATACAACATCTGTGAAAATTTCAACTGTCTAACTATCACGGCTCATGAGATATAGCCTGGTGACAAACGGACAGACAGACAAACAGCGGAGTCTTAGTAATAGGGTCTCGTTTTACCCTTTGGGTACGGAACCGTAAAAAATGAAAAGGACTAAAAGAGAAAGCAAATGAACACTCCTTTGGAAATTCTTAAAAAAAAATCTATTCGATAAACAGAAATAGACGTAGCAAATTTATCAAAAACGTCTAAGAAATTATACATTTAATGAGTCAAAGATTTCGCAACGGTTTACACAGGTGTCACGATCTTTTTGAACTTCGATTTTCAATGACGTAGGTTACGAACAGTCCTTTATAAATCCAGCTTCGCTATGCCTTCAGAAATATAAATTTTGATAATTATTCTATTCATTTGAAGAGGAATCTAGTTAAATAAATATCTTTAGATTTATTAAGGAGTATCACAATAATTATAAGGGTTGCGTAATGTCTTTCGCCACCTGAGCGTCAAATCTAATTTAATTAGCGGCTCCAAATCCTAATGATGACAGTATAATATTTGCGATTCCGCTTAACGCTTAATAACGTTGTAAACATTAATAATTTCTATGTTAAATCCGCATTTCACGATAATTTGATTTAGTTTTAACCGCTAAACATAAAACAATTTCAACTGTCTGCCTATTTGTGGAAAAGGAATGGATATATTTTATTAGTTTTTGTTTGTTTTACCTCGAAGTTAGAGTTAGTTTTAGTTACTTAAATATCTACAATATATTTCTAAAATTATTTTAGTTATTTTCATTGTGAAGGCACATAATGGTATCTAGAATTAATTGCATTGCAGAAATCATTGAATGAATGAATATTTATATTTTTCAAAAGCATTTATAGGTATTTAGATGTTCCATGACACAATATACA
The DNA here is from genome assembly GCA_949152455.1 of Lithophane leautieri. Classification (NCBI taxonomy): domain Eukaryota; kingdom Metazoa; phylum Arthropoda; class Insecta; order Lepidoptera; family Noctuidae; genus Lithophane; species Lithophane leautieri. The sequence continues at coordinate 8,671,250 of OX424467.1, forward strand.
TAATTATCCACTTCAATTCTCTATTCATTGATGGCCAATTAGGGAATATAAAATCATAAGCATTACTTTTGAGGGCTAAAAAAGGTTGTATTAAGCATTCTATACCTTTTGCTCAGTCATACTGCCTATTGTGTTATTTTTAGAAGAGTTTTCTCTAATAAGATTGCGTCCCATTTACCTTTTCTCATCGAAATGTACAATAAGTCTGAATGGGTTCTCTATTAATCAAATTGAAGACTTATACGACCTAATAGTTTTACTTAGATGTATTACCGTATGTGTACCGTATTACGGCCACGGCGGCCAATCTCAACAGAGACTAGCCTACGGCGCGGGAGATATAGTGCACAAGCGTGTGCGCATACACTAGTGCATCACTCACTCTTCATTCCCTACCTACCCCACCTACCCTACCCACCCTACCTACCCTACCTACCCTACCTACCCTACCTACCCTACCTACCCTACCTACCCTACCTACCCTACCTACCCTACCTACCCTACCTACCCTACCTACCCTACCTACCCTACCTACCCTACCTACCCTACCTACCCTACCTACCCTACCTACCCTACCTACCCTACCTACCCTACCTACCCTACCTACCCTACCTACCCTACCTACCCTACCTACCCTACCTACCCTACCTACCCTACCTACCCTACCTACCCTACCTACCCTACCTACCCTACCTACCCTACCTACCCTACCTACCCTACCTACCCTACCTACCCTACCTACCCTACCTACCCTACCTACCCTACCTACCCTACCTACCCTACCTACCCTACCTACCCTACCTACCCTACCTACCCTACCTACCCTACCTACCCTACCCTACCTACCCTACCTACCCTACCTACCCTACCTACCCTACCTACCCTACCTACCCTACCTACCCTACCTACCCTACCTACCCTACCTACCCTACCTACCCTACCTACCCTACCTACCCTACCTACCCTACCTACCCTACCTACCCTACCTACCCTACCTACCCTACCTACCCTACCTACCCTACCTACCCTACCTACCCTACCTACCCTACCTACCCTACCTACCCTACCTACCCTACCTACCCTACCTACCCTACCTACCCTACCTACCCTACCTACCCTACCTACCCTACCTACCCTACCTACCCTACCTACCCTACCTACCCTACCTACCCTACCTACCCTACCTACCCTACCTACCCTACCTACCCTACCTACCCTACCTACCCTACCTACCCTACCTACCCTACCTACCCTACCTACCCTACCTACCCTACCTACCCTACCTACCCTACCTACCCTACCTACCCTACCTACCCTACCTACCCTACCTACCCTACCTACCCTACCTACCCTACCTACCCTACCTACCCTACCTACCCTACCTACCCTACCTACCCTACCTACCCTACCTACCCTACCTACCCTACCTACCCTACCTACCCTACCTACCCTACCTACCCTACCTACCCTACCTACCCTACCTACCCTACCTACCCTACCTACCCTACCTACCCTACCTACCCTACCTACCCTACCTACCCTACCTACCCTACCTACCCTACCTACCCTACCTACCCTACCTACCCTACCTACCCTACCTACCCTACCTACCCTACCTACCCTACCTACCCTACCTACCCTACCTACCCTACCTACCCTACCTACCCTACCTACCCTACCTACCCTACCTACCCTACCTACCCTACCTACCCTACCTACCCTACCTACCCTACCTACCCTACCTACCCTACCTACCCTACCTACCCTACCTACCCTACCTACCCTACCTACCCTACCTACCCTACCTACCCTACCTACCCTACCTACCCTACCTACCCTACCTACCCTACCTACCCTACCTACCCTACCTACCCTACCTACCCTACCTACCCTACCTACCCTACCTACCCTACCTACCCTATCTACCTACCTACCCTACCTACCCAGGTAGGGTAGGTACCCTACCTGAGTAGGTAGGGTAGGTAAGCAGGGTAGGTAGGGTAGGGTAGGTAGGGTAGGGTGGTTTTCAGCCAAATCGGTTCAGTAGTTTCGGAGCCTATTCAATGCAAACAAACAAACAATCAAATCTTTCCTCTCTATAATATTATTATTAGTATAGATAAATCATAATTCGTACATTTGCGAAGGAATACAATAATGTTAATTAGAGCTTGTGTCAAATCCTGATAGTTGATCGAAATGTGTATCGTATTTTGTATTTGGTAATTTTAAAGCTTTTGTGATAATTACGAATTATGTAATGTATGTTGTGTAATTAGTTAACAGATTTTATTGTGTTGTGTTTAGGAATATTTTGTGTTGCATGTTAACTTTAACTTTTGGGTTTTCCGCTTTGATTCATAGTGTTCGGCAACTATCCGCCGTTTGGTAAAGCGAAGGCTAGCTTCAAAGTTTTCCAAGAATGCAATATGGCTTTGATTGGCACAGGCACACAAAAAATAGGCAGTCATTTGGACTGTCGAAAGAAGGGAAAATTTAAAACTGGTATTAGCGCCATCTATATTCTATAGTGGAGCACTATGGCACGAGTTATCGGTGACGCGAATCTCTATGTTTAGCCCTTACCAAAAATCGTTCAACGCGTCTACAGAAATTTTCAATTCAACAATATCACTGTAATTAAAAAAATGTAAGTAACAAAAACTAAAACCCAACTATGATTAAAAAAATATAAACAAGACACCACAGACAGACAAACTATAAATCCGGAGTCACACGTGTTAGGGCATAAATCGAACAGATTACGTGTGATTCCGGGTTTTTAATTTGTCTGTCTCTGGCGGCTTGTTTGTTGTTGCCAACGATACCTCATTTGTCAAATTGTGATAAGTGGTTTAGAAGATAGGAGGGAACAGATGAACATACATACATACATACATACCGGTCGAAATCATAACCCTCCTTTTTTCTTCGCCGAAGTCGGATAAAAATTAACCGGTAAAATTACGTTTTTTTTTTATGCGGCAATCTTTCCGCCAATTATGATTCTGATATGAAATGAATTGAGTATGATTCAGCTAATATGTTAAGAATATTAGAGGAATTGCTAATGATCTGCTGGGAATTGGGAAATGAGTCGCTTTTAGAGGAATTGCTCAATGTGGCCATTATAGCCCCTCAGTACAGTGGCTAAGCGATTGGTTTGCCGCATATCAGGTTCATTAACGTAACAAGTATTTAGACATGGCCTTCCATAGGTACTTCGTTGTTCAGTTCAGCTTTGGGAGATTTTTTCCCACATACTTAATCATGGTCTAGATCGGAGGTTCCCGAACTTTTTTCTCTCATAAACCACTTTCAAAATTTGTCTGATATCGATGGACCCCTGTTGCTACATTTCCACAACACTCCCAAAAAATTTTTTCAAGCTTCTCGTCCAATAGTAAAAGAGAAACCAGATACATTTTCGTGGACCCCCATTTACAAATTGTGAACCCTTATTTTTTTTCACGCCAACGTTAACCCCCGTCGAGTCTTCCGTGGAACCCTGGGGGTCTGGGGGTCCACCTGGAACACTTTGGGAATCACTGGTCTAGATATGAAATACTAGTGTCTAAAAAACGGTATAGCAATTTATAACAGTTTTAACTTCTATTTTGTGTCCATTTTACTATAAAAAAATGCTGCAGTTTTTACATTCTGATGCAGTACCACATGTCACAAATTTACTGAAACAAAAAACGGCGAGCTGAAGCCAGCTGCCCAGTTTAAATGTATATGAAAATCTGGAGAGTTTTCCTAGGAAATATAATATTTTTACCTACTATAGCTTAATCTCTTGTTAAGTTTAATTCTTAGAAGTGAAATGTAATATCATGTTTGTTCTGAAGGTTCGGAAACAATTCCTCCTTGAAGTACTTACTTACTTGAGTACTTTGAGTAGGTGGGTGTTTCTCCGTTTTGGCAAATAATCACTTTCCGGAGTCATAATTATGTTTTTTTCTGAAAACAATTAAAGACTGAGACTGTTCTGGTAAAAAGTTCTCATGGGGTGAACTTGAAGTCGCATTATCCTTACTAATATTTCTTACTAATATTATAAATGCGAAAGTAACTATGTCTGTCTGTCACGCTTTCACGCCAAAATTACTGAACCGATTTAAATGTTTGGTACACAGATAGTCTAGAGCCTGAGAAAGGACGTAGGTACGCTACTTTTTATCGACATACCACGCGAGCGAAGCCGCTTGCGGAAGCTAGTTCATTATATGCATCCACTTCTCGAAAACAAAGAAATCTAACAAAACATCACGTAAAATGCATTCACCTCCGTTTCGAAATACCACCACTCACAGTTTTGGTTGCGTAATTAATATACAAGCGACAAAACATTAAATACAAGTGTATATTTATAAAAAAAAACATATTTTTGTTCAACTTAAAATCTTGTCATGAATAAAACTTCATTATTTGCATCAATGTTTGCGAGTAGTGTATCTTTCGTCGTTAAACACGAAGGCAGTATGTAATGCAACCCACCTCTTCCACGCCACATTCAACAGTCATGCCCGGTACGTTGAAGGGAGTAGAAGCCCTGGTTTTTGCTAAAGTAAGTCATAATTTCTAGTTCTTCGAAAGGAAAATGGGCCATTCTGCCCTGAAGCCACAGTGGAAAGATCTCATCAAGGAGAATATTTCTTATTATGATGACTGATTGTTAGTACGTAATATTTCGCTAACGCATGCGTCAATTTGACGCAGATTATCTTTCTACGAGCGATTCTGATAGTAATAAAAAGTTAAGGTATGTTATACTAAAGAAAATGTATATTTTTTACATTGAAATAGAGCTGATTATGAAAAAAAAAATCTGTTTGTAATTCGGTGTAACATAGCGTCATTATAATCACCGACACTTCGTGCTAAAAGTCAGTATCCTCAATATGTAAATTTCTTGAAATCTTAATATCTCCTAAAATATAAGGACTTTTTTTGTGCCGCTGACATTATTTTGTTGAGAATAGTGCGTACAATTCACCTAGCTGTAAAAAAACAACACTCAGGTTTTTTTTTAAAACACACGAAAACCATCAAGAATAAATTTTTTTTAAGAATTGCCCTTGTACTTGAAGCATTTTGAAACTTGGCACCTACCTTTTTATAAACAACTTGAAACTTAAAGGATTAAGGATATTCGTTGATATTACCTGGTGGGCGTCTATGATTTCAAACATAACATTACGCTGATATTCTCTGATGGGGTTGACAGAGCTGAATACTAGGTACAAGAACTTTTCACCGAAGCGTCAACAACATTTAATTTACTCGGAAATATATTTTACTGAGGAATTGGGGTATCTTTAAATATTGATAAGACCACTTATTGGTGTTGATTTTCATTAAATTATACCTCTAGTCTAGAGAGAACAGTTTGTTAAAAGAATACACAGATTGAAATCTCTGTTTGCCAATAAGGAGATTCATTCTGAATTAGAAGGCGCGACATACCAGACCAGATTTATTTGTATCAAATAATGTCGCGTCGAGAAACATCTGTTGTAAAGTCAGAAATACTATAGTTACCTACATTTTCTTCTCTACCTGTGGGTAGGTAATAGGTCAATGTGTCCGAAATGTCGTATCTGTACATTGATGCATTGTTTGAGAAATCACTTTCAGGAGGATACGTTGGGACCAAACAAAACTGCATTATTGATTTTAGTCTTGATATCCTTTAGAAATAAGTGAACAATATCCTAAATAGGTCAGTAAGTAATTCTTGATTCATGAATATCTAGGTACCTACATATTCTATTTATGCTTCAGTTTTTTAGGCTAGAGTTTATGTATATGTGTATTCTATTTATTACGTTCCAAAGAACCGTTGTTTTAGTAGGATCAACCAAAACTCTAGTTTTTTTTTAACATAGTGTAGTACATAATATGTAGATAAAAAAACAAAGCTTTCCTTTTTAACCCCCGACGGAAAAGAGGGTAGTTATAAGTTTAACGTGTGTATCTGTGTGTCAGTCTGCGCCATCGTAGCTGCCAAACGGCTGAAACGATTTTGATTTTATTGGTTTTGTTTGAAAGGTGACTTGATCGAGTTTGTTCTTAGCAATATTTTTTTTTTTATCGTTTATTAGATGCTTTGTATTTGTAGGGGGTTTAAAAAAAAAATTAAGGGTACATGTTATAGTTTCCCTTTGAAAACTCATGTCTAGTACTGGTCCTAATTTGGTATCAGGACAAACAGTGAGTAATAGCTTTTTAAAGTCATTCCTAAAGTAACCAAGCTTTTCTGCATGAGTATGGACTATACCTACCTATGACTAGCAGTGAAACACGGAAAATCACACTACATATTGGTAGCCGTTAGATGCAATAAAATTAACATCACATTTCAGCTTATAAATAAAACATGGAATGCAACTCATATATTATATAATACTGCGTTAGCAAATATTTGACCAACATTTGGTAAGCGACTGACAAAAAATGTGTGTAGTAGTAATCACCCACATGTTTTTAGGACTTCGTTGGCCCAACCTGTTCGCAGTATTCATCGAGCTTTGGTCTGGTTGGCGTCAAATGTCACACATACGTTTTGGTTGCGAACAAGGATCGTTCCGAGTCCCGTGTGACTGGCGCCGATGGTCGTTCTTTAGTTAAGCGGACAGTTGAGAACCGCCTGATGAATGGCTTTCATGGCGTGTGAGGTTGAATGTAGGCTAAAGTTTAAACCAGTCTCACGCTATTGTTCAAATTCTAGGGATTTGGTCTTCAATTTTGTAAAATAACTTTACAAAATACGGAATAACAGTCTGAAACTTTGCCATAGTAGAGAAGTCATTTCAAAAGTTTCTATAAAATAAAATACACCCGACAATACTAAATAAAAATCACATTAAAGCCCTCAACCTGCAGTTAATACAAAAATGTTTTTATTCCCTGCCAAACTCAATTGTGAAAAGATTTTATTTACAAATCGTCAAAATTCAGATTATGTTGCTCATCAGTCCTATCCTTTAAATGGGGAGAGGTGTGGGGGCGTGAAACTGGCTAATGAAGTATTTGAAGCCTCCCTCTGAAGCGCTGTGATTGGTGATGGAATACTAAGCATGGTCCGATGAATAGCTTCACGTAATTCCTTCTGATTATATGCCGAAAAATGTGAATATTTTTTCCTCTATTACATTTTCGCTGCGGAATTTTTCACGGTAATTTGTTCTGTTATGTTTTTGAGCGAGTTTGAGTATGATTATTAGTTTTTATTTTTAAGGAGCTTGTTGTAATTTGCGTTAAATAAATTGGTGGCAATTTTGAAATTTTAGCGTAGCTTATGTTATGGATTACATTAATTGAACCCATCGTTGTTAATTAATTAAGGTAATACTGTTGTTAAATTAAACTCTTTTGGAGAGTGCCAAAAAGTATGGTAGTAGGTACCTAGTATTCTGATGGCTAATCTTGTACGAGAAAAACCCATCTCAAATACTACGTTTACATCTACACTTATTCCCAGATATTCTCAAAAATGTAAAGGAGCCACAACATTCACGAGAAATATTTTATATTCCAGAATTTTTTACTTCACTGAAATCCATCCGAGGATTTGAAGTAAGTAGCGAATAAATGCGAACTCAGCAGCTGCCATATCTAGTGCATAACATAGTTTGAAATTCTTGTATGGTGAAGTTACCGTTCATGATTTCCCTCAGCTGGGGAACTTCGTGCCTTCCGGTAAGTTGAGCAGTAAATCAATTCTTTGTACTTACGTATTACTATAACGTAAGTATTACTTGCTTTAAATGTTTGAGGGGAAAATATTTAGGTACCTAGCGTATTAGAAAACAAAATATGGTATTCTTGGCTTTTCTTTTAATTATGTTCTGGAGCCTTGTTGAGTCGGTAGGTTACAAAAAAAGTTAAGTAGGTATGATAAGTTCAGTGAAAGTGCTCATACAATCCTATTAAAAACTTGCCAAATAATTGCAAAATTATTTCATATTTGGTAAATGATACTGAATTACGTGTGTAATTTGTGTATGTGCACTTAATATAAACGGTTTTATGTAGATTTTGACACATGTTTACGCACGAATTAGTAGGTAGATTGAGTTCTAAAATGTTTCAAATATGTAGGTACGTTGTTTTGGTTATTTACCATTATTTTGATAGGTAGTGAAAACACAAAGAGTTTTTTAAACTGTAGCCAAATTAATTACTACAAAATAATTTGTTTCGAATTTCTATAACTCCTTTTTAAAATAACGTCTCTTGAAAATTACTCACTATAAAGGCTCTTACATACTGGGGCGATTCGTTGCGGGACGCGAATTTTAACAAAACAATTTCTCACGGCGAACAATGCGGTGCCGTCGCGTCGCGCGACGAATCGCCCCGGTATGTAAGAGCCTTAAAGTTTTCATGTTATTTAAAAAAAAAACGCCTTTACGTAAGTGCGAAAAGAAAAAAAGTTTTGTTTCTTCCTTTTTCTCAAGCGCCACACTAATATCGAGAAATACTTAGAGGCTTTTAGTAAAATCACTTTTTGTATCCGCGTAGACAATATACCCTGTATTTAACACCTGGCCACTAGAGACTTTCTCCTAAAGATACCGTTGAGAAATCACAGTAAATGTGATTACACGAGATAAGTAAATAACTAACGTTCTATATTAGGTGTTTGGAAAACAGAAGAAACATTCTTTATTTTTTATCTGCTAGAGACGGTGTACTTTGAGTTATATATTTAGTGTTCTGTACCAAAATTGGCACAAATAATTATTTATAATGTTTTTTGGAAAACAGAAAATCCATTATTTATTTTTTATCCGCAACAGACGGTGTACTTGCTTTGAATTATATATTTAGTGTTCCGTACCAAAGTTGCACAGAATTATTTATTTATCCTTCAAGAAAGCTAACATTCTAATATCTATAAATAAATATATGAACAATTAGCGCTTACAATTGCCATTTACAAGCTTCCACAAATTAAAATCGTATAAGTAATAAATAAAATAAAATCTTCTTATACAAACAAAACAAAACAAATTCTACTTCAAAACATATTATTAATGGTTACTTAAATCAACTACAATACCCATGCTCACTATGCTCAGCTACTTTAATCATTAACTCTTTATTACCTAGATACATAATTATCGGATAATTAGCTTTGCTTTTACATCACAGAATATTTTATTCACCGTTATGTTTATAGAGTGTAAAAAGAACCACCATATAGCCGTCAACTAAGCATTCTGTAGGTACATCAATTTCAGTAACATTGCACAAAAATAATTGCGGGTTTTATTTTTGGTGTGAATATCGCTGTTTACGGTAGTGCGCAACGTAACGCACGCAAAACATTGTGTTTATGGATGCATGCAACGATTCAGGGTTCGTAGGGATGTTTAAAATTAAGTTATAGCTTCTAAAACTTGCTTTCTTTAATTAAAAAAAAACGTCTAAAAACGTTGGAAATTTGACCTTCAATATCTTCGTAACCAGAAGGTTCCTAGGCATGGTCGAGAACAAAAAAATCATCACAATGATGGGAATAACAAGTGACATTAGCCTTCGTTAAGCATCATTTTACACCCGTTATTTCTCAGGAGCTGAGACCTGAATATATTACAATCACAAAGATAAACCGAGCGATTACGCGGACGCGCACGAGTTCGTAAGTAATAAAACTTCAAACACTCGCAGTGCGAACTGCACTAATTTCCTTAAATTCAAGTTGTGATAAGTTAAAAACGAACTGACGCCATGACGTGTAATTGAAAATACGAGGATATTTGTTCAGAATTTATTATAGTTACTGCAAACATACGAACGTGTTAAGCTTCACAACTAGGCTATAAATATCAGCGAGGTCTGAGTTATAGCTTTAGTTCAACACACAGATTTGTTCCGTGTATTTCGACCACAATACACCTATTTAAGCTTCGGTCCCAACCATTATCGATCAATTGGCAGTCGCCACTAGTTTGTTTGCCGTTCTTTGCCAGTTTTCAGGAGGAACTGTTACAGGTTGTTCGGAAGTAGGTATACGACTTTTCTGCTTACTTTGAGGTTTCCCAAGACATTCTGTCTTACGGAAAGTAATCTGTTGAGCATGCGGAAAATTCATGAGAATATTTTGCAGTTATTCTAGCTTGTTTTAATAAAATAATAAAAATCAACATTTTACTTATATTTTTAGTAACTAGGTATAGGCACAATTTTATATTATATTTTTTGTGGAAATAGAATAAATCAATAATTGTAAGTATAAATATTAAAATCAAATGATACCAGGCTTTCCTGCTCAAATGTAAATGGAATAAAATCCGTTGCTAAATTAAACCAATAGCTGCACAGTTGGAATTCAATTTGAAACAAAGATTGAGTGCAAACAGACTGATGAACGCCAGTGATCAAAATACACTTTTATGAAATAAATGCATAGTCAAATAAAAACACGGATCATCTAGTAGAGCGATCGAGAAATTGATTGGTGTTTTCACGAAACAAAAGTTTTTGAGCGAGCTATTATAAAGTTACCGTTATGTCAATGAAAAATTCAGATTTTGAATAGTGAGAGAAATCTCACTCTGAATATTTTTAATTGGTTTGCATCATGTTCAGATATTCAAAGATGTGCAACGATCCTAGAAATCCTTAGTTCAGTGTTATTTCCATAATTGCCTCGATACGACTCGTTAAAAAGCAAATGTGGAGTTCTAAGTGCGCGCTAACTCGCTCAACGATATGCAAAGGATTACAGAGACAGCGAAGCGGGTCCATTTAAACGTAATACATAATGACATAGTCAGCATTTGCAGAAAGCCATTTCACACAAAACGCGAAACATTATTTCGCATATAATTTTTTGCTATTGCGCTCGTTCCATAATTGTTTCAATTGCTTAGGGCTATAGTTACTCTCGTCCCAACCTACGATATTCATAACATAAGTAGGTAGGTACTAGGTATAAATGAAATAGCAGCTGCTTCACCCCGATACGCATTAACATAATGAACACTTGGCCCATAATTTTCGAGGATTCTGTAAAAAAATCATCTCGCTATGCGAAAAGTTTGGAGGGCAAGTACCCTAAGAAATTTCTCTCACCCCAAAAGTTAACACGTAAAGTTGTTCATCAACGACTGGAATCATTTTATTCATTTACGGCGTATTTTATTTTTTAACATAAAAAGCGGCCTACAAAATGCCAGATGGATAACAAGGCGGAAGTTCTTTTAGATATTGTGTAGGATGGTGCTTATAATTTCCTGTGCGGCGTTTCCTAGTCTTTTCAGCTAATAGTCTTTTCACTTTTTTCCTCTTTGAGCATCACTTGATTGTAAGGTTCTTACATTTAGTTAAAAATATATTCAGCGAGGGCCGGGTTCTCATAAAATTCAGCTAATAAAGAGAGGTGGAACAAGTGAACTTCTACAAAGAAAACTTAGTTGGTCAAGATTCTACTTAACATTTTCTTTGGATGGATAAAGGGAAACTTCTCATTTGTTTGTTTTTTGTCTGCTGTCAGAGGCCAGTCTTGAGGAAATTAATAAAGTAACCAAATTTTTTATTACATGTATTTATAATTAATTTAGAGATTTATGCTATCTTGTTGTATGTTCACAATGTTACGTGTTGTAAGTAGTTTCATAATAATTTAGATAAAGCCCATTTTCCAGAAGTTAGTTTCAGCGAACAAGGTACAAATCCAATAGGGTTATCTGAAAACTTAATAATTCACTGTGCGCATCTAAGTATTTTATCGTATAAGGGTTTCATGCAACCAATTACTGTTATTTAGTATTAATATAATAATACTGCTAACTTTTACTCTCCGCCAATATTACGGCTCAGAAGGGAATGTCATATTTGAGCGAAAATTGCACTTTAAAATTTTTATGGTTTTCGGTCTACGGGCCGTAAACAGTGACTCATTTTAATAAAATAACAGGAATTTCATAATTGAATCATTAATTACATTAATATGAAAGAATTTTGTGAATACATAGTGTGTTGACAAAAATGATTTTTATTTGTAAGTCTTTTGAGGACTGAATCAAGTGTTGACCTCGTAATTGCTTTACCACTTTTAACAACAATTCCCAGTAAATTGAAACTATCTAACTGTCACTTAGGGAGGATTTCACCAATAAAACTGAACGCAATTAGCACATCTAAACCGCGTTTAAGAGCTGTCAGTGCTATCATTGTTTCGGAATATTGATAATGACTTCATCTGCGACATGTAGCACACGCTTCAGTTATCCGGAATGTATAGTTCGCTCTTTGCCAGTCACTAGTCACCTACTGTATTTCCTGCTGGGGCGGAGCTGCTAAGACAGTGATGAAGCCTATAGAGATCGCTCACAGAGCCATACTTAAAGTTGCCACCTTTCGCCCGATCTTATTTCCAACGAGCGAACTTTATAAATCCTGGAACGTTTTAAATGTTCGACAACAGTACATTTTACATATAGTTTTACTCCAACACTCCAGAACACCATACAGACATATCTCTAAATGTCGGAAAGACTTAATCTGTACAGTTCCACCCCCACGTACCTCCTTCTTAAAACGATTCTCCCTATATCTTGCTCCATCTCTCTATAATAAAATTAATGCAAAATGCCCAATCTTTAAACTTCCATTCTACAATTGTAAAAAAAATGTACGGACACTCCTTCTGGACCTCAATTATGATGACACTGAATTATTACTCACAAAGTAATCATGTTAACACACACAAATACTCACGCACACACCACATATACACACATGCACACTCAACACAATGCACCTTCACAGACCTATACATATATACCCACACACTCTTGATAATATGTCTTGTAATTAATATTAATAATAATAACTTGATATAATTTTGAAAATGAATTTCATATTGTTTGATTTTAATTTTGATTTCAAATCTAATTTTGTTATATTTTGGTTTGATTTTAATTTGGTTTTGATTCTATTTTGATTTTGTTTTAATTTTTATTGTGAATTTGTACGTGTTCATGATTTTAATTTTGGTTGAATTTTTTGTCTTTTATCACGTTTATTTATTGTTGCTGTAAATTGTTGTTTACATAAGTAATGAAACCTACTTATCTGTTATATATAGATAACTATTGTACACTTATAGTAACTGCACTTATATCCAGATTTGATGCTGTTTCAAACCTTAAATTTCAAACACATAATATTTATGTAATAATCCGCTTATCAGGGGACCGGCACTGTCTCTCCTTAACACAGGCTAAATTCTAGCCTATTTAGGAGAACAGTACTTCACCCATGTTTATTGTATAGTTGTACCAAAAAAATTACATATATGCAACATTTGTAAACTTTGCAATCCCATTTTGAAATAAAATTTATGATTTATGATTTGTGATCTGAACGCAGTTTTTATGTGCTGATCACGTTCAGTTTCATTGGTGAAATTAGCACTAAGACAAACAGACCTCGCCGTTTTAAAACTTGTAAGTGACATTCAACCTGGGTGATAAAAAAAATTCAAGGTAGACTAAATAAATGATAAATACACGTTGGGCGAGCCCGTCGGCCAACTTATGTATACTGGGCCTTTTTGCGTGATTTACCGTTCAATTTACGTGTAATTAGCGTTGATCGCTCAACGTGTAATGAAACTATTATATAACTTTTATTATTATGAAAGTACCATGCCGACTATAGTTTCAATTGTTATACTTACCTTAAAAATAATTTAACATGTCATCATTGCTATTAATTTTATATTAATTCACTCGTGTTATAATAATGTTGCACGCCCAATATAACGTAGAATGTACAAGGATCACCCATAATTCTGACATCTTATTTACTGTACCTGCAATCTATGCAAAAAACTATTTATTTTACTTTAAAATCTTGGCAAAAAAGTTTGCACTCGTGTAAACACACCTATATTATACTTCTCTATACCAACTAACATTATAGAAATACCTACAAAATAAATGTCCTCTCTATAGAGTTCGCATAATCCAGAATCACCTCACAATGACTACCTAGATTAGGGCAAACATCCAGATTGTCCCATCTACTCCACATATATAGCCATTAACCGAACAGTAAATTGAATTACCGTACGTAAACACAGAATTAGGTCGTTTCAACTAATTATATAATATAATCAGTTCATGAGCTGCCCTTCCACACATCTTGTGCACTCGAAGCCGCAATTTCACCGTGGTTTACCTCTGACACGCGCTGTTTACGTCTAAATTTCAAAACTAAATTTTGAGCTAATTAGAAATTATGTTTGGGAGAGAATTTTCTGTTTGTTATTGGTCGGTTCAGTGATGATATTTGGAGTAACATTTTGAACAGCTGCTATTTAATGTTTTAGGAACTAAGATCTACAGGGTCAAAATTATCTAGCGAAAACTAGCGCCCAAGAAAGAGTAACAACAGACAAAAAAAAAAACGCAGTTATGGGGACTGCCGACAGAAGTGAAAACTTAAAACTGGTATTAGCGCCATCTATATTCTATAGTAGTGCACTACGGCACGAGTATGTCGCTTTCCGCAGACGTGATGGGGATCGATATCTAAACATGATGACTATGCAATGTAGTTATTTCCCATTTCATTCTTAGTTTTTGAAGTGAAAACTTATGTAGGCGCGTTGAGTAATTTTGGTAGAGGATAAGTTTATGGATTCGCGTCACCGATATGCTCGTGATGTAGTGCTCTACTATAGAATATAGATTGCGCTAATACCAGTTTTAAGTTTTCACTTTTGTCAGCAGTCCCCATGGCTGCCTATTTTTTTTACCCAACTACGGCGAAGAAAAAAGGAGGGTTATGATTTTGACCGGTATGTATGTATGTATGTATGTATGTTCATCTGTTCCCTCATATCTTCTAAACGACTCATCACAATTTGACAAATGAGGTATCGTTGGACGCGTCTTGATCGTCCGCTGGTTATATAGGATAAGTGACATCACATTAAATTAAAAATGGCGGCCTCTAGAGGACATAAAGTAATGAACTAAAAAAAAAAATTTTTTAATCATGCCCTGTTGGGTATCAAATGAAAGAGCTTAATTAGCACATTTCAAAAATATATATATTATAACCCAAAAAGAATTAAAAAAAATTAAAGTAATAAAAACTAAAACCCAACTATGCCTAAAAAGGTATAAACAAGACACCACAGACAGACAAATTAAAAATCAGGAGTCACACGTAATCTGTTCGATTTATGCCCTAACACGTCTGACTCCGGATTTTTAATTTGTCTGTCTGTGGTGTCTTGTTTATACCTTTTTAGGCGTAGTTGGGGTTTTTTTTTTAATGTCTATTCTTTCACATTCTTGGTCGAATACCTTTCATTATACAAGTTGTCTCCATCTTTCCCGAATCTTTACATATTACAAATTAAAGTCGCTTTTCGTGATTGTCTGTATGTCCGCGTTGTTCTTCTAAACCACGCAACAGATTTTGATGAGGTTTTCACCATCGTTTAAAGAATTTATTCCGGAAGGTTTATGTGTATAATATGTTACTATTAATGTTACATATGACTAAGAAATCTCGATGTTTTGTCAAGTCGTAAAAACCGTCCGAAGAAGGAGCGGGCCGCTAGTTATGTAGGTAATAATTTAAGTAATTACAGACGAACAAGTTGACTTTTCAAAGACAATGTGGTAGTTCTTGCAAGTGAAACTATTCCGTTTCCTGTAGCTCTTCGCAGCAGAATCAATATTGAACGGGAAGCAGTTTCTGACTATTAAGTGTTTGCAGTAACTTGCTCTAACAATAGTTTGGATTGACTATTTGGAAGCGATCGGGAATAGATCATTATGTGTTCTGTGATGAACGTCCGTCCTGTTTAGGTAAGAGCACTTTACTCAGCTGATATGATAGCACAGCACCCTAATTGCGTAATACACGATCGGTCAGAATTGGAATCGGTTTGAAAAAAAAAGTCTAATCCAGTGCTGCATAAGTTGGAAAAAAAATCTGCTCAACAACGTAACTCACGAACTTATGAAGTAATGGATTAGACATTTGTCTCGAACCGTTTCCAATTCTGATTGACCGTGTATTAGGTAAGCAACTAGGGTGCTGGTTAACTTGATCGCTCCGAATAGGCTTCTTCATAAAGGCGTGACGCGTCTTCACGATACGTCCTTAGTCGATTTTCGACATGATTGTCTTTCCGTAAACTTCGTAACTAAAATAAACAGCGATTGTCGATCCAATTGATATTAGTATAGCACAAAAGTCAAAAGCTGACGATCTTGGCGCCATCCCCTAGACGCTATCCCTGGGAATTAAAAAGTTCTGGTCTTTGCTTATTAAAACTGTACTTTTCAGCACCTGTAAGGGCAAGTTCATTGCTCTATTTATAACAGTGTACGATCGTGATAACAAATCTTAAAGTTAAATCTCCGAAAACTGAATACCAAAGATGGAGAGGTTTATTTTCACCCAGGGACCGTGCCACCAATATTCATGTTTAAAATAATTACATAAATTCTAAAACAGCTCTTTAGAGGATTCTGTTGGAGGCGCTAATGAATTATGCGATCAAGATAAATTAGTTTTGATGTAATACGAATCTTAGTAGGTAGAGCAAGAAGAGGGTTTAATTAAATATGATAATAGGTTGAATACCCGCTCGTTGTGCACGATCCAAGAAATTCCTATGCGTACGTTCAATGAACATTTTAAAAGGAAATTTAGTTTTCATGGACCTATTTCGAATGTTGTCTCATTTGTTTCACATTCTTTTGTTTTTGCCCTTTCAGCCGATGTTGGATATTCGGAAAGGGGAAGGTTTTGAATTCGTAATAGGACCCCTTTGGAAGTCTCCTAAGTACATAATAAAGATTATGTGTATCCGTTTCTAGGAACATCTTGTACGTTAGTATGTGGTGAGAGGATTTCTTGGTATAGAACTGATTCCGTTGTTTAGCTCCTTTATGTTGTAGGTTTCTATGTGTATCTTCGTTTGATGTTTGTAGAAGTAGCGCTTCTTGTTAGTTTACTAAGAAATCTGATATTGAGACTCCTTGAAGCAGTGGTGATGTATAGAAGAAAGGTGTTCAGTTACAAACAAGTGTGCCAAACGCTAGTACAGAAGAGTATCGTTACGAAAATCATTTACGGCCCATTTTACCAATAAAACTGAGTGTCAAAATTATTGTGAAATATTGACACTGACAACTCTTGAACGCGATTTAGAATAGCTGATGGCGTTTAGTTTTTGTTCAGTGGCGTGAAGACGCTTGATAAAGATTTGATTTATTGATCACTAAATAAGAACCTAACCCAAATTATTTTATTCACAACTACGAGTAGCTTCCGCCCGCGGCTTCGCCCGCGTGGTATGTCGATAAAAAGTATGTCCTTTCTCAGGCTCTAGACTATCTGTGTACCAAATTTCATTTAAATCGGTTCAGTAGTTTTAGCGTGAAAGCGCGACAGACAGACAGACAAAATTACTTTCGCATTTGTAATATTAGTAAGGGTATAGAAGTTTCTCTAATTTCCTTCACCTTCGTAGTTTACCAGAGAGAAATGAGATATAGTTTTAACCATGTACCAAACCATGCCAATCTCGAAATTCAAACCGAGACTAACTCGACGTAACCCTCAACATAGTTGTAAATATCGCCCGCTTAATTAAGCCAACAAACGTCTGGTAGTGTGGAGAGAAGCCGCGAACTTTCCTCTTTAGCTGGCTCACATAATGTCCCCAAAGACCGAGTGCCACCATTATCTTCACTTAATGCAACTTGCACGCAAATTCAGGCCGACGTTTAATCGTCCAAGTTTGAAGAGCTCCTAAAGGGTTGGGCCGCTGTAAGGACGATATAAGGAGTCAAGGATTCAACCCCTTTAGACGAAACTTTTGGAGATGTAAGATCATAAGTCTATGGTAGTTAACCTACTGCATATTGTTATACCGAGTACCCGTAGACTGTAAAGTGATACAGTTTGGTCACGGAGTACGGAATCGCCGTGTCAGCAGCACCTAGAGACGACAGTACTAATAAAATACGTGGCGCGGAAAGTGCGTTTAGCGTACAACTTCTGTCACGGACCGCCTTCAAAGCCGTCAGTTTCTGCACTTAATTTGTTTCTGCGCTGAATTTTTATGGAAAGTGTTGACAATACCGCCTCTGGCAGATTGGCCGCCAAGGCGTCTCCGCAGTCTGTGGTTTGGTCAAATTTACGGTGCTAATGACGTATTCGTGTGGCGTACGGTGTAAATAAGGTAATTTACTTGGGGCAGCTAAATTGTTTAAATGTCAATAAACAACAACCCACTTTTCAAATAATTTCCTTTGTTATGAAGTTTCTCTATTACACGAAACACAATAGCAAAATTACAATGTTGATTGTTGACAGTATTTTGTCCTGTTTTTAGGCTGTTTGAATTGGGTGAAGATACGTATCTATAATTTTCTTGTTTTGAATGAACTTTCTTTTCTTCTATTGGAAGAACATGATCGACTTTTTCTTTGTTGTGCTTAAACTTGTATTTGCTTTTACACAAATTGTTATGAAATAAATTAAAGTCATCCCTAATTTAATTACCCATGAAGTTACTTTAATATTTATTGAGCGGTAGTTACTGAAATATTGTATACTAGCGACCCGCTCCTGCGTCGCGCGGTTTTTACGACTTGACAAAATATCAAGATGTCTTATTTATATTTAACTTTAATATTAATATATTATTATTATACACGTTAACCTTCTGGAATAAATTCTCTAAACGATGGTGAAAACCTTATCAAAATCTGTTGCGTGATTTAGAAGGACAATGCGGACATAAAGACAAACACGAAAAGCGACTTTACTTTATAATATGTGTAGATTCATATTTTGAGAGACATAGTTACAGACATATATTGTATACAAATGTCAGTCGCTGACGTGCCTTCATTGCGCTACTCCATTTAATTCACAGTGAAACTTTTTAATTCTAATTACTCGTAACTTCTTGACGCTTGACAGGCTCATTAAATTTTACACTGCGACTTGTCTAACTCCTGGGGATGTTATTTTATACTCTGTGACAATTTGGATTATAAAAGCAGTAAATGTCTAAGTTGTCATACTTAATCGTAGTTTTAAATTAGTCAAATATTTTGAGAGTACTTTTGTTTTAACTCTGAGAAAATAAGAAAATTACTTAATTTCGATTTTCCATTGTAACAGAAAGATATAGTAATAAAATAGGTTGCTTTACTTGGTAAATTACATGAAAATTATATTGAAACTGAATTTCAAGAATCTTTGAGATGTCTATTATAAAAGATTATGAACATAAAGAAATTTTAAACTTAACGAACTAAACGCTAATTAAAAACTTAATTCTTCAACAAGGGCTAAGTTCAGGCTAGACAAATCACATCACAAGCATAGCCCTATAGCACTCCTTTATACAACACAATACAAGGGTTCTTGTACAGGCCAGCACACAAACCGTGTAACAACGCATTTCTCAAACTCTGCAATAGGCGTTACTTAGTCCGTAGAGCTTCAGAGTCTATTGTTATTGAATGTACACATAATTTCACTCACAATCAACGGGGGCTCGCCTCAGGGCGTTATGACCTAACCAAAGAGATGCTGAGGCGAGATATGACGCAGCAATTCTTGGTTTAGGAGCTTGCGCTACCCCCTTTTGTTCTCCTAATGGGTCATTAGGATTGCATACATTTTCCCGCACCATTTTAAAGCGGGATTTGTTCGCTTGTGCGAATGACATTTGCGCGATCAAATTACTCTTCTACCTATTGTGACAGTATTCGCTATAGGCCGAAAAGTCGTTCTGATCACACATACTGAAACTTATGTTGTTTGTGAGAAAATATAGGTAGGTACAGATCTCCTAGAAAAAGTATGCGTTTCGGCAATCTATCTTCGGAAATACGTACGCGGGATGATGAGATAAAGGTGCTGAGCTGTGATATGACGCAGCAAATCTTGGTTTAGGAGCGTGCGTTACCCCTTTTGTTTTACTAATCAAAGCGGTCATTTGCACAAAATATGCAATGCTCATAACGACTGTTCAATTAATGATCCTTAAACAAATTGTAAAAAAATATACTTACGAATATTTACGTCATAAAATAATAATAAATATGGTAAATACACAAACCAGAAATATCGGAGTTTAATAATGATGAGATATTATAAATTTTAATTAACACCAAACCTCAATAACCACTTCAGCCACATTTAATAAATAAAAGGTTAATAACTAAAGCTAATTATAATAGCATGATGTAATTTGTTAGAGCGTATGAATTTAAAACTGAAAATTATTATAAACATCAGCAGGTAAACAAATATGTCTTACCCCTCATAGTGCTTTTATATTTTAAGGTTCAAAGCCTACCTTCTCTTCCTCTTTTTGAATGATTTTAAAACCCCATCAAAATCCGTCACGTAGTTGTAGAGCTTAGCGATACGACAAGACAAGAAAGCGTTCTTTCCGATTTCCGAGGTAGACAGACACGTCCGGGAGACTTTGTTTTATGTCTTTAGAAATATTATCATTTCACTATAAGAGGTAAAACATTCTAAGCTAGAACCAAAAATTCGAAGACATGTGACCAACACGCATTGGACCCGTGTGGTGGATTACAGCCCACTCCCTCCCGAAGAGAGGAGGCCTGTGTCCCAGCACTGACCGATTCCTTGACAATTCAAAAGTGCCTGTAAATGGTTTAATTTAAGAATAAGAATAGTGATTATTTCTCGCCACAATACAAATTAAATACATAGTTCTATATAAAAATTGAAATTAATGCTTTGAGTTTGAGTTTGAGCTGTGGGAACATTATATTGATTATACAACTATCTTACGTCCTCCTTTCTAGCCGCTCTGCCAACGACTTCTCTTTAGATTTGTAAAGAGTAGAAGAAAAAAAAAAAGGAATAAATAAATAAGAAACACAAACAGAAACACAAAACGAACTTGTCTAGAACAACATCCTCCTTCTTATTCAGAACCTAGTTTAAATAAGCCATTAAAATAACAAATAATCCTTCCTTTCAAATCCTTTCACTTCATAAATTACCTACCTACTAGAGAAAATAAAAAAGCGTTATTAAATGTACCGGTTTCGTTGAACTTTTTGTTCTGAATAATAAACTATTCGCTGTTTAAAAGCAAAGGCAACATCTTCGAAACTTGTCTGAGCTTCGGAAATAACCATTAAAGATATTTCGACAACTCTTTACTTTGAAGTATTGCGTTTTAAACTAGTTTTTAGGGTTCCGTGCCTGAAGGGTGCCAAACGAAACCCTATTACTAAGCCTCCGCTGTCCGCCCGTCTGTCATCAATCTGTCAGCAGTTGAAATTTTCACATGTATTTCTATTGCCGCTATACCAATTTTTTGTTTTTTTTTTAAATTTTATAATTAATGGGAACCATACAAGAAACGTGTTTTTTTGCTAAATATTCCTTTGGTGATATGTCACTGTCTCTTCAAACGTCTGAACACAAAATGAATCAAAAGTAAATTCATTTGTAAACCAATCCAATGATGTTGGATTTTAGCAATTTTTCACTTGCCTACCGATTAATTGAAAACTGAAATGAAATGAACATAAACGTTACGACGTTAATGCTCATTTCATTTCATTCATCAGACAAAAATGAACAAAAGTGATTCGTCTGATATCTGCTTCACTAAATCTATCTATTTCCGTGTGGGTACTGTTCCTCGTTCTTTAAAACATTGTTTCACTGATCGAAAGAAAATGAGAGTTCGATACAGCTACTTCTGAATTTTATTCGAATCTGGAACTGTGCCAAAACATAAGGTTGTGTATAATGAGGATCCGACTCTACCAAAAATATGATTTTTTTTTGCGACTCCCGTTCCTTAGAATTGAACTAATTTGTTGATGTGTCTCGTTCTGTCGGAAAATTCCGTTAAATCTCCATGATTGAGGTTTTATTGCTACTAAAAAGTGCTCCCAAATCTACAGTTGAGAAGTAAAAACTTATAATCTCTCAATCGTCAGTCAACAGCGCAATCAGATGTTTCGCCGCTTCCCAAAAAAACATCACTAATAGCCTTTCATCCTTTTGTGGAGTCTAATTAAATTTTTTGTCAGATTTATAACAGCTATTTAATCCAGAGGCGTTAACAAGCCAATGAAATATAATTAGGAGTAAGTATAAAAGGGAATATTTGCACGTCAAGTAAGGGCGTAACCATACTAGTGCTTCCGCGATTATACCTATACTCCATTTGAAATAAGATTAGACATATAAATAAGCCTTTTTTACAGTCAGTTCAACCAATTTTGACTTTTATTGCGTTGGTGGCATGACAAATGGCAGCTGCAGTAGACAATTGGTATTGTGTAACCTTTTTTGCTTTCAAAGCCATCCTTAT
Organism: Lithophane leautieri; assembly: GCA_949152455.1. Lineage (NCBI taxonomy): Eukaryota > Metazoa > Arthropoda > Insecta > Lepidoptera > Noctuidae > Lithophane > Lithophane leautieri. The sequence continues at coordinate 8,693,640 of OX424467.1, forward strand.
GCCTATGGTATAGAAGTCAAAATCGGTTGAACGTACTGTAAAAAGGTTTGTTTACATGTCTAATCTTATCTCAAATGGAGTATACATGAATGACATTAATTTATTCTTTTTCGTCAAAATTACAGAAGACAGACCCTAAAACACTCGCCCACCACCACTTCCTAGTGCTTTAGTTGGGAAGAAGAAGTGGTGCATAAAACTCCCCAGCACCACAGCTGTCTATTCAGTTAAACTTGATTCTATACAATAGTATGCAAAATATTTAACATTATAAAACAAAGAAACTCAAAACATTAAATTTAATTATTTGCCAGCATTAAACAGCTACATAACGAATTAATTACTTTAGCTGCATGTGAATACAGAATCTCGATGACAAGTTACGAACTAGCTGCAGTCACTAGTCGCGATTTACGCGGTTACTGCCGCGCATAAATCGCGCCGTGAATGCTGCAGTCGTTCGCTCGCGCGTCATAGAATGTTCAGTTTGTAAATGCCCTAACTTCAGGGTAACAAAGCGAGGTTATCAAGTAAGGCAATAAAAACGTAATTTAAAGTTACCCCTGACTCCATAAACGGTTGACATGGGAGAAGTACATTAATTTAATTATTTCGCTGACACTTTTAACTTCGTTTTCGCTAATTTTGTGAGAATTTTCCAGGAGTTTGTAGATTGTGATTTAGAGTTTAATGGGTTTTTTAATTATTTACCTAACTTCCTTCTTATAAGTATAAGGTATATAGGTACTCGAATGGTAGTATTGCGGCTTCAGCCACGGCAAAGATTTTGAAAGATTCATTTTGAAATAATTTATCATTTGCCTTCAAATCAACAATAAAACTTGCAGCGGTTGGTCTCTACAAAAAAATTGCTTATTACTTTCTGAAAATCAAAAAAAAATTAGCACCACTTAACGAAGCAAGTATTCCGCCCTCTTTTCCTTTATCAAAGTACTCGAAGAACTATGTCATGAGTTGGGATTTAAAGTATATCATGTACGAGCAAGTTACTTCGGCTTCAAAACTTCGTGTATTCAACATTTCAGAGGGATCCGTTGAATAACAAATATTCTCTACATATTTTCCCGTTGACTCTATTATTCAACCTGTCGGGGTTTCCGGTCACTAACTGGATTTTAAAATTATGTTTAGGAGTTGTTTTCTGAAGCATCATTTATAAACAGGTCTTTGGTATAGAATAAGCAGAACTTAAAGTAGTTGAAATTTTTTGTGAATATTTTTGTCACCGATATTGAGAATTACTCAGGGTTTCAAGCGCCAACTTGACCATCGATCATATTATTGTTATATTTAATGCAATTAGTCTTTTGAATGTAAATTGACAGATTATTTGAAACCGAATAGATAATGCTATGAGCATAGTTTCAAATATCAAACAAAGTTTGAACGGATCTTCAAACTGAAATGTTTACTGGCACGCGAATAACGAACTTATTAATCTTCAGTAACTAATATTTTATGCCCAAATAGGAGTCACAGACAAGTTGCCTGACAACCAAGATTTACAGACTAACGCACATACGTTTATCCAATTGTGTCGGACAGTAGCAATATCTGTGTGCGGTGTAGTTATAAATTAGTCTAAATTGAGACGGTACCTAGTGTCCAGGTGACATAATTCAATTAGATTGCTAGCCATTTGTTAGACTGCCCACGGACGGCCTGAGTTATGTGCTGCCCTCTCAGGGCGTTTACACACGAATTGCATTGCACTGAATTTTGACTGCAAATTGGGATCCGTTTTGTGGATTTCTTGTTTTCTTTTCAGCTGGTGTGGTTATTGAATTTTAATTGAACTCCTGCGCTCTGTTAAATTCGCGTTCTATTTTTTTGTATAATTAGAATTCCAATTCCAGTTTGAACAGCTTTAGGTGCTTGAATAGAAAATGTTTCAGGGTCGTAGCCAAATATTTTTAAGGGAAATAAAAGTTCCTTTCTACTGACATATTGACACTTTGACGTCCACCGACGCCGCCAGTAACTTTTTAAAAGTTTCTCAAATTAATTGAGGAAAATTTGTTAAAATATAAAACGCGAACACTAAATTAACAGAAAGACAGGAATTTTCATCGAAAAATGTTTGTCGTCCATATTTTTTTTTGTAATCCATTAAAATGTTTGTCGTCCATTTAAAATAAAATAATATGATTCGTCTTTTAGTGCAAAAGCTGTGGAATCCAAAACATTAACGTAAGTAGGTATCCTACTATTAACTAATCACACTAATATTTTAATATTATAAACTTGAAACTTTGTATATATGTTTGGAAGTTTGTTTCTCAATCACGCAAAAACGGCTGAACGGATTTCGATGAACTTTGACACAGGGATAGTTTTTAGGCTGGATTAACACATAGTATAATTTTTATCTCGGTAGTACGTTCCTGTCGCATGATTTCTGAACTTGACGCAGGCGAAGCCTTATGCGTTTGCACAAATATGAACCGGTGTTGTTTCAAATCAAATCATGTTTAACTATTTTAGTTTCCATTTATTGAACAGAACTGACTCATGAATACACATTAAGTTAAATCATTTGGAGAACGATGTTTATTTATTTAGTTTAGTATTCGATTTAATTGTTGTTATTTATCATTTCGATTATAACGAATTAACATAAAGTTAAGAGTATATTAAATTGCAACGGCTTTTTATTTCAGTGGATTCTCATTTCATGAAATCACTTGATTTCACTCTTTTTCTTTAGAATTTCCAGTTGATTAGGAACTACCTTGATTAAGACAAGTTTTTTCACTATTTTAAAGTATTTTTTTGCAATTACGAAGATTCTATGAACAATATTTTATTATTTATGAAACAGGCAAAGTCCGGATTTGCCGGTACAATTGCAATAAATATTCACATCGCGTACTGCCGCCATTACTGGTAATAAAATGTTATTCTGAGCGCATTAAGTTCGGTTAACAACATTATTCATGAGTTTGGCAGACGGCTGCTACGCTTTAAATTACTATTAATTGAAAATTTACAAATGTTTGCAAATGAATATAGTACTAATCCATTAAATTTTGGTCCATGGTCTCCATTGTTTGTGTATTGAATGACAAATCTTTTTTATTGAAATAGTACTGTTTGTTAAGTTACCTTGTTTTTTCCACGTTCTGGTGGATAGTAGAGAGAATATATTATGCTTACGGTGAATTGCAGGATAAATTATTATAGCCAATCAGTGCCTACCTATAGCATACTGTAGGTACTTACAACATTATGTATCTCTTAGAAAAAATAATTTAACTTATTGTCATTAACTTTTGGTCGATACTGTTTAATAATTTGCTAGCGACGGTACACTACCAATAATCACACTAGGAAAAGCGCTCTAATAAAACTACGGTCTTCAAAAATGCGAACTGATTTATCGCATATCAATAAATAATTCAAAAGAAATCATACTTTCCAATAGCAAATTTTATACACTTGATTCCCAACAATGGAGGGACCCGATAAATGATCGGATTCCAGCGACGCGATCCCATTTCAAGGCTTTGCATTTAAATCAGAAGCAACGAGAATGCAGTTTCCATATTTTTCGGAAATACCAATGCCAAATCCTAACGTGTATTACGATCTGATACCACTAACTTTATTGGATTTTCAGCCACAAGAACCTATGTACAAGATTTATTTTACGTTGAAATTAATCCCCATTTTGTAGTTTTAAATGTCAGATAGTTAAAATTTGATTCTATTGAAAATGTATAAGGTTTTGTTATGTTTCTATAGACTGGAATCTGAAACGGGTCCGGGTTGTTCTTGTAAAGCTAATTAATTTGAAACAAAGGGCATAAAGCCGACTTGAAGGTAAGAAAATGAAATATCTATAATATCTTGAGTACCTATCTATAAGCCTTCATTAAAATGATCTTCTGTTCCGTTGAAAGTAATAAAAATCTTAGCCTGAAACTCTGATCAACTGTATAATCTGCAAAATCTGCTATCAGGATATGTGTTGTGTTTGCTTGGCCGGAATGACAACAGCCCTAATCAAATGACTTATGACATCAGATTAAGGAAGCATACAGACAAAAGAGAATGCACAAAAAAAACCCAGAGCAAATTTAACAGATACTGGGATGTAGCTCAGAATTTAGTGAAATCATTTTGTTAATATTTCACTACAAGATTCGATGGCTAAATGTGTGATATTGCATGGTACACCGCACCGTGTAAATCAGGCTTAACGTTAGCAACATGACTAGAACATAATAAGTATAAACTATACAATTTATTCCTAAAGAAGGTGGTTTCAACCAAGTTTGTTTAAAGGCAAACTTGTCAAAACAAAGACAGGCAAGTAATGTCATCGTCAGTGTTTAATGCGGTCCACATTTCAACGAGCTCAGGTGTTTTGTCCATCCTGGAACCATCAACAACTCCCCACTTTTACGAGTACATCATAACTTAACCAAAATGTGTGTTTTGAAGGCGAAAGTAACACTGGCAACACCCGACACTGCCCCGAGCGTCTTCATAGACCGATTGGTGAAATGTGGCTAAAAACGCGCGATGTGTTATAAGTCTGTTTTCATCGCTCCAGGATTGCCATTAATCAGCTCCGTAGGTATTATTGATTAACTTATCGCGCCTCATTACCGTAATCGTCGGGCTGTGAAGTTTTGTGCGAACAAGTTTACAATTTATTGATGTGGAAGATTTCTGTTAAACTCGTTTAAATAATGTTTCTTTTTTAACAGGGATTACCTTCCTAATTTCGTCCTACTTATTTTGCCTTGCTTCTTGCTGTTATGTATTTTTCTTTCTCGTTTATCGTAAGTTAATTAGCAAATGTAGGTATTTTTTTCGATTGCAATGTTCATAATATTAATATAACGCGTTCTCTATTTTATACAAATAATCTATACAGTCTTTGAATTTTAAGGAAAAGGAATAGAATGCGTAGGTTTTAGGTACATTGTTATTTCCTACGTAATAACTAATAAATACCTTGTGCTACCTACCTGATAAGTATACCCTTAAATGCTGAACTGACCTTTCCATCACCCCAGGGGAAGACCTCATGGCATTTACACTAAGGAAGTAATAAAATCAATCCATATTCGTTCCACTGCAGAAAAACGTTGGAGTCGGAATGAGCTTTGATCAAGTCGATTGCATGTTGAATATGTTGATGATTTCAGGACACTGGGTCTGGGTCTGGGGTCATTCCTCCATTGTAAGTCAGCTATATGGTAGATTTACTGAGTTACACATAAGGCATGGAAAAGTCGCAACCTAATTCAAGTGCTAGAAGGCGCTTTTGGCGCTTGAATGATATTAATAGGGAGGCGCTGTTGGTAAACATTTGTACAATTGTTTTGTGAAATGTATTAAAAAAACAAGAAGGCGGCGTTAGTTCCGTTTTTGGCCAAGCGATTTTTGTATAGTTACACTTTACAGTTAATTTATAAATATTTTATGACATTCAAAATGTTTGTTTTGTAAAAAGCTCCGCTTGAAACAAACCGGGTCAATGGTTGGAGAAAATGTAATCTTTTTTTAATATTGTATTCATAAGCGAAAAACATGTAACGGAAAAAAATAACTTTCCTTGTCAAAATAATGATTTTACTAACAATAGCTGCAGGCATTTTTGGAACAAAATTGCTCTTCAATCAAATGTTAGGGCAAATTCTAAATAATGGTGCTGATTGAAGTTTACCCTGTAGCCAACGATAGATTGTTGCTTGTAGCTCCTGGCGGACAGTTACTCACCCCTCCCAATACGTAAAGATTATGGAAGGCAATTACGTCAAAGCGTCGTCAAGTCTGAAGAAAAATATGCTTAAATAGATCTTTAAATCGGTTGCAAGGCGTGGTGCTTATGAAAACACCCTTTAACTGTCTTTTAGAAGGTCCATATTTCTGATGTAGGTAAAGTCAGGAAAGTTAAATTTAATTGCCTACCAACCGTACACTACTACCTACAAGGATCTTTTGGCGCTTGACTGACGTTGACAGGGAGGCGCTGTTGGTAAACATTACCTTACATATTACATTACATCAGAAATATGAATTGTGCAAATGTAAAAAACAAGATGGCAGCGTTAGTTCAGATTTTGGCCACGCGCCATAATAACCTCGCAGGGTGTCCTGTTGTCCTGCCAGGGTGGCGGGAAAGTCCGAAAGGGATACCGGGACCTTGGCAACAGGCAAATGAAGGAACACGGGTGGGTTTTATTCAGTCAAAGTCTGACACGCCCTTCCGCTCCGCCCAGAGCGGGAGAAGTCATTGGATGATATCCCACCCTCAAAAAAAAAAAGGGTGTCCTGTTGTAAAAAGACCCATCACATAGCCATCAACTACGCATTCTGTACATCAAATTAAGTAACATTGCACAAAAATAATTGCTAGGAAACGACTTTTATTTTGTGAAAAATCGCTGTTTACAGTAGTCCCAGCAACGTAACGCACAATGTGTTTATGGGTTTATGTAACGGTTCAGGGTTTGTGGGGGGCTGGGACGGGGGGTATTTAAAATGAAGTTATAACATTTAAGAACTTGAATCCTTAAAAAAACTTCTGAAAAAGTTGGAACGTTGACCTTCAATATCTCCAGTAACCAGAAAGTTCCCAGGTTTGGTCCAAAAAAATGATCACAATAACGGGAATAACAAGTGAAATTCGGCTTCTATAAGCGCCTTTTTACACCCGATAAATTCAAATCACAACTGTCATTCTGTGACAGTTGTCTGAAATATCCATAACACGGCAAAATGGCGCAGTGTGTCGACGTGATAATCAATTAATTTCCCTGACTGTACCTACGTTTACGAGCAAATTTTATACGAAGAATGCAATAAAGCCCTTGTAATAAGTTTTTTGAACCTCAGTGATGTACCAATTAATCAGCGTTGGTGAGTCATTCAGATAACGATAAAATGAATTAAGGTTTTACGAAATCCTCGTGATTCGTTGAGCGCTTTGAGGTCGTTCGGTTTTAATTTTATTCTGTTCTGTTATCACAGGAATGATGTTTTACATTTTATTTATTCTGTATTTTTGGTGTGCAATGTATAATATTTTTAGTGGACAGTAAATTGAGTTTCGTTTTTTGTTACGAGAACTCATTTTTAGGGTTTCGTAGCCAGGGTGACAACGGGACCCTATTTTGTTTTTTGTTTGTTACGCTAAAACGGCTGAACGGATTTCAATGCAATATGGCATAGAAATAGACCATGACCTGGAGAAGGACATATGCTAAGTTTCATCCTAGATCGCAGACGAAGTTGCGGGCACCAGCAAGTATGAAATAAAATAAAGTTATAAATGAAAGGAGATCCACGAAACGGTTTTAACCGTTTATAATACGGTGGTACTGGAACCTTTGTGTACGAGCCCGACTCGCACTTGGCCACTTTTTTGGACAGAAACCTATTAAAACTTAATCTCTTCCAAAACTACTTTGTTACATGCGGTTTTCCAAGCCGCCTATTTACACGTCAAAATATAAAAGTACCTTTTAGCAGCAAATTTTTAGACGCCGCAATTTGATCGTACGTGGCACCACCGCTCGCAACACAGTCCCTTGCGTATCTTTCCACAAAAGTTCGGTGTAGTTTCATTTTACGTACCCTCTACCATAGGTGTATTTCGGACCAACTTTGTAATAAATGCTCCTTGTTTTTCTGCCAGCTGTCGAAGCTGAGTGTGCAACACCTGAGCCCGGCTACCGTATCACACGTCTGTATGAATAAATCAAACGTAGAGTGAAGCTCTGTACACTGTGTTTACTTTACACGTCTGTTTTGGTAAACAAATACGATATGAAAATAAAGAGTTTCTGTTTCAATTATTTTTTAACGACTGTTTAAATGAACAGACACGGTATGAATTTATTATATTAAAAAATGCTTCGAATAGACATTTATTTTATCAAAATTGTAATGTCTATTAGTAATTTGTTGACCAAATCGGACAAGTAAACAGAAATACAGTTTAGATAGGTTGGTAGGAAGGTTCTCTGCAAAAAACGGGTTCAAAGCTGGACTTAAGATAAGTTCCAGCTTTTTTAATTTTACTGAAGTTCTTTCATTACCTAGTCTGTTTTAACTTACAATTTTATTATCTGTGTTTAGTATCTATTCTGTTTTTTTCAAGAAAAGTGCTTACTTTGTTTCAACCGTACTAAAGCTACCTACATTAATAATATATCAAAGAGATTTCGTCCTTATTCTAAACTTAAAGGTCGATCCTTACTAATGCTCATGATACACGAGACAAATTTTTGAAGCTAGGATAGTAAGCTAGTGTTAGTAAGCTAGAAGCTCTGGCTTCGTATTTGAAGAACTTAACTTCATTTCTAGGTTATAGTAATCTAGTAGGAAAGCTAGTAAGCTAGTGTCTTAAGCCAGGATAGTTTATTGGGATAGATAGGGTTCTAATTTTGAGCTAGTAGCGCCTCCCGTCACCGTTTTTACTATCCTAGCTTGTGGACTAGCCCTGTGTGACCGACAATTATGAGAAGAAGAGACTACGGAATTCGACACCGCGATGCTATTGGCTTAAATTTTACTAGCCTCGTTTAAACAGCACTAGCTTGTGACAAGCCAAGACAGCAAGTGAGGACAGAATACAGAGCTTCTAGCTTGCTATCAGGCTTTGAAAAACTCGCCTCGTGTATCCCGGGCATTAGATAGGTAAGTATATTAGATTTCACTTGTTTTTTCGCTGACTATGATTAAATCAAGAAAGGGTTCCGAACCTGACTCATGTACGTAAATATTATCGTAGCTTTGAATTCTAACAAATTCAATAAGTGTACTCCAGTAAATGGTTTTTAGATAGCACTACCACTTCTTTAAAAATCTAAAAGAAACTGCATATTATGTCCATTCACAATTAAAGTGAAGTAGGTACCTACCTACCTAATTAACTTATTAATGGCGTCCTCAAAAGCATTTAGTAAATAGACATAATACCGCCTTTGTAGTTTAGTGGTTAGACTACCTGTCTCAAACTCAGGTTCGATTCCCAGTGGAGGTAAAATTTGTTTGGTTGGTGGTAGGACTTGTTCTAAGTCCGCCTGGCTAGCAACCACCATCTTATCTAAGTCTGTCGCCATAACAACAATGTTAACAGCATTGTTGTGTTTCGGCAGTTAGAGGTAAGATAGCCAGTTCCATTGTGGTTGAGGATTCCGGGTGAAGTTCGCTTCTAACTTCAATGATCAGGCTCATCGCTTACCACTAGGTGAGATGCAGGCCAAGAGCTTCCCCGTAGATAATAAAAAAAAAGTGGATGTACAGTAAAGGGACCTTCGCTTAAGAAATCTCGCGCACTAGACGGCCACGACTCCGGCCAGTCGTGGCCGTCTATAGTGGTATTGTATGGTCTGCGGCCAGTTGGCCGTTGCGACCAATTGCGCGATTCGTATCGGTTTCTATAGTTTACCTGGTAGCTGCGACCACTGGTTGTGGTCGTGGCCGTCTAGTGCGCGAGATCCCTAAGAGTGGCACAATACACGCTGATAATAATAAATGTTAACACATCATGAACTTGTCTAAAATGTTAACTTGTTCTTCTACCTATAGTCAGTTCCCAAAAGTATGTGATGAAAGTGTAAATAAACCCAGTTCAGTTTGGTTTCATCTGCAATTCTTAACGCAAAAAATGTAAACGTACAAAAAAAAGTTAATAATTTACGTTCACACAATGTAACTTTTGTTTTTATTCCAGCAAGGTGTTAGCAAAATAATAATAATTGCCTGCTCATGATAATAATTAACCTTTTGTATTGAATTTAAAATCTTAAGAATCCTAGTTTTTAATATTCTGTTATCCTTTTTTCGACTCACGGAATCATTATGTTAATTGCATAATTTATTTGTATATCTCTTAGGTTAAATGAACTTTTTGGGAACTACGAGAATAACATTCTTCAAACCGAAACATAAATTTTCATTAAAAATACCCTCAAAATACCAAAGAGCGTAAAATTAAAAACCTTTCCAACACGCTCAAACAAAATCGAGACAGTTCTTAACTCAAGGATAAACGCGTTAAGTCAACGAAATTAAAATGTGAGCTCGAGTGTGCAATGTTTCAGCCCTGAAATGCATCTAAAATTTACTTAGTAGCTGAGTTAGTCCTTTCTGAGGGAGTTTGTCGCATCACATAAGAGAATAATTAAATGAGGCTTACTAAATAGACACACAGGGGCATTTTCTCATGGACTTAGTGCTAGGATAATGGACCTATCTACTAGCATTCATTACTCTGGTTGTCTCGTCGACTACACCTACAACGGTGCTATTCTGTAAAAATCTCACCGAGAAAATTTAGATGAAGTGAGCTGTCAATAGTGTCAAATCCATAGCATCAGCCGGTCTATTGTGTAAAACTGTCACCGTGAAAACATAGGTGAATTGACACCTGATGCTAGAGATTGACACTATTGAAAGATCACTCTAAGCTCACTTCACCTGACTTTTCACGGTGAGGTTTATACAGAATCGATCGGCAGGTGGGATGACAGTTCACTTCAAGCTCACTTCACCTAAGTTTTCACGGTGAGATTTTTCAGCTAGCTTCCAGTTGATTAGTGTGTGTTTAATTTTAATAAACGTAACATTGTTCTATTTTTTGTACTCCCTCTTTGGTCATAGTTTCGTTGGTGTAGTGGTCGCAGACCTTACTGCTGAGAATCAGGTCCTGGTTTCGATTCCTAGGTCGAGCAGAGTGATTTTGAGTTTTTCCATTAGGAATTCTTAGTAGCAGTTCGGAGTCAATTTTCAATAGGATCGCCCCCTATTACATGGGACATAAACATAACTAGCGAAATATGAGTGTACTAGAGTAGGCTCTGCCTAACCCTTCGGGGAAAACCGACGCGTGATGTCAAAATTAGGAAAATAAGTATTGCATGTGTTTTTGGCTGATTTTAACAATACAAAACAAAAACAATGCTGATTTTGAAAATACTCGTTTCATACTCTGTGTATGGATTTTATCAGCGCTGTTATATTTATTTGGTTTCCCAAATAAATATCAAAGTTATGATTGTGTCTGTATGAATATTCGTGTAAGTCCTCAACAAAGCGCCTGTGGGAAGGAAAAGGCATATCCTTGGAGGAAGGCACTCGGTACACGCCTGGCGTTATAAATCCCTGCTTACGCCAGGGTTCCCCTTGTTTAACTTCAAATGTCTATTGTGGAGTAAATCCCGACCTTAAGTAAGGTACTATTTTAAGTCACATTTCATTTAAATTGTTTTGCTTTAGTTCATTATAATAAACCTTTTTCTCAGCCGGGTGAAAAGAAAGAAAAAAAGAATTACATTTATTTGGACACAGTTCGTGAAACACAATAACCAAAAAAAATAAAAAAGTGAACATAATGTTTTAACAATAATGTGTGCCTCACGGCTGCGCCAAAAACGCAGTCTAGTCTGAAAAAACAATATGATTCGGTACGAAAAGCACTGAGCCAATATAATCCTACTAATATTATAAATGTGAAAGTTTGTGTGTTTGTGTGTTTATGTGTTTGTGTGTTTGGATGTTTGTTACTCAATCACGCAAAAATGGCTGAATGGATTTGGATGAAATTTGGCAAACAGATAGTTTATAACCTGGATTAACACATAGGATACTTTTTATCCCGATATTTCCACGGGATCGAGACTTACGCGGGTGAAACCGCGGGGCGCAGCTAGTAAATGTAAATAAAGTCATTTTTGGCAAGAAACAAGGTCTCACATCACAATAAAGGAAAAAGTCCGAAAATCGGTAATTTGCAGTTTTATTACATATCGCACCTTTAAAGTAAAACCGTTACTAAACGTAATTATAAAATTTTACAGGAGAGCCAATATTAAAAAAAGTCACCGTTTTTTGTCAATAAAATCTGAGTGCAGGGTTCTATAGGACATTTAATGAGGTCTTATTATAGATCTCTGTTTACATTATGACACGTAATTTAGGAAAGTTATTTTTTTTTAAATAGATGGCATTGATAACTCAATTCATGAGAATTTTCGTTTAGTAACGGTTTTACTTTAAAGGTGCGATATATTTTTTTTTTAATGTGTTTTGCGGTTGGCGAATTGACCATAACGTATACCGATGTCATGGGAGAACATTTCTCATCCCAACTACGGAACCCTTCATTTTGTGTGGTCCGACACGCACTTGGCCGGTTTTTTCTTTAATAAAAGTTTATTTTGTTCTTTAGACTATTAATCATAATTAGGCATCTGATAGTCAGTCACAGAACTTAAAAGATACCATTCACTTGCCTGTAAAATAATGAGAAAATAATTTTATAATGAGTGATTATAATTATTTGAGTAATTTATTATTTAAATAATTTATTAATTTTATTATTTAAATTTTATAATTAAATAAAGTCTAATTACAAACTTTCAACCAACGTAAGACTATTCACATTTAATTCTTCCCCAACTCAGAGACAAGTCGCGTAATGCAAAGGTCACTTTACAAGTCTTTATGAAAATTTAACTTGTTCAAGAGTGCCACGACCTGAGAGGGCTTTTTGTTGGAGAAATTATTTAATTACCCTTCGTACCCGAGTGAATATGGACTAACAGGGACTAACAAAGCCTCTTTGGGCTTGGAGCAGTTTAAATGTTAATTCTTCATGCTCTGTTATGCGGTGTATTGTATTGTCTGTATCGTTCATGCATTTAATGGAATTGTTGCCGTTTCTCTCACTACGGTTGTTTTCACGTGTGCGTTGCCCTAGCAAAATGTTGTCGAAAATGGACATTTCAAGCTATAGATAATTAGTTGCCTAGATTCTATTATTGTTGCGCACATTTATAAATTTGTTGCAACTATAGTTTTTTTTTATTTCACAAAAACATTTCCTGCTGGGGTAACGTTTCAAACGTTACCGCAGCCAGACATTTTTTTAAATACTAGGAACATTGAAATAAATATTAGCTATATAATTAGTTGTCTAGACGAGGTAAATGTTGCAACTTATTTTTTATGTTTTTTTACTTCGGCTGCGAATTTATTCGAAATCCTGCTGGAGTAACGTTTGTGGTTTTGCTGGATCTCTGAAACGGTTAAGCGGATTCTTATCATCTTTTGTACATGACTTCTTAAGAATTAGTTTTAATTTGCTGTGCAATAAAAAATAACAAAATAATCCACCATCTATGGGGTATTTAATTAATTATAGTGGTCTAGACATGTTGAATAATCGGTTTGTTTTACAAAAAATCTTTCGGTTACAGTTTAGTTACCTCCTGGACCCAAAATACAGGGTGTAAAGAATATCGATGCGCAAACTGTTACTATACATAATTCTGAACCACCAAAACTAAAAAAATCGTCGGTTATTAAGAAAAACCCGCTGTTCTATACATTTTGACCATGTACATCACCTAATATATCTTTAACCTAAGGTTAGGTTTCACATTTTGTATGACACAATTGATTATTTTTGTAATAACCGACGACAAATTTATATGCTGGAGGGTCTAGAATCCCATGCTGAATTCATGGTAACAGTTTATGGCGATGCCCCTTACACCGTGTATAAAATGAATAGTACCTATCTCCAGTAACGTTACATTTTTAGTGAAGTCAACTCTTCACGAAAACCCAACTTTGTTCTCAAACTAATTCCAGGCGTATTAAGATTTATACGGACAATATTATTTGATTAAGAATAATTAAGGTTCTTTGTTACGGTGTCGTCTACAGTCCTGCAATACCTATAGTTTCCTTTTGATGTAGATTTGTGTAATTGTCAAAGACTTCGCAGAGATGTCTTGGTTTTGAAGGAGGATAAATCTAATCCGGAGAATCGGCTGATGAAGCGGCAAAATCAGCTATTCATCAAATTACCGAGAAATATATTATATTTTCCATAAAGACGTTAAAAGCTTACGGCAAAATTGTTCAACTGTACTTGTAGGTAGAAGAATTGTTATTAATTCCTCAAGTTTGCCATGTTTTAGGGAAAAATGTAATTTTTTTTTTGGGGATAACGTAAATTATTTATGCTAAACTCTGTTTTATCCGTTTAAAGGGACCTTAGAAACAAACTATTCAAGTGTCGGTATAGATTTTGAATGGGTGTATTTTTAGCATGTACCTACCTTGTGAAACACGGGGCAAGGATACCCTTATGTGATATACCTAGTCGTAGTGATTATCTATCTATAGTATAAAAATCAATTGACGTGCGTTAGTCTCGCAAAAACTCAACAATGGCTAGAAGGATTTTTTTTTTTTTCACCTTCATACCAACCCTTGGTTTAGAAAAAAAGAAAATTAGGTAAAACCCAAAGGAACAACCAAAAAACCGTTGTTTTTTAAAAAAAATACTATTTTATTATAATTTTTCAAAAGAGTCTACAACCTAATGTCGCACACGACGACATACCTATTCAATGAAAGCTTAATTTTCTTGACTAGAAATATTACACTAAATCTTTGTGCTTCACTATTTAACATGTTAATTGGCCATCCATTTTTAGACTGCGACGCTTGTGCATTTTTCATTATAAAAGCAAAAACATTTGCATAATCATGTTTTTATTAAAATGTGTCACTTTGAGATGTTTTCTCGCTAAAGTTGTGTAAAATCAACATTTTTATAAGAAAAAAGAAAAATGTAAGGCTTTAACTAAACAAATTGCATTGAAGTCTTATTAAAATGTGTAAAAGTCCTCAGGATTTTGCCTTCATACTATTTTATTAAAGGTTAACTTTGCTAATAGTATTTTCATTCAAACACATTTTCTCTTTTAGGCGAAAATTGCTATTTAGCTAAGTCTTTTTAATTTTTTAAGCGTGCTTTTACAACTGCAATGGAGTATCATGGAGCGTATTCCGAACTAAAATATTAAAAATATAGAAACATAAAACTCACAGGAATTTTAACCTTGTGAACAGGACTTTTTCACAAGAATGAAAATAATTGGACTTATTCAGCTTTTAAAACTCATGATTGGAATCTTGTGTAGACGTTTCCTAGAACATCCTGTATTGTAAGTAGTAGCGGACTAAAATAAAAAAAATCCTACATACCGGTAACAGCCCAATGGGCGAAGCAAAACATATGACTGCAATAAAAAAAATATCCGTTTTTCTTCATTTAATTTCAAGGTCGGTACAACATAAAATAAATAGGTAGGTAGGTAAATGCAACCCGATCTATTTCGTAAAAATCTCACTGTGAAACTTTGGTGAAGAGGGATTCAAGTGAGCTAAGTTAAAATAGTGTTTAACCTAGGTGAAATGAGAGCTCACTTCGCCTCTGGTTCACGGTGAGATTTTTACAGAATACATCGGCAGGTAAGTACTTACAGTACCTACTTACCGATATAATGAGAGTAGAAAATTGAGAAGATACGTTGTTACTATGCGTCTACCGTGAATAAACTTTTATAATATGTAAATTACATTTAAATCATCGCTGAATGATCAAAGGTCGTAAGTGACGTTACAGGATTCTGTTATAACGATGTGTTACATGTATTTGCATGTTTATTATTCAGTAACTTGACATGAAATTCAGTTTGTGGTATCATGGATGTATGGAAGAAATCGCATAACTAACATCTGCCCAAAACAACTATCTTCAAGAGTACTGACTATGAATATACATAGAGGTGTACATGTGATAGTGACTGCTTCTGGTCTAGTGCGCGACTGCTAAGCCTTTGTCCTGGGTTTGATCGGGTTGGGAAAAGAGCCATAAAGTTTTTCCGTTAGGAATTTCTCAGTATTAGCGTACTCGTAGTAGGCCGTACATTTGTGACAGGTAAGTGATAATGTGGTCGTCCCCTAAGTATATCAGGACAATCGGCGTACCCTGGGGAATTAGATGTTGCTCATTAGCTAAATAATACGTCATCACATCTAAGCATAATCCTAACTCAAGTTAAACATAAGTGCAAAAATAGGTGATCTAAATAAAATGGGTACAGATATCTCTGTTTTAACCCAAAACGGCTGAATACCAGACCTCCACAACCCCTTGGTAAGACTGGTTGACATCTTACCAAGGGGTGTCATGTTACCCAGTAACCGGGTTGTGGAGGGCTAGTATTCAGCTGCATGCGGTTACACTGGGGGCCGACCCCAACATAGTTGGGAAAAGACTAGGCAGATTGATTGATATCTCTATGTTTTGCCGTTAACGGCGTACAAATATCAACTACCTAGGTATACAAACTTATGATTTAATAAGAAAATTATATTTTTGTTGAAATTAAATGACAGAAGCTATCAACCAGCCTATAATTTTCCACTGCTGAGCCACAGGACTCTTCTCTGTGAGAGGAAGAGACCTATAATTTTACGAAAGCTGAAATACTTATCGTGAAAATCCTGAAGGTAATACCTTCACAGTAACGTCAGCAATATGTTTTAAAATCTAAAGTCAGAGCGAAGATTTAGAACAGCAATAATCGTTTGTCAGACCTTGCACACATTTCAGCTACGGATTTATGAATTTATTTATCGTGAAGCGGTAAACATAATACCTACCTAGCTACTTAGGTATAGGTTACAAGTACTATATAAGAATAAAAAATAATTTATTGGTCCATTGTTGTTACAAAATAAATTACAAAATAATAACATTGTATGCTTATTGTAACTAGAATATTTTAACATAGTTATTAAAACAGTAGTCCCCAAACTAGGCAGAGCGCCTGTATTTATGGTCTATAATGTATGGTTGGTTAGTACCTACTCTGATTGTAGATTGGTTGGTTAGTACTCCGATACTAACGTATTTGGTTTTGTTTTAGGAAGATACGCTGTGTGCAGTAAGTTGCTGAGGCAGTGGACTTGATATATGTACGAAAGGACCTTGTTAGAAATGCCTTTTTACCCGACTACGGCGAAGAAAAAAAGGAGGGTTATGATTTTGACCGGTATGTATGTATGTATGTATGTATGCATGTATGTATGTTTGTATGTAAGTATGTTCATCTGTTCCCTCCTATCTTCTAAACCACTCATCACAATTTCACAAATCACGTATCGTTGGAAGCGTCTTGATCGTCCGCTGGTTATAGGCTGTGACGTCACATTAAATAAAAATTGGCGCCCTCTAGAGGACGTAAAGTCGGGAATTTAAAAAAAAATGGTTTAATCGTACCATGTTGGGTATCAAATGAAAGGGCTTAATAAGCACATTTCAAATATATATATATATTATAATATAAACCCAAAAGAATTAAAAAAAAAAAAAAAACTATAACCCAACTACGACTAAAAAGGTCTAAACAAGACACCACAGACAGACAAATTAAAAATCCGGAGTCACACGTGTTAGGGTATAAGTCGAACAGATTACGTGTGACTCCGGATTTTTAATTTGTCTGTCTGTGGTGTCTTGTTTATACCTTTTTAGTCGTAGTTGGGTTATAGTTTTTATTACATTTTTTTTTTTAAAGATGATTTTCTTGTGCCTGGATAACGTAAGAGCCCGGCACTGACGACCAGTTATAGGCAGCTTTGTTTGCAGAACTCACTTGAGTATTTTTTTTAGAAGACTACAATGTACATAAGTTTAGTGTGACAGATACCGCTGTTCCGCGCCCGAGGTAGAGCAGGCCGCTAATTCAACAAAGATCACGGCGCGCGGCGTCGCATGTCCCGTCTACCGCTCATTGGTCAACGCTGCACCCCGCCTCGCCACGCATTCCTAATGCACGGAACACCGGTCCCGGTCAGACTATACCTTCACCCGTACTATCTTCCAAATATATTTTAGGATCTGTTTTTATACTTGCACAAAAGTATGCAAGTCAGCTTGTAAGAATACTAGCCTGTTACTTTCCACTGCAGGGCAAAGGCCTTTCCCATACAGAGAAGACAATATGAGTATTGATCACCACGCTTGTTCAGGACAGGTTAGCGATTTGAAACTTATATCCTTACATATTATAAAACAAAGTCCTCCGCCGCGTCTGTCTGTCGTCCTGTACGCGATAAACTCAAAAACTACTGCACCGATTTTCATGCTGCTTTCACCAATGGATAGAGTGGTTCTCGAGTAAGGTTTTATTATATAAAAATCGACATCCACGCGGACGAAGTCGTGGGCATCAGCTATTAACTATAAATCCAGGTTTCCTCACGATGTTTTCCTACACGATGTCAGTGATGTCCAACATAAGTAAAAAGAACGTAGATAATTGATATGAATTGAAAAAAATCACATTGGTTCTAGCCCGGATTGGAACCCACAACCTCGTGCATGAGAAGCTAGGCCTAACCTGTAACCACAGGGCTATCACGACATACCATTGTGACATTCACCAATCAGAATTTGTGAATATGTATGTGTGTGTGCAATGGCATGCAAGCTTATTACATACTTCTGTGCCAGTTATAGGCATGTGTACAGAAGGCGACAACTAAACACCTCCTTATAAAGCGGAACTGTTATTATGGTGGATTTTTCGTACCATATACGCAGCCTTAATGTGAATGTGTATCATCTAGGAGCAGAAAATATGAAATGATGCCATTAGAATTTGGAATACACATATTCACATAATGCTGCCATTTCCACGTCTGATATCAAATTCAGGGATATATTATGTACAGTTAACAAAAGAGTTAGGAGAATGGGCTAGAAATAAATATCGATAGGTTGCGTAGGTAGTGGGTAGTAGCACTTTACACAATATTTTTGCATGATATCAAAAACTTGACTATTTATGGAAAACTTAACGAACAAAGCTAAAAGAATTGTTCTGCTCTGCGTACTTATCTCTTTTGTTGACTTTACTCGATTAGATTGTCCTCTTGATTTAGTATCTCTGATTGCCACAAGCCATTATTTATTTATTTTGTACTAGCTGTTCGTGCCCGGCGTCGTCCGGGTGTCCGGTGCATTATCAAATAACTTCTTTCATAAAAATCGGGATTTAAAAAAAATCATAAGTGGTAAATCCATGTATCTTTTGATTCTGCAGGTTGATTTTGATGAAATAAAAACTAAATGTTACTCACAATAGAGTTTCTTAACTTTCAGTAATTCAATTTTGAATCCAATAAGTGGGTTTTGTGTGATGCGCTCACAAAGAAACAGACAAAAATTTAAAAAATTGTATTTTTTCTTTCTATTACTTATTTCTCGCGGCTTCCAGTACTTGTTTTGCAAAAATCTTTAATGTACAGACACGGAACGTTTTCGATTTTATTATATGTATAGATTGTGGAAACAAAGGCTCCTACAAAACTATGGAAATTGAAAAGAAGCTCTTAGACTATTTCCGTTGTTGTTTCATTATTCAAGAAAATACGTGGACCCATTTATTAGAAATAGGAAAAACCTAATTTTTTTTGTTACTTTGTTGTGGGAATATATGATTAATATCTTTCCAAGATTCTTATTAGTTGTTAGATCAAACGAGTCGTTGCTATGGCGCTAAAACATTTATGGCGTATCTATGTTGAACTATGTCAACATTTCCTAGAAAGATGAGAAAGAAATCTTAGAATAGCAAAAATATGAAATATATTCTAAATTATATTTAATATTTTCCGCTCTATGAAATATATTAAACATTTTCAAAGGTTTGTTAAAATTATTTAGCCAAAGATACAAATTAATTTGTACTATTGAATAACATTGCCTGTTAGTAATTCTTGGATCTTTGACAGTCATTACGGGTCTCAGAAGCCCAAAAGTCTGACAATCAGTTACCGAGGGGTATCGTGTTAACCAGTAACTGGGTTATGGAGGTCAGATAGGCAGTCGCTCCATGTTAAATACTGGTATTCAGTAGCATCCGGTTAGACTGGCAACCGATCACAACAGAGTTGGGAAAAGGCTAGGTAGATTGATTGACTGAATACAGGCAGGTCATAGGAGCTTCTATTTGCAGGCTCTTCATGAACAAGACGATAAGGAAGAACAAAACGCAAAATGTGACACAGTCTTTTAATGCTCAACTATCTTTTTTATGCTATTATATAACTAGTGCTTCAATTGAAATGTAGGTGCCTATCATTATCTTCTACATTTCATTCATTTACTCACTGACAGACAACGCACAACCTAAATGTCTAGGTTTAGAAGCATAACATTCTGCACAAAAATTCCTTTTATCGCGATAGTGAGCACTAATGAAGGTTTTTTTTTTTTAATTCACACCCTAATTGGTTTTAACAGTGGATGAAAGTCTGTATGGAAGTTCGTTATTTTTGCCAATGCGAAATCCCAACGGGCAGCCGGCTTGCCAAGCGATAAAATACTCTGTGCACATAGTTCCTAGATATCTCTCAAAAATATCGAACTAAGCGAACGCTTTATTATAGATTCATAGGATACCATCAATATGTCCATGATCCAGAATAAAGAAACATGCAATCGATGGGACCAATTAGTCGTACTAACGGAATCTAAAACTGTTTTTGGAATTAATTGGTAAATTATTCAAGTAGCCATACTAAATTAGTGATGAGTACGGTATAATGTGCACAAAATTGTAGGTACTAACCTATATTTTTGTCTGCAGGAGCTGAATTGATGCAGCTGAATTAATGCAGTAGCATTTTGTCTATGCTGTCATATTTTGTGTATGCATATAATAAGTTCACCAAAAATATTATATTTTTCGTGAATTACGATTACCTGCATACTTTAATCCAATAAGGGCTTTAGCACACCTCCGATGCGAAAATAATCATGCGAAACCGATTACAAAGGCCAAGCTAACTCAGTCTGCCAATTTTGTCAATGGCGCCCTCACCCGTCTCACCGCTCACATACCTCAGATGATGACAAGCAGTCGCACGTGAACTATGCATATTGTCGTGATTCGAGTAGCGGAACATCATGCGAGTCAGTTGAATTGTAGTAATAGGACTTATTAAATACAGTATAGGTCTACTTGTCGACTGCCACAGATACGTGTGAAATAAACGCGGCACCGAAACAAAATGGCGGGCTGAGCGCGTATGTGGAACCGACTTCCGAGCAGATTGGCGAAAACACGCGGGAATGACATATAATCATAATCAAATCTGTGCGTTAGACCAGGGGGCCTAAAACGGCCACATTAGCAATTCTTTTCCTGAATTTCCAGCTGTCATTAGCAATTCCTCCAATTTGACACAAAAGCAATTCATAATGTATGGACCATTTTACGAATCTCCATAGAAAACTGTCGTAGATGAATTATTTCGAAGAATCGCACGCAGATCATATTATAAATAATTTGTCAGTTTGTGACATTTTACGATGATTCATAATATTTCCCTATTATGATTCTGTCAAAGTGCCTGTTATAAGCCCCCTGGCAGTTTCGCTTGTCGTACAACGGACAAGTCGTGGCGGAACTACTGCGGTTTCGCTGCAATGGTTTCACGGCGCGGATGTGATGCCCGCCTTAAGGAAGCTATCACTGCTAATTTTAATGTCTTGCTTAATATTAGCATAATTAATTATTTTAACGTAAGGTGCGTAGTACTCGCAACCGACGTGCGTGTATGCCCAGATGTATGAACGTAAACACGGAAGCGAGGTAAGGATCGTAGCAGGTGGCATTCTGTCCTGCCAGGGTTGCGGTAAAGTCCGAAAGGGATACCGGGGCCCTTGGCAACAGGCAACTGAAGGAATACGGGTGGGTTTTAGTCAGTTAAAGTTAGACACGCCCGCTCCACCCAGAGCGGGAGAAGACATTTGAAGATTTCCCACCCCAAAAAAAAGGTGGCGTTCTGTAGTTTTTGCCTACCCCCATGGGAAGAAGGCGTGAGTTTATGTACTTAGGTATGTGTAGATATTTAGTTCGGAGTATATTCTTTTAAATATTTAAAGACAGACTTATAAATAAAGACAGTACCTTTTGTGCCCTTTGTCAAGGTTACTTTCGCTACAGACAGTTCACTTCCACTATGCCGCCGGTATAAATATTTACCCAACGAGTCTAACAAAAACTACAATAAATCAAAATAGCAACAATTTATTCAACTATTAGAGGATACTAGCAGATGTTTGCAAAAGAATTTGCTCTCAATAGGCGAAGGATTCCAAGTCTAAACGCGGCGCCGACGCAATCTTGGAGGTGCTGCGTTTTGTGATCGTTGGCGCAATTGAGGTGCTGGTCTCTTCCGTGACAGAAATTCTCGATTACCGCATGCGCACGGACGTTGAAGACAGTCCTCCACAGCTGGGCAACGAGGCTGTATGTCAGTAACAACAAGCATTTATCATTTTAGGATGTTTTTTATCTAGCAACACAGGGACCAATCCATCCTGGATATAGGCCTCCACTAAAAATAACTGGGCCTTATCTGAATGCCATTATTTTGCCATACAACAAAGAAATAAAGCTTTGAAGTTGCGCTTGCTATGATCAGTCCCTTAGAGAGCATGTTAAACTGTTTGTCCCATGGCAAAGAGATTAAGAGTCAGTTCACACCGAGGCGCGACGCGACGCGCACCATTTTATGATCCGATACAATATCGAATTTATTTACTACACAATAAGCTACACGCGCTGCGCAGCGCCGCGCATCTCAACGTACTTTGACACGTGTCAACCCTCGCGCTGAAATTATACCTTTATGTGAAGAAAATAAGTTGAATAATTGTTACAAAAAAAAACAATCGATTTCCACAAAAACACTAAATAAAATGTTAAAAATAACTTTAATTTCGGAAGTCGGTGTCTTTGCTTTTCAGTTTTCGTTTTTTGCCACCGACTTCCGAAATTATAGCTATAGTTTTTCATCACTTAGTGTTTTTTTTTTAAGTCGGTTTTTTTTACCCTTTCGAACTAAAAAAGATTTTTTTTAATCGGTTCACAATTTGCGAAAATATTGGTGAATATAAACAAAAAAAAAAAAACAAACAAAGGAACATACAAACTTCTCCTTTTTGGAAGTCGGTTAATTCTTCAAGGACTTTCTAATTAACTACAATGTCTTTTGGTCCGCGCGCGACCCGCGCGCGCTCATACAGGTTAAAAAGTGTGCGCAGCGTCGCGTCGCTTCACGTCGCGGTCTGAACTGACTCTTACACACAACCACTTAATCAGAAGCCCCAAAGACTGCAGATTCCAGCTCGTGTATACTTCTGATTTTTTGCCACATCATGGATATATTAGAACCCTATTATATTTGTGAAAAAGCTAAGTAGATAGACCAGAAAGTTTCAGCTTAGAACTACGAAGCAAAAAAAAAACATCCAAGTTTAGTCGACTTTGGTCAGCACTTTTAATATTCTATTTTTAGTTTTATATTTTATCAGTTTTGCTAAGTGTATACTAAACGTAAAACAATCATCGACAAACCTATAATAACAGGTCCAAACACTAGTAACACAGAGCCTATTAGTAACCGCATTATTGCATTATGCGCCTCCTCCTTTTGGTACAAATCCAAACCTCGAAGCATGCACACCAGGCCTACAATATTAAGGAATTATTAGCAACTCTCATTGTTCTGCCAGGGAAATTAATTGTTAAGCAAACTGACACCTTACGTCATGTTATTAAGCCATTTTATAAAACTATCAAAAAATGACAATTGTGATTTGATTTTCAGCTCAACTGTCTATTTCCCTTTAGAACTCGATAACAATACAAATTCTATCTCTTTGTAACAATAAAAATTCTACGTCTCGTTAGTGTCAGTTAAACTCATAGACGGACATATTAAGATAGTAGTTAATTCGCTTAACAATTAATTCCCCCGACTTTACGCTTTTATTATACAAATCGGAAATTGAGAAATTCATAGAGGACGTTTGAGATACTAACCGGATGAAAACATACATATTCCAAGACAAAAAGCTGACATTAGTAAAACGCTGCAAAAGAGTAGATTAAATTGTGATTAGAATCATAACACATAACATAACATCACGCATGTTATCCCCGAAGGGTTAGGCAGAGGTACCTATGGCACACCCTCATTTCGCCAGTTGTGTTTCGTCAGTCCTTTTTAATCCTGAATTGAATATTTATTTAGTACATTTATCTGATGTTACTATAACGGGTGTAAAAAGACACTTAACGAAGCCGAAAGTCACTTGTTATTCCCGTCATTGGGATCTTTTTTTTTGTCCTGGACCATACCTGGAAACCTTCTGGTTACGCAGATATTGAAGGCCAAAGTTCCAAATTTTTCAGACGTTTTTTAAAGAATGCTAATTTTAAATGTTATAACTTAATTTTATATACCCCCGTGAACCCTGAACCGTTGCATTCACCCATTAACACAATTTTTTGCGTGCGTACTACTGTAAACAGCGATTTTTTACACCAAAAGTAAAAGTCGTTTCGCAGCAACTGTTTTTGTGCAATGTTACTTAATTTGATGTTCAGAATGCGTAGTTAACGGCTACGTGATGGGTCTTTTTACACCCTGTATTGTACAAAAGAGGATTTGTCCTAGGCAACCAGTTGAGTTGTGTGGAGCTAGGTAGATACATATGTAGAATGTGTGCGATGGCGTTCAACAAAATTGCTAAGTGCATGTCCTCTTAAACGAGACGAATTTCATAACTATTTTCCGTAAAGAACGGAACGAGGGTTGGGAGGCCTTTGCCGAGCAGTGGGACAATAATGGCTAACAAAAAAAGATTATGGAAGAGGCTTGGAAAACTGATATCTATACATTTTTGTTCGCACACAGTTGTTACCCACGTCAGCGCTGCTCTTTGTGACTTGTGACTCTTGAAAAGAGGCAATGGATCCCTTACAAGGAACCATAACGAATTTTTTTTACAATCATTTTAATTAATCTCGCTATACGTTATAGCGTGTCATGTTTTTGTTGATTTTCATAGCATCTTATTTGCGCTCTATAGCAAAAATTCCTTCGAGAACAGGGTATGGAAGCAATTAAATGGAAATTATATCCAGATGTTCAGGTAGTAGGTACCTATTCCAATTATGAAAAGAATCAAGTCGCACCTGAATCTCACCATTGTTCTGATTGTATTTGTTTAACAAATACAATAAATACTTTCTATAAAATAACGTTTTAAATACAAAAATAATTTTAAAAATTATAGCGACGTTTAACTGATGTCAAACCAAAGTCAAACTGATGAACTGAAGGATTGCAGATCATATATGCGTTCCATAAATTAGGTACAAAACAAAAGAGGTAAGGTGAGGTTTTTATTCATATCCGAAATTTTTTTGTAGGCTTGGGAAGCTATATGAACACGGTTAGAATTTTGAATTTGAGATTGCTTTGAGAGATAACTTATTTTCTTTTATCAAATTAACTGCTTCGGTTACGGTTTTGATGAATTGCAATAAAACGTGATTTCTTTATTATATCAAAGTTTAGTATTAATGTATGTTTTTTTCTGTGTATGTGTGTGTGTATTCAAATAAATGCATAAATTCTCTAAATGGAATAAAACTGCATCGTTAAGAAGAATTACGCGGTCACACAGATAAACACGAAAAGCGACTTTTATTTAATATACTTAATATGTTTATATGTTATAGATAAGTTATTTTAATTTTAATTTTATTGTCTTTGGGTGGCTTACAGCTATCAACACAGAGTTAACGAGTGAGGTAATTGACGACAAGCCATTTACAAGCCTCCACAGTTAGCAATAGATTATTGTTGTACTTTTCAAATTGATTGAGAATTCATAACATTACTCGTAAATTAACTAACAAAATACCTATGCAGGTATGCATAGGTACTGATGCATGCACAAGTTATACTCCATTTGAAATAAGATATGACATGTAAACAAACCTTTTTAGAGTCCGTTCAACCGATTTTGACTTCTATACTGTAGGTATAAGGATGGCCTTAAAAGCAAAAAATGTTACACAATGCCAACTGACTACTGCAGCTGCCATTTGTCATGCCTCCAACGCAAAAGAAGTCAAAATCGGTTGAACTGACTGTAAAAAAGGCTTATTTATGTGTATAATCTTATTTCAAATGGAGTATAGAATGAAACACATTAGGCGTATAAAATGAGCCAGACAAATGAACTATGAAATTAGCAGCTATACTTAACTTATCAGTGTTCTGCGAAACGGTTATCTGAAGACTACTTCTCATGCTCCTACTAGCACAGTCAAGATAAGTATATAAACTGGTCTGTTTAAATCACGCAGTAAAAATACATAAAGATATCTTATGTCCCGGCTCTCTGAACTAAGATATTTTAACTTCATCTGAAAGTACACTAACCTACATTTTTCTTTCAGTCGGAACTTCGTTCTTAGTATTATTAGATGTCTTACTTCTTTGGAAGTCCTTATTTGTATAAGACCAGTTTCAGAGTTATACTGTCTTTGCTTTGCACGAATGTACGTTTTACTATGTTTGTTGATACCTATATTACAATGGCACTCCGGAATTAGTTAGAATTCAGAGAACATTGACGAAGGATCTGAGATATTTGATCAGAGACCAATTCTCGTATTTAAAAAACGTTCACATTCAAGTCGCAATCTATCAAACTTGTCAAAAATGTTGTTTAATTGATTGTATTTTTGACAGATTGCGAATTAGATTAAAATGTGAACGTTCTTAAAAATTACGGGCATTGCCCCCCTGTTCGAAACTTCTTGTGTCAAGTCCCACGGTACCTGGTGATGGCCAAAAAATCAAAATTATGAGAATATCAATAATTTACTTTATATACAGGGTCACAGATTATTTTTGTATATATAACGAAGTTAGAAGTTAGAAGTCTCTAACCTTTGTCACATACAATAGCGTTACAAGGTTCTTTTGGCGCGTGGCTAAAATGGGAACTAAAGCCGCCATCTTGTTTTTTCAATAAATTTCACAAAAAAATTGCACCTGCGGGAGCCTATATGCTTGCATTATCAATTATAATCGTAATGATTAGTTTGTTTTGTTATTCTTAGAGTAAAACGTAATGTTATATGTATATTTCTGAAGTAAAGAATTATTTTTTAGCCAGAACGACACAGGTTTTTCTTTTAGCTGTAACTTTTTTCCCACAATGATTTGAGACTGACCGCCAGAGTAAAAAATGATGAGAATAAAAAGACCTTTGCAATGACATAGGTACGTCTTGTTGTTATTGGTCGCTGGGGCCATCCTGTCGCTTTCTCCTTTTTACCAACAGCACCGCCCAGTCAACGTTATTTGAGCGCCAAAATCTCCTTATAACAGTGTAGAATGCGAGACGACTAGAAATCCGCCAAACTGTTGCCATTTGCTGGACTTCCAAAGCAGAGGTAGCAAACATTATTTTAGTTTGTAAACTGGGAACCCCATAGTCGTAACGAGGTATTTACGTCACTACCCTGAAACATTTACCTTGTTCGTTACACGTCATTTAGCTAGCTCCCACTCCAACTTTAATGTACAGAGTAACACGAAACAGGAAAACGCGGTAATTGCTACAGAAATAAGAACTTACAAAGGTACTCTAGCAAGAATGTGATGATTTCTTCATATACAGCGCTACAAAACCTACTTGAAAGCACTCTAACCGACAGTCTACCTAAGACAGCTTGCCACAATTTAAACAAATACACTATGGAAAAACTCATAATGAATTTGGTATGTAAAATATAAAGTTTTCCAATCATTCAATATTATGGAATAGATGGTGGTTCCTTTTGTGTTGAACGTTACGGTCAATCTGCGATTCCCTTGTCATGGATTGAGGGACTTATTTTGACAGTTTTTTTGGAGAGTAAAGGCAGCAAGGGACTGTACCTACTTCGTTAAAACAAGTTTTCACATACAGGGGATCTGGATATGTGAAAACTTGTTTTCACCTAGTATACATGTGCAAATATATTTAAAAAAATGATGCCTAAATGTTTTCAAACCACGTGGTCTAAGGTTTTTACACCGCCCTCTAATTCCCGGAGAGTTTTTATAGAAAAATTATAAGCCTAGTTCTTATAAACAATAATTAGTATTTGCAGCCAATGGTAATTAGAATGCCTATAGAATCGTAAATCCTTTACAGTATAATTGTCGTAGCCGTAGCACAGCGCTACTCCTGGCGTAGCTCTATGCTACGCAGTGCTACGAAAAATTTAAAAATCAAACTTGACACTATTCATACACATAACATCATGTTGATGAAAAACAGTAGCCATTAGTGTTTGAATAAATTAAAGTGACAGCGATCGCTGATTCCCCTAACAACAGTATGGTAATTATGGCATGATCCCTTGGTTGTTCGCCGCAGCGATTTATGGGGAGGCCATGTTTCAGTAAAGGTAGTACATGTCAAACACGGCCTCACAGGTCGGTAAGGTTAGTTCCGCAAACACAGAGTAAATCTATTATTTAAACGTTATCTATGTGAAATGTGTTTTTTTTTTAAATGATAAAGCATTTTTACGTCTCCACACATAAAATTTTAATGATCCGGATTACTTTAATACACAGACTTTCAAAAAGTTTTGTGAGTATCTCTTAAGTAATAAAGTTTCAAACTTTTAGTATTATAAACTTTTATGACGAGAAGTTTTTTATACTTGTCTATTTAACGTCTAAGGCAGAAGTCATTTGTTTTTATAGTAGGTATTTTATCTTTAGGTGACTGGCAGTAAATCATAGTGTTTATTTATAACCATGTTAGTGCAGAAATATCCAATGCTTTATGTGAGCCCTTGTGAGCCTCCCAAAATACACTACAATGAATGTTCAAAGGGGAAATTTCCACAATGATGCTTTGACACACGCATCGCAAATGGATTTCTGGTCACATTATGCATCGTAAAATTAAAAGGTACTTAAAAAGTACCATTTGCACTAGGTTTAGAAATAGTACAGCTCAGCAGTGCCTGGATAAACATACATTTTTATTGGGTTTTACAGTTGTCATATACAAGATTGCCTTCATAATTTATTAAAACACGTTCGAAAACTCATGGTGTATGTGCATGTGTATTTATCAGTTGCGGGAAAGTTCGAAGGGGATACCGGGACCCTTGGCAACAGGCAACTGAAGGAACGCGGGTGGGTTTAAGTCAGTAAAAGCCTGACACGCCCTCCCGCTCCGCCTAGAGCGGGAGAAGTCATTTGAAGATTTACCAAACAAAAAAAAAAGGTGTATTTGAACAGATATGACAGCAAATAAAGTTGCTTTCAAAATAAAATATTATCTAACATTACTGCTAGCGCACAGGTTTCTAAAGTCAGAAAAAGTTATAAACTAACTCAACAAACACGTCCAGGTTTACCAGCAAAACAAACTATTGCAATAAATAAAATAATTGTATTCATACATATTATAATTTTCATTTAGCCTTCAAGTTGGTGCACTAACATTGCAAGCGCTAGAAACTTTGGCAATAATAACAGACTGTAAATCTACTGGTTCTTTCATAGGAAAGCCGTTTCTCGACAGCAGTTGAGTGAATAATACAGGGAGTGAGAACACTAGGGTGAATGCGAACTGTTTATTTTTTAAACTTAATGCACATCGTCACTCACTGGACGCCTGAAGGAGGACATCGCCGTCGAGGTAGACCGCGACGAAGGTGGTGTGACGATCTAATCATGTTTGCGGGGCCAACATGGCCAGAAATCGCACAAAATAGAGAGATTTGGAAGGAAAAAGGGGAGGCCTGTGCCCCAAAGTGGGACACACCACAGGCTAAGAAAAAAAATGCACATGCTGGCTCGGCATTATGGCTTGCACGTCCCGAGCGAGCGATTTTAATATTGAACACAGACAAAAGTAACTACCTCATTGAATCAAATATTTTATTTAATACTCACAAGAGATTGAGAAACGTCTGATCTGAAATTGTCTCTATAAGGATGATTCTGAAAGGTATTATTACTTTGATGAATTAGTATCGATAAAAAAATCGCGTCGTTTTATTATTTTCATTCGAGTAAATTCTAGATATGCTGGGCGGAGCTCTTAGACGACGGAAACGGGCTACGGCTAATGCAAATAGCTCTGTTTCAATCTTTAATTAATTTACGAAACTATTTCGGGTAGCTATTTCCTCTGCTCCGCATTCCGAAATGGTGGTAGCGCTTTTGACAGTCAGTAGAGACAGAGAGAGATTTTTATTTAGGTACGGCTAATCTAAATAAATAAGTGATTTCAACTTTAGTACGTGCCACAACCGATGCCAAAACATTCCACGAAGGAGTAGGCGTCGTCTGCTGATTCTCTAAAGATAAATAGTGAAAACAATATCGGGTTGTGAAGTGAGGCCAACATAGTTCCCTAATTGAATAACTTCAAGATTAGACAAAGAGGTTCCAACAACAAGTTCACAAAGTAATCCTTTATCAACGCCTACCTTAGATTAGGGTCAAGCGTGATTACTTGAACACATAACATAAACTTCAATATTCAGGCCACATCCTTTGAATTTGATTTGTTCATTTGTATTTATTTTTCTCTTTAGAAGTAGTAAGATGCGAAGTTCTGGGCGTATCGTGAACCTTATAAAACGGTCTCCTGTAACAAGGTTACCATCAGTTAGTTTTAGTTACCCGGTGTAGAGATCGGACAATCCGGATGGGGAGTACCTCCCGTCATTGTTTTACGGTATAACCTTTAAGTTTGTTTGTTGTTCATAAATTGAGTCATTTTTGGGAATATGAAATTGTAATATCTGAAAGGGTTGTCTAGTTTATAAATATAACACTCCAGTTAATACTTTTAGCGAAAATAGATGGTTGGTGGACGTTCACGGGGAAATTATATAACGTTTTGTTATTTTCGATCAACGTGTCAAGCTTCGTTTACACAAGGAGAGTCACTTGCCCGTCGACAGACAAGAATCGAAGTCTTGTGTTGAGGCCCTCATTATCTGTAAACGGTGCACACACGAGTGCGAGTGAGTGATATATCGCCTGGCGATTCTAGCCTACGAGTCTCGCATGGACATTCTCACCGCTCGACGTTCGAGAAACTAATCTTGTGTAAACGAGCCTTTCGTTACTTATCTCTTTGAAAGTAATTTGATGGTGAATTCCATGGAATTATATTTCAAATAGCTAGTTCTATAAATATTATGACTACACTGATGTTAATTAAGATTGCCATTACAAAAGAGACACTACAAAACGGAACAATAAACATTACCATATTTATCATAATACAACGGTCTTAAATAATACGGTCACACTACAGGGTCCAATAAAACGGTCACAGAAGAAAATAAACCACTTAGGGCTAATTTCACCGTTAAAAACTGAACGCGATCAGGACACCTGTCAATATCAATATTCCTAGCAATAATGACACTGACAGCTCTTGAACTCGGTTTAGATGCGCTGTTCGCGCTCAGTTTCTCTGGTGAACTTCGTCCTTAGTATCAAATGCAAAGACCGTGTTAGGACAACCTCTGCTTGTTCAAACGTGGACTAGAAACATTGCGGACATTTTCTTTAGAGTCGTGAAGATTAAGCTCTTCCACGGGGATGTAGAGAAACGTAACTTTGAACACACAACAGTCAACTAAACAGCGTAATTTATTCACTAAATGTGCAATGCAGTACGAAGGTTTGCTCATTTTTGAATTACAACGCCATTTTCATATATATCTGCCTAGCGTTTTCCCAACTATGTTGGAGTCGGCTTCCAGTCTAACCGGATGCAGCTGAATACCAGTATTTTACATGGAGCGACTGCCTATTGCATCTTCACAACCCAGTAACTGGTAATACGATACCCCATGGTAAGACTGGTGGTCAGACTTTCGGGCTCCGAACGACCTGTAACTACTATCAAAGATCCACCAATGACAGCCGGGACCAACGGCTTAACGTGCTTTCCGAGGCAAGGAGGAGTCTCGGTATGTAAAGATGGTCACCCATCCACGGACCAACCCCAGCAAGCATAGCTTAACCTCATGGAACGGCCCTTGCGGCTGTTATTACTTAGCCACGAGCTCCTCCATTTTCATATGCATAACGAAATGTTCAATTGTTTTAATGTAGTTTTCATGCTAATTTCGGTGACAAAAAACATTGTGACGGCTTAACTGGTTTTCATTAGTTGGTAACTAGGTTGTCTATCTATTACCTCGTAATACAAAGGTAATCTAACGCGAGCTAATGTTTATTAATATTCTGCACTGCAACATTATTCTGCACTTAGGTATGGTGGATTCAGAGTTCCTGAGTACCTAGTTCAACAGTCACATGCTGACATCTCTGTGATGCATACCAGAGACACAGATACATGGTGGCAGGGACATCGACTTGCAAACAGTAACCATGAATTCAGCACATGGTTCAAGACCCCCTAGCTAGCGTAGAATTTTTCGTTGGTTATTTAAAAATAATCTGCTGTTTCATATAAAAGTGATTACTTACGCGGTCAAAATGTATGGTACAGCAATTTTTTTTTTATAACATGGTTTCAGTGGCTTTGGGAGCATGGTGTAAAGTTCTCTCATCCTCTATACAACGTGTAACGGAATAAACGCAAGAGCTCATACACCCCAATTAGAATATTAAATTATAAGACTAAAATAATATCTGTAATTTAATTTAATTAAGCCACACCTTAAATTAACTATTTTATTTAACGCGCACTACACATAGGATAGCTATGAGCGTATTACAAATTTGGTTATGCATTTCATAGGCTTTATTCCTTTGAGATAAGGCTTAAATTTCCTTAAATAACATATCTTATTACCTTGCTATGACGCAGTGGTTCTAATTTCAGTTAAATAAAATATTTTTTCATGAAAAATTAACTTATATAAATAATGACGGAAATCGATTCAGAAGCCGATTCTGAGCAAACTACTTTCAGGTCTTGCGCTTATTCTGTTACACGTTGTATAAAAAGATGGATCAGATGGGTGTTGTCTGGCGGGCAACTGCTCAACGATTGATATCGGGAAGTTATATACATACAGTATGTTATCTAACGAAGGGCGTTCCCATTAACATGCAAAAGTATAGCGTCTACACATGCAAAAAAAAAATAACATTACAAAAGATTTTTTTTTATAGTAAAATTTTAACAAAAAATGATTAAATTGATATGTAAAAGAAACACTCTGTACATGCACACTTGTCTTTCTACGTTAAAATACAAGTCTGCGTGTACAGAGTGTTTCTTTTACGTATCAATTCAATATTTATTGAGAATATTTTTCTACCTATAATTATAATAAATATAAAAAATTGTGGTAATACTTTTTTTGCATGTATGGATGCTATACTATTGCCGGTTAACGGGCACGCCCTTCATTAGTTAACATACTGTGTATGCTGATCGTGCGGTAAACCCTGCTTGCGTCATGCAGGATTTCGCGTGACGTCAGTGTGATGCGTAGTTCGTATGTAGTGATGTAGATGCCACCACACTACCTAATCGCCCTGTCACAAGTCTCACCAAAGTGCAAAAAACGAGGCTCAGATAATCTTTCAAATAGAACCCCCTGTATCAAAAATGTTTCTACGAGCCGGTCAGAACCGAATCTGTGTACCCATACCGTAAAAGGGAAGAAACGTGAAGAACCTATCACTTCCTCTCACACTTGACACATAAGTCACGTTCGTAAAAAAACGTTAACAGGTAATAGTTGGCATATGAACGAACGTCCTTGCTTAGGAGTCGAGCGCTACCGGGAAACCGAAACGACTACCTCGTTTACCACAGGAAATTCAAAGCCTTTTGCAATATTCACAAACGGAATAATTATTTCTTTTGCTCTTTCCATTTATGAAGAGGAAATTATAGTTTCTAAAGTGTTGATAGCGTTTTAAATAAAATATAGGTAAGTAGTGAGCTTTTCTTTTTTTGTTTCGATGTTTTTAATTTTCGAATTCATTCGTTTTTATTTGATTAATCATCATTTACCTATGGTTTATCATGAAATTGTGTATCTATTCTTCATTTATTAAGCCTTTAAAGAGACCTTTTGCAAATTTTTCTTTGCCCTAATCAAATATGCAGGGAGTATAATAAATACTGCACTGAATTTAGTTTCTGCACATTTATATGTAAACGCAAAAAGTTTTTCCGCATAAAAAAGACACAGACTACACAGAAATGCATAGTTATCACAGAGTATAAATTACAATGAAAATGTGAGCTAAAAATCCTCTTATACTCACCCGAGTAGTTAGGCCGTGCAAGCTCATTACCGATGCATTTTAAGCTTATCTGTGAAGTAGGCAGTATGCTGATGAGAGCTTGCGGAAAGCGGGTTTTAAAATATAAATATATTATTAATCAAATAGTTCAATAATCGAATCGAAGAATATTACAATTTATAAAATAAAAACAGAGCTCGTAAACTTTGGCGAACCTTCTAAAAAATATAGAAAATATATGCTTTATTGTAAAACATAAGAGTAACACACCATATATATAATTAAGGATACAATGGCAGTTCTATTCGTCAAGAAAACATTACAGTTCTATTCAACAACAAAAGTAGTATTGACCTACTTACTTTTCTTGTTAATATCACTTGAATGTTTTCACTGGCAATCCAGTGCTACACGGATATGGGTTCATAGTAGGAAAATCTATCAATATGATGTTTTTAGTTTCTAAAACCCAGTTGCACAAAGACAGACATGAATGCCCCATCACGTAATGAATTATTAACGCTAATGATTTCATTAATTTCGTAATAAAGAATCATTAAAATAGAGTCTAATGTTGCTTTCTATCGGAAGATTAGTATTTAATGACAGCTTTAAAAGTTAGTTAAGTTCGTTTCTGCTACTTGCTGTTAGTGCAAGAAGTTAATCGGTTGAAGAACAGACTAGTGAGATGCAATAGAATTTTGGCCCTAGGGCGGCTTTAAAACTCTGTTACCAGGTTAGTCACTAACCACATGAAAAGAAGAAGAATATAATTATCATTTTTATTGTTATTATACGTCTGGGGGTG
This sequence comes from Lithophane leautieri, assembly GCA_949152455.1. NCBI lineage: Eukaryota > Metazoa > Arthropoda > Insecta > Lepidoptera > Noctuidae > Lithophane > Lithophane leautieri. The sequence goes on from OX424467.1 coordinate 8,728,456, forward strand.
TTTAGAGTCCCGCAAAGTGTGAACCTGTAAGTAAGCCAAGGTAATCCGGTATAAACTAAAAAACACAGGTTTTCTAAATCATTTTTTCCGTATTTTCAGTACATAAACCGCCACCATCCACTTTAGTTTACGAACTATCCGTACGCTCATTAAACATTGAACGACGTAATCCTCAATTCCTTTTAATGCCAGATTATGGTTTTACAATGAAATTGTATTATTTATATGGGAATTACAGATTTGCATTTTATCTTCTGTCAGTTACTAACTGAAACCGCCTGCATCAAGTTCTTGACTATTTTATGTACCTACCTAAGTAATGACTTCAAAAATAAAAAAAACCGACCATATCCGATAGCTTATTAAAATAAAGAAAACACGAGTTTTCGCCCTACTAATGAAACATAATATCTACTTCTAAAGAAAAGGAAAACAATACTCTGTCCCTACTCAACCTTGCTGCCGGTACTATAAAATAAATATATAAGGAGGCTTAATAATATAAAGACTTTAGCCTCATAGCATAGAATAGACAAGTACAGAAGGTTAGCTCTATACAACGACCGGAAAAACGGAGCACGCACACATAGACCGCGTCCTATTTAAAAGCGATCGTCGCGTGTATACGCGATCGGTCTCATGCATATTATGTCAGTTTTTGGTCAGAAAACAGGAGGGCGCCCTCTTTCGGCGCGACCACGCGTTTAGGTTCACCGAACTAAAAGTTCGAACGATCGTGTATTAGCGCGACGATCGCTTTTTAATAAGACGCGGAGATATACGTGTACTTACGGCGCTCTCAAACGAAGCCAGTCGTAAGTGCACTCTCTCGCTGTAAGTAGATGCGTGTCTATGGGTGCTTTCATAAAGAAGCGGCACCCCAGTTACGTATCACACTTTTTTTCACTATCATTACACTTTTGAAGGAAATTTTAATCCATTGCTTTATATATTTAACTAACTCATCTGCTCGACAAAGTAAATAACGCAATGAATGTTGTCGAATTGTCAAAATTAGTGTGTCATTGCAATTTTTTGTGTATTACGCAAACACCCCGTGAGTTTTCAGGCCCGACTCACGGTACAGACCGCTGCAGGTTGATCTTCGGAAAGAAACGGATACGTTATAATAATATGTTTTAGCTGTTACTATAAGTGTGAGCGCATGAGTTAATACGGCACTTTTTCACCCGCACCGATCGGTACCGACTGGTCTTTACCGAGAAACCGCTTCTTTATGCAAGCACCCTGAGTGTACGTGTGTTTGTACTCGTTTTTGGAGCCGACCTTCTGTAACTCTCTACTCTGGGCTCACAGCCTATAGGACGATGTTCCGACAGCCCGCATACTGCGAGTCCGCAGAACAACCGTGGCTTTAATTAGGACTGACTTCTGGGTATAAATTCATGGTTTATATAGTTTAACTGCACCAGTGTTTTTGCTAACCGCATAACGTAGTTAAATTTTAATGCTTACACTCAGTGTTGATTCTTGTGTTTCCACTTTATATAAATTTAAGAGTGGCTTCGCTAAACAATACGAGCTTAGTAACTCTTGGAGTTTATCTTTCAGGTAAAAACGTTTTATTTTGTTTATTATTTATTGTGTTGGCGAAAGCTTTAAACTGTTTAAAGACACTTATTTTGTGGGGTTACGCGACAAAACAGCAATTTTTTGCGTTATTAGTAATCATCGTTTTTACGTTTGAGGTACCTATAATAAAGGAACTCGTGTCTAAGTCATAACTGGCGTACGGGTCGATCCATCAGGTTAACCTACGCTTGCCGGGGTTTTTACGTGGATGGGTGACAATCTTTACATACCGAGACTCCTCCGTGCCTCGGAAAGCACGTTAAGCCGTTTGTCCCGGCTGTCATTCGTGGATCTGTGACAGTCGTAGAATCCCGGAAGTCTGACAACCAGTCTTACCAGAGGTATCGTATTACCCAGTTACTGGGTTAGATAGGCAGTCGCACCATGAAAATACTAATATTCAGCTGCAACCGGTTAGACTGGAAGCCGACCCCAACATAGTTGGGAAAAGACTAGGCAGATTTTGTACCTATAATAAAGAAGATAACATCACACATTTTGAGTAGGTACCAAATACACCATGATTAAGCACTGACACACGCAATAAATCTAGCATATTTGCAAACAATTAAAGAGAACCTAGAAATTAATAAGTGTACCTAATATTTTCATTACAATTTTAATTAACGTAAGGCGCAATCACGGGCTTAACTACCGCCTTATAAACCACGCTAATGATACGGGGCCCCCGGGCTACAGGGGCCCCCGAATGAAAATACGTAAAATATTATCCACAACTTCAAATTGTTTTTGATCAATAAGAGCCCTGTAATGAGTGAATACCCAATGAAAATATGAAAATTAACATATTATTACGGTTTTCAATAATGCTTCAGGCAACAGGCGCGGTCCAATTCTGAAGCTCACGCATTCATTTAGTAAAAGAACATAGAAAATCTAAGCAACTTATCTAAGTTAGGGTACTCTAATTTTGAGCTCGTTTCGCTCGCTCTTGCATTCCCTTACTATAATCACAATGACAGCTTAATCTGGTATCTCAGACAGGATGCTCAAATTTTCGAGATCACTTCGCATGCTCTTACATTCTCTTAGTAAAATAACAACGGCAGCTTAGTATCGGAGTCAAAATGCTCCAATTTTTTAGCTCGCTTCGCTCACTCTGACATTCTCCTAGTAAGATCACAATGACAGCTTTAACTTTTAAGTCAGAATGCTATTTTAGATATATTGTAAAAACAATACCCTCCTTTGGAGCTTCGCCGCAGTAAAAGGACCCTCAACATAATACAAGGCATTTTAGGACTGGACTTGGCTATTGAGCACAATTATCCTACTAATATTATAAATGTGAAAGTTTGTGTGTTTATGTGTTTGTGTGTTTGGATGTTTGTTACTCAATCACGCAAAAACGGCTGAATGGATTTGGATGAAATTTGGCAAACAGATAGTTTATAACCTGGATTAACACATAGGATACTTTTTATCCCGATATTCCCACGGGATCGAGACTTACGCGGGAGAAACCGCGGGGCGCAGCTAGTACTGTATACAGGGTTAACTAGTGGCACAATAAAATAAAAAAACAATTTAAGTAACATTTATTGCATTAACATCAAAAGCAGAAACTGGCTGGCTTACAAATAGGTTTAAAAAAAAAGCAAAAGTTGTAATGAAATCATCAATTTTATTATTCTCACTAGGCTGCCATCAGATGGACTGCATTCTTGCAGTTTGATTGCAGTTTAGTACGACTGCAATACTCGTAATGTACTGGTAACTGCAGTTGGAGTGCAGTTGAAACCGTTGAAATGCAGTCCGTCTGATGGCAGCCTTAGTCTAACAATTTTTCAATTAAGTGAATTAAATCGAATCTGTTCTCAGAAATAAATAAATACCTGCACAAATAGTTAACCACACTAAGTAACGGGAAACCAAAGGTTCAATTTTGCAAAGCATATTGACTCAACATCAAATTAATCTCACTTTGTACTTGTATAACGTGCTCATACATTTTAAATTAGAGAGTTTGTTTAATACAAGTACTTTGACTCGTACCTTCCGTGCGTCGGATGTTGAAATAACACTGGAAGTGGCTGAGATGAAACAAGACGATTTGGAGCGTAATAAAAAATTAAAAGGATGAAAGAGTGTTTTAATTCAGTTTTGGCTTCGTTACCTGGAAAAGCTTCAAGGGGTGGGTCGAAATGAATTGAGTGCATGTCAGTACTGCGTTAAATTAAACATTGCATGATGGAATGAAAGCGATTATAGGTTAATCTTCCATATTAATATTTAACCAAATAGCTGTATATTTATAATCTCATAATCCTTAATTAATTATTGAATGTTTAAGCTATTTGTTTGTCTTTTTACACCGTACATAAAAGTACAAAAAAAAAAAAAATGTCCGCTGAAGGGTGTGTATAAAGTTTACTATCGTAGTAAAGTGATCCAACCGTCAGATCTATGTGCCCGGGCTTCCCACAGAGCGGAGACCTGAGTCCCAGTGGGCAAAATGGAGGCTGATTATTATATTATGTTTTTGATCGAAGCTGCGGGAAAAAAGCGCCGTTTTAGGGTTACGTCACTCAAAAGGAAAAAACGGAACCCATAGAGGATCACACGTGTGTCTGTCTGGCTGGCTGGCTGACTGTCTATCCGTCAGTCACATCCAATTTCCTCCAAATCTACTGGGCCAATTTAGTTGATTTTTTAGTTGTACATAACCGCGTGGGGTAGTTGGATCACATAATTTAAAAGATAATAGTAAGATAACAGTTTTTAAGATATGGGATACTTTCGGGTACAACCAACCGCAGAAAGTACTTCCTTATTCATCGTGTTTTTTTTTCAAGAAATAAGTAAGTACCTACTATGAAAAACAAACTTATGTTTGCAGCAGCAATATTATCCCGACTACGGAGCTCTTCGCTGTGCGTGGTTCGACACACACTTGGCCAGTTTTTATTAATGACATGAGGCACCTTTATGTTGAAATATTATCCTTAATACCGAGTTGAATTCCGACAAAGTGGATTCTGTTTTGTTAATATATATCGAGAGATACAATTTTAGCTTTGTAATATCAAAAATTTATCTGCAATAATACGACTAAGTTGAGCCCTTGTCGCTGTTTTCTCACAAAACATCTTATCTAATAGACCCTCGGAGTTACTATTTAAGGACTCTGAAATAACAGCTTGTACTTCTGAGCGACACGACGCCACGGTTACAAATATAGCCCCCTCGTTCTTGAAGTGGGTTACAAATACTTTAGCCAGATTAACGTCGACTTTAAGGTCCTTGGTTTGATGGGTGGATAGATCGAAGACAAAGTGCTGTTTATTTTCTTAATACTATGGAATATAAATCGACATTTTTATTACAAAGCAAAATCTGACAATAACTTGTCTATTCTGTAAAAATCTCACTGTGAAAACTTAAGTGAAGTGAGCTTGATGTGAGCTGTCAATAGTGTTAATCTCTAGCATCCAAATCTATTCTTTAAAATCTAACCGTGAAAAGTTAGGTGAAGTAAGCTTCAAGTGAGCTGTCATTACATTTGGTACTAGGGATTGACACTATTGACAGCTCACTTGACCTAAGCTTTCACTGTGAGATTTGTACAGAATAGATCGGATGGTGGATTGACAGCTTACTTCACCAACGTTTTCATGGTGAGATTTTTACAGAAAAGACCCTGCAGGTGCGAACTCATTTTTAATTACAACAAAATTATACATCTTTGCTACAAAACACCGCTTATTGCTCAATCCATAGTCCCGCTTTTATTACATTTAATGATAAACACCGTCAATTTAAAGTATTTGTTCAGGAACCATTTCAACTTTAGCTGAACAAATAATTTTATTTATTTTCCCGCTCGACGTCGGGTCCGACGTACATTGCTTGGAATGAATTTGATCGCTCATACATCACACTGCATCATTCTGGGTCACTTATAAAGCGGAATTTTGCACTGAAATTGATATTTGGTACGAATTGCTTTAGTTGACTAAGGTTAAAAGCGTGTTTCAGGACATCCACTATGTGTGGTAGGCTATATTAATTTATACAGCAATTTAGTAATAGATAATGTATGATGCTTCGTTTCTGAAATACGTGCGTTGCATTGAAGTTGAATGAACCCACTTCCAAAGTTCTGCGGACAACCACAGTGCGGTTTTTCGGTGATGTCGACAAACCTACTTACTCCTTAACTTTCTCCGGTCATGGAGGTTATCTACGAGGAAACGCTCACGAAAACAGGTATAAAAGCAAGCATGCCACATTAGGGGAATGGTAAGTGTAGAATCCCGTTAATCCCGTATTTAAGCTGATTATTTCACTACACTGGCTCATCACCACACGTAGCCTCTCGTGCAGGCCGCTTCACTTTCAACCATTTCTCGCCATTCGTGGTGAACTGACAGTTGATATTAGTGATAGCGCCCTCACTGCTGACGTGCATGAGATAGTGTTTACATATACACACTACAGTTAGCAACACGAATGAGGTGCTTTTTTTTTTTTGAGGGTGGGAAATCATCCAATGACTTCTCCCGCTCTGGGCGGAGCGGAAGGGCGTGTCAGACTTTTACTGACTAAAACCCACCCGTGTTCCTTCATTTGCCTGTTGCCAAGGTCCCGGTATCCCTTTCGGACTTTCCCGCAACCCTGGCAGGCATCGGTCCTATTGGACCCCGTCAATTTTGCTGACAACGAATGAGGTGCTATGGTCCAATTCGTCTAGTGATGTGATAACTCGACTCCCGATCTTTCATTATGGCAATTTTTTGACAGCTCTGTATAGCAGATATTCTTCTACGAATAACACATAACGGTACAGTTTCTCGCCATAAATATGGCCACATAAACATTTGTGTTGAGCGTCATCTCTGTCACTCATACCTGTATGACAGTCATGAGTGACAAATACAAACATATCATTGAATGTTAAATTCATCAGAGTTTAACTATATCAATACCAGTCGACAGCGATGTGATGAATTTTTCGACGCCATATTTTAGTTTGTGAATAGTTTTAGTTAAGTTAGGATACAATTACAATTTTTATTCATTAATTTTAGGTATATTATTATTGTTATTTTAATTCTGAATTTTGGAAGCTAATTTAATAATCAGACTATAATTTCCTAATAGAAGTCTCTAATAAAACCTGTTTACTGAACTAGTAAGAATCAAACAAACTATAACACATAATTATCACAATTTATTGTTTCTAAACCCATTATCTTATTGGAGCACGTGAGTCGGAAAGTAACAGTAAACTTAGTTTGATACCGCACCGTGCTACGGTTTAATCCCGCGAAGTAAAAAATTATGAGCAATATTGTGTTTTCTTCAGGCATTCACAGTGATTTTTACTCTTTATACAGCATATATTAGAGGGGCTTGTGGTTAAGTTATAACAGCCTCACGGGTCAATCGCTCAGGTTAAGCTACGCTTACCGCGGTTGGTACGTGGATGGGTGAAAAGAAAGAAAATAAAGAAAGAATAAAGTTTATTTGGACACAGTTCATGAAACACAAAATACAAATAACAAAGAAAAGTATTATATTGTTTTTAAAACAATAGTGTGACCATCTTTACATACCATGACCTCGGAAAGCACGTTAAGCCGTTGGTCCCGCTGTCATTTGTAGATCTTTGACAGTTGTTACGGGTCGTCAAAAGCCCGACAGTCTGAGAACCAGTCTTACCAAGGGGTATCATCGTGTTACCCAGTAACTGGTTTGTGGAGGTCAGATAGGCAGTCGCTCCGTGTATAGACTGGAGGCCGACCCCAACATAAAGGATGTCTCAGTAAGAGTGCACTTTTTCATTTTAAAACGTATTTTTTGAGAGAATTGTGATATTTTTATTGGATTATAAAGAATACATATTCCGATTAAGTATGGGATAAAATATCCGGCAAATGGCCCCCACGGCTCTGATGACAGGCCATAACTCTTTTCATGAAATTTTCCATGACTTTTTCACAGAGATGTGGCTGTATCTCACCGATGACGCGTTGGATCTCGGATTTAAGCTCAGGAATTGTTTCTGGTTTATTCGCAAAAAGCCAAGATGTCACAAAACCCCAAAGAAAAAATCGCACGGCGTTAAATCGCATGACCTTGGTAGCCAGTTGAAAATCGTTGCTGCAATAAATCGATTGTTTCATGCGCGTTGTGACAAGTGGCGCCGTCTTGCTGAAACCACATGTCATCCAGATCCATGCCGTCCAGTTGAGGCCATAAGAACTCCGTTATCATGTTCCTGTAACGAATGCCGTTCACAGTCGAGCGGTCTCAGCATAACTTTCCAAATTTTTGTAATAAGTTTTCACAATATTATAACGCGTTGTTATTTCGTAAAGCGCCCCATTTTTAATAATCGGAATAAACATAGATGACAACTGTCAAAGTACCGAGTTGCCACTTGCACGAAACAAAAATGACACTAGATTTAAAAAGTGTACTCTTATTGAGACATCCTTTAGTTGGGAAAAGGCTAGGCAGATGATAAAATGATGATACAGCATGTATTGTAAAGGCGTGGTTAAATTTAAGGGTGTGGTACAGACCATCAAATTGAACAACTTTCTCGATGGGACCAATATTGTAATCGCGTAAAAATTATCAACTGTCCCATACAAAACATCAATAGAAAAAACTAAATTATTGATAAAGTGTGTGTCGTTTCGTTTATTCGGTAAAACTACCGTACATAAGTTAATTTGAATTGATAAATCCTCAGTGGGTAAGTCAAAGTCAGAGCATTATTCAGAAAAATAAGCACTTATACCTTTAGGACGTACAGTCAGTTTTATTTTGCCAAAGTGATGCCAGATATTTTTGGTCACAACGAAGTATCACATTCTTCTCAATTTATCTGAATAGGCTGATATTTATAACGCAAGACATGTCCAATATTATTGCATTCTAATGGATTATGGGTGACATATCTTTTTGAAGATGCAGCATCCTATATTTGGCTTCGCTGCTCTCGTCAGATAGTTTTGGTGTTCCTTGGATGTCGCATATTTGAGCTGCCACTTGTTTATGCATTCCAAAAATGATCATAATTATGTATTTGTCACCTTGACGACATATTATTAAATCTATTAATTAATGAATCATGAAATCAGATATCATTGACGAGCTATCTATAGTAATATATTTATGCTCGGATTCGAATAACAATAGAACAACTAAGTAAACTATGTTTAATAAAAAAATTCAAACTAAAATACCCTCACTTCTAACCTGAACATAATACCGAATGCATTCACAGTAAAAGCCTTCAGGCAATCTAAATATAGACAAAAGCGATCATTCACTGCATTGTTTTGTAGTTTGTACCATTTACCAGTGATTGTGCCAATAATGTACTGCCTGCTTGTTCAATAATAAATCATCACTTTGTACGAGATTAAACAATCTGCGTTGACAGCAAAATTTTAGCTCAATACTCCATAAAGCCCATTTTCAGTGAGTTAAAATCAACAAAAACTGAACGGACGAAACTAAATAACAGTGTAGTTGATCAAATAACCCGACCCCATTCACGTTGTTACTATTCGGGCTAAAATGCCAAAAGTTTTATCGAAAAATGAAGCCCTGTGACGTACCAGTATAACTGAGTTCCAAATAAAATAGAGCTCTGTCGGTAAGTGAATAAACCGTTATTTTTTCAGTGCCACAAAGCCTGTGTTTAATAGACTTTTATTGTTTGTTAACACTTTAAAACGCTGTGCCAAACAATCCGTACTGTGTATCTAATGTTTGCACGAACATGTCAAAATGCTTCATGTGAAATTGTTTACCAATGTGCGGGGTTCTCGGGCGCCGACTTTTTCGCTTTGATCAGACGAAATCAAGTTACATTTAGATCAAGTCCTCTCAAAGAGAAGCAATGAACTGAAACCGAAAGAAGCGAGGTAGCTTTACGGCAAAGGATAAAGAGGTTACTTGGATTTATGGGAAACACACGGAACCAAACTCGGCTTTGAAACTGCTAAGCCAAACTCTTTTAATTATTCTCGACTGTCTAAAATTCCCTCAAACTTTTACGGATCGCGTTAATGAACTCTGATGCTTAATGAGCTTTACATAATCCGTATCGAGGTAATTTGATAAACAGCTACAAAATAAATAAGCTCCTAAATTATATTTTAAAATTATTGTAACAGGATTAAGTAATTTTATTTTAGTGAATAAGCAAATTATTAGAGTTTATTATTGAATAAAAACAATGATTCAACATTTCAAACTATAATTCATGTTAGTGCCGTCTGAGTTAACATTTATACTCTCTTTGTGTCCAAGTTAAATAAAGCTAACAAGCATATTTCTAGTATTTTACTAGAGCTTCAGCATCATACATATTTATTAGACTTTATGTAAAACTTATGTAGATGCGTTTTTTAAAGCAAATGAGAATACCAACTGCGTAGCAAAATGCTACGCCGTAGACAGTTGCTACGAGAAAATTTGGGCACAGATAAAGTGAAGTTGGGCAAAATTATAACGTTTCGTGTCAGAACTGGCGTTTGAAGACATCATGAAATAACGCCCTTCCTTGTAAGTTTGCGACCTACTTACATGTTGTATCCGCGTAAAGATTTCTGCGAAAATAAAACCCAATTGTGTGGAACATTTCCATATATTATCAGGGTTGTTGTGAAATGTTCGCGCCGCGTCCATCTGTGTAACAATCTTGGTCAGTTGGTACACAATACGTCAGCGGGTAATCCTCTAGAGGCGTTTACGGACCGACACGGGGGCGTTTGTGTATTTATTGCCTTTAACAACCATAAAAATGTTGCAAACACACATTAGCGAGACTAACCGGCGGCACGCGAGAAGCATGCCGTGATGATGGGCCGTTTCCGTCCCACAGCCCGGTAATGTGTTAACTTTAGTTGCTTTTCACACCAAAATAGGGGCAATGAAATATTTGGAACATTATGTGGTGTAATAAGCCGGTTTCCTAAAGCGACATTGGGTTATCTACGGACGTACATTGAGAACGTGAACAGCTGACGCGAACCTTTTCGAGCGCGAACCAAACACGCTTTGCACGAGATGTGTTCAATTCACAGTTTGTGTGCAACGGTTACGAGTACGTCGTAAAACCGTGCATCGGTTGCCACTGCGCACAGTATCTTCGAAATTGCTAATAATATTTTGATAAAGTGCCTATATTTTTAACCAATTCTTCAAAACTATTTTGTCGCCGAGAAATATGTGAAAAAGGATAGTTGTATCGCCAATCCTCTTGGAATTGCAAGTGTGGCATCGGTGGCATTTACCATTTTCCACCCAGTCCTCAATCAATATATATACTTAACATTATATAAAATAATGAATCAAGAGTGCGTATCACCGTAGTGGAATACTATTGTTACTCCTCCAATTGGTAAACAAGTAACGCGCAAAATAAATCCGTCCTTGTATTAGACGAATAAAGGATACAAGCTGCGGAATACCAGAGATTTGATTTAGAAATGATCGAATGTATTTGAAGAATTATTGGTCTCGAGCATCACTTCAAAGCTCACCCGTTAAATGTTTTTCTGTCGTAAACTGTTATTTTATTAACTGGACTCTTACAGATACCCATTACCATCCACCCAAATACACCATTAACCTCTACCACCACCACCTACCACCACAACCACCACGACCACAACCTTTTTTTTTTGGGTTAACCGTATATAAATAAAACAGAGTTTAACTTTTATTATTTTTATTTATTTATTCATTTATTTCAAGCAACAGGACTCATAGCGTAAGTAAACAACTCATACATTAAATTACGAAAATTCAAACTAAACTAATTCAAACTATTATAAATTCCAAACAGATAAAAACCCAAAATAAAAATGTGATTAATAAAATTTAATTGTGCAAAATAATTAAAATTGTCAATAATAATATAAAATAAATTAAAATGTCAAATCAAATCAAATTATGACTAGCTTGAGCTGGTCCTTTATTCTTGATGTGTAACATTTGTCCTCTCACTTTCCTGCAATCTGTGGGAGTGATTTCGTGAAAAGGGACGGAAATGTGTGACAGGAAACTGAGGAAGCGCGTGCTATTCGATTTGACCAAGGAGCGCGCGATGCTAGAGTTGGGCGTCAGATGGTACCAACCCATTTACCGAGAAGTTGGTTCTGTCAGTCAAGATGTCAGATGTAAACATAAGCGACAACTGTAAGACTCGCTCGTTTTTTTAGGGTTCCGTAGTCAAAAGGAACCCTTATAGTTTCGCCATGTCCATCTGTCTGTCCGTCTGTCCGCGGCTTAGCTTAGGGACTGTTGGTACTAGAAAGCTGTAATTTGGTATGGGTAATATGGGTATACATATAAATAACACCGATAAAGTGATAGAAAAAAAAAATATATATTTTTCTTTATGGTACCACCCCTACACGTAAAGTGGGGACGGTTTTTTTTTCTCGTCAATCCCATGGTGTGGGGTATCGTTAGAAAGGTCGTTTAAAAATAATGAGGATTCAGGGATCCGTTTGCGAAATATTAAGCTTTAACGTGCTAACTTTTGTTCGGGTCAAGTGCCCCCCCCCCCCTGCCAGCTAAATGGTTGGTTTTGGATATGTGGAAAAATTCACGGCAGTAGTATAAATAACGAAATTCAAAGGAAAACTATTACCGCTACGTAGGCTCCACCAGTTACCGAGTAATAATCGACCAACTGTTGCAAAAACATGTTCTCCCATACATTTTGTATGGGAGAACAAGTTTTAAAACTAAAATGTTAAGTTTGTTGGATAAATTCATCCCAACTACGGAACCCTTCATTATGCGTGGTGTGACATGCGGTTGGCTGGTTTTTTTTTTAAAGTTTGTTGGATGTATTACCAAGAAAATGTTTTAATCCATACTGTGGAAGTTTCACTGCCAAATCCTAAAAAACTAGTCGTGGGTTCCATTCACAATTCAAACAATTTGTATAGTCTACAGTAGGCACAAATATTCAAACGCTGTTTATGCTGAAGATTTGATTGTACACCAGTACGGGTAAACACAATAGTAACGAAAAACCGGCCAAGTGCGTGTCGTTGGGCTCCCGAGTCAAGAAAATAACCCTTTTCTGAATACTTCCAATGTTACATAAACAGTCTCGTAAATAAGAAACACTTCCTGTAAGTGACGTACTCTTACAAATGGTTTAATACTAAAAAAAATACTAAAACCCAATCGGTGCAACACGAACAGACCCTAATTACTGGTACAGTAAGAAGATTGTGCCGAGAACTGTGGCAAGCACAGACCACTGTATTAATGAACGTTCGACACGCGATTAATGGTATATAGTGTACTGCATGTGTATTGTATTGTATTTAGGTACGACAAGCTTCAATGATATTGTATATTTCTCAAATATGCTTGGAAATTCCAGCATTATTTTGACAACCTTCTTCTAGATAAATCAAAATTACTGTACTGGTCAAAAACAAGTGACGATGCGGCCAGCAAAGTTACTATGAAAATCCATATCTGGCGTGTTTAGCGGCTAAATAAATTACTATGAAAACTCATATCTATCGTGTTTTTTAAAAAGGGAACGAACTTTTATTTCAACACATGGCAACCAAAGAGGGAACTAATCAAAGATTTTATTTAAATTTCGATTAGGCTTGCAAATAGGATTTTTTTAGGAAATTAAAGGCTTTTTTATTTTATTTTATTTATTTATTTTATATACTATACAAGCCTTGGCCGCAATCAGGAATCAGGACTCACGTATGTGTGCCTCGGCTATCAATCCCCTTATTGCTGGCCGCGACAGTAATGTACTATAACTGTGTGCATCTATGCAGCGTGTATTCGAATGCAAGGCATGGTGAAACTCCCTAAGGTTATAGTACATACCCAATATCTTAACGTCTACGTAAGTAATTACACTTTGTGAATACAAAATATAAAAAAATATCGATATAAAAATGCATTTTTATATCGATATTTTTTCACTGCACTATTAATGCAGTGGTACATGGTGTAGAAATATGAACAATGTGACTATCAGGAAGACTACCAGGAAAGCTATTCCTGTTAGTCACACTGGTCTTACAACCTGGTGTGACCACGAGTCCGCACCCTAATCTTTATGAAACGAATATTTTTTAAAGTTTTGTGCAACTTGCTACTAAAATTAGGTAAACTGAATAGAAGGCGTTTAAATAATTCTTACGAGACTCTTGGTAGGTACTAATAATCTTTTTAACTGCAATTTCATTAATTAATTCAAAATATACAATTAGGAATTACATAAATCTTCAATTTTATATCTGCAAGTCATATGGTGTACTAACTTAATAAAGAGTATTCTATATACCTACTATACCAGCTTTAGCCAACGTCGGAAATCCACTCACAGGAACGTACTACCATACCGGGACAAAAAAATCCTTTAAACAAACCCCAAGTCATGGTCTAACTCTGTGCTAAATTTCAGCGAAATCCATTCAGTCGGTAGGCGTGAAAAGGTGAGTAACAGACAGACATACTACTTTTGCATATTAATAATATTAAGTACAGATTGTGTATATATGAAGTACGTCTAGAAAACAGGCGAGATAATATTATTTTACGTATACATAAAATGTTTGTAATTTGTGCAGTACTTGACTATGAATAAATTTTCTCCAATACCTCGTGCAGAACAAGCATTCACAAATACTCTTCTTTATGTATCTGGAAGCCAACTGGAAGGTTGGTCAAAAAATGTAACGAGAGTAGAGTAACGGTGGAGTTTCTTACCCATTCTTCTCCATGCGAAAATTGCCTTTTGGAAGGGGAATCAGTTCTATTTCTTTGTTATTGAAATAAATTATTTGACTTTGACTTTTAGGTAGAATAGAATAATAATAAAGTAGCTTCGTAGTGACGCAAGAGTGCTATTCACACGTACATTCGATCCCGAAACAATTTGTATTATGAAGCCGACACCGATTTTTTGTTCTTTCAGAGATCGGTAGCGTAGCGCATTGAACATTGACATTGAGTAGATTCCGCATTGGCTTATTAAAAACAAAGCAGAGGTATACAAATATAGTTCACCCACATTTTGCGAGTTATATTTAAGTCCCATGTAACAGTGGGCAAGCCTATTGCCATCAACTGGGCACAAATCCAGACACCGGCCTGCTACTGAGAAATTCCAGATGGAAAAACCTAGTAACACTTTGCGCGACCCGGGAATTGAACCCATGGCAGGATGCTCAGCAGTAGCTCTTGCAACCACTAGACCAGCGACACAGTAAAAAATTATATTCTTAATTAACAAAGTATTTTGGTATTGCTAATTATATTTTTGATATTTTCCTTCTTTTGTTTGTCTGGATTTAGGCAGTTTTTAATAGGGTGTCTGGGTAACAAAAATACTATTTAGTCCATCAGTCAGATAATAAAAAATATTAGACATATATTTTTTGCTTTATCATAAATAAAACAAGCCCGAAAGTCTGACAACCAGTCTTACCAAGGGGTATCGTATTACCCAGATACTGGGTTGTGGAGATCAGATAGGCATTCGCTCCATGTAAAATACTGGTATTCAGCTGCATCCGGTTAGACTGGAAGCCGACCCCAACATAGTTGGAAAAGGCTAGGCAGATGATGATGATAAATAAAACAATATTTAAATAAAACGCAGTGGGGGCTTGCTACGCTACGTCACAAGTCGATATAAAATCTATCGGCCAGTGACGTCATGTCACATTTTAACTGAATGTATTGCCGTAATGTTTTGATTACGTAAAAAAGGAAAAATACGCTTCCAATACTTTTTAATAATCACACAGACGGGAAAAAAATTGTCAACATCGCTATTGAGAGAAGTGTTTCTGTATGATTTTTGTATTAACTGTCTGTACCCGATAAACTAGTAATCCGATAAATAGCCGCATTGTATATAATTATCGTGTGGATAGTGGTGGTGGTCAAATTCAGTCGGTTTGGTAGAGGTGTATTGTATTATGATACAGTAGAACAGTAATAAATAAATTACACTACCTATTTATTTAGTCCTATGATAACCAATCCCTATAGAAGAAGCCAGACAAAATTACGCTGCTTATTTTATATTCATAAAGAAAAACAAAAAATATTTTTCCGAACTTCACGCTTCTTAGTCGAGTGTGCAACCTCTATGCCAATGTACATTTATGAATAATGCATCTAATATAGTCGGCAACAAAGTTGGAAGCCAGCCTCGTATGCCAACTTTTAACTAACGAAATACAAGTTTAAGCTTGTGTGCCTAAACTGACGGAAATTCCTTTTTCAGTAACGTCATAAACAAACAAAAAACTTGAACACTTCGGTCCTAAAAACAACATGAAATTTTGCGCTTCCATATAAAACTTTGGCAACATTTTATTTGTGTTGCCAAGTGATATTACAAGATTTTGTAGGCTCCGCTCGCCCCTCGGATCTTGTCCCTTTCGATTGAATGTTCCACTCGCCCCGTTTTTATTATTTTGGGGCGATTACGAAGGGGCGAGTGGAAAATTGTTCTTTAAATAATTATTTTGGTGTATCGATTCGCCCCTCGCGGCAGTTCCTTTGAATATTTAACCAAAAAAGGTACAGTCAGATAGAAAAATGCACACATTATGAATAACGCCATGTTTGATTATTTTAATATCTATCAGTCTGTAATCTCACCATCTCATGACACTTGTGATGGTTTTTGCTACCTGGCTTACCTATAATAACAAAAGGAACCTTTTTCATAGGTCCAATAAACAAAACGTTTGGTGAAATATGTTACCCATTAAGAGAGTCGTATGGCAGTGGTATATTATATGAATGCTTTCTCTTTCTAAGTTCGTATTATAATGTGGAAAGAATGTGTTTTGCGATTTTTGCCAATTAGTTTAGTACTTATCTCCAAGTGTAACTAAACGTGAATTTATGCAAGCCTAGTACTTTTTGTTTGGTTTTGATTGAAGTTTTAAAAGAAAACAATATTTATTTAAATATTTAAAAACTTAGAGTGCTGACAGTACTTTTAACTTACTAACAATCGGGGGTGAGTTGGGGTATCTAATATTCAAAGGGACGAGTTGATACACTTAGCCAATTAGGGGCAAGATCCAAGGGGCGAGCTGAGCCCACACCTACAAGATATAGTTGTACTTGCAAGATATTCTGTATTTTTTATTATTATTAGGTACAGTGTTTCCAAGTACCTGATCTTTGTTTACTATTCAAAGTCAAGCCTCGTTTTCCAAATCAAGTTTTTGGTGAGCAAGTCATGTTTTTCTTATTTTGTTTTTTATACATAGAGTGGGGTACTATGGAACCTACCTACTAAAAATTTCAAAGATAATTTTATTATGAGTATTCATCAGCGTTAAAACCGAAGAATGCAAATATGAATTAGAGTGTAAACTTGTTTATCGTGACCTCTCGCTACGGCTCGGTTTTTAAACACTCACTCATGTTTTAACTACGAGTGGTATTAAAACACGAGTTATTTAATTAATTAAAACAAGAGAGCAACAGTTTCATAAACTGCTATTTAAGCATTATTTTGTTAGAGAAAAAATGTTAATTATATTAGGATTTTATTTTTAAATATTGGTATTGTTTTTATAAAGTATATCAATAAAAACTCGATTTGAAGTTTATAATTCGAATTTGACGACATGAGAGTAGATAAAATTCTTTTACTGTTTTTATATGATTTTGGAGACACCATATTAGGATTTTTTTTAGAAATGAAATGGTAGTCCTCATATTTGTTTTGGTTGTATTGCTGATTCTAATGTTTATAATTCAGTAAATCCATATTTGTTACGGCCGCAAATCATATTTAGATCAACATACAACCTGATACTGACCTGCAAATTGCAAAAAACGTAAGAAAATATGAATTTCGTGGGCTACCTTAGCGCATCCCCTTAACTTTTTTTAAATTAGTCTACACCTCTCGTATGCTGGCGCCCCAGTTATTGTCCTTTTTGAATATCTGAGAAGTTACTCCATAAGAGTAATCTGTACCTCTTGACAGACGCTACACGGACAGGCACGAAAAGCGACTTTATTTTTACCCGACTACGGCGAAGCAAAAAGGAGGGTTATGATTGTGACCGGTATGTATGTACACATGATCCTTCATAACTTCTAAACTACTCATCATAATTTGACAAATCAGGTATCATTTGAAGCGTCTTGATCGTCTGCTAGGCTATGTGACGTAATCTGTTTGATGTATGCCCTAACACGTGTGGTTCGGATTTTGAATTTGTCTGTCTGTGATGTCTTGTTTTAGTTGACTTTTTTGTCGTAGATGGGTTTTAGTCTTTATATCCTCATCTGCCTAGCCTTTTTCCAACCATGTTGGGGTCGGGCGTCCAGTCCAACCGGATGCAGCTGAATACCAGTGTTTTACATGGAGCGACTGCCTATCTGACCTCCACAACCCAGTAACTGGGTAATACCTACGATACCCCTTGGCAAGACTGATTGTCAGACTTTCGGGCTTCTGACGACCCGTAACGACTGTCAAAGAGTTTAGGTTTAGGGTTTTAGTCTTTATAATTGTTATTTTTATAATATTTATAGGGAGATTACAGATAATTTATTAAAGTTCCAGAGTTTCTACTAGCGCCACGGTGCGGTCCAGTCTTGCGTGTCAGACCCTTAGTAACTATGCTCTTGCTACTCATTGACCCGGCATAATCACTTAGCACTAGCAGCCATTTAAAGTGCCCGTGGGACAGCAGCAAAGACCGGTCCTATGTAGGTAAGGAAATCTATGAACATAGATGTCTCTAATATAATATAATACTTTTTTTTCCCATTCCTACTCACTTCTGTAAAGAAATTCTTCTTAATCGTATTAAGCATCTTTTATATGAACCTATAGGATACTTTTTAGATAACTACATACTTTTTTTTATGAAATAACCTTACCAACATTTATAAAAAAATATGAATATTGTAGTGCCTACGCTACTGAAGTATAAATACTTTTCCAAGCATATTTGTAAACACTATTTATAAACACACTAGCAGAGTATGTAAGTGCATACTAAATCGACGTGATTTCTTAGTAGCGTTGATAGTAATAGGCTTGCCCCCTATTACATGGGACTTAAACATAACTATACTGGCCAAATGTAAGTGTACTATAGGTACACCTCTGCCCAACCCTTCGGGGAAACAAGGCGTGATGTTATGTTATTACTAAATCAACAATTCAGTTGATACTTTGATAGGTATCTACCATCAGTTTCAGGTTACTGAATCTCGACCAATTAAGAAAATTGAGCTACATTATGTTAGAACTCTATGGAATTTCAGAGACTATAGTCTACGACCAGTTTTTATTTATATTATGTTTTTTAAATTAATTTTTATATAATTGTAATCCTGGCAAAACATAAAGAGTCAACTGCATTGTTACTGAAGACCAAATGTACCTGTGTTAACAAATAAATATTAATTAATTAATTAATTCATTCATTCATTCATGCTTTCTGCAGGCTTTCAAAATTCAGCTAATTTCGACGAAAATATTTCAACATAAACTTATGACTACGAGCTTTGATTAAAATGTTGTTGCTTTTTGTGTTACTGTGAGTTAGTTTTAAAATATTTACTTCAGATTAGTAGGTACTGGATTAAAAGCCATTTCTAGTTCTGTAAAGCATTTTTCAGTAATGCAAAAGAGGTGAGGAAAAAAATACACTTGATTTCCCAAAATTGAGTGACGGCTCTCCTCCGGGATCGAATGCTTTTGTTAACCCCATGTCCCAGTAGCTTATTTCCTGAAGTATGAAAATTCACTTTCCACCCTTCGCGAAATCACCCCAAAGTTGCGAAAAGTTTTTAAAAGGCGAGCGTTTGCGCGTCGCTTTTAGCCCTTTTACAAAACACCTGACAACCCCTACAAATCCGTCCCTTAGAGAATTCACACTCCGAAATTAAGTAAAATATCGTACACTGACAGCTCGTAATTAACCATGAAATGGCTGTATTAATTCAGTGAGGTATACGATAAGCTATTAAACTACTACATCAAAGAATATTAAGGCCCCGAGATTGAAATTTCTGCACAACTTAGCTGTCGAATTAATAGGCTAATAAAACCCAGCTTTTAATTAATATCAGGGGAATATCCAGAATGTAAATTTAAGTCATCTTTCAATTACATCAAAAAATTTAGGCTTTTCAGAGCAAACACAAACATGGCCTCGTAAGGCATCTGTTATGAATCTATGAACTCATGAACTCAAAATTATTTCTCATTCGTAAGTAAATTGTGGAAGTTTCTTGCAATGCTATTATCGAGGGCTCTTGAACTTAGGCTGTTTAATAATGCCTTTGGGCCTGCTTAGAGATTATGACCGTTAGAGTACGTACAACTAACATTACACCAAAGGGTAGTATTCTATGGCGCTGCCTACTTATACGGAGAAAGCTGGCAGACCATAAGGCAAACTTACTTATAACACTAAGACGAATAAAAGAAAGTGTGTCCCTAGGTAGATGTACGAATGTTTTCTTAACCTTCAGGAACTTTTGATTCAATTTTTATCCATCCTTTGAAGATTACGTTAGTAATTTAGACCTATTGTCAAGGAAAAACGAAGTTTTAAATAAATACTAGAATGTTTTTAGATTCATCTCTTAGTTTTCTGTACTTGCTGGCCAGGGGACAGGATTTATAAGCCCATAAGGCCCCGTAAACCAAGAAGGGTTTATTACTGAAACCAAGACTGTTTAACGGGGACACTGTAATAAATACATTGCTTAATCCCGATGGATGTTCGAAGCCGCTAGGCAGCGCTAATTTGCTATATCAACATTCCCTATTCCTGTTGCTTTAGAAGCTTGACAAATAATCCTATTAGACTTTTATAGCGCTCAAGCGGATTTTTTATCGAATCATTGTAGGCACCTCGTTAGATCCTGCAAACATCACGGTATTTAGCTACGCCAAAGAATATTGTAAATAATCTTGGACCTAAGAGATCCTTTAAAACGCCTTAAAGCCTGTGTTGAGTATTTTCTCTTTTACATTACAAGTGTTTTTGTTAGATATCGTGCAAAAGTACTATTGTTTTAATTAACCGCTAGGTAGGTGGTGGTAAATTAGGTTTTTCGGTTAGTGGCCTGCTGAGTGACTGATAATGAGGTTGCTTACACAAGTGCACTCAATTTTAAAGTCTATGCATGCTAATGCTAAAACCCACTCGGACGGCACCAACACGAAATGTTTTAGGTACTACAATTTACGTGAAAGTTACTCGAAATGCACATCGTAAAAATAACGGGTGTAAAAAGACACTTAACCAAGCCGAAAGCCACTTGTTATTCACTTGTTGTTTGTTCATTGTGATCATTTTTTTGTTCGGGACCATACCTGGGAACCTTCTGGTTACGGAGATATTGGAAGGTCAAAGTTCCAACGTTTACAGACGTTTTTTAAAGAAATAAAGTACTAAAATGTTATAATTTAATTTGAAATCGATCGAATCGATTTTTCACACCAAAAATAATAGTCGTTTCCCATCAATTACTTTTGTGCTACTATGTTACTTAATTTGATGTACAGAATGCGTAGTTGGCGGCTGTGTGATGGGTCTTTTTACACTCTGTA
The DNA here is from genome assembly GCA_949152455.1 of Lithophane leautieri. Classification (NCBI taxonomy): domain Eukaryota; kingdom Metazoa; phylum Arthropoda; class Insecta; order Lepidoptera; family Noctuidae; genus Lithophane; species Lithophane leautieri. Next base: position 8,749,661 of record OX424467.1, read on the forward strand.
TGTCGATAATGTGGGTTTAAAATAAGGCCTTTTTCAGTTAGGTAGGTACGTACTTCAAGCAGTAAGCAGCAACAATAACAATATATACCTACTCAGTTTTTTTTATCGACTACGCTACGGCACATACAAAAGGAAAAGTACGTAATACATGTTACGAGCATATATATACAAAATATACCTACATACTTAGATAAAATATGCATGTCCTCTTAAAATGGGGTGTCGTTGGATTTTTTTTATCCACAGAATGCTCAGTAACGTCACAGGAATATCCTTAAATAGGACTAATTTCATAATCACGTGAAGTTTTATTGCTTTTGCACTCGTGCAATAATATATCTACGACCCGCTTCAGCTTCGCACGGTTTTAACGACTTGACAAAACATCGAGATTTCTTAGTTACATGTAGCTTTAATATTAACGTATTGTACACATCAAACTTCCGGAATAAACTCTTGAAACGATGGTGAAAACCTCATCAAAATCTGTTTAGTAGAACAACGCGGACATACAGAAAAACACGAAAAGCGAGTTTAATTTTATAAGATGTATAGAAGCTCCTCAAAAAATCTTCCTTACAAAAACTCGCTAAAGAAATAGACACTTATATTTAATGACGTCTTATACCGATCTATCTGCAATAACGTTAATCTATGCAGTATTTACTTTGCTCTAACGTGATTAGGTGCCTAATTTACAAGAGGTTAATTACAGAACGCTATACTTACTACCGGCTTTTAACGTCTTGGATTATTAAGCTGTGACTGTTTAATGAACATGAGCAGATATGTTAGCGCTACACTACTACGCTGTTAATTAAAGCGGATTTGAATTATTTATGTAGGTATACAACGTGCTCCTGTTTTTGTCCCATAACTCCAAGGTTTTATGCTATAAGTAAAAATAACGCAAAAAGTCCTAGAACAACTGTTCCAAAAATACATAGTTGCGAAGACAACAATATGATGTGTGTATCTAAACTTCATTGATAAGTACGAGTAAGTAAATAATTTTCATTCAAACTAATAATTTATTATTTAATTTTAATTTTTGTTGATAAAAATAGTCTAAATTACATGTTTTTTTTAATATTTCACGTAAGAGTATTTTAGATAAATAATCGTGACGGCGGAAGGAGAAAATTAAGAATAATATTAGTTATGCATGTTGTTGTCAATATCTTCATAATCGTAGTGGGTGGTGATTAATTTGTAACTAAAGCAGATATGTGCTGATTTGGGTTTTTGACGGCTGTAATAATTTAATATTTTAAAAACATAATTATCTATGACCTCACATAAATGTTTTACAAAACTTATATGACCTCACAATAAGCACAGCACAACGTATTTTCTATCTAGTTACATTTATATTGTGTAATATAACATAGTGATAAAACATTGCTTTTATAAAGATCACAAAACATGACGCCTTGTTTCCCCGAAGGGTTAGGCAGAGGTGTACCTAATAGTTCACCCACAGTTCGCCAGTTAACTCCCATGTAATAGTGGGCGAGTCTATTGCCATCATCCGGGCACAAGTCCAGACTCCTGGCTGCTACTGAGATATTCTAAATGGAAAAACGCAAACAATTAACGCTTAGCTCGACCCGGAAATCGAACCCAGGACCTCATGCTCAACGGTTGCGCTTGCGACTACTACGCAGTATTTTTTATATAGTTACATTTATTTTGTATTATATAAACATAGTAATAAAACATTGCTTTTATATTAAGCCCAATACGAGTATAAGAATCCTACTACAAAGTCACACCAACGTCACCAACCCAAGGTACACAAGAACGTAATGGAAAAGCAGAGTAGCAGTTAGAAACTTATCTAACACTAGGTGCGCCCCGCGGTTTCACCAGCGTAAGTCTCGATCCCGTGGGAATATCGGGATAAAAAGTATCCTATGTGTTAATCCAGGTCATAAACTATCTGTTTGCCAAATTTCATCCAAATCCATTCAGCCATTTTTGCGTGATTGAGTAACAAACATCCAAACAAACAAACTTTCACATTTATAATATTAGTAGAATTGTAGGTATTCGCACTGTCGGAGTACTATCAAAGCTATTCTAAACTGCTCTCTTCAAATGAAGCGACAACGATCCTTTTCTCAGAATATTAAGGCTTATACAAAATTTTCATCTGGTTTTCTTTACAATTTATACAATGGAGGATTCATAAAGATAATGCGAACGCTACTGATCCTTTTTCTGTATGGTAATAAGGAGTGTGATCTGTAGGGATAACATTAATATTTTTGGGATTTGGTTGGTAACAATGCTTTAAACTTAGATATTTCAGACGATTATAATGCTTCATCGCTTTGCAAAGTTAGGCTTTTTTTTGACTTTGTTTCTACCTACCCTAAGTATTCTAGGGCCCAAAAAGTTAGTTTTTAGGTTTTCTAACAACCTACTTTTAATAACTAAAAATTAAATGATTGTATTAAAGTACGTTACGTGTCGTCAGAAGCCCGAAAGTCTGACAACCAGTCTCGCCAAGGGGTATCGTATTACCCAGTTACTGGGTTGTAGAGGTCAGATAGGCAGTCGCTCCATGTAAAATACTGGTATTCAGCTGCATTCGGTTAGACTGGAAGCCAACTTCAATATAGTTGGGAAAAGGCTAGGCAGATTGATTAAATGGATAATATATGTCTTACTGTCTATTCCGAGGCAACAATTTACAAATTAACGGATTCTGGTAAATGCTAAATTCAGATCAACAACTTGTTTCCATCAAACTGCAGCTTATACAACTTCCAAGTAAATTGCTAGAACAAGTGGATTCACTCTCCGTCCAGCGCTTGGTGTAGCAACATGTCGGGTTCTGGTTTGCGACTGGTCAATCGTCATCCTGAGAATGCCTCGTTGAGATGTGAAACACGTGTCGATTACTTACAGGGTTTTTTATGACTTTTGAAGAAAAGCTAAGCGGAATAGGTTACTAAATATATCTACGTCTATTGTGTTTTATAATGGATTTCCGCAAAGTCACACCTGAATCAATTAACTAGAACAAGTGGAACAACATACACAATCGCCAGGATTCGAGGACTCGGAACAATACTTGAAGCACCGTAAGCTTGCCTTACATCAATTAAACGGCTCATCCGAGCGAGTCGGAAACAATTTCGCGGATATGCCTATTATTAATAGTTGTAATCCGATTAGTGAAATTAGTTCGTACGGCTTACGAGCTGACCCCAACTACTTAATATCGATGTGTGTGGGTATTAAGGATCGCGTAATCGATTAGTTGTCTTGGAGAAGATAAGTGTTTAGACGTGATAAGTAATGGTCTATTTTTCGGACTGAAGTAAGTTTCAGAAATTTTTGACTGTTCCTTCATCTGTATCAGAATCAGTTTAGTGACAACAAGTATCAGTTTAGTGTCAACAAGTATCAGTTTAGTGCCAACAAGTATCAGTTTAATTAGACTATGTAGGTATTACTATTAGGTAGACATGAATCGTTTTAAAATGACCTAACCGACTCCATAACAATTTAAAATGACTTTGCAAACTCTCAACTCATTCAAAATACTTTAATAATAATAAACCTTTATTAACAGACTACGATGAATCCATTTTTGTTAGTAAATAAAACTAATGTATCCAAATAATAATCTTGAATTACTTAGGTAAAGTCACAAACTACAAAAAAAAAATGTGATAAAATAGAGTGCGAGAATTCTTATGATGCCCATCGGTGTAGACATGAAATTACTAGCTGCGCCCCGCGGTTTTACCCGCTTAAGTGTCGATCCCGAGGGAATATCGGGATAAAAGGTGTCCTTTGTCATTCTCCAGTTCATGGTCTACCCATGTGCCAAACATCCAAATCCGTTCAGCCATTCAGCGTTTAGCATTAAAGCGTAACAAACAAACTCATTTTCGCATTATACTAGCTTCCGCCCACGTTAGGCGTGAAAAGGTAATCTATACAGACAGACAGACAGAGTTACTTACGAATTTATAATATTAGTATGGATTTATAAGGATAATAACATAAAAAGTTTCTAGACAAAAAGATCAAGGCTAAAATGTATGAGCTCTAAACATTTGTAGAACTTGATTCAATTTAGATTTATATGACGATAGAAACATTGTACCTAAATGCCGTTGCCATACGATATTAAATTACCTACTTTTCTATTCCTACAAAATGTTAGCGATACGTTTATATAAGTTATTACTTTAATATACGTAAGATATTGCACAAGATTGCTGTCATTTTACTGTTTATCGCATACGTGGCGACAATGTGTTAGAGGGTAGTTTAAAGTGAATAATAGTGTAGGAAAAAAAAATATAAAAGAATATTATGTGTATGGCAATCTAATTAGTTTTAGAGAAAAACATGATAATTATGATGATACACCATCGTTTCTGGAACCACGCTACTTACAAGATCAATTGCTCATTACATTCAAGACTATGTTCTTACACGAAACTAAAGCATGGCGCTAGTTAAAATAATGTATAAACTGCTACTATCCTAAAAGCTTTGGTAGGTATCATCTACAGTTCTACACTTTAAAGACCAATAGCTACTATGCTAGAATGTTTAGATAAAGTATGAGGTTGTTATAGTGAACGAGTCGCATTGGGTACATAAAAATCCGATCAAGTGCGAGCCGTTTGATAAGTGTTGCGCTCTAGCGGGAATTCTATCAGAATTCCACTGTGAACAATTTTTTTAAGGACCTGGAGAAATTATAGCGAAATGCGCTAAGACTTTTTCTTCAGCTCGCTTCAACTTCAACCGTGCTAGAGAAAACAATTAAGTAATAGCATAAGCATAATCAGCTTATAACGTTCCCACTGCTGGAATTTATGCCTCCTCTCTGTGAGAGAGAGTAGGCCACCAGTGCTGGTTAGACGATGTCACATGTCTACCAATTTTTGGTTCTAGGGCATGCCGGGTTCTTCACCATGTTTTCCTTCACCAGTTTTAAGAGCAGTGTAATCCTTATTAATATTATAAATGCGAAAGTGAGTTTGTTCGTTTGTTACGCTTTCACGCTAAATCGGCTGAACAGATTTGAATGAAAGGCACATACATGGGTAGACCATGACCTTTTTTTTTTTTTTGAGGGTGGGAAATCATCCAATTACTTCTCCCGCTCTGGGCGGAGCGAAAGGGCGTGTCAGACTTTTACTGACTAAAACCCACCCGTGTTCCTTCATTTGCCTGTTGCCAAGGTCCCGGTATCCCTTTCGGACTTTCCCACAACCCTGGCAGGCATCGGTCCTACCGGACCCCGTCCATTGTGCTGACATCTCTTTGAGGCGCGCGTGGAACACGACGCGCCATCGACCCGGGCCTGGTCCTTATCGGACGGCGAGCTGCCCGTTGCTCGCCGTCCGCAAGCCCGCGCCTATGGTGGCCGGGAATCCGCCTGGGATTCCCGACGCCCAGGGCGTCTCCAACGGCGGCGGTTAGGGGCGTGAGGGCGCAAACTTTGCCTTTCCCTCACGCGTTCCGCCTCCTCCTTCGTGAGCATTACTGCTTCGCAGAAGGAGGTGACGGCTTCCCATGCCCTCTCGCTCCGTACTATGGCCTGGACCAGGGCCGGACGCGAGAGGTCATTGCCGCCAATCGCCTCCGCGAGGACACGGTGGTGCTCCGCCCAAGCAGGGCATACCTCAACCGTATGCTCCACCGTGTCCTCCGGGCGATCCGCACAGTGGTGACACCCGGGCGTTTCCTCCCGCCTAATCCTACACAGGAACCTCCCGAAGCTGCCATGTCCGGTGAGGACCTGTGTCAGGCGGAAGGTGAGGACGCCGTGGCGCCTCTCTAGCCACTCCTCAAAGAGGGGACTTATCGCCGCTATTGTGGCGTGCCCAGCACTGGGTTGCGACAATCACACTCTCCATGCCGCCATGAGATCTTGCCGGAGCTCTGTCCGCTGTGCCGCGATTTCTCGCGGCAGCGGAGTTACACCCCGGCGCTTCACTTCCTCGCGCCACTCCCAGAAGTGCGCGAGGACTTTCGCCTCCAGATCCCATGGCGGTAATCCGGCAAGGAGGCTCGCCGCCTCACGGGAGACCGTGCGGTATCCCCGGGCCAGCCGAAAGGCCATGACCCTTTGGGACGCGTTCAACCGGCGGGCTGGCCGCAGCCTAAGCGAATGCGCCCACACCGGTGCCCCGTAAAGGGCCATGGACCGCACGACCCCCGCGTAGAGCCTCCGGCAGGAGGCGTTTAGACCCCCTAGATTGGGCAGGAGCCGCCTCAAGGCGGCCCCAGCCCGGTCCAGCCTTGGAGCCAAACGTCGGAAATGCTCCACGAAGTTCCACCGGCTGTCGAGGACGAGTCCTAGGTACTTCATCGTCGACTCGACGCCGATGTGAACCATGACCTGACATGAGTTTCGCGGGTGAAACCGCGGGGCGCAGCTAGTAATGAAATAAATTATAAAAAGTAAAGTGCCTGCCTGGGTTCGAACCCACAACCTAAGACTTAAAACTTACGTACGTAAGTCGGGCCGCTACCACTGGGCCACCACAACCTAACAATAAATAATTAGGGCGGTCGCATACTCGTATCTGACAGAAGATGCGTCGGACGTAGGTAACTTCGCAATAACACATCATCGGAGTGTGCGCTATGAAGTGCTATGCTGGGAGTTTCTTTGAAGGATAAAATCAGATGAAGTTATCCGGAAAAGAACCGGAGTAACCGACATAGCTTGCAGAGTAGGTAAGCAAACTGAATTGGCAGTGAGCTGGCCATGTTTGTCGAAGGACCGATGGCCGGTGGAGTAGGCGAGTCCTGAGGTGAAGACCGCGTATCGGCAAGCGTAGTGTGGGATTCCCCCCAGCTATATCTAGAAGAAGACTGAATAAGAAGGTGGCTAAGACAGACTGGATGCGGAAGGCAAACGACAGGGTTTTGTGGCGCAGCCTGGTCTATGGTAAGTCAAGCAGTGGACTGCGATAGGCTGAGTTAATTTAGTTGAGTGTGTAAGGTTGAATGTTTTATTATCTATTTGGCATGGTGTAGAATCCTGTTGATTTAAGTTATCACTGGCTCATCGCCACACCAAGCCTCGTGCAGGCACGCTCCACTTTCAAATGTTTCCCGCCATTTATGGTGAACTGACAGTTGACATTAGTGACAGCGACCTCACTGCTGACGTATATAAGATAGTGTTTACGTAACTACTAAATAGATACACTACACATGACATTACGCGACAGACGATACACGACGCATCTTCCGTCAGATGTGCGACCACCCTATATACTGAAATAGAAAACCACATTAATTGTATTAGTGTGGTCGACTAATAAACGGACAGGCGTAGCGTTTGCTTTAATGAATAAACATAATTATACCGCTGCTCTGATTTACCTGCAGGCAAACAACAAGGTGAAAAGTGAGCAGACATAAATTTTCATTATCACACTTTGCAATCTTTAAACAGTACCTACTTAAATGGTGTAATCACTAATTTGGTTATTAAATACTTGTGTAAAAAGTTTTCCGATCTTATTTCGGAAATAATTTGTGAATTGAAATGGCCTGAAGTATTCTTATTCCTTTTTAAGTAAGTAGGTAACATTATTTACATACAAAAATATAATTATATAATTATTATATAATTATATCATATACAATTATACAGCTATATTCATAGACGAGCCTGTAGGTATATTAAAACTTATCCAATACCTATTTTAAATGAAACTGTTACTTTAATATTTTTTTAATTAACATTCTTGAGAGTCTGTGCAATTTAAATCGCTGAAATATGAATAATCCACTGTCTGTTCCAGATTCGTAAATAAAATTATTAAATACAAGCTTCGCCCCGCGGTTTCACCCGCGTAAGTCTCGATCCCGTGGGAATATCGGGATAAAAAGTATCCTATGTGTTAATCCAGGTTATAAACTATCTGTTTGCCAAATTTCATCCAAATCCATTCAGCCGTTTTTGCGTGATTGAGTAACAAACATCCAAACACACAAATACACAAACATACAAACTTTCACATTTATAATATTAGTAGGATAGTAGGATAAGTAAGTAATTAATGGTAATTGGATGCAGTTGACGACTGTGAAAATGATATTTTAATATTTCTTTTATTAATTGGAACTTACTATCTAACATCGAATAATGAGCCCATTCGTTAACCCTCAGTTCAGCCTGGATTGACTAGAGAGGATATAATTGCGTAAAACACATACTTATCTAAAATGGCAAGCGATTTCCAATGCCTATCATTTTGACAGTTCAGCCACGTTCATTACGTTGCTGAGCAGAAGAATTTATCAAACCTATAAAGCAATAGATTAGGAATTTCTTCCAAAACTTGAATTGTGATTGAAAGCTGGTATGTTACGCAACTAGGGTGCAAAAGGACAAAATCTAGTCGCAATCTTAATCAATCAATCAACCAGCGACAATCAATGTCAAAAAGTTGTCAAAAATATAGTTAAGTAAATTAGGGCCTTACCACAAGAACTTGACACCTGTTCAACGCGTGTTTAATTTTAATGTCAGTTCTATGTCAAACTCCGTAGAGAAATGTCATGTTTAAAAGGTGTTCAAGCTAAACAACTGTTAATAACGGTTTTGTGGTAAAAAGTTAGAGTTAATTTTGCCAAATTGAGAATGAGAATGTTCCTTAAAATACGGGAGTTGGCCCTCTGTTATCCTCACGAGAGGTTTTCCTTCACCATGTTCGAGATGTTGATCCCTGAACATCCAAGTTATTACAGCATACAACATGGTACCTACTACAACAAACTCAATTACGAATATTAGTCCTCCGACTATTATCCCGAGTTTAGTGTTGAGCTCGCTTTTATAATTATACAGGCACCATACTTTCAATTATAATAATTAAGCTCTGGAACTAGTTCTCAAACTATGTACCACTTTTGTTCTGGTACGCAGCTGCGCTGTACGATAATCAGTTAAGCAAGTAGCTTATTTGTTTCAGTCGGTGAAAACCAGAAACAGGGCAATTTTCATGACATTACAATCTGGAGGTCTACACTTTAAGCACGGAATCAATTGTCGGCCGATGATAAAGGCTTTTCCTATTCCGAAGGTATAACTTACGGACATATTAGTTCGGGGCCCGAATTAAAGTAGCCAAACAGTTCTCTACTCCCGATGTGTTGCCCGTCCGAAAAAATTGAATTTGACACTTATTTTGAAGAATCAACAACTTTCGGATTTACCGTATCTTCGTTGACGGACTTAGAGAGAAGACCTTTTTAGGTTTAGTTGGGCATAACCTTTTCAGCCTGTAGGTACCTATTTGAAGCCTCAGACCAACAAAAAAAGGAATGTAGTATAGTAATTTTATTCTACCTACATCTTCTTCACATTTATTTACTGAAGGTACTTAGCTTATTTTCTGGTAAGTATAAAAATGAAATTTAAAATGCTAAGAAAGTTATAATGATTGCTGTACTAGGGGCAGGAAACTCTTTTGTATATCACAAAGGAGTTTCTTGCCCACTCTTCTCATACGAAACGAAAAAATTGAAGAATCAATTCCAATATACTCTTGACAAGCGTACGGATAATTATTGCTACATAAAGCTTTATAGATAAGTAACGATTGTAGGTACGGTTGGAAAGTTGGTTATCACTGACTTCACTCACTACTACTCACTAGTCAGTAGGTAGATATACTACCCTCTGCACACAACCGTGTCGGTGATCTTAGTCTGTCTACTAATCTATCTATCTAAACGGGGTGAAATTTAATTCGTTTGAATCCTCATAAGGGATCATTTTACTCGTCATTATGAACAACTTTCACTATGAGACCAACCAAGAGTGTCCGTGGAGTTTCTTGCCCGTTCTTCTCCATAGGTACCTACTATGCTTTGGAATGGGCAACTAGCTTCATATTTCTGACTGACCGACTCCTTGACAATTCAAAAGTGCCTGTAAATGGTTTAATTGAAATAAATGCTTTGAGTTTGAGTTTTGAGTTTGAGTTTGAAATGGCGAGAGAAAAAAAACAGGGGTTCCCTACATTTTGACGAGCTATGCGAACATAAATGTAGGGAACAGCAGATTTTGTTTGTGTGGTGAAGGAAAACATTGGAATCGTGAGGAAACCGGCATGCCTGAGAGATATTTCTCGACTGTATGTGAAGCTCAGTCAGAGGTCCATGGGCGGCATAAAAACTGACACCAGGATAGTTACTAACCACACGAAATAGAAAGAATGAAGACTAGATACTTAGGTATAGAAAAAGATTATGCGCAAGAATATTTGAGAACATTTTGTAATAGATATACAGGGAGTAAAGGACAGCCCTCCGCAAATTAACAGGGGCATTCAGCTTCTGATTTTGAATCATATTCCACCGGGAATTTTCTCAGGAAAGTTTTCATTTTTTTTATCGTTTTTTCAGTTACTATTCCTTTATTTCAATGTAAAATTACATTCTCTGTACGCAGCACTCCATTTATGTAAATAAAAGAGCTAAAATAAAAAAAACAGCTATGGATGATTACATACTCGAACGGGGAGTGTGGCTACGTGAGTTTTGCCGCCGGCGGGTAACGATAAATTTCGCGTGAGGTAATAATATAAATCAGGTTTATTGGATTCCTGAAATAATTTCATGTACCGGTCGTCTTAGTATGATATGCTGAATTCACCCCATCAGTCTGCGGAGGGCTTACACCCTGTATTAGGTACTATGAACTTGCCTTATTTTCCAACTACAGAAAGCCGAAAAATCTCCGTCTTGAGTTCATTGAGGGTCAAGCTAGCAAATTGTCTAGCAATTTCGCAATGGGGTGACTTACAAAGTAATATCGTAATTGTTAACTGAGGTCTATATCTTGCTTTAAGATGAGAAATAGTTTAATCAAGACCTCTCAAGATCATTTATGAGATGGCTCCCTGTTTGGGAACCTATACCTAATAATAATAAAATATGAATAAAATTTATTCAAAAATAAAAATTCATAAAATACAGTTTATAGGTAGGTAAGGTACATGCATAAATCTACATAGTAATAAAAACATGGCATTTGTGACGTTTACTTATCAAAGACCCCTGGCTGATCCTGCCTTAGGTCTTTTCACGTGCAAGCTGACATTCCCAAAAACCTTCACCGATAACATACAGATACAGGGGTCTATCTCTTCAACATAATAATGACTCTCAGAGATAACAGATGTGGCTTACCTATATAATTATAATAGGTACAGTCACGGACTTTAATTGATGAGCCACTTGGCACTGTTCCAATTTTAGCCATGTAATGCAAATCGGGCTTAGTCGGTTATACTCGCACATCCAGACACGGAAAGACATTATGTCTTCTTATTATAGAAGAAGAAAATTATATTTAATATCTTTACCGGTTGGCTAGCCTGAGAGCCGGAACTACAAACTTGACAGCAGAGTGATTACCCAAAGTCAACCAATTGGAGGTCTAGCAACCGTAACCTAGCGACGATTGTTTTAGCGTAGCCATAGTAACGTTAGCGTACGGAGAAATTTTAATTAGTCATTTCGACAAATTCGAAAATGACGTCTCTGACATCACATTTCAACTGTCACTGTCTTCGAATAGGTCACGAATAGGTTTTCAGAATTATCGAGTATGAGCTCTGATTCAAAGGAGGTCAGTATCAAATAGATTGGATAAACATTGTATTTATTTATCATTGAGCACTTATTAGTCAACCTCTATCGATAAGACTATTTCCGATGACTAGTAATTTGTCATCTTATATATGAGCATGATTTGAGTTCATGTTTAATCGTGTAATCTCGTGAATGTATGAAACTGCAGAATTGAAAAGTTTGATAGAGCTCATCAATTAAAGTCCATGACTGTACCTCTACCTACTTATATTAGGTACCTCTGACTCTAGACCCGCTGCTAGACATCCTTTGTTAACATTCATTCTATCTTTAGTAAAGTTGGTAAGGGTATCGCTAGTAGTACATGCTAGGTACAGCAGCTATATGTGACTTTATAAGCTCGAATTAAAGGAAAAAAATATATGAACTGTCCCATATAAAACTTCTCGAGCTAAATGTATGAGACGGCTGATTATTTTTTCACGATTAGGGGGAACATTGTTCGTGGATGGCCCGTATCACACCCACAAATAATATGACCACACTTTTCTGTTAAATGCGAAACAAAATCTATATAGGTATACCTACCTATACATATAGATTTAGTTAGTAGTACATAGTTCGATAGTACCTACATAGCGTGTCACACACAAGCTTCCAGTCAAAAAGAGTACCTACTTATATCATGGCGCCCTTATTTTCTGAAAACGGAGAAGATAAGTAAGTAATAATAAGAACAAGAACAAAAGCAACAATTTGTAAGGATATATTATCAGGAGCACAGGAGCGATAATCTCATGGTGGGATCAAAAAATAACTTTCAGTCCTTTACGTTCCTGCCAAAGTTCCTGCCGATAACGTCTAATTTGCATTTTCCTTTTGAATATCCCCCAAACTCAACCCTGCAAACTCACGCTTCAAAGCATACATGTACCTATACCTACTTGCATACATCACGTTGTAATAGCATATAATTTTATAGACATTTTATGTTACTTTTTAGGGTTCCGTATCCGAAGGGTGCCAAACGGAACCCGCACCGGGCCCACGTGGTAGATTATAATATCTACAGTCCGCTCTTTCTCGAAGAGAGGAGGCCTGTGTTCCAACAGTGCGAACATTATACTTAGGCTGATTAAGCTAGTATCCAGAACCAGCAAACTTATCTAGATAAGTACCGGGGAGTGTATAGCGGGCGGTGTACGAACTCCTCTGTCCTGGCAGAGCGAACTGTCACTAACGTCGTGATGACAAGGGCTTGCCAAGAGGCCCCGACCGCCGTAGGTGAGTATACGTTCCTTGGGCCCCGTAGGTGATTATTATGTTCCTTGCTTGGGCCCCGACACGTATTGTTGAGAAAAGTGTGAAAAATATAAATGATTTGCCCTTCAAAGGAAGCACTTTTCTTTAACCTGACCTACCCGGACTACATTATGGCCCCACGTGGGCGGTACCTATCTAGATAAGTTTGCTGGTTTTGGATACTAGCCAGCCTACCTATTGCCCTATAAGCAATAGTATAAGTATATTTACCTACATCTAGGAAGGTACTTACTTACTTAGTTAATAATATTATTATCTAATTTTGACGTTGTTCTCGCCACCTCGTCGCTACTAATCATGCAGCCACATCTAAGCACCTAGGTACCTAATTATACCAGATGACGGGTAGGTACAGCTTGTTGTGGTAATTAGGAATGTGGATTACGCAACACGTCCATTCCAGTGCGTATATTGAACTTGCCTAGCTGCCACCGCAGACATAAATTATCCGGACAATCCGCAAGTAGGCTTTTACTGGCTGACTGAAATGAACTGGCTTATTTCTGTCGCGGCGTTAGTAATGGTACGGGTTTAATCCACTTTGGAACTGATTTTCATGCGTGATTCCGTTTTAATGAACATAATGCAGTTTGATTTTAGGATTCTTGTATTTCGTAGTCCGTTGTCGTTTATTAGTTTGATATAGGTAGGTACTTAAGTACCTATTTTTACCAAAGGTATTTTCAATATTAGTACCACAACGAAGAGTGTAGAAAGTACCTATTTAGGGCACATGACAGCATTTTAAAATCTGCCAGTAGGTGGTAGCATTCACTCACAGGCACAGGTCATCATCATCATCAGCTTACGGTAGCGCAATGCTCGATAGAGGGTTTCCGAAACGATCAATTGCAATTGTCAATTTTTACGTGATTAATACACATTGATGCGCAAATTGACCGTCTACCAAATACAATTGAAGCGATTGACAACATTACTACAATTGCAATTGATTGATTTCAAATTGATGAATTGCAATTGTCAATTTTTACGTTTTTACCACATTGATACGCCAATTGATCGTATCTTGCAATTGATCGGTTCGGGGACTCTTTAAAGCCCCTCCAATTGCTCGTCATTATACCTTCTTCGTCATCGATTACTCTCATTCAGCTGCTATTGGCAACCCTGAGATCTTGGTTCGCCCGTGGAGCTTGGTTCCCTAAGTTCACGCGGGGTTAAAGAAAAAGAAAGAAAAACTGCTAGGTAACTAGGTAAAACTTATTCACGGAGATAGCTTACCTATTTTAGATAGAGTAGGTAGGTACCTACCGAAATATTTCCCCGCGCGTTCACGCGCATGTCTCGATCCCGTGAGAATATCGGGATAAAAATTTCATCCAAATCCGTTCAGCCGTTTTAGCGTACCTAAAAGCGTAACAAAAAAAACTCACTTACGCATTTATAATCTTTACTAATATTATAAATGCGAAAGTAACTCTGTCTGTGTGTCTGTCTGTCGCGCTTTCACGCCAAAACTACTGAACCGATTTAGTTACACAGATAGTCTAGAGCCTGAGAAAGGACATAGGCTACTTTTTATCGACATAGCACTCGGGCGAAGCCGCGGGCGGAAGCTAGTATTATTATATTTAGGATTCCAAGTATTTCCAAGACGTTGGGAAGTACTTTATTGCCTACCATTTTTGGGTTATTTTTCGGTGCTATTTTTCCATGTTGATTTAGGAAGAAAGAAAAACAGAATGTCTGTGTAACATCAACCCGAACACATTAAATTGGGAGGAACGGACAACTTTTAGGATCTTTTGCTACTTTAAGGTTCTATCTAGACTAGCTAGGTACCTACCTACTTCGATGCCATCGTTATGTCCGTTCGTTATATTTAGTGGAGTGGACTAGGTACGTAGGTAGGTATATATATAACCTATAGGTTCGTCCATATTTAAAAATCCTTATCATTAAGATTATTTATGACTATAAATTACCGAAGTTGTTCAAAGAACTGCTTAACATTCAATCATCTTTTTAAAAAAGGTTCTAGGAACTTGGGCCTCCCCGAAAGAATCGCCTCAGCGACTGATCCAGTACTCCAACGGATTCCGGATTCCTACAATCTTCCATAAGTCCACCTTGTGTGTGGTTTTGTTGAGGGAAGTGCAGAATTACACTACTTTTCTACGAGGTGGTACCTAAAAGTTTGATGTAGGTTCTAGCGTATAATGCATAAACAAGAATATTCGACCTCTACCGTGATTTCGTGGTATCCCTAGGGCTTTAGTGAAATTCCTGGTATCCTCATTTCCCAACGACATATTTATAATAATGACGTAATGGGAAAGAGACTGACTATTCTGGAATCTATTTATGCTATAAATATCTCTTCTAGGGACTTCTGCCATGAGCTATATTTTCCTATTATTATTTCTGCTTTTTGTTCCAAAATGTCAGAAAAGAGTCCAACATTGTGGATGATAAGTTGATAACTTATTCGATAAACAACAACCGGTTTTACCGCTATCTATCGGTGATTATAGTAAGATCGGGATACACTGTGGCCAAAAAACTATCACCGTGCGTTTGCACTGGCGAAACATTCTCGATCTCGACAAAACATGTTATAGTCTCTAGTTCCTGTCAAAAATTGTATGGAACATTGACAGAAAATAGAGATTGCAACATGTTATGTTGTGAATGTTTCGCCAGTGCAGACGTACAAAGGGACACAATATGTTTTACCAGTCTATTTGAAAAAAAAAGTTCCACCTTTTCAACTTACGTGAACTTATCTTTGCATTTTTTTACCACATCTATTGGCAACACTAAGTTGTGACGTTTTCGTGACTAGCTGCGTTCCAGTTTATAAGAATACAAACCATGAGCATTAAATCTGCGTAAAAAGAGACGGCGTATCACTAATTGTATAGGAGCAAAAGAGATATATGTTGCATTAATCGACGGGAGGAAACGAGAACGCGCTCCATAGTCCATCAGTCCATCTCCTTCTCCTTATAATTTGTCTTGTCAAAATAAAAACCAAGCTTGACGGTGTTTATTGTAAAAAATAAGAAAAAATATTACTATCTCTTTTCTAACACTGAAAACTGAATTAGAACTAAAGTGTGCATATAATGTACGTTTGTACTTTCTAATTTCGTTTATTCTTGCTACGCAAAATGTGTGATAGCGATGGTGACGACCACGACCCGGGCGATGGCGAGTCTGGCATGGATTTGACTGGTTTTCTGTTCGGTAATATCGACGAAAACGGTCAGTTAGAAGATGATAGTATCCTTGATAAACAGTCCAAGCGGATGCTGTCATCGCTCACCCGCTTTGGGTTCCGTTCCATGATATCTGAGGTAATTGACATTGAGGAAGCTAACGGGGAAGATCAGGAGAAAGGTAAGAATATGTAGTCTTTTAATGATTTTTTTTGTGGTCACAGGTCATGTATTAATGCTAGATGCTGTCGAAGGTTGAACTGTATTAGGCTTGAGTTTAATTTTGTCTTCATTGTAATGTTTTAGTATTAGTGAATATTTCTATGCATTGTGTTTACAAAATTTTATGATGTATTGCATATGTATTTATTTATGCAATCCACTGACCAGAGATCAGTATTTTATTGATATTTCAACAAAATTAAGTTGTATTGACTTACATTTTAAACTGACTGAAACTCTTTTCAGAAGATTATACTCAAAAAAGTCCATCCGCTATCGACTTTTTTGATATTGAAGATGCTGTGGAAGACGTTAAGGTATTACTGCATGTCTTTATAAAGGTAGAAGAAGTTGTTTCTGAAAAGGTTGAAGCTGATTTTTAGCAAAAATTCTAAACTACTGCAACCGCCATATGTGCTGCATATTATTGTGAAAAACAGAAGAATAATGCTAACTTTATCTGTATATTTTGGTTTTCTTCAAATAAACCTTTTTGATTAACTGCAGTGAGTAGTCTTAAAATGATAAATTATAAGGGATAGGAGTAAGGATATAATTAAGTACCTACACAGGATTAGATGCTGGTGAAGAGGACAGAATGAAGTGGCAAACCAAACTCTTTTGCCTTGTTTTAAAAATTATATACCTAATGATTTTCTTTTAAACTGAGTTTTTATAATATCTAAATTGGGGACCTTTTTTTTTTTTTTTTTTTTTGAGGGTGGGAAATCATCCAATGACTTCTCCCGCTCTGGGCGGAGCGGAAGGGCGTGTCAGACTTTTACTGACTAAAACCCACCCGTGTTCCTTCATTTGCCTGTTGCCAAGGTCCCGGTATCCCTTTCGGACTTTCCCGCAACCCTGGCAGGCATCGGTCCTATTGGACCCCGTCATTTTTGCTGACATCTCTTTGAGGCGCGCGTGGAACACGACGCGCCATCGACCCGGGCCTGGTCCTTATCGGACGGCGAGCTGCCCGTTGCTCGCCGTCCGCAAGCCCGCGCCTATGGTGGCCGGAAATCCGCCTGGGTAAATTGGGGACCTGGGATTAATACCTAGTAGCAGGCACTTTAACCACAACTGCACAGTAAGCACTTATTTTCAAGTAATTTTTAAAAAGAATACTTTGTAAAGTGTTTTTTATTTATTTTGTCAAGTCATTAACTCTATGTTTATGGTGAAATTATTTGTTTATTATACTTTTTGTATTAATTATTCTGTGAATTGTTTGGTGGATAAGATACTGGTTTTAGGTCTTAAGTTAATTACAACACAACGCTGCAACGGCTCCATTGTATAAAATGTGATGTGTCAATGGTAATTTTTTGGTGAAGGATCAGTGGCAAATTAAGATATTATAAATTATATTTACTTAGTTCAAAACAAATATGCACTTAGTTCATATAATTATACTTAATTAAATTCATTTTTTAATTGGCAAGGTGCACTTTTGGGTAAAAAATACCACAAGAAGGTTAAATCACTTAATGACGTTTTTTCTCGATTTCATAATGAACACTTTCTCTGTTACTTTATTAGTGAACTAGCTTCTGCCCGCGGCTTCGCCCGCGTGTTTTAACATAAAACATAACTAGCCTGTCTGACTTGGCAATAAGCTTTCTATCATTTTGTATCTTTCTAGAACTTTGTAATCAGATCAAGATTTCCAGTTATTACCTATTACAAACAAACAAACAATTCTACCTCTTTATGATGTTAGTTTAGATAAGAGGGTATGCCCAACGCCCGCGTGTCGCTTTATTAATGCCTTGCATGCCTTGTATGCTATGGTTGTAAACGTTTTTTTAGATATACTAAAAAACTTTCTTTGTTCCAAGTAAGACATACTCAATAAAAAATTACATGTTTTTAGTGATTTAGTTTTAGGTTGTTTAAAAAGTCTCAATAAAAACAACAATATAATTATTGCATTTTAATTTCGACAAAAAATTCCTTTTCTACCTTTATTTAAAATAAAAAAAACTCAACTAAAATAACAGCAAGAAGTTTTTTGTGGTGTTTTTTAAACCAGTAAGTGATCATTTATATTTCTGCCATAAGGTTCTTAAGCAAAGTACCAATCAAGCTTCAGTTCTTGAATTTGAGACCTCTTATAGGTTTATGGGCATTCTTAATCTACCACTGTTCTATGCTAATTGGGTTCTTTAGGGAATTGATGTATTTATGTTTTGTGAGCTAATAATATACTTGTTTACCCTGAAAATTAACTGGCAGATGGTGCTATCAAGTTATAAAAAAGTTTGTTAAATGATGTTAATAAAATAACATATAATTACCATCAGGCCTGATAGGACAGCCAAAGGTATATAGTACCGTCCTGATAGGACAGCCATAGATATATAGTACACCCATATATTCACTAGTAACAAGTACCAAATACTTATAAACATCTGTCAAGTAATTTCCAGTATATCACAGTAGGTAATGTATCCAGCACACTGACATATTTGTGTTAACACTAGGATCTAGAAAGTAGCACTAAACAGGGTGCACAAAAAGACTCCACGAGCACAGAGGTACGGGGGACAAACAGCGATGCAAAGTCCGAGGTCGATGATCCCAATTGTCCACAGAGCGAATTGAAGGAAGAGAGGAATAAATGGAAGGAGGATGATATCTATCGGTCTGGTGGACAAGGCACTAATGATGAGGGCTACGAAGGGGATATGGAGGGGGACGGCGAACTCATGCCACCTCCTAATACAATACCGTAAGTTTATTTTTATTTATAACCAACATTAAAAACTAGAGGGCGTTATGCATTCGGCAAGTATTTATTTTAATGAATCGATTTCTCCGTGATTAGTGGGCCGATTTGCGTGATTCTTTATTCATTTAGTAGAGGAAGTTAGCGCGGTGATCCTTTACAAATATTTTTTAATTTAGCTTGAGTAGTTTATTTTATAAGTTATGTTCAATAATATGTTTTAAATCCGTGTCGATGATGTTATAGTATTCACAAGTTGTGGTTCACGATTTGTATGGGGAATTAGGGAACTACAAAACAACTAAAGAGTGAATTAAAAAAAATGGTTTTAGTCATATTATAAAAAAATAACTGACATCAAAAAACCACTTCAAAGCGGAAATTAACTAAGTAATTACTTTTTCAGTTTGTAGTGGTTTTTTTTGTAAGTGCAACCTTTTTTTTACACTTTTTTTGTTTGTTATGTAAGTATATAGTTTACTTTTATTTTTACAGATCTCATAAATCTTCAGACAGGAAGGATAAGGATAGGAGATTGGAAACACCGCTGGCGGCTATGTTACCATCGAAATACGCGAACATTGATGTGAGGGAACTGTTTCCAGACTTCAGATCTGATAAAGTAAGTCATGTCGTCGATGACATCCTAATTGCTCAACACTCTAACAGAAAGTTAATTCGGTTCCTCACTAGTTTTCGTAGTTAAAGTTTCAACAGTTACAAACAGAATTGACTTTGAAAACTTTGGAAATTGCACGTTCAGTAAAGCTCAAAACACACACAAAGCGGGTGCGGAGCGGGAGCGGGTCGGGCGTGGGAGTACGGCGGGTATAATAATTTGTAATTCAAGGAATTATATGGACGTCAACACAAAGAACGCATGCGCGGGTCGGGCGCGGAGCGAGACGGGAGCGGGAGCCGCTCCCGCCGCCCGCCGACACAAACAGTGCGGGTCGGCAGCGTTATGGGCGCGGGAGTACGGCGGGCATAATAAATTGTAATTCAAGCAATTATATGGATGTCAACACACAGAACGTGTGCGCGGGTCGGGCGCGGAGCGTGAGCCGCGCCCGCCACCACTGACAGCGCGAGACGGGAGCGGGTCGGGAGCGGTTGTGCTATTCTGTAAAAATATCACCATGAAAACTTAGGAAATTCAAACTGAGTAAATTAAATAAAAATTCATTTCATGCGCCAATATATTCATTTGTTTCTTCTTTACTTTAAACAGTTCTATTTGTAAGCTAAATCGAAATTTAAATAAAATCTTTGATTAGTTACCTCCTACTCTCTAAATATTCTCCATATTGATGTCTTTTTTTATTAATGTCATGAACCCACAAACTTTTCCTTTTTTGCGCTCTTCTTTTTGAAATAAGTATAAACAATAATTCTTCGTCCGAATCACTCTTAAAGCTCAAAACACACACAAGGCGTGAGCCGCGCTGTTCATCGTGTTCACACGGAGAGCGGGCGCGGGACGGCTTTGGGTCGGGCGCGGTCGTACCTTGTCAGGCGGCAGCGGTTGCAGTGTGAAAATGTCGGGTGATTCAGACACGGACGAAGAATTATTATTTTTAGTAATTTTAAAAAGAAGTGCACGAAATAGGAAAAGGTTGTGGGTTTATGACATTAATGAAAAAAGACATCAATATGGAGAATATCATCGACTTTGCAGAGAATTAGAAACGGACGAAGAACGGTGTTATAAATATTTCTACATATCAAAGGCAAATTTTCACGGTGATATTTTTACAGAATAGCACAACCGGTCTCGCTCCGCGCCCGACCCGCGCACGCGTTCTGTGTGTTGACATCCATATAATTCGTTGAATTACAACTTATATTATACCCGCCGTACTCCCACGCCCGACTAGCTCCCGCTCTGCACCCGCCTTGTGTGTGTTTTGAGCTTAACTGCAAAGAACCTGATATACATTCTTTCACCTCTATAGAACCTTGCACCCACTTAGATCTCAATTCTTTAACCAACGAAGCCGACAATCCTGTTCTTCCTTCCTTTGTAAGTGTGTCTATGAGTAGTGGCAACACTCGCACTACGAAAAACGCCCTTACTGCTTCGACATAAAGGCGCTGTCAATGTCAAACTATTACCACTGATGTACGGCTGACGTTAGCTCCTTTAAACTCCTTTTTACATTCATGTTCATGGTGGTATTTTTGAATTACTACAATCAATAAAACATTTCAGGTTCTCCTCTTCACCCGTCTGTTCGGTCCTGGCAAGTTATCGAGTTTGCCTCAAATATGGCGCGGCGTTAAGAAGCGAAGACGACGCAAGCGCAGCGGTAGCACAAGTAGTGATACTCCACCCACAACGGCAGACAACCAGGAAACCCAGTATGCTAGTGACGATGAAGAGAAATTGTTGAAGTAAGGATTTTTTTATGTGATAGTCCATAAACCTAGTTTGTGTCCAGCCCATAAAGCTCTTTATTAGTGCACAAAGTACCGACAATCGTAACATCATGAAGTTACTCAAAATATTTTACATTCAAGGCAGAATTCTAGTTAGTTTATAAACAAACTCTCACGATGCTATTCAAATCACCGTTATTCTGGTTACTTATCGACGAGTATTCGTCTATTGTATTTAATTTATAATCTTTTACATTTGTTGCGATTATAATTGCATATTTTACGTTACTGTTTTATATTATGAGTACATGTCAATCATACCATTCATATAGTCGACCTCGAATATAATCAAATGTCATTTATTCAAACTAGGCTGTGATTCAGCACTTTTGGAACGTCAAAATTACATAAGACAGTCACACAAAACGCCAATTTTCAAATTCGGGAAAACTAAACGTCCTTTTTTCAATGGGATTTTGTATGATCTATTGAAAATTGGACAGAAGTACGTCTGTCGGGTCAGCTAGTAAACTAATAAATTTCCAATTTAAAAAAATAGGCCTATGGAAGAGAACCAGCATTCAAACAACGATAGTAACTCTGGCAATTCGGGCGACAAGTCCCAGAGACCGACTCCTGCGCATTGGCGGTTCGGGCCTGCGCAGATGTGGTATGACATGCTCAATGTTCCTGAGACCGGCGATGGATTTGATTACGGGTTTAAAGTTAAGGTACATGATTCGTTTTATTATAGGGTTTTGTAAAAGTTGATTTAAAAAGAGTGTCCATGGAATTTTCTTGCCTGTTCTTCTCTATAACAGTCTACGGGTTGGAACAGCAAAGCTGCAAAGCTGGTAGCATCAAAGGTTCAACTCCTTTACATTATAAAAGTGCCTGTAATTGGTTGAATGAATGCCTCGACTTTGTCTTGAATTCGCCTCTTGTCAGTCCTACTCATGACCTCCTGAGTTAACGAACTGATAAATAAATTTAAAAAAATACTATTAACATTAACTTAGTACGACTTTAGTCACTATAACGATGGTAGAAATCAAATAATCGAATTTAAATGGTAGAATTCAAGATTTGGAATGAGCCAGGAAAAAAAGGTTAGTTTTAGCATATGTTCCATTATTTACTTATTATGAAATCTGCTTCAACACTCCATCATTGTTAATATACTTCCTTACATATTATTTTAGGGGTATGAGGAACAGGGTGTAAAGTTCACTCATCCACCATAGAAAAGGGAGGATCCTCCGACCAGACGGGTGTTGTGTCTGGCGGGCAACTGCCCAATGATTGATATTGGATTTTTGTATAATGTTCACTGCACGGTAAACTCTAATTGCGCGATGCAGGATTTTTGTGACGTCAGGATTTTTGTGTGACGTCAGGTTTTTGATGCGTAGTTCGAATGTGGCGATGTAGGTACCGCCACATTATAAAACAAAGTCCTCCGCCGCGTCTGCCTGTCTGTCGTCCTGTACACGATAAACTTAAAAACTACTGTACCGATTTTCATGCTGTTTTCACCAATGGATAGAGTGGTTTTCGAGTAAGGTTATACCGACATCCACGCGGGTCGCGGGGATCAGCTAGGTAAGTATACAATTTTTCCATTCGTTATCAATAATGATTAAGATAGAATTTTACGCCTTCAGGCCCCTTCACCTGAAAGAGAAGAGAAGCCAAAAGAAGTTGAAGAAGATAAGCCTGAGGAACTAGATAAAGAGGGAGATCCTGACAGTGGCTTCCCGGATGATTCCTTCCTCATGGTGTCTCAGCTGCAATGGGAAGATGACGTCATATGGGATGGTAGCGAGATCAAACATAAGGTGAGAACAGAATACATACCTATATTGCGACAAGGATCTTTTGGCGCACGAGTGACGTTGACATGGGGGGGGGGGACACTATTACATTTACATTCTTCAACTAAATGAGAAGAAATTTAAAACATGCATTAAACGCACACTATGTAGACAAGCATATTATAAGTTGGATGATTATATCGTAGATAAAAATGCTTGGCTTAATGCTGGTCCTGCTCCACAGGCACTTGGGCTCAATAGTAAAATTTTTTATATTTGGAAGAGTGGCTTCCCCTTTATTTTTTATTTTTTCTGACATTAGGAACTTAATGTTTATTTTGTATTTAAATTCTATTATATTAATCTCCAAAGTACATTGCTAACTATAGTTTTGTATAATTTAGAAGCACTTTTTCAATTTTGTAAATGTGAGTACCATGGGGCCGTTTCATATAGTATCACGTTGTATGTTGACTTGAAAGAGCCTGGCAGATGAGAGTATGTCATACTCACTTAAATGTCTCGCTGATGGTGGCGCGTGTGTTGGATCATTCGGTTCCCTACAAAATGGTTGAGCTGGATGGTGCTGATCCACGTGTCATGTTCGTGAACGGGCGCCGTCAGTTGAGACTGGTCATCTCTTATCTGCCAGGGCTTATTTTTAATCTTATATTTTGAATTATTTTTGATTATTTTTCGTTTGACATTGTTCTCACATATAGAAGCACGAAGAATACTGTACCCAGGATTTTGTAAAATCTATATACATTTTTAAAAGAGTGTCCTTGGAGTTTCTTGCCCGTTCTTCTCCATAGAGATCTACGAATTTGAATGGGCAACTAGCTTCAACTTTTTGACTAACTGACCGACTCTTTGACAATTCAAAAGTGCCTGTAAATGGTTTAATTGAAATAAATGCTTTGAGTTTGAGTTTGAGTTTGACATTATAAACATTTGTGCAATTAATTAATGCAATGTATTGAAAAAAGTTGACGGCGTTTATTACAAGT
Source organism: Lithophane leautieri (assembly GCA_949152455.1). Taxonomy (NCBI): domain Eukaryota; kingdom Metazoa; phylum Arthropoda; class Insecta; order Lepidoptera; family Noctuidae; genus Lithophane; species Lithophane leautieri. Next base: position 8,773,923 of record OX424467.1, read on the forward strand.
AAATTAAAGTCTGTCTGTGTGATCGCGTTGTTCTTCTAAACCACGCAACCAATTTTAATGCGGTTTTCACCATAATTTAGATCATTTATTCCGTAAGGTAGTGTGATTGATAGTACATGAACATTTATGTTAGATATAGCAGAAATCATGATGTTTTGATATGTCGCCACATTAGTAGATTGCAAGGGCAAACAAGGGTGGGTCGCTAGTCTACCTTTGTTGTATGACTCAAAATGCAATCGCAATGCTGAATGAATTGCAAACATACTTATATTGATAACAATAGTCAAATATGCGAAAAATATAATTGTCATCTTCAACTCATATTGCATTGCATATGCATTATTTATGTTATAAAAACAAATATTAAAAATACCTAAATAACCGGTTAGTAGTTAAATTCAGTTAGTGGAAAAAGTATTTTTTTTCCGCGACTTCGTTCGCGTGGAAGTCTGAAAACAACAGCAAATATCACCAAATTGATATCGCAGTGCTTTATCCAGCCCTCAAGTATCGGAGAATCCCACTGGTCTGCCAATACGCATAAGATGCTGTTGGTACTTGCAGGCATACATGTTCCAGATTATTATCTCTCATTCCGAGGTTAACGCTCTTTTTGGGCTTAAGTGACTGGACTATAAAGTGTCACGTAGCGGAAATATTTGATGTTTTTTGCCGAGCTTGATTTTTATGATCTTTGAAAGCAAACGTTCCAAAATTTCGCGGGCTTCCTTAACGCTTCCCCCTTAATGTAAAGTGAACCGTGTGGTCATAGTAAAAATGGGTGTGAAGCTTATGTTACCTGGTACTTTTCGAAGGTACTGGCTCGACTGAACAGTAAAAGCAACGCCGCCGGCTGGGTCCCGACCTCAGTGAGTCGGACTGCTCAACAATTCTCACATCCGCGCCCGCAACCACCTGCGCCGTTGCAACCTAAGCCTCCTACGTAAGTCTGCTTAAGAAATTACAGTCATAACAGCAATGGGATAGAGTTCAAAATCATTTGTATGAGTTGAATGAGTTATTTTGTAACAAAGGGCTGTCGTGGTACCTAAGTCATTTGTAAAATACCGTTCAAGTAATTATTTGATTTTACGATCAGAAAATTGATCAAGGCTTTAGGAACCAGATTCACTATTCATTTGGTCATATTTTTTTTTAGCTTTGGTGTTTTTTCATAATTATTTGTTCAGATTTTTGTGCCTTATGATTCCATAATGATGTACTAAAATTATTACCTATCATACAGTGCATCAACCTCAACATCCAAGCAAGATCCTAATGCCAACGCTGCCGATGGGGAAGACAACACTTGGTACAGTATCTTCCCTGTTGAAAACGAGGAGTTGGTGTACGGAACTTGGGAGGAAGAGGTTATATGGGACGCGGAGAACATGGCTATGGTGCCGAAACCCAAGATTTTGACCTTAGATCCTAATGATGAGAATATTATTCTGGGTATACCTGATGATGTGGATCCTTCGAAGATAACTAGAGGTATGTACTGTTTTTTGTGTTAGGGTTTAGAGATAATGACTATAGTTTGAGCGGGACCGCCGTACCGCGCCTTAGGAATGCCTAGCGAGACGCCGGCAGCGTTGACGAATGAGCGGCGCACTGCCCCCCCGTGAGCCACGCAAATACGTAAGGCGCGATAAGGCGCTTCCGGTTCAACGATAATTAAATGATAGTAGGTTGATTTATGAAAAATAAAATAATAGCCCGCTAGCTCTCTCTTATTCCTACTTATATGCCATCCCAAAGATTTTACCTTTGAAATTAAGTATATCATAGTAATGATGTCACTTCCTTTTTTCAAACTGTGTTTGAAATTTTGTTGTTTAACAAGTGTCTTCTAATGAGAGAAACATTAAAATCATTGTTTTAGAGAGAGGCCCACAACCTAAAGTAAAGATACCCCATCCTCATGTGAAGAAGTCAAAGATTCTGCTCGGCAAGGCGGGCGTGATCAACGTGTTACAGGAAGACGCGCCGCCGCCGCCACCCAAATCCCCTGATAGAGATCCTTTCAATATTTCTAATGATGTGTAAGTATTTATAGTGTAATCCTACTAATATTATAAATGTGAAAGTTTGTGTGTTTGTGTGTTTATGTGTTTGTGTGTTTATGTGTTTGTGTGTTTATGTGTTTGTGTGTTTATGTGTTTGTGTGTTTGGATGTTTGTTACTCAATCACGCAAAAATGGCTGAATGTATTTGGATGAAATTTGGCAAACAGATAGTTTATGACCTGGATTAACACATAGGATACTTTTTATCTCGATATTCCTACGGGATCGAGACTTACGCGGGTGAAACCGCGGGGCGCCGCTAGTTTTATATATGTTTACACAGTTTGTTATGTTTGAAGGATAAGATGATATGAGTGCCATTGTACAGGCATATGAGACATTTCGTGCTGTATTCGGCAGCGCACCAGTGGGTTTTCGATATGATTTAGCTTAAAATTGCAGGACTATTTTCAAGTGGCATAATACTTACCATATTATTATCACTTTGACCTTCATATTTTTTTTTTTTACTGCGAATTTATTAATTTTGTCTATGTCATACAACGCTAGAGCCATATATTGCCAATTCTTAACACAAATAAAGTACAAAATACTATATATAATCTGCAGCTTCTACATGGCCAAGTCTCAGAACCCTCGCCTCAAGGTGGGTGGAGGCCAACTGATCCAGCACAGTACGCCAGTGGTGGAGCTGCGCGCGCCGTTCATACAGACGCACATGGGCCCGGCGCGCCTGCGGGCCTTCCACCGCCCGCCCATGAGGAAGCTGTCGTACGGCCCGCTGGCCGCGCCCGGACCGCATCCTGTGCAACCGCTGCTGAAACACATCAAGAAGAAGGCTAAGGTATGTATTGTAACACTAAGCTAGAAATGCATGATTCAAAATGGACTAAAAAAAGAAAAAGTTAACTAAGTTACCAAAAATGTTCATTGTTCTTCACCGCCTGGCCTCTAGGCTATAAGACACGGCGAAATTCGTAATAAAAATCTCAGAAAAAAAACGAACTCAAAAACCAGTACACGTAAAATAAAATGTTGTCAGTGTTTAATAATCTGAGGCCCTAGCGTGAGTTTATTTTAATTATCTCGACTTTACGCATCGACCGCGTTCGGCGCTCCGATTGACTCTTCTCTGACCTTCACTGGTGAAAGGCCAATCGGAGCGCCGAAAGCGGTCGATGCGTAAAGTCGAGATGGTTTTAAAAGAAACTCACACTAGGGCCCTCTGTGCATTCTTGCGATCAAAACAAACGGTCTAGCTATGGTCAAATAGTGTTAGGACCATTTCCAACGAGATTTCTCCTGCATATGTTACACATAAGCCCAACACTATATTTGTGCAAAACGCTACTATATTCGTACAAATCGACTAGCCACTATCCATGGCTTCTTAATTGTGTTATCATGCCCAATAGTATTAGAATGCACGCCAAAATGAGCTTTAAAACTTACCATTCTTGTCCGCAGCAACGCGAAGCCGAGAGGTTAGCTTCGGGAGGTGGTGACGTCTTCTTCATGAGAACTCCGGAAGACCTGAGTGGTCGGGACGGCGAACTGGTACTAGTAGAGTTTTGTGAGGAACATCCCCCACTCATCAGCCAAGTCGGCATGTGTTCCAAGATTAAGAACTACTACAAACGAACAGCAGCAAAGGTATGTTAATTTCGTAATTCTGGAGTTGTATTTTCAAGTGTTAAGGCCACCATTATTCTGTTGCTGGAAAGGGATGGTGCTATTAATCGTGTATAGCTTCATCTTTCTCTCACACTAGATAAATGCTGGCTCTGACACGGCCCATGACAAGCTTTAGCCTTATTCACATAATAAATAAAAAATATCTTGAAGTATTTTACCAACAATTGTATTATTATGCCTTAATAAAGTATGGCGCCGCTTTAAATGAAATCTCTATGAAACATCTTTCAAACCAGGGTTTGAAAGATGTTTCATAGAGATTTCATTTTCGATATTGTTTCTTACCCAGGGGTAAGAAGCTAGGCGTCCCAACATCATTAACTTCTCAATGGAAACGATATCGCTTGACTTCATTATCCAAGTGTCTGCTATTTGTGTGTACAATATTTCAGAAATTAATAATTTAATATTCGGCACAGTTATTTAATTCTTGAATTGGTTTGCCCCCGAATATTTTGAGGTAAATTATTTTTTAATGTGTATTTTTATTTTCATTGCCAAAGGGATCCAAAAGGGCAGGCGCTAATTCAAAGGTAGGTTTTGTTTTTAACATTCTTAAACCACATTATTTGAGCTTTATAAAAAAAAATAAGTTTGAAGGGAATACGGACTCAGGTCTCAATAAAAATGTTACTTATCCATACAAAATTAATATGTATAAAATAATCATCTTCTACATATTGTAAACTTTCTTTATTTAGTTTGCCTTTTTTTTTCTTCATTATTTTAAATCTTTTATACCAAATAGTGGGTTATTCTATAACTGCTACTGAAATATAAACCCTACTCTTACAGGATGAGGGTCCAAAACCGCTCAAATATGGTGAAGTAGCTTACGCACATACCTCACCATTCCTCGGCATATTACCGCCAGGCGCAACACAGCCCGTTGTTGAAAATAATATGTACAGAGCGCCAATATACGAACACACACTACAGCCATCTGACTTCTTGATTATAAGGACGAGGTAAGTGCACAGGTAGACATCTGCATACTACGCATGCGAAGACAGATACAGGGTGTAAGGGACAGTCCTCCGGAAATTAACAGGGGGCATTCAGCTCCTTATTTTGAATCATATTCCACCGGAAATTTTCCCAGGAAAGTTTTCATTTTTTTATCGTTTTTTTCAGTTACTTATATTCCTTTACTTCAATGTAAAATTAAATTCTCTTTACGCAGCACTCCATTTATGTAAATAAAACAGCTAAAATAAAAAAACCAGCAATGGATGTTAATGTATACATTGCGCGTGAGGTAATAATACAAACCAGGTTTATTGGATTCCCATAACTTTCCTGAAATAATTCCATGTACCGATCGTCTTAGTATGATATGCTGAATTCATCCCATCAGTCTGCGGAGGGCTGTTCCTTACACCATGTATAATAAGTCCATTCCCATCGCGCCGTGCCGTGATAAAGACGGCGTCAGTTTTCATGGCCGCCGGCCGTCCTGAACTTAACGATACATTAACTTCATGCAATATGCGGAGTTTCACACACAAAAAATAGCAGCTGTGTAAGTATTTATAGCTTGTCCACTGTTACGGCCCCGCCGCCGCCAGATGGCGCACGGCGGTGCTTACTGCAGCCATGGCCCGGCTTCCCGTCGCGCCGCCAGGGGTCATTAAAAAAAGACTTCGCAAGGCGACCGTCGTGGACGCTATGATAGAAACACAGAAGAACAGAAACACAGATCCATCTAGAAACATTGTAATTTAACGGAATACACATGTTTGTACAAACCAGCATCGTCTATTATTAACACAGCGGCAACAGCCGGAACATCCACTCTGAAATGACGCGCCCCACTACTGCATTACCCATAGAAATCCGCATTACCGTGTGCGTGAATGCGGTAGTGGGCCGCGGCATTTCCGAGTTGACAAGCCATACTGCGTCTTCAAGAGTGGATTAAAATTGAAATTGTTTTTTCTTAAAAAAAAACCTAAAAACTTATACCTCATTAGTAAAACATATTTGTTTCCAGACAATCTTATTACATTCGCGAAGTGGACGCAATTTTCGTGGCTGGTCAAGAATGTCCTCTGTATGAGGTGCCTGGTCCAAACTCTAAGAGAGCAAATAATTTCGTACGAGACTTTTTGCAGGTCAGTTACATAACTATTATGATTTATTTATTTTAAGCCTGTGTTCCCTCACTGGTGGGCAGCAGTCACATTTTCTTTTCCACTCCGCTTGCAATAAACAAATCGTTTTCAACTTTTCAATATTCTTGTCTGTGCAGGTCTTCATATACCGATTGTTCTGGAAATCTCGGGACAAGCCGCGGCGTATAAAGATGGATGACATAAAGAGGGCTTTCCCTTCACATTCTGAGAGCTCTATTCGAAAACGTCTCAAGTTGTGTGCCGATTTCAAGCGAACGGGATTGGATTCTAATTGGTAAGATCATGCTACGTTCCGACAATTTAATTTTCTTGTTATTTTTTGTACGATCAGCAAGCGATTGATGTAGGTTATCGAAAAGCAGTGAATTTTTTATTTTATACTAGCTGTGTCCTGTGGTTTCACCCGCATAAGTCTCGATCTCGTGGGAATAATGTGATAAAAAGTGTCCTATGTCCTAATCCAGGTCATGATCTACCCATGTGCCAAATTTCATCCATATTTATTCAGCAGTTTTAGTGTGAAAACGTAACAAACAAATAAACTCACTTTCGCATTTATGTATAATCTTAAGTTGGGATTATTTTGTTCAGGGGTGGTTTAAAACTAAAGTATTAGCCAAATTTTGTTGCTGACTATACAAAACTTGGTCCAATAGGTCAGCAGGGTAAAGTTATTAGAACCATTAATCCTTCTACCTAACAATGATTGAAATTATTTCTAACACTAAAGGTGGGTTATAAAACCAGACTTCCGTCTCCCATCCGAAGAAGAGATCCGTGCTATGGTTTCCCCGGAGCAATGTTGTGCGTACTTCAGTATGGCGGCGGCAGAACAAAGGCTCAAAGACGCTGGCTACGGAGAGAAGTTCATATTCACACCACAGGAAGATGACGACGAAGAAATGCAACTGAAGATGGACGATGAGGTATGGAAGGACTTATTAGGCTTGGTATTGTTTTGTTTTTAAGATTTAGGTGTGACTGTAAGAGCTTGTCCAGATGACGCGTAAATCATCTGGATAAGCTCTAAGAATTGATGTAATTAACACAAGATATCTTGTTCCAAGGAATAGTTTTGAATTATGGACAGCTTTTCCATATAAACACTCGAAGTCAATTTTATTCGACGGGTTAAATATTTCATGCTTACGGACGGCGATACGTTGCTAAAATAAGCCCCGAGTGGATAAATGTTTCGTGAGGAAACATTGTTTTAAATGACAGACTTGTTTCTTTCTGTTTATTTTTTTATTTATTTAAACTTTTCGCACTCAAAAAAGAGGTACAAAGGCGGACTTAATGCCTTAGGCATTCTCTACCAGTCAACCAAGGGTGGTGAAGAGATTAGATGGCAGGTGCTCTGACTGTGACGAACAAAGAGAAAAAAAAAAAAAAATAATAATATAATATTATATCATAATGCAATTGCTGTTTTATTTTACTCAACTGGTTTAACAATAATAATATAATAATAATAAAGCCAACTTTAGAGAGACTACAAAGGTCATCGAAATGTAGCCATAAAGCCAAGCATCGTCCCTTGTTTAAACGGAAAAAAAGTTTTAATCTCTATATCCATAACATTTTTTATGAATCCTAATTGGTCCAATTAACATGATATTTACTTTCATTCCTAAGGTAAAAGTCGCCCCCTGGAACACAACTCGCGCCTACATCCAAGCCATGCGTGGCAAATGTTTGCTCCAGCTGACTGGGCCCGCGGACCCGACCGGCTGCGGCGAAGGATTCTCTTACGTACGCGTGCCCAACAAGCCAACACAGCAGCCCAATGAGGAACAACAGCCGAAGAGAACTGTGACGGGAACTGACGCTGATTTGAGGAGACTCAGCTTGAATAACGCTAAGGCTTTGCTGAGGAAGTTTGGAGTGCCTGAGGAAGAGGTATGATAGATATTTTTTTTGTATAGATCTTAGAATGATTATTGTCAGAGACGTCATCATTATTTTTGAGATGACGTCTTTGACAACAATCGTTCATTGAAGCAGTGATAGCCTAGTGGTGTGACCGTGTGACCGTCGGAGTGCCATAGGTCTCGAGTTCGAATCTAAAGTACGCAACTCTGACTTTTCGGATTCATGTGCGTATTTATTTATTTATTACAACATGGAAGACACAGCTAAAAACAGCCAATTAAAGGTCTTCGTGTTTATTGTCACTTGTTTTCAAAACGGTGAAGGAAAACATCGTGACGAACTCGGCATGCCGGAGAGATATTTCCCGACGGCATGTGAAGCCAAGTCAGAGGCCCATGGACGGCATAAAAACTCTGACACCAGGTTAATCACTAACACGAAAAAGAAAGAAATTCGTTTTGAGTCCGGTATTATTCAGATGCTGAATATAAGTATCTATATGTGACAAAATATCCGTGTGAAGTGTCCCTGTGTGGCTCGTAGCCAACGTAAAAGGTTATCAAAATCTTGCCTTCGGTGTTGTTAAAATCAGTCATCGTTGATATTAAAATTCCTTACAGATGTAATGATAATATGCCTTTCCTGTGCTAACCGATAGATATAAATTTTCCGATAAACCAAGGGCTGATTTAGTTGCAAATTATCTATTTTATCTACATGTTTGTTTATTTGCACTTGGTTGGTATCCCGTCCAGTCGTACTCAGGGCTTCTCCTCCATATTTACTATGCGCACAGGCAAAGGTTGGAACTCTGCCAGCGTCTGTGTTCCCTTCCCCATATATAACCCATCAGTCTTTAAAGCAAGAGTGAACAGATACCTTCTGCGCACGCTCGTTCCATCATAGACCTCATCCATCGCTTTCCATCGGGCGAGATCGAGGTCAAAAGGAGGCAAAAAAATAATGAAATGTTAATTCTTCGTTTTATAGATCAAGAAATTATCTCGTTGGGAAGTTATTGACGTGGTCAGAACATTGTCAACGGAAAAAGCAAAAGCTGGTGAAGAAGGAATGACGAAGTTTTCGAGAGGAAACAGATTCTCTATAGCTGAACATCAAGAAAGGTTAGCTTCTTTGTTACATATTAGGATTTAGCAGGTCTTGACTGAAAATATCAGTAGTCTAATTCAAAGACAGAAATAAAATTAATAATTACTTACTAATAATGGTTTTTTAATCTACCTACATAACTTTTTTTATTTGGAGTTTTTTCTCTAGAAAGTCCGTTCTAGTTGTATACATTTATGATTTTATGATCAGGTTATAATCCGTTTGTCTTGAACAGATACAAAGAAGAGTGCCAGCGTATATTCGAGCTGCAGAATCGCGTACTGACGAGCACTGAAGTGCTGAGTACAGACGAGGCCGAGAGTTCCGTCAGTGAAGAATCAGATTTAGAAGAGATGGGAAAGAATTTGGAGAACATGCTGGCAAACAAAAAGACTACTGAACAGGTTAGTTCTTGGAATCTCATCCGTAAATCGCAATACATTTTACTTAACGAACTTCCGGTTTACAACGAAAACTATTAATGGCTCACTCAATGGTTTACTTCAGTAGTATGATAAACATACTTGATACTTTGGTTTTTATTTTGTAGTTGTCATTGGAAAGAGAAGAGGCAGAGAGAGCGGAACTAAGGAAAATGATCCTAGGTCAATCAGAAAAGAAACCTCAAATCAATCAGAACGATCAGCAGCAATCATCTAGTCAAGGTAAATACATTGATATTACCATTGGTACCTAAATATAAAGTTTGCTTATAGCTCATGCCTGGGTTCTAGAACTAAAATGAACACGAAAAATTTGCTTACAAAACTCAAGTATGCATAAACTGCTGTGATTGGTTCAGTTTATTATCAACAACCAATCGCATCACTTGACTTGCGTTTAATTTTGACGCGTCGATAATTTTCGTCCCAGAAACTAGACGTCAACGTTGAAGAATACCGGGTGTTCCCCTGCGAATTTTTATTATTACAAAAATTTAGGCAGGTTTAAGTTGAAACTGCGCATTTTATTTTATTCCTAACCCTTCTAAACTAAATAAACTAATTATATATTCGAAAGTAACTCTGTCTGTCTGTCTCGTATGTTACCTTTTCAAGCCTAAACAACTGAACGGATTTCGATAAAATTTGGCAAAAAGATAGATGGCATCCCGGGGAAGAACAGGCTACTTTTTATCGACATACCACACGGGCGAAGCCGCGGTTGGAAGCTAGTACATTATAAATGCGAAAGTGAGTTTGTTTATTTGTTTGTTACGCTTTCACGCTAAAACGGCTGAACGGATTTGGATGAAATTTGGCACAGGGGTAGACCTTAACCTGGAGAAGGACATAGGTTAGGTAGGACATAGTTTTCATCCTGGAGCGCAAAACAAGACGCGGGCAACAGCAAGTTTTCATATTTAGCAGTCAGTGATGAGATTATTTTCGTAATTACCTAATCAAACAAATAATACTTACTTGCTTACCCTCCCTACACTTATCGACTCTGAAATGACGCCCCCATTACCGCATTTTACGTACACGGTGCCGTACGTAAAATGCGGTAGTGAGGCGCGTCATTTCAGAATGGACAAGCTATAAGTTAATAAAAAATCATTATATGTAGGTATAAAGTACGTAATAATCCATGTCTGCCTTTGAATTCACCGATTGATGTTTTCAGACACTTACTTGCTTACCCTCCCTACACATTATTTGCTTGTAAATCATTTCACCATAACTATATTTTGCACTTATCCTCTGTCCTCTCCAGCAGGTCGCGTCCTCCGCATAGTCCGTACATTCCGCAACGCGTCAGGACAACGTTACACCCGCGTAGAGTTAGTACGCAAAGCGGCTGTCATTGAAGCGTATATGAAGATACGACAAACTAAGGATGATGCCTTTATAAGACAGTTTGCGACAATGGATGAATCGCAGAAGGAAGAAATGAAGAGGGAAAAGAGGAGGATTCAGGTATGGTTCATTGCCGACGACTCGGTTGTATTCTAGTAATATTTCTAAACAATATGTTGTAACAATATTTTGATTAAAAAGATTGCCCATGGAGTTTATTGTGATTTGACATTTTTTGCTAGTACTAGCCATTCTGAAATCAACTTCATTTACATTTGTAAAAAGTTGATATTTGTTTAGTAGGTAATAATAACTCAAGGCTTTAAATAGATTAGTCTCCTAATGTCATCCGTTGTACAAAATTGTAAAAGGGCAAAATATAAATATTAAAGAAAAACAAAGTTAAATTATTTATATCAAACTATAAGGTTGTGCTTGTGTTCAAATTAAGATTATTGGAACACCATTAAAGATATGTATTTGTAGTTGTAACATATTCCTATGTGAACTTACGAAACATCGCTGCATATTGTTTTGATCTTTAAAAATAATTATACAGGAACAACTGAGGCGTATCAAGAGGAATCAAGAAAGAGAAAGACTCGCTGGCAACGTCACCGTTCCTGGACCGTTCCCTGATAGTGAGTAATTGAGTTTTATTATTTAGAAATTATTAATTGCAAATCTTTGTTTGCAAAGGAATAAATGATTTGATTTGAAAAGAAAAAAAACTTGGTTAATCAGCACTTTAATTTAACAGTTTTAGTATGGAACCCTAAGATAATACGATTCTTCGAAATAATAATTTGTTAAGAATATATTCTAAGTGCAATAAATAATTTGCAATTTCTTAAATCCTTGGATATAGGGGTTACAAACGTTGCTTAAAGTTGAGTGACGTTCAAACGTCAAAAATGTATGGTTAAACGGTCGCTAATCATTACTTAACCTTGAGCAACGTTTATGAATAAAACCCTTACCTCCTTACTAATAAACGTTGTATAGCATCTGTATAATTACCAGTGATCGGAATAGGTAGAGCTAATCTACCTAAAGTTCAAAGAACAGAGACAAAAAAAGTGGAGACTTCCTTACGACTAAAATATTTTTTCGGGACTAATGTCGGGATTTCGGGACATCACATAAATTATTATTAAAACAGTTATGTAAATAACATTAGCTTCTGCGCTTACTTACATCGTTCAAACGAATATTAGATTATTAGGAGATTACCTTAATTTTTTTTAAACAATAGAAATCGTGCAATCTTTTTTTTAAAACAGAAACAGGAAATTAATTCGATAGTTGTTTTACTTTATTAATTTTAGTTGTACTTAAGTAATGTTCCGAAAACCGGGACATTAGTCCCGAAAAAATATTTTGTCGTAAGGCGTCTCCACTTTGTCTCTGTTCTTTTTCGAACTTTAGGTAAATTAGCTCTACCTATTCCGATCACTGATAATCACACAATGCTTTGTCTTCTTCTTTCGAAAGTCAAATTACTAACGACTGAAAGAGAAAAATCTGTGTGTAACTATTCAACTGATATAATACGTTTATTAGGAAGGAAGTTAATCGTCATGATAATGATTCCGGGATTTTAGAGGAGGTATTATCTACTCAATATTACTTACTCCCTCGAAGTTTAGATTAGTATTCTCAACCTATTCCGATCTCTGGCTATCATTTATCGTTCATCTATCATAATTATCATTCACATGGTCTTATCCTAATTTATTTGGGGTCGGCTCAACACTACTTCATCTATACATTCTCTGTTAGTCGTCATCTCGGTAGTCACCCCCTTTTTAGCCATAATTATCTTCTTTCACAGAGTCCATCTATCGTTTCTTTGGTCTTCTCCTACTCTTATAGCCATGGACATTCATACTCAAATACCATAATACTTACTAGAATACTTTTACACCAGATCCTGTAATGTCTTCGGCTATGGAGATGAATTCGCCATCACCGTTGATACCGCTGGGACAAATCAAGCAGGAACCAGATCTACACACCCCCTCCTCCTCACGGCGTCGTGCCAAGTTGAAACCGGATCTGAAACTGAAGGTAAAAAGGCTTTTTAAAGGCGAAATCGCCAGTGTTGCTAGCTCGCTAAATTCAAATGTTCTTGTTTTTTGCAATTTTCAGGTTAGTATCGGGTTGTATGTTGATCAAAATATAATTCGCGACTGTAACATATGTATTTACAGAATTATAATCATCCCAAAGCCCGGCTTGCCCGTAATAATAACGTAACATCAAATGTGAGCACAACATAAAAAGAATATCTATCTATCAGCCTAGCCTTTTACCAACTATGTTGGGGTCGGCTTCCAGTCTAACCGGATGCAGCTGAATACCAGTATTTTACATGGAGCGACTGCCTATCTGAACTCCACAACCCAGTAAGTGGGTAATACGATATCCCTTGGTAAGACTGGTTGTCAGACTTTCGGAACATAAAAAGAATATCAGTAAAGCACTAAAGCAGAGCGTCGCCGCGCGCTGTGCGGTGCGCGAGCGGCCATGATGTAGTGTTGTGTGCGGTCAGCGCGTTCGCTTATTGAACGCTTCTAAAGAATTTCCACTTTGATTCACAAAACCTAACCATTGCACTCATTATTTCACAAAAAAGGATAGTGATTATAAAAATATAAAATACAAAAAGTCTTACAATAAGTTTATATGAACTTACAGTATAAATATGGAAGTCGGTTGTTTTTTTTTTTTTGGAAAAAGATTTTTATTTTTCACTTTTTGGTTGTGGTACCTACCCCACACAAATTCAAATACCACTACCTGCTATGTAAATAAAAGTGATGGAGTCAAATATAATGTCGTCTATATAGACGAAGTGGAAAAAATACGTAATTATTGAAGCTAACTCAAAAACTACGCAAGCAAAGTTAATATTATGACGGTACCTTGCCAATTTATTTATGAGAATATTATGTATGTAAGAAAAAATTTAAATCTATTTAAGAAAATAAGTGACAGACATAATTTTAATACTAGAAATAAAGATAAAATAGATCAACCATTTTTCAGATTAGCTAAAGTACAAACATCTTTTATGGGGTACTGCGTTAAATGCTATAACAAAATACCTTGTGATATATTGCAATTAAATGAAAGAAAATTTAAAACTCATATAAAAAGTACACTTTGTAAACAAGCTTATTACAAATTAGAGGATTATATCCAGGATAAGAATGCTTGGAAACATGCTGGTCTTGCTCCATAGGACAATTTAGAGTCTGGACAAAATCAAACTGGTTGCTAATTTAGTTGTATATTTTATTATTTGTATGTCATAGATTTTTACACTCTGTGATTGCATGGAATCACGCACTGACTTATTAGTATTACTTGTAAAGATGTTAGGAATATTGTAATATCGTATACTTTTACAATGTTTGTAAATATGTGAGCACCATGTACCTATCACATAACTGATTTATTTGTCATTGCTCCATTTATAATTATTTTTTTTGCCTTTTGTGGGACAGTAATCTTATTGTGGGTGCATGGTCTTCACATATAATTATATAATTCATGTATACAAAATATTGTAAACATTTTTGAAAAGAGTAACGGTGGAGTTTCTTGCCCATTCTTCTCCATACGAAATCTACCTTTTGGAATGGGCAACTAGAATCAATTCTATTTCTTTGTTTGTTTATCATTGACGTTCAAAAGTGCCTTTTATGTGCCTATTTGAAATAAATTATTTGACTTTGACTTTGACTTTGAATAAAATGTATATGGGACCACCTCGGGAGTTTCCACCTTTTGTACAAAAAAATAAATTTGTAAATCGGTTCACAATTGGCGAAAATATCGAAGAACGTAAACAAAAAATACATACAGACGAACATAGAACCTTCTCCTTTTTGAAGAAGTCGGTTAAAAAGTTAGTCTCTGCATCCTAAAAGAATCACAGTAAAAGCACTGGCCTCTGGAACCAATAACGTATTTTAGAGTTTTTTACTTATTTTTTAACTTTAATTTTCTCTTCCAGTGCGGTGCTTGCGGTCAAGTGGGCCACATGCGTACAAACAAGGCGTGTCCATTATACACAGGGTCAATGGGTTGGCCAGCGTCGCCGCCTGAGACTGACGTGGAACCTCCGCCTTTAGAGCCTGAAGACGACGATATGGGATACGTTGACGGCACCAAGTTGACGTTGCCTACGAAGATTATTAAGGTAAAGCATATCGGAATGTTGTTTTACAGTTGTTACTATAATCAGAGTTGACGTTGAAGAGTTTTTTTAAAGCTCTTTATTATTTATGTAAGGGTTTACTCACGCGCATGTTTTGGGAACGGTCGCATGTTTTGGGGACGTATCACACTCTCTGCTATAGTAAAACATTTTGTTTTTGTCCATAACTGGTCGTTATCTCGAAATATGCGCGTGAAGAAACCGTAGGATCGTACATATTAAGGTGCATGAAGTTATCACCCCTCACACTTAATACCGTCATTACTGCTGCTACCAAATAAAGGCGTTTACAACGGTGCCGATTCCCTTGTTCACAAACTAAACTAAATTTAAGTTCAGTGCATCTTTTTCTTTCTATTTCATTAAGAAGAGGACAGTAGACAAATTTTAGTTTAGTCCTATCAAATTAATCAGCGCCTGACGTAAATTGACGTAATTTTAGTAGGCAAGTTTTTAATCACGTCTAAACTTGTATGGAGTAGTGACAGATTTGACAGGATTAAACAAAAATTTATCTTCTGTCCTCTTCATAATGAAGTACAAAGAAAAGGATGCACTGAACTTAAATTTAGTTTAGTTTGTGAACAAGGTAATCGGCATCTATGTCAAACTTTTACCATAGACGTGCAGTAGATTGTACTAAATGGAAAAAATTACTTCGATTTAAAATTTGAATCTAACATGACTATTCTCTCCCTAGCAATCAGCCGAAGAACTCAAACGCCGTGGTTCAGGTCGCCGCGCGGGCGGGTCCGGCTCCGGCGAGCCGCGCAGCATGGGGCGTAGAGTGCGACGCGGCACGGCCGGCGACTCGTGCGACTACCTCGTGCGGCGCCCCGCCGAGAGGCGCCGGACTGACCCGCTGGTCACGTTGTCGTCTTTGTTGGAGGATGTGCTCAACCATATGCGTCACCTGCCTGATGTTCAGCCGTTCTTGTTCCCTGTTAATCCTAAGGTATGACTTTCAACAACTTTTTGAAAGCGCTTGATGAAGTAATACACAAAACTTTCTACACGCGGTTGTAACTCGTCGTATATCGTAGGCGCCAGTCAATTTATTAGCCGGTGCATGTAATCTGTCTCTCTTAACAAATACATAAGGTTCAAATTACACAGATTCGTGTGCCATAGTGAAATTACATCAACTAGCGGTCTAAATTAATAATAAATAATAATAATAAAAATGTTTATTTGTACAGAAAGACATACATAAGTACACAAGGATTACAAAAATATTGTACAATAGAGTCACATTAAATGGCGAACTGATGACTCCTAAACTAGACCAATGACCTGTTTTTACCTGTTAAACTTACAACCTTCTAATACAATTTCTTCTTTAATTTTCAAAGCTGGTAGCGGACTACTATCGCATCGTATCCCGGCCGATGGACCTGCAAACAATAAGAGACAACCTCAGACAGAAACATTATCAGAGCAGAGAAGAGTTCTTGGCAGATGTTAATCAAATTGTCGAGAACTCGACTCTTTACAACGGTACTAACGGTATTTTAGAGTGAATTGATTTTTTTATACCTAGTTTAACTTACTTTTTAGTAAAGCCGGCGCCAGACATATCTTCAAAATTTTTGCAAAACGGGAAACTGATGTGAGACATATGTATAACACATATTTTGCTCAAATATGCGTATAACATTGTCGGCTTTGTAGGCGTATTTGAAACTATGTCTGGCGTGGGTTTAAAGCAATTCCACACTCGTGCAAGGTCTGCACTAGTGTCTCTTGCATTAAAGCACACTCGGGCAATTTAATACCATGACATATTCTGTGCACTGTTTGTAGCATGCTGCTGAAATTCTGATTATACTGTTATTATTACAAGCTGTATGTCATTGTATTTTTATTGAATTTATTTAGCATGCAGAAATATTGGCATTTACTTTGTAGTTTTTGAGTTGAGTATATTAAAATTACTTAATATTTAAAAGATAGTGTAAGTATATAAATTGAGCTGCCAAATAATATTCCGTAGCACGTAGTGAGATCATTGCCTACGAGAAATTTTATAACAAATTGCATTTTGCATGAGAAATGAGCTATTTTTCTCGAAAAGCTCTGCGCTGTGCGTGGTGTGTGTGTGTGTGTTTAGGAGAATAGTTTATACTGTGGTAATAGTTAAGCTAGTAAGGCTATCCCCGGTACAACAACCGGGGCTGTCTGTACATCGAACTAACTCAAGCTGTTTTTATACAATTCTTAATACTTTTGAATGTTTCTAAGGACCAACAAGCAGTTTGACGGTCGCCGCGCAGCGAATGTTACAGAGATGCGTTGAAAAACTAGCAGAGAAGGAAGAACAACTGATGAAACTGGAGAAACAAATCAATCCGTTACTTGACGATAATGACCAGGTAATATACGAAAATGTTCAAAAAATTCTGTGTGTTTTGTGCTTGGTTATATTATTATTTCGTGGAGTTTATAATATCGGGCTTCATAACAAAAATATTGTGGCGGCATCTACATCGCCACATGTGAACTACCGACGCATCAAAGACCTGAAGTCACATAAAATCCTGAGGTCACAAAAACAAAAAAAAACCTGATCGCGCAATTAGAGTTTACCGCGCGATGGACATATATACAAGATTCCAACATCAATCGTTGGGAAGTTGCCCATTCTCATACTATTCTTCAGAAAAGTTTGTTTTTTAATCTCGTAGACTAATTTGACAGGTGCAAATGTCAAACTCCAAATTGAAAAAAACAATCACTTGAAGTATAAAATTAAACACTAATTTGACATTTCAAGTGATTTTGAGATAAAAAAACAGACTTTAATTTAATTTCTGTTTATTCTTGTTTACCTTACAGTTAGTTATAAGACTGTTAAATTCTTCCTGTAGAAGTTTGTAGCACATAGTGTTCATACTAAAATGTGTCTTCCCAGGTGGCATTATCATTCATCTTAGAAAACTTACTGACGACAAAGTTGAAGATTATGCCCGAAGCGTGGCCTTTCCTGAAGCCGGTCAACAAGAAACAAGTGAAAGACTACTACAACGTGATCAAGAAACCAATTGATATGGAAACTATGGGCAAGAAGATACAAGGTATAATAACCGGACTTATAAATTTTCGGCCATACTCTAAGCATAATCAGCCTATAATGTTCCCACTGCTGGGACAAGGCCTCCTCTCTGTGAGAGGGAGTGGGCCGTGATCCACCACGCCGGCCCAGTGCGGGTTGGTGGACGTCACTACATCACATGCCGGTCTCCTCACGATGTTTTCCTTCACCGTTTTGAAAGCAATACTGCAGTAGTGTACTATAATAACAGTAAACAACAGTCTTGTATCTACGCAGGTTCTCATTAAGTGTTCTCTTCACACGGTAGCCTAAATGAGTTAAATTGAATAAAATAAAACATTCCAGCTCACAAGTACCACAGTCGCGCAGACTTCTTACGAGACGTTCAGCTGTTAGTGGACAACTGTCGTGCGTACAACGGACCTAACTCGCAGTTCACAAGGCAGGCTGAAATCATACTCAAGGTTACACAGGACTCGCTTGAACAGGTAGCATGTTCTTTTAAGTTTGTTAATATTTATTTATTTAAGTTTAAAATGACTCATTTCTTACTAAATAATGTTTTGTAAAGACATCGACAAACTTACACAATATGTTTTATTAAAATTTTGAATTAAAAGCGTGCCTGATTAGTAATTGTTAGGAGCATCGAATACCTGCCGATACTTTACGGCCTGGACAATCTGCTTCAGAGGCCTTAGTGTGAGTTTTTTTAAACTATCTCGACTTTACGCATTGACCGCGTTCGGCGCTTCGATTGGCCCTTCACTGGCTTCCACTGGTGAAGGGCCAATCAGCGCGCCGAACGCGGTCGATGTGTAAAGTCGAGATGGATAAAAGAAACTCGCACTAGGGCCTCAGGTCGCAAAATAACTAACAATCAAAATGACCGCGCCACATCCCGTTATGTCTGTAGAACTTTTCAGTACCAAATACGCTGGATTTTTGTAGTCCAACAAAATAATAGGATCTCTCTCTGACTATATTCACTGCTACATGTATTTCTTTCGTCCCGCAGTTCGGCGAGCACGTCAGTCAGTTAGAGGCAAACATATCTCGAGTACAGCAGAAGATGTTGGAGGAGGCGGAACACTCCGACCTCGACGTGGAGGAGCCGCCGCCGCCGCCGCCCGACGAGAAGCGCGGCCGCGGCCGGCCCAGGAAGCACAAGCCTAGTGCTAGCACTGCAGCTGCTGATGGTAACAGCGGGAAGGGGACTTATACTTGTTTTTTTTTCTTTTTCTTTGTGTTCATGTGCGAGTCTTTTGTTTTTTATTTTCTTTATGACAGCAGGACTTCTTTGATATTCACTTTCTGTAATATTTTGCATTTTTTCTAGGTGCTACTCCAAGGAAACGAGGAAGACCAAGAAAAGATCAAAACTCCCTGGAAGAAGGTATGTTTGACATTGTTTTTATTACTAGGATTTATGTACTTTCGAAATACTAACAATACATTTTCGGCTGCTACTCTATCGGTATTACTTTTGAGTTTTTATTATTCAGATCTTCAGTACTCTGACAGTGGCAGTTCAGAACTCGAGGAGGTTGAACAGAAGGTGGCCGCAGAAGCTATGGTTCAATTGGCAGTACGTCCACCGTATCAAGGTGAGTTCTATTAATTAATTGAATGATTTAACAATAGAAGCCATAGTATTGGAACTAACTGTTATGTCAACCTTACCATTATAAATAAGACTATTCGAACCACTCTATCCATTGGTGAAAACACCATGAAAATCGGTACAGTAGTTTTTGAGTTTATCGCGTTCAAGACGACAGACAGACGCGGTGGAGGACTTTGTTTTATAAT
This sequence comes from Lithophane leautieri, assembly GCA_949152455.1. Taxonomy (NCBI): domain Eukaryota; kingdom Metazoa; phylum Arthropoda; class Insecta; order Lepidoptera; family Noctuidae; genus Lithophane; species Lithophane leautieri. The sequence continues at coordinate 8,793,662 of OX424467.1, forward strand.
ATGTAAGGATGCAGGATTGCTGTTTTAAAATAGCTGCGTTGTTAAAAAGATAATAATTAGAAAGGTGTATTACATGGATTGAGTGAAAAATCAGATTTACCTGCTCACCAACTTTGGTTATAGTTTTATTGAACTGGAATTCCATTAAATTCAGTGTTGCTTTATTTGGGACTAAAATGTTGTATCGGTTACAGATGACGACCCGCCATTAGTCGAGCCAAGTTTCGACACATCAGAGTTCCTAATTAAGCGCGAGGTGCCGGACGAACCGCCCCAGCCTCCTGAAGACTTTGTGGATCTCGACCAGCACAGCACGGACTACTCCTTCCCGCCTGTTGTCAAGGTAATATACTTGCCTATACCATGGGGTCTCAACTCGAACAAATTATAATTAGTCTTCAAAAAAAATCATAGATGGTAGCTTAAGTAACACTTATGAAATTAACAATCACTAAAAAGCGTATTACGACAAATTTTTGCTGAAGTAATATTAGTAAAAATAAAAAAATCTTTGTTTAATGCTGATTTATGTATTTACTGTCATAAATCTCGTATTTTCAACAAAACACATAAATTAAGCCTTTTACTTCAATGCGCACCCTTAGAATGATAAAGTAGTCATCTGTTAACCATTTTGTTGAGACCTCTTTGCAATAGATGGCGTTTTACTCAATTTGTCCTGTCATCACTTTAAACTTACGTTTAGTCGTTTCTTTAAGGAAAATCAAATTTTTTTTTTTTTTATCTAGTACTTAACGTAGAAATATAAGAATTGAAAACCTAGGAAGAAAAAAAGTAAAAAAAGGAAGAAAAAATATAGGATTCTTGTCTAGTATCTAGTCAAGAGTCCTAGATGGTGTTGTAAAACTACAGTCTCTGGCAATTAGTGAGCCGCTGTCGCTGCCATCTGTTAAAAAAAAATGGGGGAAGAAAAATAGCCAGCTCAATAGCCAGACTTAGGGTTGTGTCATTTCTTTGAATGGGATTGGGTATCTGTACGTAGTATTATAATATCTGTGCCTATACCTACTAGAGAAGTATGGAAGAAAGGGACATGTTGCGCCGACCCCAAATAAACTGGGATAAGGGCAGGAGAATGAGAATGATGATGACCTACTTTTAGGGGCCGTTTTTTTATGATGCTTGTCACCCTAAGGGCAATGGAGAGGGCTATGCTCGGAGTTTCCCTGCATGATCAAATCAGAAATGAAGAGATCTGTGAGAGAACCAAGGTAACCCACATAGCCCGAAGTATTGCTAAACTTAAGTGGCAGTGGGCAGGGCACATTGCTCGCAGAACAGATGGCCGATGGGGCCGAAAGGTTCTGGAGTGGCGACCGCGTACCGAAGACTTAGCGTTGGAAGGTGGTCCACCACAAGGTGGACCACCGTTGTCCTGGTGAAGGCCGCGGGAATGCGCTGGTTGCGAGAAGCACAGAACCGGTCGAAGTGGCGGTGCTTCGGGGAGGCCTATGTCCAGCAGTGGACGTCTTTTGACTGAGATGATGATGATGATGATGATAATACCTACCTACTTCAACTACTACTATTTCTTCCCACTGGAGTCTGACTGAAATTTATTTTCCGGCCGAAAGTGAAATTCGGCCTGATTAGCATTTTCAGCCGAAAACCGATAACGATACGAGAAAAGTGTGTTTCTTGTTGGGCAATATGTTTTTGCTCGGTAAAATGAAAATAAATACAGGGTCAATTTTTTTATAATTGAATTAAACCGTTTAAAGTCAAGTCGCACAAGAACATATTTTTTAAATACTTACTTTTCTCAAAGGCATGTTTTTTTTTTTTTTATTCCTTAAATAGTTTATCGTAATCACTTATATACTTACGTCATAATAAAATTAAAAAACTGCTAGATAGTAGACATTTTTTATCTGACTACATCTGAGAAGAAATTGCGAAAAAAACATGGGTCAGTCTCTTTTAAAGCCCACATAAAATTGGTCAAAACAAGTGAGGACTGGAATGGTCTTATGAGCAAAGAACCACACAGTATTGAGAGGAGCTGTCCAGTCAGTGCAAGAATTTGACAGTAATCTTGTAGCCCAACTTAAAAAACTTAAGGAGCTCAACGACTCGAGAAACAATACCTAAGAGAGGACATTTTGGGTAGGCCGTATAAAGTACTCAAACTGCCAGACCATCAGTCCTCACATTCACAATAGAGATGCCTGTTGTGTTTTTTTTTTGTTGTAACTATGGATTTTCTCTGAACTGTTCCTATTGATTTGCCGGGACAAATTTTTTTTTCGGCCGGTAACGGAATGGTCGAAACTGGATATTTCTGCCGCTGCCGAAAACCAAAAACGAAATTCAGCTGGACTCTAATTGCAACTTAACTATTTACTCGAACATTCTGTATTCTATGTTCATTTTTGAGTGAACATTCGTTATAAAAAGGTTATAAACAACATTTTGGTGTACTTGTATATACTATGAGATATTCTCATGCAAAAGAAAAAACAATAATTTGTATATTCTTTGTGTAGGAGGAACCAATGGAGCCTGACATGACTAATATGGGTATGGAGCCCCAAATGTTGGGAGCCACAGGATTGGAACCGCCTCCACAGTTCAAGGAAGAACCACCGGAGAACTGGCAGGTAAGCAACTAGGATTTAATTAATAATATAACAATCATAATTATAATTTTATTTAAAAAAAAAGTTTATTATGATAATTCATCTGCATACCTAAAGCAAGTTTCACTATGCGTGCTTCTACTCGCACTTGGTCGGTTTTTGATGCTGGTAAAAAAAACTCGTAAAAAATATACTACTGGGAAAATGTCTCATACTTTTTCAGTTTTTGGCATATATTTCGGAAACTAGAGGTCCTAGGCAAAAAATAACGAAATTTTCGTGCTCCCCTTGTGTTACACCCCTGGAAGTGTGCCGAGGCCGATCCATGGATGACCTTTTGACTGACCTTGACTGACTTTCCAAAATAATGTAATATGAGGTTTGGTTAGTATAAATCTCGCGCTTGCCTGTCGCGCTGGAAGGCTAGGTTGCCAGTTATCACGCTATGAGGCAAGCTCAAAGTCACGGTCAGGGCCAATCAATGGTACAATCCATGGATTGAGCGTTACGTGGATGTAAGGGGGGGACCCAAAATTTCGTTATTTTTTACCTAGGATCTCTAGTTTCAGAAATATATGCCAAAAAAGTACGAGGTATTTTCCCATCAATAAATTGTAGTTATTTAACAACTATTTTCCTTCGCAGCCTGACCCGGCCATACAAGACGATCTGCAGGTCACCGATAGTGAGGAGGAACCCGAAGATGGACTTTGGTTCTAAATAACAAGTAATCTATGGATTGTTCCTGTGGGATCCGTCCCCACGTGATCCACTCGTATCGTCATGAACTGAATCAGCTATATTATAAATTCTCTCACTGAACTCTGCAAAGAAATAAATGACATTGTTATTGACGAATATTTGATATTGAAAACTAAGGAATAAGAGGACGAGTATAAAAATTAAGTTAAACATTGTTATTTCAATATTTTATGTAGAAAATAAATAGTTTCTAATTATAAAATACAACATTTTTATTTATGAACCTGCTGTCCAATATACTTTTTCCTGGCTCGTCACGTTGTGAGGCTAGTTGGTCACGCTGTGAGGCTGGCTTGTCACGCTTCCAAGACTGGCTTGTCACGCTGTGAGACTGGATCAAATTTTTTGCCTAATCTATTAGTTTTAAAAACTGACGTCTGTTTTAGTACGCAACTTCCTTGACATCGGGCCCATCTTTCCTAGTTCAGGTTTGTGATCTTTGCAGTTTCCTTTTTACCCGACTGCGTGACAGCAAAGACGGTTATATTTCTGTTTTTCTTTCAAGACGACCGTTAGTGGTCAGGAACCCGATAATAGACTGTTGTCGTAGTCCACTGCTCTATGCCCTTACACTGTGCAAAGAAATGCCACATTGGGTCGGCTTCCAATTTATCCGGATGCAGTTGAATACCAGTATTTTACATGGACCGATCGACTGTATATCTGATCTCCACAACCCCAGGGTTGTGGAGGTCGGTAGGTCCCATTTGTTCTATGGAACATGACGTTATAGAACAAATTGAGAAAATATTGTCCCTATTTGTACTATAGAACAGTTTGTACTTTTTGTCTCAAATTGTTCCATAGAACAAAGTATATAAACTTCTTGAAGTTGATATGTAAACTGGCCACTCGCGAATGATGCTTGTAGTTACAGAAACACGTATTGTTAAACTGCTGTTTTGCTTTTATTTTTCAAAATAAAAATATTATGTAGCGAGTAGTTTCAATTTTTTGATAGTGAACTGTACCTGGTATTAACGTCAGTGATTAATGTCATTCACGTCTTATACATATATCTCATCATGGAAGAATTTGGGAAAAGCGATTCCCATTTAATTCTGTGCATTCACAGACAAATAAAAACAGGAGCAAAGGCTAGTATGTAGTTCTATAGTACAAATAGGGACAATATTTTCTCAATTTGTTCTATTACGTCATGTTCCATAGAACAAATGGGACCTACCGGTGGAGGTTAGATAACCAAGAGGTATTGTATTACCTGTAATAAATACGATGTCGATACCTCTTGGTTGTCAGACTTTTAGGCTTCTGACTAGGTACCCGTAACGACTCCAAGAAATGAACCAAGAAATAGGTAAAGAGGACGAATAATGAACAAAAAATTAAGTTTTATCATTGCTTAAAATGTTTTGTTTAGGAAATAGATTTTTTTATTTTAAAATAGTAGACTTACATTTTATAAACCTAGATATTTTCTCCATTATCGCTACGAAGATCGAAGACCAGTTTTCCAGCTTACAATTCAGACCAGTTTTACAATTCCCTATTATAAATTTTGTTCCTCTACCATCACCATATACCTAAATACCATAGATACCTAAATAAAAAAAATTAAAAAAATTATTGGTATAAAAAATGTCTCTGACTCCTGCGCTAGGTAAAAACACCTGTGTTACAGAAGCTAAGTAGTTAGGGAAATTAATTAATAAGCAAACCTACTATAGTTAGGGAAAAGAATTGTTTAAGCAAATGTCCAAATACCCTACATCAACTTGCCGTGTTTCTGACGTCAAAAAATGGCAGTTGTGATTTGAATACACGGACAATTTAAGTTGGTACTTAGTCAATTTGCTTAACAATTAAATTCCCTGTTTAACATATACACATCAGATATAATATGTAAACAGGGTTTTGGGTCGAAGATATAGATCTTTTAAATTCTCACAGCTGCGGAGCACTTGACGGATGACAAGCAACATGTCATGCGCGCTGAAGCGTGCGCGAGCATGCGTGTTAAAGCTTCTAGAATCATCTAGAAGCTGGATTGTGGCGGGAGTGGTTTGAAATACCTGCCTGTTACACCTGAAATTACATAATTAGGAGTACATACCTACTATAAAGTTGTCTATCTATTTATCCATCAATTTCGTTTACTCAAGAAATAAACGCAGTAGAATAACGAACTTACAGAACAAAGTTTTTAAACCATGAAAAGCTCTTGTCTAGGTGGCTGTTCAAATTCCAATGGTCCGAGTCGGACCGGCTTGCGATAGATTGCATTGCCAACGTAGGCATTTTTAATACCACGCGACGAGAATGCATTGAGTTCCAGGCATTCATTGTTCAGCTCGGACTAACTTCTGCACAGTTTTTTTATTCACAAGCTTTGTTGAAGAAATGTCTCATATTATTGGACAAAGTTCCATAGCGCGGCTTACAGCAGGAGTCGACTGGTAGACATCGTCACGTAAGGAAAAAGCGTTATGTCTCTCCACACGACTTTCTTTATGATTTCAGGGTTGGTCCCATAATGAAAGTTTTTCGTATTGACGAGTACAATGACCTCTGAGATTTCGTGTATGAATAGATACACCATATAGAGCAGTGTGTGTGCGCGTGCGAGTACCGCGTAAGGCACTTCGTTCCTCCTATTTTTCGCTGTTCGAAAATACACGCGCTGATTGCTATCATGATTGTCAAGTTAAAATAATAGTAATAATGTTGCTGATACAGAACATTATAAAGGAAATGCGCAGGGCATGTCCCATTTACAGACATGAATTTGTAGCGAATCACTCGGTACTATCTACTTTTTCAAGAAATGCTGGTTCTATGAACTACATAACCAACTGGCCTACACTTAGGCCGTCGCGTGATGAGGAAGAAAAGAAACAAGCACCTAGTAGGTACTTATCTCAAAAAATAAAAAATAAACAAAATATTTTATTTCACATAAGCCTGCCTACATGGGCACTTATGAAACGTCAGAAGCTAGGTGCACGGTTCCAATTGGTCGTTTCCTATGGAGAAGAACCGGCAAGAAACTCCATCGTTACTCTTTTAAAATATTTTCGAATTACAGTGTTAATAGTTATGGGAGGACAAAATATCTCTAATTCACAGTTCACACTATCTTTTATGCTGCTATCAGCATTGTATGTTGCACGTGAGACGTATTATACGGAACAGTTTTTCGGACGAGACATTCCCATTCAAATGTATGCTAAACGCCTAACCTTAGTTGCCAAGCGTATGAATAAAACAAGGCCGTATCCGTGCCGCTATCTGGATGTGAACCTCCATAGTCTCACGGTGGTTGTTCGACTGAATTTTGCAGTTTTTTGGGTACCTGCCTTCTGAGAACGTAATCTAAAAGGTATGAGGAATTCCCTTCTGATAGGGATATCCCTATCTTTAGGCGTATAGTATCAGTAGCCGTAGTCGATATAGCAATAAATAAGTTTATGAGTGTGTGTAGTGTGTGTTTGTGTGTGTGTAGGTACTAACATAATGATTACTTTGCTGCTTGCTGCGTATTAAAGTCTGTTTTTTAATCTCGTAGACTAATTTGACATTTCAAGTGATTGTTGTTAGTTTTTTCAATTTGGAGTTTGACATTTGTACTTGTCAAATTGCCTACCTACCTTCGAATAAAGAGTAACTAGCACGACCCGCTTCTGCTTCGCATCGTTTTTACGCCTTGACAAAACAGAGATTTCTTAGTTACTTATATGTAACTTTAATAGGTATAAACATGTGCAGGTACACATATTCCTTCCGGAATAAATTCTCTAAAAGATGGTGAAAACCTCATTAAAACCTGTTGCTTTGTTTAGAAAAACAACGCGGATATACGCACAAACACGAAAAGCGACTTTAATTTAGGATGATTGGTACTTATGTACCTATAGATAGGTTGGCAAATGTTGTTGAAACACCGAGCCTAATTCGACCAAAGCGTGTACTGGTTAATTTGAACCTGTTTTGATGCCACTCATAACGTATTTGATTACCAAATAAGACTGTTAGGAAAAATAAACTGTAGGCTACGAATATAATTTTTATCAGTCTTTTCAAGAGAGACGTGGGTAATGCGGAGATAAGTCACCTCGCAAAGCTATTAGCTATCGATATTGGAGGTAGATAAATCCTCGCTGTATTTGAAATTTGCAATCATCGAAGTGTTCACAGAGAGCCAATCAAATTGGCTCGATGCATAGAATATAAATGAGCAGGGGTTTAAACACACTTACCCGTAGGTGCCAATTTTGCGAAATCATACTGCTTGAATATTCATAAAAGACTGAATTATATTATCATAATTGCATTATTGCACACGCCAGGGTATAGTTCTAAGAATAAAATTAGTAGGTACTATCTAGATTTAAGTGTTTGGTTTCTTAGTCAGCGTTTTATTTTCTTTAAGAGTTAATTTAAGCACGTTGATTTACCGTACATAATTAATGTGGAGTTTTTATAAATATTGGTATATTAGGGTCATATTTATGGTAAGCCTTACACAACGGCTCGAATGAGAGAACCAAGTATGGAAAAGGAACTCCACTCACTACTAATGTAGGCTTCTGCCATTTGGTATTAGCGATCGGATGAGCCACTGCACATACAGTCGCTATTCGGTCAAGTACCATACCTATTAACACAAATTTTTGAAAATATCAGAAAAGCCAATTATTTTTATAAGAGTAACCGTGGAGTTTCTTGCCGGCCCTACTCAACAGGAAACGACCAATTGGAACCGTGCACCGTGCACTATTGGCTCTGTGCGGGAATCACGAGAACCTACTAACAATATTAAGGTACAGAAATTAATTTGTCAAGAAACAATAAAAAAAAGCGTATACTTGTTTACAGATTTTTATATAAGTATAAAAGCTAATTTAATAAAATCCAATTGCGGAGACCATAATTATTTTATATATATTTTCACATTAATTTAGAGACATAAGGCAGACACAAGTCTAGTATACCCGCTTGTCTACACCCGGACAGTCAGGAAGCCTGTATGAGGCCTATAATCGGATTGTTAAGCGGGCGCATACATATATTATAATGTTGATCAGAGCTTTCGTCCGCTAAGCTGGTTTACTGGTAATGTACCGGAACAATGACTGTTGAATACATTCGTGTACGGTAGATAGATAATTAATTTTAGATATTTTCACTTCAGTATTATGACTGCTGTTTATTATAGTAATATTTTTGTGCCTATAAAGTTTTATGTACCTAACCGCTTCATAACATTTTTTGTAAACTCTTTACATTCTATAGAAATTAAATGTTTTATTATTACAAATAAAAATACACATAAAACTTTCAATAAATACACGCAAAAACTCTCATTACAAGATTTTACATTTGCCTGAACGGTAACACTACAGAATTTACAAGGTTTACGTGTATTAAATGCTCCAAGTAGCTACATAAGGAGTTTCCCATTAGCCGCGTTAGAAGGAACATTAGCACGGAGCATTACAGTGCATTAACAGTGGACACGTATAGCTCGTATGTAACAATAACCGTATCAAAGTTTCTCGGAAGCACACAGACCGCCGCATCGTTGATATGTTTCTTTTAAAACTATTAATAAAACTACGTCACTAATGGAACTTGGTCCTATTACGGTTTGGATTTTCGTTTAAACTGTTGGTTGTGGAAATTGTTTAGAAGTATAAAATAGGTTTGTTTTGCTGAATGGTAGGTACCTATATAGAATAATTAGGCTATCATGCTTGCTTGAAGGCTGAAAGTCACCCAAAGGGCAATGAAGAGGGCTATGGTTGGAGTTTCCCTGCGTGATCGAACCAGAAATTAAGAGATCCGTAGGAGAACCAAGTTAACCGACGTAGCCCGAAGTATTGCCAAACTTAAGTGGCAGTGGACAGGGCCCATTGCTCGCAGAACAGATGGCCGATGGGGCCGCAAGGTTCTGGAGCGACGACCTCTTACTGGAAGGCCCCCTACCAGGTGGACCGATGACCTGGTGAAGGCCGCGGGAATGCGCTGGATGCGAGAAGCACAGAACCGGTCGAAGTGGCGCTTGGAGGAGGCCTATGTCCAGCAGAGGACGTCTTTCGGCTGAAATGATGATGATGATCATGCTTGTATAGAATTGTACCGTTATAAGTAAGCTTGGGATTCACATAGCTCATTGCATAGAAAATACAAAAGACCACTATCAAATGCTGGAATATCTACAATACAAACTTTAACTTACCGTCATTATAATTGAAAACAATATTTTATTGATAAGCCTGAAATAGGTACACATGCTATGTAGTACTTAGCATAAAATCATGGTAATTTCAAGCAGACGCTAGTTACACACAATCAACATAATATGTGTACCTATTAGAAAAGAGTATGATCAATTCTCACACACAGAGGGCATGCTGTAAATGTACATGCAAAGAACTACTAAAATACCTACTAGCGAACAAGCACGCTTTGTTATAGCATGATTGTGTGTCTTTATTCTCATGTCTGAGTTTATTTCGCACACATGCTGACAAAGCTTCAAAACCAAGAAGAAGAAAACATAAAAGAATTAATACGCCAACCTGTTTTATTCCCAGCTTATGTTGGTATCATGTAAAGTTACTTTCCAAGAATGTGTTTACAATTTTGCACGAAAAATATAAAACCCTCTTTCCCAAGCTTTGGAGAGCGTTATCCTGTACACATTTAACTGTCCTTAAGAGTAGGTACATTTTCTAAACAATACGGTAGAGAACTAAATAAGCCGGATATGTGGTACATTCTCATCTTGTTTTTCTTCCATCCCTCTTTTGTAACGGTTCTATTATGAGAGCACCCCTCTTTGCAGAATGTATTACACCGTCCCTCTAACCACAAAAGGTTTGTCCCGAGTTGTCGTACAATCGCTGCTTCACTTATTTTTCTTGTCGCGTCTCTTAATTCTATTTAGATTACGTGATTTCTTACTTTTTAGGGTGGGTTGTTATTTTGCTTTAAATGACTTCAAAACGGTTACTGGTTCGTAAATCGTCGGTGTATATATTTTATTTTCAGTGACAGATACTGTAAAGATTGTCTGCCTAAAAAGGGAAGATAGAAAAAATACTCTGGTTGCATTCAATCACCCAAGCGAATTTAGATTTACGTTTCAAAATTAAATAAGCGGAGATTGTTTTAAAAAACAACAGTTTTAAAAGGCGCGTTAGCACGTCCTCTTGAAATAAATAGCAAATATTCAGTGTGGCTTCTTATTTTCTTATGTAACGTCTACCCGCCGCTCAACTGTGGGATGGCCTTGAGAAGGCCATAGCGATAGAAAATTCTATTGTATCTCTTTAGTGACAATTGAACTCATATAGATTCCGGTACCGCATGTATATCGGCTTATGAAGACAGAACGCAAGCATTTTTATACAAAAATATACATAAAGTAGGTATGACAACCTAAAACAGGACATGGCGCGTTTCGACAAGGAAATCGACTTCTGGATGGACGTGGCTAGAGACCGAAACAAGATCAAGAAAGCAGCCAGCGAGATATACAAGAAACCTGAAACGGACAGCAGCGAGTCCTCGGATGAAGACACAGAAAACAGCAAATTGTAGCATAGCGCAGCAAGGAGTTAGAAAAGAGCCGAGAACGAAGCGTATCTCCGCCAATGGATTCAACGGTGAAGATAGAACGCAGCCAACTGGCAGCGACGTCGTAAAAAGATGCCCATCCTTAGATAAATATTACCCGTCTCTCCACTAGTCCATTGCTTACTCGAGGATGCATATCCGGTAGGCTCGCAAATCCTTCCTTATCCCGAAGGGCACACTCTTCCCTACCATTACCCGCGCCCCCCGGTCTACTCCAGGATATGCAATGGCTGCTGAAAGCCCATGAACCATGAGGCTTCAGGGGCTAGTGCAAATTCTGGGGTTCATTCGATTTATCGAGTCTGGTTAAGCCACGCTGGGGTCGGTGCATTTCATTCATTCATTCATTTAAAAATCTACATAAAGTAGGTACCTACTCATCATGATAATATTTTGCTAATTCTAAACCTAGCACTTGTACGTGTGGCCACTATCCGGCCAACAACTAAAGAGAAAATCAGACATTTAATCATGTTAATTCCAACTCATTCGACTTCGTTTCGCCCTTCTTTATTAGTCCGTCGTAGTGACGACTGTTAGCCCTACTCTATAACCGCTGATTTGACGGCTTCGAAACCTTGGATCAAGCTAAAGTTCCTCAATCTTGATAATTGTGCCGAGTGTGGGTCGTTTGACACATCCGAGCAGCAAGACGGGAGTAGCTGACTTTCGAGAATAGCAAGCCGCGAGTGTTTGACAATTGAAGGTGGCGAGACGGACATTTTTGATACATGCGGGTATCATGACATTAGGCAGCATTTTTTTTTTATCTGACTGCTTCTAACACTTTAATCTGACTGCTCTGATTAATTTGACTGTTCAAAACAAACTCACTTTTCAAGCAATCTGATGCTGTTCAGGGTAGATAATTTAGTTCAATCACAGATTAGATGCCACGAACTGTATGAGACTGTTAAAAAGTGAGTTTGTTTTGAATTTTTGAGTTGCTGTCGGGTTTTTAAAATAATTTTATCGTTATTTTTTGTTTTTGACCCACACGCCCTTCACATTGCCATGGTACCAATTTTTTTTTTCCAAGCTTTTTCTTTTAGACTTCTAAAATCCACCCCTGATTTTATAAAAGTATCGAGGGTATAAAGTATCCCACATAAAAATAAATATAGATATACGCGTGAAAAACATAACCCTGTCTATGCTGTCACGTAGTTGAGTAACAACATATTGCAAATCATACTTTGAGAAACTCTGCCTTAACCAAAGGCCGCTTTCACATTAGGACGTTACTAGCGCGACAGTAGCGCGACAGAAGCACATTCTTTCACATTATAAGAACAGTACGTCTGTCTGTCTGTCTGTCTGTTCGTCTGTCACAGCCAATTTGCTCCACATATGGTCCGCATATGTATTTCTGTGAATAATGTGAAGGAATGTGTTTCTGCCGCGTTACTGTCGCGCTGCTAACGTGCTAATGTGAAAGCGGCCAAAGGGTCCCTAATGATGGGTTTTGCAAAAGCTATTAGACCGGACTTTACATAGCTCCTTGTCCTACATAAATGTCACAGCATTTACTCGCAGGAGGCAATCAGAAAGACATTTTAGACGACGTCGAGAGCTCCGCGATAATGACGTTACTTCTCAAATGTTGGTAGGTACGGTACGTGGCACATTTGAAATTACTTAGGCACATTTTGAATGATGGATATTAAAAGAATATTTTGAAATAGAATTCGGTTACAATTTTTTTTTTTTTTTTCAATTTATGAAATTTTTTCCTTTCCAGCCTTGACATAATAGAGATGATAGTAAGTAAGGTACGTATGTATGAAGGAAGAAGACACGGTGAGCTTAAATAAATTAAGATAAGAGCAAGAACATGATGATGATAGCGACATAATTTAATAATAAGAATTATGACAAACACATTTTCATTTATTAATTAGCTGTTGCCCGCGACTTCAGCTGCGATCCAGGGTAAAAGTAGCCTATGTCTTTCTCCAGATCATGGTCAACCCATGTGCCAAATTTCATTCAAATCCGTTCAGCCGTTTTTGCGTGCAAGCGTAACAAACAAACAAAGAAACATACTTTCACATTTATAATATTAGTTAGGATTATCATGGGAGTTATTGCACTTCTTATAACTTCAATATGAAACAGAATGTGAATCTAAATCAATGTAGGAATAGCTTTGTGTAGCAAGCGTGGCGTTCCCGCTACGCCGTAGCCCCACTACGCCGTGGCAACCGCTACGCCGTAGCGACCACTACAACTCATCAACTGCTACGCCACAGCAACCGTGAGATGTTTATAATATCTTGCACAAAGTAAAATGGGTTGCTCATTATTAAATTCCTGCAAACGGCTCTCTTATTATCATCATCTGCCTAGCCTCTGCCGAACCATGTTGGGGTCAGCTTTCAGTCTAATCGGCTGGATCTGAATACCAGTATTTTACTTGGAGCGACGACTTTGTCTAACTGAAAATCTGTAAAAAGCTCTTAGCAAAATAATACTATGTACATTCACATCAACTCGTCACTCAAGACTGCAACAGATGAGGTTTAAACTCATAACCACTCCTTCATCAATACGCGCCTTATTAACCGTTGAACAATTACCGCTTCAAAACTTTACTCGTACCATATCGTCCCTTATTAAAGTTCCGACGCTGCAACAGAATGCTTTACTTGGAAACGTTTATTAGCTACTCGTCGCACACTCCCTAACTTTTGTCGGTTAACTTGAGTGCAGTATTACGGTGTGGACACACTGTGCGGTTGCACTTACACCGGTTTTGGAGTGGATAGCATTTGTTTTGCGACCAGCTGGTGGCGCTAGCCACTTTTATGCGTTAGTCCGCGGATGTAAACAGTTCTTTATTTTCCTGCGCAGTGTTTAAATTGTGTTATCGTATTTCTGTGTTTTTGTGTCAGTTTGGTGAGTTTTGCGTTGTTTGATTATAGGGAAGACTGACATGCGACTATGAAACTTTATGTAAAACTACAGTTGCGTCGTTCTAAATACTAGGCCTTAAGGAACAGCCAAAAAACTCAGACCAAATAAAAAACCAAGACAGAGTGCTGTCAACAGTGACGTGAGGCCGGTTTCGTAAACATGTGTGCACTTAGTGAGGTGTAGCTTGATTGTAAATGTGTGCGTGTTAGTGTGTATGCACAGAGCGGAGGTGTAGTTTTGGCATGCTTCACTGTATTGTTCACAGTGCTCTGTCTTTGTGTTTTATTTGGCCTGAGCCAAAAAAACTTCACATTCATAATGTGCACCTGTATAAACTAAACAAAATATAGTCCCTAAATACCTAGTAGCTATATTTAATCAAGCACACAGCTAAGCACCTATAAAGTTGAAATTATAATCACAAAGTTTACTATCATACAATTTTTAAACTAGAAACACGACATTTAAACTAGCCTAGGGAGCGCCTACGTCCAAATGACAGTATTACGAGTTCATACCTATCTCGATTCTCGGAATACATAACATACTAATTGTTAGCAAACAAGCCTATAAATGACTGTTTTGGGAATAGAAACGGCAATAATATGTAGACCCGAGGGCTACTTCACTTTTGTTCGTAATGTCGGGAATAATCGGGAATAGTCGAGATATTCTATAAACGTAAAGCTGTGTTGACATGCGGATATGCGAACGGGATTTAATTAATCGTTTTGGCAATCGAGCTTTGTGTAAGTGAAGTGTGTAATGGCCCTAAAGGCGTGTACGCACGAACGAACAAGAACATGGTGAACACGAACATCAAACACTTTGATCGCATGTGTGTACCACTAACGAACATCAAACACTGTGTTCAATAAAAATGTTCGTGGCGATCCAATTCCGAATCCATGGTTATAGAGAGCGGGTGGTTGAGCGCGAACTGTGTTCATATGATGTTCGTGTTCGCTTTACTAATTTACGTCCACATGTACGAAGTAAATGTTCCGTGTTCGAGGTTCGGTTTCACCATGTTTTGTTCGTTCATGCGTACACGCCTTTATGCACAAAGGATTGTAGTTGCGATTTAACTTTAAAATTAATTTTGTATTCAGTGATCGGTTTAGCTGCTAGTGATAGCTTTTGAGATTCGATTTGTGACTAATAAACACATACCTACATCTAAATCATGTTTATGTAGTTCAATTCAAGTTCAGCCACTGTACATTTTTAAAAGTTATTGTGGCAGGCACGGCTGCAAAAAGGTCGGGACTTGCATGCACAGCCTCTAGAAACACTTTACTTATATTAAACCAAACAACATACCAATATTTTTATTAATAAGTTCCAGAGTGCCAGGTGTGGCAACGTTGCATCACTGCTGTTACAGCAACACGTGTAATGTAAACCGTCGGACACTTTACCGTCCGTGACACGCACCAGCTACAGCCCCGTGGTGTGGAGCCTTAAATCACGGCGGCAGTTTGTATAAATCATCAGCGGCCGTTAAATATTCTCTACGTCGGCCTTTCGCGTAAACTGGTATAACTGTGGTGATCATACTGTGGCGTTAAATCATTGTATTTGGCAGGTGAATTGGCGATCGCGTATTATGTATGATAGAATTATCATTTTAAGATTCTTTCAACACGATTCGTGAGCAAGACCTGAGAAGGTAAGAAGTGGATGGTGGAAGTATTGTCTATTATGACGGAGTATAGGTGTCTCTTTCGTTATTATCAGCCATATTTTAACTACTGTGGGCAAACTGTGGGTAGTGTTGGATACTGCGCAAAAGCAAGACCGTTTGCAGTTCAAATTAAATTATAATTTATTATCAAATTAATTACAATCACACACTGTAGGTTACTTTTTTTTTATTACACGACACACCTATCCGGAGCGCGCGACAGTTAGCTTTCAACGTGTTCACAGCTCGACGGCCTTTGACAAACTCCGCTTATCGGGGTCGAGACCTATGTTATAGACTCTGTCGAACGCCGCTAGGCGGCGCTGGCGTCCCGATTAGTCAACTGAGCAACGTATTTCCGATTATTTATAATAATTTACTCATTTACTCCAGTCACAACATTTTCTGCGATCACTAAAGTGGGGTATTAAGGAATTATTTATTGTCCTTTGTAAATTGTAGAAGTGAGGCGTGACAATAACTTATATGACGAGGCAAAGAGTATGATCAATGAGTCTTCTTCTTTCCGTGTGGTTAGTGCTGGTGTCAGTTTTAAAGCCACCCATGGGATTAAAGGGTGACAAAGTGTATTCAGCATTCACCAAAACCCTATTCCATACAATTTTACCAACATCAGTCATAAATATAATATTGCCAACCGAAATTAAAATTCTAACGAGTCATCTCCTCTACCCGCGTAATGAGGCGTGTTCTGTTTTGAAACAAACTGATCGATCAGTGTCAGGACTGTTTTTAATACATTATACGAGCTTTAGCTGCATTTGCTTGCTGTATGAAATTAAAAAAGTTACTCTATAATATTTTATATCCCAGGTTGATACATGACGTTGCACCATTGTTATAATCTTACTTAATAACCAAGTGTTTTGTGCTTAGTATTATAGTTACCTGTGTGTGCCCGACAATTATGTATTGCGAAGGCGACGGCCACGTCTATTGGCGGTGCCCAGTAGTTGGACCAATCTACTGAGTAAAGCCCCCTGTAACGCGTACCTTGCGTGTACGTAATGACGTAGCAGACAGGATAGATCTTTTTACTTGTCTTCTGACTGCGTTCACAAGAACCACGATGTACATAATATGTTATGGTAAATAATAAAACTGTTTTTATGGCCACACTATTGAATTAAGAAATTCGATGAGTTATTAAATATATAAATAATAAATTAATGCGTCCGGCACAATACAGTCTGTTCATAATTGATGGGGAGCGCGAATTACCTTAACTAATTTAGATTACATTTTAACAAAGTCTGTAATAATTTTAAGATCATCTAAAATGAGTTAGGATAGGAAAAATGAACAGATTTTGCCCTGATTTTCCTTTTGACCGCGTAAATTCCCGATTGGCAAAAAAACCGTGGATTATTTTCCGCGCAGGTCGTATAACTCTTTAGGGAAATTGTATCCTGATACATTATTACTATTGCAATCTTTACTGCGGCCGTGTGATCTCAGGTACATTATAGTTCACCTGTGGAATCCCATGGGGTTGTCAAATTGGAAAGTGGAATTAAATATTGGTTGGTTTTGCTGTAAAATGCAACTGTTTAGGCACTCTAGGCTACGGACTGCCAGGGTTGCGGGCAAGTCCGAAAGGGATACCGGGACCTTGGCAACAGGCAACTGAAGGAACACGGGTGGGTTTTAGTCAGTAAAAGTCTGACACGCCCTTCCGCTCCGCCCAGAGCGGGAGAAGTAATTTGATGATTTCCCAAGCTCAAAAAAAAAAAGGCCCCTGCACACACAATCATAACAACGCACACATAATAGAACACACGGATGTGGTTGGGAACACTACTATGCTGCCCATTGTCTCCTGAATGGGATTTTGCAGGAATTTTAGAGAAAGGGTTCTATGGAAAAATAATGTATGTGGGTACCAACTTAATTAACATTCAGATCCAAGCTTGGCAAGTACAAAGCTTCCCGCGCCGACTGGACACATGACCTTAAGATAGGAACTCGTCTAAGAAATAAGAATAACTGAGAAGAAGGTTACAAAACAAAAGACGTAAGTTTATCAGTGGAGAAGTTAGCCGAGCTGATTGTGGTACGGTTAAATAGCTGCGTATATAACGCACAAGTAGCCAAACTTGATTGATTTACGATCCTAAGCTTATTAAGCTTGAGAAACTCATTAAATGACTCACAAGTCACCACAATGGTTTTTATTGAACTGTCAAATTAATGAAAGTGATTTAGAATTCGATTGTGTTACACAATCCTGCTGAAGGCAAACTCCCTTTCTACTCCTGCTATCGATCTCCAATAAGTTTAAAGCAGATTAGGTTCATCAACGTATCCCATCCACATAGAAGTCTAGATAATGCTTTAACTGCGAGTTAGCAATTAGTATTCACTTGTAGAACTTCAGTTTGACCTACATACCGCATAGAAGTTGTCTATGTATAGCAGAAGAAAGTTTCACATACTGGGATTGGTATCGTTTTATATGTTTAAATTCAAACGTAAAGGTAAGTAGGTGCTTTTATCAGTAGGTATAAACAATCGGTATAAAGTCATTGTTGAACATTGGCGTTTCGAAAAAAGACTACAGTAATGACCGAGCAATAAATATAAATGCGCAATATTTGATTATATATTTGTAATCACGTTCTCAAAAACGCAATATGGCGATTTATGGGGGCGAAAAATCGATCTATCTGGGAAAATTCGATTTCTTAATTTTACTTTTTTATTTCCAGGTATGGCTGGTTACAAGAGAAAGCTTCTTTCCTTCGTTTTAATACTTAACTTTATCAAGGAAACAAGTAGGGATAGGCTGGCCAGCAAAAATGTGGCTTTCCTGCTGCCGTAAAGTTTATCTGCAGATGAAATATACATACTCTGTTCACACAACAATAAAACAGCTACAGAAAATGAAAAACATTAAAATAAACTTGTATATTCTTATCTGTCTGTATGCACACCATTCTCGTAAAAACTCGGAGGGATTTTAATGGCCTTTCCGATGTATATTGGGTTGTGTCCCGCGAGTGCACTAGGGCATGTTTTTATTAGGGTTCCACTCTGAAATGGATGCAAAAAAAAAACAGGAAACTATGCGAAAACAGTCGAGGAATAACAAGCTAAAAACGCTATGTTACGGGATTCTATAGATATAAAATGGTACTTACATAAAAATGTTTCGGACGTAATCGTTTGGTCCGGGCTTTCCTCGGCTTTTATCTTGATAAAGGATATGTCCTATACTGTCACTATGGATTAACCCACAGATTTCAAGTTATTGGGGAACGGATTTCTCATGTCTTTACTTCGGATTTTCCTGGAACAAACTTTTAATTCTGAGGCTTATCTTAATAGTGAAGCTTTGAAAGAACATTTCACATTTGTCTCGACCATAAGGCGGGCCATAATAATACGTTGTATAAGATAAATCGATAAACTTCATAGTTTATCGATTTATCTTATTCAACTTAACTTATTTATAGAGCCATTAAATCCGTCTTTGGGTCAGACAAGACGAACTTCTAGACGAACGGCTTTCAATGACTTTTTAACTTGTTGCAGTTTACTCTGAGTAAGAATAGTTGGAACAGACAATTTGTGAGAAAAGTTAGGTATGACAAAATCTCTTTTTTCGAGCTCGTAAACCAGAGCGAGGAGAATTTGATTTCGAAAAATTGAGTCCAAAAACGGTAAGTCAGATTCAAGTGTCGTAGTAACTCGACTTTACGAGTGGCTATGTTCAGTGCTGTCTGTGTGTCCCCATATTGGGTAATATTTCATGTAATACTGTGTTTTGTTCCCAGCAAATAGTGAAATTTATTGCGACGGCGACAAGCGGGTTTATTATCATTTAGTTTATTGCTCAGCGAGGAATGCGATGATATATTATGGCCTGGTGATCGTTCGAATCGTACTGTGAATAACAATATGCCAATTGAGACTTGATATTACAAAGGCTTGTTACTTATTTATTGCATAGATTTGGCACATTGGCAAAAGTTTCCCCTTTTTAAGGCTCTCCCACAAACAGGCGCGATATAGCGCCAGTTTGTACGAGCCTTTAAGTGAATTAATTTGAAATAGTAAGTTATGCAAACAATGTTGGCCAGTAAAAAATATTATAAGAAATATTTAATTTCTATATCTGTATAATGTTAGTATGGTTAGTATTGTGTGAAGGAAGGGATGAAGGAGGGTGTGGGGTTGAGTGTGTTTTTGTGTAGTGATTGAGGATGTAGTGTATTCTGTTGCCTGGAAATGCTAAATAACGATGCTATTAAATAGTTTATTTAATTATTATTCCTTTACCTACTCAAATCATGGATCACACCAGGACAGCTAGAATTTTTTCAGTTTCAAGATAGTTTAAATCCTGAATCCAACAATTTATTTTCATTTTACATTTAATCTTGTTATATATATATTGGCCAATTTATCTCCGAAATGAATTTAGACAGCCAAATAAGATTATCTAGCTAGATGAAAAACAAACCATGCAGACTAAAGTAATAAACTCTATGAATATTTTAGAACCTTTGCCAATTACAGTATTAGGTTATAAGCTTTTTATTTCGTACGATTTCGTATTATGTTCGTGACAACCTTTTATCTCTTTGTAAAGTTTTTCTACAGTCTAGCTTAATTGGACGTTCACAATTACAATCAAAATATTCATACAAATAACATTTATGGTCCAGCTATGCTAACAAAAAATACACACTAGGTAGCCCTCGCCGACAAAATTGATGGTTTGTGTTAGTTTTATCTTGTGAAATGCCTTGATCGTGTGATCAAGGCATCTATTCTGCCATCTATTCTATTCTATTTCGCCCATCTACTCTGTATGTGTATACAGAGTAGATGGGCGAGACGGCGAAATGATACTAGGCCGAGAGAGTTGGGTGGACGAGTAGGTGTTACACGTACCTATTTTTAAACTTGGCAATGAGTCAGTCAGTTCAGTTTTGACGCTGCAAACTAGCGAGACAGTGGATCACAAGAAGATAATTAAAAGTTGTTCGAAAATGTTTTAATCTATAGTCTGTAGAATGGAAGTCCCTTAAACATGAGTGATTTGTATATATTTATGTATATTATAAGAATGAATTTTAACGTCGTCTCAACGTCTCATTTCATAATAATAGCCATGGTAGCAAACAAAAACACATTCGTGGGAAACGGTACCGTGCTGCGAGCGGCGTAAGTGTGGTGATTGACGCACCAAATGCACGTTTATACCTGCCGAGTGGGCAAGCGAGTCAGGGCGGGGAAGCTGAAGGATTGGCACTCGGCCTAGTAATTTGAACAGGGTCCGAATGACTGTCTCGCCTTTAAACTCGGCCGACCACTCGGTGATCGGATGTATTTTCACGTATCGACTGTCTCGCCCATACTCGGTACGTGTGATCAAGGCATTAGTCTGTTTTAGTTGAATTGTTCCCCGGGAATTTATGACGTCAATTAGTGAAACAAATTAATAATATTTTAAGCTTGATTTAATCGCGTAGGTACCTATTTGTTAGATTAGGGTTCCCACTAGGACCTAAAAAACGGGTTTGTAAATTAATATCTAGATTATTGTGTGATAGCGCGGGTAGGCAGGCTGAAAAAAAAAAATCGATACCCTGCCAGTCAATCCAAGCGTACAATAACTTATTCTTTTGTTTTAATTTTGAAGTTTTGTTTACATTATGCATAACAACACTTTTGTTATGTGATAGTAAGTCACGCCATAGTTACAAAGTGGCAAGTTATATATCGCACACCTAGGTGTTAACGAAAATTAACGATTTTTGAGTTATGTTTGTATTCGAATGCTCGGTGATCATACGCAGGATTGAATTTTAGCCCCAGTTTATATACAGTGACATTTTACAAGCTATTTATTATCTAGAATCAAATTAAATTGTATAACTTCCCAAACAAAAAAGGCAGATATACGTTTTTATCGTCTCTTGAAAAATGACCTATTTTGAGTTGTCTCAGTTTAGATCTATGAGTGCGATATTATAAGTAAGTAGTATCTACTCAAAAGTTTTTTATTTTTATAATTTTATTAGAGACTGATACAGGTCCTGCCTACACTACCGTAGGATAGCCATTAAAAACTTACCGATCACTGTTACGGATAGATCAGCATTCCTGAATAAAAAGTGGCTTACATTTAAGTAGATAAGTTGTGGGTGGCGTCACTGGAACGCGTGGAAACTTCTAGAGAGATAAATTGTAGCCGTTGACTGATGGTTCGAGGTTGCCAGCGCAAAAAAAGAAGAGAAGTGATTGACTTGTGGCCTAAAGGCCTTAGAGGCATGAAAATGGTTTTTAATCATTGAAATTGTTTATTTTATTTATATTTGACAGTAGTTTATTGCGTCTAGATTTTTAGTTTTAGTAAGTATCTACATTATAATGTTCAATAATTTGTAAGACGTACCTAAAACACTTTTTTTTTACTGTGGCATTTGTACCTACTAATAGTCCGGCCGTCGAGAGAATGCGTTCTTGACACCTGTCAGTTTCTTATTAATGGTGTTTTGAGAATTTAATCCTTGTTAGGGATGCAAGAAGTATCAAAAAATATCGATATATATCGTATCGATATTTAAAAAAAAATTCAATATCGACTTCGATATGTCGAAAAAAAAAATATCGATATTAAAGGTGGACAAAAAATAAAAAACTTTATGTTGTTCAAGTTTTATAATCATCTAAATACCAAACTAGGAAAAAAAAGTATGCTTTTTACGGCTTTGAATTCCAGTGGTTTTAGTCAGTGGTGACAACGGTGTTGCTATTGGAAATTTATCGTTTTTCATACATTTTCGATATTTGATATTTTATATCGATATATCGAAATAACAAGTTATATCGCCTAAAAATATCGATATATCGAACAAAAAATATCGATATTTCGATATATTTTCTGCAAGCCTAATCCTTGTTACTACTATAAATTGTTCAACTGACAGGTGACAGGAACTCATTCTCTCAACGGCCGGCCGGAACGTAATAATAGTGACGTTTGTCGCTTGGTAAACAAATTGTTACTCACAATATTAGGATGTTGCCATACCACCTTCCACCTTAAGACTCTAGGGGTATGGGGAACAGGGTGTAAAGTTCACTCATCTACCATAGAAAAGGGAGGATCCTCCGACCAGACGGGTGTTGTGTCTGGCGGGCAACTGCCCAACGATTGATGTGGGGTTCTTGTATATATTATGTTCATTGCACGGTAAACTTTAATTGCGCGATGCAGGATTTACGTGACGTCAGGTCTTTTTGATGCGTAGTTCATATGTGGCGATGTAGGTACCGCCACAAGACTATAAAGGTGGAAATGGGTCGAATTCCTACAATAAAGCATTGTTTTGTATTTTATTTTTATCTTTTGCAATTATAATTTAGAATTGGTTTTGTTTATAGAAATAGAATACAGAAGCACCTACTAAAATTGTAAACTATTTTTTCACCGCCAAGAATTTGATATACGACGAGACCATATTTTTGGCATAAGAGTTGATAAGGATGTCAAACATTGATGTTAAGGCCCTACCCCACCTCAAATTGCTTAGCATGATCCTCCGTAATGCCGAAAATATTGCTGCATAAATTTTGAAATTAATACAGTGTGATTCTTCATAATGTGCACATATCGAAATGAGGGAATCTATGCTTAATTTTATCGATGGAAAAAATATTTATAAAAAATGTAAATATTTTATAATTTTTTTATAGAATTTTAAAAAATTTAGTATGGTGCGAGCGAGATAAAATCTGAGGTAGGGTACGGCCTTAATACCCCGAACAATATAATTGCCTAGAAAAACATCGTATAAGCACATTATCCGTTTATTGCACCAGATACCATAGTCAAAGGGGAACCGGGGTAATGGAGTGTTCCAAACGCGACGGAAACGATTGGAGCTGTCTCCTCGTGAGTCAGTGTTCCATTCACTTAGTAATTACTGAAGCTCGTGTTTTAATACGAGAAGACTTCTTTGCGTGTTTAATTACGAGTTAACGTCATGGCCGATAATGTTGAAGAACTTACGCGATTGACACGACATTATGAAAAATATGCGAATTTGTATCTATTTCATTACATACGGCCACCGGCGTGCGTGTATGACCAGCGCGCGTAGCATGCACAATAGAAACGGGTTTCGTTGACGGAAGAATAAAAATGACAGATGCACAATCACGATCTGTCATTTTGTCTATTCTTCCGCAGTTAAAACCCGTTTCTATGGTAGTAATGAACGTAAGAGAGGCAAAAAGAGTATGTAAGGATCGTAGCAGGTGGCATTGTGTAGTTTCTGTTTACCCCCATAGGAAGAAAGCGTGAGTCTACGTATGTGTATCTAGCATGTATGTTGATTACCTACCGACGTTCGTCTCTGGCTTTCAGGCAGATAGTTACCTAAATCGACTTATTAACAGAGGCCCTAGACAAAGTGACATTCTATCAGCGATAACGATAAAAGGCAAAAATGTATAGGACTGACACATGCTATCGAAAAACTTATGTCAATTCTGTTGAAAGTCGTTGGAGAAATACGAAACGCTTTCGAAGCGATTGTCACTTGTCTAGCCCTCAGGTATTGAAAATAATGGTTGAGCTGAATGGTGCTGATCCATGCGTCATGTTCGTGAAAAGGCGTCATCAGTAGAGACTGGTCATCTCTTAGCTGCCACGGCTTATTTTAATTTATTTAAATTTTTGAATTGTTATGTTTCTTTTTACTTTTAATTAGGGACACTTTTAACGTGTACCTTTTTTTACATTGTACTCACATGTAAAATTTCAACATTAATGATGTAACCAATATATTGTAACAATATTCTGATTTAAAAGAGTGTCCAAGGAGTTGGTTGCCCGTTCTTCTCCATAGGCACCTACTACGCTTTGGAATGGGCAACTAGCTTCATCTTTCTGATTGAACGACCCATTTGACAATTTAAAAGTGCCTGTAATTGGTTTATTTTAAATAAATGCTTTGAGTTTGAGTTGGAATAATTAATTCACTGACAGACAACACACAGCCTACACCGCTGGGTCTAGAAGCATGGAATTTTGCACAATAATTAATTCTTCCCCTAACGGGGTTACATTAGGTTATGGAAGTTCGACATTTTTTCCGACATTTCAGAGATCTAAAAGGAGGTTCTTAAATAAATATCCAACCATCTTATTCAAAGCTAAAATTAAAACAGCTAAAAACCTACCCGTTTCGAATGCCTCTCTCTTGTAAACAATTTACTAACTTAATGATACCAGAATAACATAAAATCAGGAAGCTTTATGTCAGCTGACGCCTGAAGTTATTTTCAAATTCCCTTTACCGGCTTCTGCCGGTATTAGAGCAAGCTTAAGGGGTCTAAACGTAATTGTATCCAACGGAATGGGCGAGGTCAAGTAGATTTTTGAAGGCATGGAATCAAGCTAGAATGAAGATTAACTAAACGTTAAATAGGCTTATGCTCCGTGTAATTACTGTTTGTTATTTGCGAGGCTCAGCTAAAATGTCTTAATAACTAGGATGTAAAATAATTATAATATGCTTACTGTCATCGTTTGTGTTCTGCCTTTGTAGGATTCAGTGAATTTATTTCAGGCATCGCGTGAAAGCATATGTACAGAAATACGTATCTTTATATTTTATAGTCCTGTTTATTTATTTAATACTAGCTGATGCCCGCGGCTTCACCCTCATGGATGTCGGTTATTATATACTAAAACCTTACACGAGAACCATTCTATCCGTTGGTGAAAACAGCATGAAAATCAGTGCAGTAGTTTTTGAGTGTATCGCGTATAGGACGACAGACAGACGCGGCGGAGGACTTTGTTTTATAATATGTAAGGATAAGGTAGCTTCACAGTTGACCAGTAAGTGCAACATGATTACTATTGCTGAAATAACTGCTGTCAATGTTAGTAGAGCTCATCAGGTGCCACGCTCAGTTCATACTGAAACACACAGGCATTCAACATGTTAGAATCAGAAAAAAAAACAACACACTCGACCCTATTATTTAAACCACTCGTAATTTGTTGTCCATTTTTCATATTTCGCATAACACATAACTTCCCACACTGTTAAAGCTGGTCGCTTGGTTCGGTTGAGAGGGTGAAATGTGGAAAACCTAAACGAAATTTATGTTTTCCAGAATGTCACCCTTTATCGAACGTTTCCATACAAAATCCGGGATGGAGCATAAATTGTAGCGACGGTCCGAGGACGTTTTACGGTGCTTTGAGGAGGATCTGGTAGCCCGTAATACCGAACTGGGTCGCTGTGTTTTATACTGTTTATTCAGACTTTGGACTAATAATGATTGGTCGCGTTCAAAGAATTCATCGACGTTCGATGAAACACCGAAATACCGCTTTTTGGTGCGTTTGTGCAGCAGAACGATTTTCATTATAGTTGTATGAGCTGTTTATAGTGTAGAGGTATGAGGAACAGGGTGTAAAGTTCACGCATCCTCTATAGAAACGGGAGGATCCTCCAACCAGACGAGTGTCGTGTCTGGTGGGCAACTTCTTAACGATTGATATCGGGATTTTGTATATAATTATTATGTCGATCGCGCGGTAAACTCTAATTGCGTGATGCAGGATTATGTGACGTCAGGTCTTTCATGTGTAGTTCGCATGTGGCGATGTAGATGCCGCCACAATAGCTTTGGAAAACTTAATAAACACCCACAGATCCTTAAAAGTTTTTACATTTTCAACCTTTTAAAATACAAGATTAACTTCCTCGAAATTCTGCGGTTCGAATTTTCACTTCTAGCTCTTTCGTAAACGCCAACTTTAAGCTGCAAAGTAAAAGCAAATAGTCACCCACAGCTGACGAAGATTAAATTAAATGGGGAAAGTTTGAAGAACTATCTCCTTTCAAATTGTTGGATTGACGACGCGGACCGATTGTGAGATCGAATGCATTGGAGAACCGATACTGTCTTTGAATCCAATTTTAAGTTTTACTTAAGTATTTGATCAACATGAAATGTAGTTGAAGAATTTATAGTGGGAACTTTGTTGTTCAAATTATATATGTTTGACCTTTACGTTTTTAAAGCCTGAATTAACTATTCGTAAATAGTGATTTTTATATAATAATAATCATATTAAGAAGAGGGGAGAACTGCAGACGTTCACTAAAAAGATAATGAAAAGTCCACCCCCGAGCGAACACTCCGAAGGATTGAAGTTTGTTTGCGAAAAAAGTCGCGGAACTCAGCAAAACTATCCATAAATATCGAAGCCAGCAAAAACATTTCATATCATAACCAAAACAAAGATAACTCATTCAGAAAATAATATTCGTTTCGCAGAACAAACGATAATTTCTTGGCATGACATAATAAATGATGGTACGTAAATAAACACGCAGGTACCATATATTGGGAGGGAGATAATGCTCAAATCCCGGAACAAAAAAACATATAGATATAAATACGTAAGAAAAAGGGACAATTCCCCTTTATTGAAAACCTCCGTCTTTATCATCGCCCTTTGATTCGAGCGAGCCCGAACAGGTGTCATATTTCAATGGAACTTTTTCCTCATCCGTAATTCGATCCAGCAAATGATTTGGAAAGGCCCGATTGGATGATGTCATTATTTATTATGTATAAATGCCAATGCACGGGTTTGTATAGCAGCTAGTGAAAGGCGGGAGGAAAATGCCCGGGTCGGGGAAAATAAATTATTAACTTTTCACGGAAATCTGCGGGTAAACTATTTTTGCGCTGTTAGGGAAATGAGAATTGTAAGCGAATGGCAGTTCATTGTACTTTGAGCAATATTGACCCTTATTGTGTTGCATTGTAGCAAAAAGTGGGAAATGAGATGATGCTAGCATAATTTTTGGTTTTAGTAGTAAGAACACCAGCATTATCTGACGATATTGTTCTTCTAGAGAAGTCAGTGGGCAGTGGTATCAAAGATGAGATTCCACTAGTAAAATTCAAAAGTCACATTATTAAGTACCGGGTCTTAAACCTAAGAAAATAAGAAGCTTGAGTAACGGGAAGTAAATACCAAAGTGTATCTAAAGTATTATAAAGGCGCCTTCAAAAGTAAGTAACCTTGGTTTAATCCTGAAGTGACTGGCAAATGAACTCCCCTGACACCTTCACAGCACTTTGATAATGTCTCAAAATGTATGAAGCGAAAGATGACGCCACAAAAAATATTAAAGCGTTAAGTAACGCATTGAATTTTTTGCCGCCAACTTATTGTTCGCAGCATTCAAGTTAATGTGGCGTTAATAATTGACATGAATGCGTTTAAACATCTAATATGTGTTGGAGAATAATATTACACGTTTGTACAACACTGTGAGCAGTATTTCGCAGTGTTTAATGGTTCGGAATCGTGATAGTTGAACTTAGTGCCCGCATTCATAATCCAAGGTTTGGGCTCGGAAGACGGCGGGTTTTGGAACAGAAGGCATGAAGGATGTTTCTTCGTTTTAGCTCGTAATAAAAAATGCAGTCCATTTTAATCTAACACCTTATTTCATTTATAGTAGACGGAAAGGATTATTGCAGACAAGCAGTGCAAGTGGCTCGTGCCAGTAAGAGGTTCTTTTTTAATAGTTTATTTTTTTGAAAGATTTTTAACATGTTTGAAAGATTTGTAATACAATAATCTTCTTTGAGATTTTTAGTAGACCAGTGCAGTGAGCCGTTCCCGCTTCGCACGGTTTTTTGAACTTGACAAAACATCGTGATTTCTTAGTTACATGCAACTTTAATAATTAACGTATTATACACATAAAACCTTCCGGAATCAATTCTCTAAACGATGGTGAAAATGTGTTGCGTGGCTTAGAAGAACAACGCGGACATACAGAAAAACACGAAAAGTGACTTTAAATTTATAATAAGTATAAATATAGATAGGAATCTACCATCTATGTATACATTATACGGATTTGTATGTAAAAAACATTTCAACGTACAAAAATGAACTGAGAGATCCGCATTCCCAACGGATATTATCGCAAATCTTTACAAACAACGGAAATTTTCCTTCGATTTCCGTTTAATCCAATTTTGGGGAAACATGCCGTTCATACACGTAGGACAATAATCACGGTACTTTTCTCGGTAAATAAAATCAGCGCGCGATGGCATTGACGGATCGTTCGCCCACATAAAATGAACGATCGGTGGCAGGTTGGCAGGTTGGCAGGCCATCGCAAGTGTGTTTCCTTACCAGCTTTTAGCCGAAAGGTATCGTCCGTGAACATTTTTATTCCCGCGGGAAATACAGGATGTTGGGTTAAATGCCTTTGCTTGTTTTTTAATGTATTGTATTTATTCGGATTTTGGTAAAATGCGATTCCAAAACTCCAAATGTTTGGATTTTTTGTTGAAATTTATTTCTTAATGTAATTAGAGTACCTAGGTTTTATTTTTGTATTAGCCGTTGTTAACCAAACTTCAAAAAAGCGCTGCCATAGCCCCTGATGAAAATTGTTTCCGCTACAAGGAAAACAGCCATATAAAGAGATCACTGGTATGAAGACTTTCTTCGAATCTGATTTCTTGGACGCACTTAGAAAACTTCTAACACAGTATCTTAAACATAGCTCACAAACTCCTATAATACAAGTTTGACTTAGTTTAGGAGTTAGAGAATTTCATAATACTATGTGACTGCAGCGTACAACCACTAAACTAAGATTTAAAATGTTATTAGATTAAGAAATTCTTCTACCTACCTTATGAAATAAATACCTACAATACCTACAATTTACTCTTTATTGAGTTTTTGATTAAACCTATAATTAGTTACGATTTATAAACGTGTCGTCACTCCAGAACCTTTCGGCCCCATCAGCCATCTGTTCTGCGAGCAATGTGCCCTGCCCACTGCCACTTAAGCTTGGCAATTCTAAAGTTCTGGAGTGTCGATCACGTACCGGAAGACGTAGCATTGGAAGGCCCCCACAAGGTGGACTGATGACCGATGAGGATGCGAGAAGCACAGAACTGGTCGAATTGGCGACGGCTTGGGAGGCCTATGGCCAGCAGTGGACGTCTTTCGGTTGCAATAATGATGATGATGATATACACGTGTGAGAGACTGTCTGGTTGACCTAGTGGTTGTATTGGTCTAGTGCCACTGCTGAGCATAAGGTCCCGGGATCGATGTCCGGGTCGGGCAAACTGTTATTGGGTTTTGCATCTGGAATTTCTCAGCAGCAGCCCGGAGTCTGGATTTGTGCCCGATTCATGACAATAGGCTCCTCCCCTATTACATGGGACTTAAAGATAACTGAAGAAATGTGGGTGCAGGTAACTACTACGGTTACGTATCATAATACCTAAGTTTATTCTAACTATTTTCAAGATAACTACGGTCAAAAGACCTACCGTTTAAAATATCTAAAGATCGTTTCACCGATTTTTTGTAATAACTAATGAACGAAATCCATAAAGGAGAATTCATCTACGGTTTATTCAACTACAATTAATTCACCCAAGGTTGGTTAAACTAACGGACGATTCACCTACTGTTGATTTATCTGTGGTTTATTTTTATTTGCCAAATGATTTATTGCGTTTTAATGCATTTATTATTTACAAGCCAATACAATCTGCCAATATCTTAAAAAATCATTAGATTAATCGTTCGTTAGTGCGATTAATTTTAGTTGAATTAACATTAAGTAAGTTAAACAATAGTTGAGTCGACCAATATGTGTTATAAACTCATGAGAATCAACCGTAGTTATCTTAGAAAATTGTTAGAATAAACTTAGGTATTATGATACGTAACCAACTACTACATGTAAGTAGGTACACCTCTGCCAAACCCTTCGAGGAAATACAGGCGTGATGTTATGTTATGTTAGGAACGATTTATACACGCGTGTTTTACAGCCTCCGACAAGTTATGGGATCCAAGATTCAGTAACTGTACTGCCGTAATACTATGTGTGTTATATAGTATATCTTACAGAGGAAGTTAACGTGGTCTTTAATGTTCTGTGTCAAGCCATGTGTACCCACTAAAGTTAGTTCGGTCTTTGTTCGTATTATTCATACGAAAGTTCTGAAATAAAAGTTATTTATTTGTTAGAATAATGTTTAGGTTAAGTAAGCAGTTTGTAATTTTAAATGATTTGTGTTGATGTAAAGAAAACTTGTAATTGGGAATCGTAAGTTTGCTTTTATTTAATACTAGCTGATGCCCGCGACTTTGCCCGCGTGGATGCCGGTTATTATATACTAAAAGCTTACTCGAGAACCACTCTATCCATTGGTGAAAACAGCATGAAAAACGGTGCAGTAGTTTTTGAGTTTATCGCGTGCAGGACGACAGAAAGACGCGGCGGAGGACTTTCTTTTGAAATATGTAAGGATAAGCGATCATAACGTATAAGTAAGTAAATCAAACTAAGTAACACTGAGCAAAACTTATTGCTGGGAAACGACTTTTGAGCAATGTTACGCGCGCAAAACATTGTGCTTACGGGTGCATGCAAAGGTACAAATGTCGTCGTAATTTAAAACTTGTTTTCGAATAAAAGTATCAAAAAATGTTGGAAGTTTGAAGTATCTCAGTAGACTCGTTAGATAATGACAACGATAGGCCATAATTAAAAGCAAATAGACTTTTACAATGGACTAAAATTAATATAGCACAGCCATGTTTTTGGATACCATGTTGGTTTGGTAAAGACGCGATTCCACCAAAATTGTGTTCAGCACATTAAATTGTTCAGAATTTTTTTTTTGCAGATTTTCAAAAGTGCAATAACTGCGGAACCGCTGCCGCGCTGTCTGTTTCCACCGGCAAAGCTGAATGTAATTTTTGTAAGCGTCAGTGCAGCAGTTGCAGCACATTTGTATATTATTACTTGAGTGAAAAGTTTAATTGGAATAAATTCTTTGAGTTTGAGCACCGAAAAAATACATTATTTTGTGCCGTGCACTGAGTGTGCAGTACAGAGTCGCTCGGGGCCGCACACTGGTGGAATCGCGCCTTAATAAGTACGTACTTGTCAGCTCGAAACCCTTTGTCTCGAAACCTGCCATTATTAATTTAGACGACTCTCTATGCAGCCGACCGTTTTAACCCCTTCATTGCGTATTCTGTAGGCCGGTAATAAATTTCAAATTAACAAATTTCTTGCAAATTGAATTTATCGTCCTCTCAAAACATACGAAACCCCAATTTAGTATGGAACTTTGGAATTGGACGTGAAAAGAGTTTGTTTATAATTAATCCCGGCAAAATTAATATTTTAAGCAGGTATTTAAGAAAATTTTTGATGTTCCTAAATTAATAAATGATTACAGAAACTGGGTCTTATTATTTCGGGTAGGAAAATTAAATTCATGTTTTAATATTTATATGGGCCCCGGTAATTAAGCACAGTACCTTTATCACCCTTAAGCTATTTAATTAAAAATACATAGGCAGATCCCACATAAAACGACACATCCCTTTTCAAATGTTGCTTCATTTTTTGTCTGAAATATTTTTTTAAGAAAACAAGGGTAGTAAGAAGTTTTGGGCTAAAGTTATCACGTGCTGTGAAACTGGCGTGCTCCCAGCGAAAGTTGGGCTAAGACTGAGCTATAAATATCCTGCTCTGTGCGCCAATAAATTAATGTTGCCAGCATGTGGACGCGCACCAGAGGTTGTGGTCTATTAACTTTCTATATAAATTTTAACGTTTCATTCTTTTTTATTGTACCCGGTGTGTTGCGGTCTTTGTGGCCATTATTTTTTAGGCGAATGGGGTAACTAAATATCTGTGAGAGGGTATTTCTTTTTCTAGGTTTAATTAATTAGATAGATATAATATTTAAATATAAGTAACCCTGTTTATTTGCAATGCTGCTGGTGACAGAAGTAGGTTTGTTCCTACGCAGTAGGTAATTTTATAAGAGACGCGTACACTGTTCGGTAGCTAAGACTAGACTGATGAACCAAAACAAAATGCATTCCTAACATATTTTAATCCAAATTGTTGGAACGTTCGAAACACACGGCTGCCCTCTAGCCAGCCTGTACCACGCGAGGTTGCGCCTCGCATACAAACTCCTTACAGTACCAACTTCTCCTTCACAAGAAGCTACTGAATTATTAAAGTCAATTTTGTAACTAATTATACAATAAAAAAAATTGTATTCAAATAACATACATTATTCTTTTGGTAACAAAAGTGAAAATAAAAGGAAATAAATTAAAATAATTTCCTTTAATTTTAAATAGTAGAAATTCTTTTGCCTACTGCTCAAGAGAAAATTTGTATAATTTATAGCTCCAGTTATAAATATTTCAAGTAGGTACTTATAAGATTATGAAATTAGATTTAATACTGAACAAAGTCAAAAGAATAATTTTCTCGGAAATCACTGTTTCTGTTTTTGCTAAGTAGGTAAATCAGACATCCATACTATTTATAAACTAGCTGTTTCTGCTCGGCGTCACCCGGGTGAATTTCGAGTCCCTATCCCGGTGGATTAAAAAATAAATTGGTAGGTATTTCGTAAAATCCTTGTCCTGACAATTAATTACGAACACAACAAA
This sequence comes from Lithophane leautieri, assembly GCA_949152455.1. Taxonomy (NCBI): domain Eukaryota; kingdom Metazoa; phylum Arthropoda; class Insecta; order Lepidoptera; family Noctuidae; genus Lithophane; species Lithophane leautieri. The sequence goes on from OX424467.1 coordinate 8,826,795, forward strand.
AAAAATCTGCCGGTCGAGCCGTTATTAAGAGATGATCTTTCATACATACGGCAATTGATTTTTATATAAATACATAGATTCTAAAGTAACTCTGTCAGTCGGATTTCGATAAAAATTGGCAAAGAGATAGATCGCATCCTGGGGAAGGACATAGGGTACTTTTTGTCTCAAAAATAAAACCTAAAGGGGGTGATACGAAAGTTTTTACGGGAAACCTAGTATTTCTTAAGTAAGGGATATGAAAATTCCAATTTAAGCTTTTATGCGTTTGCAAAATCATCCCCCAAGGGGTAAAATAGGGGAAGATTATAAAATTCAGATGTAACATTGAAATTTTTGTGTAGGTACCTCTATATAAGAGATAAAAGGGTTATTCATAAACGATGATTAAAGTTAAGTGACGTTCAAACGTTAAAAATGTATGATTAAACAGTCGCTAATCATTACTTAACTTTAAGCAACGTTTATGAATAAAAGGGTTAATGGTATGGAAATATACCTACTTCGTATCTTGAGGTAACATTGAATCTTAATTTCATTAAAATAATATGTACACTCAGTCAAACGTTATTACAATTTAAAGTCATAAAATAACTTGGCCAACAAGTGGGTATTACACGGTCAATGCAGGCGCTAGAGTAGTTCAAATTAATGAGGATAATATTAAACGAATCATTATTATTTTTAAGTTAATTAACATTTCGGCCCGCTTGCACTACACATCACTAAACGCGTGTGGTGCAAAGGGCTTTAGAATTAAAAAAAATGAAAAAAGATTTTATTTGAATGTATTATCCGTCGGTCTGTCTGTTATTTTTTCACGCCTTTACGGCTAAACGGATTTGGATGAAAGGGATAGGCCACGACCTGGGTTAGGACATACGATACTTTTATCCCGGTAGTATGTTTCCGTGGGATAATTTCCTACCACAACGCGGGCGAAGCCGCGGGCTAAAGCTAGTTAAATAATAACAAGGGCGGTAGTTGGCTTTCTAGCTATATACTTACATAAACAATCCATGTTTCTCAATAATGATGAACAAAACAACATGATCATTATATTTTTACCTAATAATATTATGTACCTCTCCTTTCGTTAAAAAAATATTGGTAAAATACATTTATTCATACACATTCTCCATCAATATTATTTAAAGTAATATTGCCCTATGTTACATAACAAAAAAAATCAATCAATCTGCCTAGCCTTTTCCCAACTATGTTGGGGTCGGCTTCCAGTCTAACCAGATGCAGCTGAATACCAGTATTTTACATTGAGCGACTGTATATTTGACCTCCACAACCCAGTAACTGGGTATACCCCTTGGTAAGACTGGTTGTCAGACTTCTGGGCCTCTGACGACCCGTAACGACTGTCAAAGATCCTCGAATGACAGCCGGGCTTAACGTGCTTTCCGAAGCACGGAGGAGTCTCTATATGTAAAGATGGTCACCCATCCACAGACCAACCCGGCAAGCGTAGCTTAACCTGATGGATCGACCCGTGCGGCTGTTATTACTTAGCCACGAGCTCCTCTATGTTACATAACAAACCTCTAAAAAAACAGATTATACAGACAGATTTCTCTAATTCTTTTGATTGTTTATTATGTAGATTTTATGTGAAAGGGGCCATCAGTAAATTGCCTCATACCTTGAGGGGTGGGAGAGGGTCAACAAAGTGTGATATTCTAACTAATATTATAAATGCGAAAGTGAGTTTGTTTGTTTATTACGCTTTCACGGTTAAACGGCTGAACAGATTTGGATGTTTGCCACATGGGTAGACCATGACTTGTATTAGGACAAAGGATACTTTTTATCCGGATATTCCAACGGGATCGAGACTTATGCGGGTGAAACCGGGAGGCGCAGCTAGTCATAAATACATAAAGAGTTAAAACTCTAAACTTGAACTCAAAAGATTTTTTTAAATATTACCAACTCTTCAATAATTTTGTTAATTAATGATTCTTCATCATGATTTCATTATGATTGAAGTTAATTAGAGGATTGTCGTGACCCAAACTGCACCAGATAAATGAGTCAGTCATGGTGGCTTTATACAGGGTAAAAACTGTCGGTCGTCAGATCAGCCCGTGATCTGATATGACCGTGGAAAATAACAACCAGGTTTGTAAAGTTTCCAACTGGCTTTATAATGTAATGCCATAAATAAAATAAAAATACAACATTGCAATCTTGCAACAAAATCATGTAAACGTAGTTTCCAGCAATTCCAATATCATTGTCTCCCGGCGATTTTTGGTGAAACAGCTCTGTTATTCAGTTCCGGAACGGAGTTCACGAGTTTACTGTTTATTTACAACCACATAACCATATCAACGGAGTTGCAATTTACGATCAGATCCGTAGATCCGTTTCGATCAACAAAACAGTTTCCGACGGTGTAAACAGTCGTGTCAATGGTTCAGAAAAGCCATTCAGTTAAGCCGAGTTAATTGTAGATCTTAGTCGATTTGCATAGATTTGTTTGTTTTGCATTTACGCTGTTTGTACACTACCACATATACCACTTCGGTAGTGACGTGAAATGCGGAATTGTTTCAGGCATTCTGGTCCGCTTTATCATAGAGCAGCGATCGTTGTAGGGTTTAAAAATCAACAGAACTCGTGAGGCTTGTTCCATAAAAATTGTGGAATAACATTACGAATGACATTATTTTTGAGAGGACCGTAGTACTCAGATAATTTTTGTACCTCTTGGTTTGCTGCCTATTCCCACGAGAATAGATAGTTATAATAGTATATAATATAAATAGTAAATAATAATAACATATAATAATAATAATAGAGAATAGGTAGTAGGTAATAGATATCTTTAATCTAATTATGTAGGACTTACGATGTCATAGTTCTCACATATATGATTATTAATTGCCATACTTTGAATATGACCGCTAATAGCTACAAATTCGGCTGATTATAAATTATCAATGCAAGCCTGCTGCATTAAACAGTTTCCGTGTGGATTCTCTTGCCAAATTAGAAATTAAATATTAAGATGCGTAACAGAATCGTACATTGTTTGTCCTTATAGAGCCGAATCTAAATTATACATAATAAAAGCCCATAACTTTGGGATATATTCCGAAAAGTAAGTGGAAACAAGCAGGGCTTGAAATACCGTTAAAAATATGGTATCGTTACAGCCTTCTGATGCAGATATCGTTAACTAATAAATAACGTTATAATATTTAACATTATATTTGGCACATTTTATCGTTAAACATACGTAACTTAAAATCTACGCTATCGAAAATTTTATCGTTATGATTTAGTTTTGTTACCGTTGCTCTGGATATCGTTAAAAATTTCAGACTGCATCGATGCTAAGACAGTGCCGTACGACTATTTGCGTGTATAATAGGTATTCTCTTTGCTATTCTGTGTTGTGCTTGTTCTTGTGAATATACTTGGTTGGTATGTCCGCCGGCCGCCTTTGAGAAACCGGGGCGGCATCGTCGCATAAAATAACAAAAATAATACCGATGTTTTACCGCTATTTTTACAATAACATTAAAAATACCGGTCATTTTTACCACAATTTTTAACGTTATTATAATGTTATGCTACTAAGTAACGCTACCAAATCGTACCGATATCCAGATATCTCTACGGAAATACCGCTACTTAACGTTATTTTTAATGTGAATTGGTAACGTTTTCAAGCCCTGGGAACAAGTGCCGTTTACAAAGGGTTTAACGCCCGCTTGCACCACAAATCTTTGAATGCGTTTAGCAGTAAACGTATTTAAAACATCATTCTATTTCTGCCAATCGTTTAAATATTGCAAAGACAGAATGCAAACTCATTTAGTGACTAAAAAATATCAAAAGAATTAAACCAGAAGATTTTAGTATAGTAAAAAATTTAACCAAAATTCAATTGAATTTTTATCAAAAATACAACTTTGTCGATTCAAAAATCGTTCGAATTTACGTTAAGTTTATATCGTGCATTCGTACTAGGGCCTAAGGAAAGTATGTTTATCAATACATGTCGACTCGATTGTCCTCGAGAAGAATCGAGACTGTGACAAAACGGTGACACCCACGTTTAGTGTAATATATTTTGAGAACTTATTGTATTATATAAAGGCAATATTGTACTCATAGTTCAATACAAGCTCAAAATGACACATCGAATACAATATACTCTTTATTATGTACACCGTACAAATTCCAGATAATATATCAATGAAGAAAACAGGATGACACAATGGGCGGCCTTATAGTTAAAAGCGATCTTAGGAAGTGATGTTTTATGTAGTATCTAGGAATAAATTTCCACTTCGTTACATAGAAAAGCAACGCGCTTCGCAAACAGCTTAGTGATCATACCACGTAGGCTTTGGCTGTTTAGGCACATTTTATAAATACCTACTAGGTATAAATACTTCTTTATGTAAAGGGGGAAAATCTAAGAACAACACCAGTTTCCCTTAGACTTAATTAATAACATACTTATCATAATATCACGCCTGTATTCTTCAAAGAATTGGGCAGAGTTATACAGTACAGTACACTCACATTTCACCAGTTATGTTTAACTCCCATGTAATAGGGGGCGAGCCTATTGCCATCAACCGGGCAGTCCAGTCTCCGGGCTGCTACTGAAAAATTCTAAGACTACCAACTTAAATTGTTCGTATATTCAAATCACAAATGTCTTTCTTTGGTATGAAATGGTTATAACACGGCAAATTGACTTAGTTGATAAACAATGAGAGTTTTCATGAAAATTCACGTCACCAGTTGGCGCCACTTTGCTTGTCAGAGATCTTCCATTTCGACTATGAATATAAAATACTAGCTGTGCCACGCAGTTTCACCGGCGTAAGTCTCGATCCCGTGGGAATATCGGGATAAAAATCGTATGTCCTATTCCCGGTCATGGTCTACCACTGTGCCAAATTTCATCCAAACCCGTTTAGCCGTTTTAGCGTGAAAGAGTAACAAACAAAAAAACAAACTCACTTTCGCATTTATATTAAGTTAGGTTTTGGTTATGATGACGTTCACCATTCAGTTACTACTAAAGAAAATATGGCGCTTTGGCACTTTTGACAGCCGACTAGACTGAGACGTCAGATCCGGGCAAGACCTGACATCTCAGTGCTACCACCTGGTGAACGGCATTTGAGAAAACCTTCATTACTCTGAGCGTACAACAATACCAACTTGTTTTTCCAACAAAAGAGTTATAATATAACTCTCGACTGGATTATCTACTATACACACAGAACAAGTTACTACTTTGTTCCTTATCAGTATCGAAGTGTGGCGTTTAGATTAATTAAAGACGAAGTTACGTTCTGCACTTTAATTAAACTTTTGTAAATATTCGCTGGAGCCCTCCCGCGGCGATGCTCCCACATCCATCTACAAACTTACCAAAGGAATGTGGCCAAGATATATTCAGTTTACATAGATGTTAGTTACAAAATTTTAAGCAAAGTTTTAAAACTTGTGCAATATTCTTAAAGTTAATTTCCTTAGAGACTGGCTTCCGCTGATGTACGTAGCTTTGTATGTCTTCCTTTATTAATTTTCTTTATGGACTAGTTTAGAGAAAAGGATGGGTTGTGAAACGGTATATGACATACTAGCTTTCACCCGCGTGGTATGTAGATAAAAAGTAGCCTATATCCCTCCCTGGGATTCCATCTATCTCCTTGCCAAATTGTATCGTAATCCGTTCAGTGGTTTAGGCGTGAAAAGGTAACATACAGAAAGACAGAGTTACTTTTGAATTTATAATTATAATATTAGTATGGATTGCGTTTGGGGGGGGGGGGTTGCCACGTAGCGTTGGAAGGCCCCCCACAAGGTGGACCGATGACCTGGTAAAGGCCGAGGGAATGCGCTGGATGCGAGAAGCACAGAACCGGTCGAAGTGGCGGTGCTTGGGGGAGGACTATGTCCAGCAGTGGACGTCTTTCAGCTGAAATTATGAATAATGATGAGTATGGATTGCTAAAGTTTATTTTCTATTGGAGGGCTTAGGTAGGACCATGACTCGACGAATCTCCTTGTTTTGCGTGGATGTGACGCATATTTTCCCCCAAATTGTAATTTTCATGTATTTGTGCTTTCTTTGCGTCATATTTACCGCAAATAAACGTATTTTTCTTTCTTTCTCCTGATATAATTTATTAACTAGCTTTTACCCGTGGCTGCACCCGCGTGGATATCGGAAAATATCTCACGGGAACGTATTAGGTGCCAGGATTAAAAATCCTTAAATCCAGTTGACAAAGTATCTGTGCGCTAAATTTCTTCCAAATCCGTTCAGCCATGTTTGCGCCAAACCGGAACAATGCGAGACAAACGGCCAACATTTTTCGTTACTATTATATTAAATACCTAATAGATTAAGTAATAGATTTTTTAGAAGAATGCTCTCATTTTTCACACATCATTTAGCTTTTTTACAACGTTAGCATCCGCGTAGTAGCTATACATAATAGTTTCGTATCTTTTAGAATATTATTTCATTAAATTCTAGTTATTTTGCAGTGCCGGTAGTTTCATCTGGTATTCCTTTGTTTTCTACCTTGCATTTCACGATACCACATTCTCACAAACACACCACAAACAAACGAACATACAATCATTTACATACTCACACATAGAAACGGCTTCATCATTAAATATAATAACGTTACCGTCATATTTTGTTTATTACAAACATTTGGCCTAAATGCGCATTTGTTGTATGGCCGGCCCATCCGGGGTGTCCCACATAATTATATTTTGCCCGGGAACTCCGGGTGTGCCCAACAGAGCATGAGAATTTATATGCAACGATAGACATTTATCATCAGATTTATTGTTTTCTTCATATTTTTATACAGACTTTCTTTATGGAAAAAGTAAGTTCGGAAAGTAAGTATGTCGGTTTGTTTGAGCTGTAATTGTGATTTAGACATTTTTTGTTACTACTAAAAATCAAAGGGTAGTCTAAATTGGAAGAAAAAAGGGTTTATTCAAATGTAAGACACAGAATCAATCTAAAATAAATGTTACATTCATTCACTCACTGACAACCCACAGCCCATACAATCTAAAGGCTAATTCTCGTACATATAAAACGTTCACATTCAAGTCGCAATCTGTCAAACTTTTCAAAAATGTTCGTAAATTGATTCTATTTTTGACAGATTGCGAATGAGATGCGAATGTTTTTAAAAATAACGGGATGCCCCTCGTGTCTAAGAAGCATGAAATTTTGCACAAATGTTCCTTATAAACATAACAAAGGTGGCAATAAGGATTTTTTTTGAAAATTCATCCTCTATGGTGGCCTCTAATTAACAATAGGGGATGAAAGTTTCTATGAACGTTCGTAATTTATGCTGACAGGACGTTAATGTAAAATATTTTAAAACTCAACTTAGTCAGTATATAACTGTGGATCGATTACTTTTGGAGAAATAAAAGCATTGGATTGGTATCTAGTTTGTGACTCAGACCAACAAAAAAAGAAAGACAGAGCACTACGTACATCAAACGTGTAGCCACAAAACTATGCTCCTGCAAGTAAACACACAGGCTCCCGCACACACCTACACAAAAACTATGCTCATCGCTCCTAGTACGTCACGAGTCGTCGGCTAATGAACTTCAATAAAAATAATAGAATTATGCCTTCTTGTGTAGTGAAAACTTGTAAAAACAATAGCAAATCACATAAAAAGTCTCACGGAATCACTTTTCACATGTAAGTACTTCAAATAACATCGTTTCTTAATTTAGTTAACTATGAATTTTAGGTTACTTGGAACAAAAACCTGAACGAATGAACGAACGAAAACTGACATTTAAAGTGCGAGGGTTGCCATAATATGATTTGAAATTTTCCCGTTCAATATTTTTTAGTTTGAGTAATAATATGCGGTTTTTTTATGTATTTAATATTTTAGATTTCTAAGTAATATTGAAAATCCAGAATGATGATTGATGATCCAGAATGGCTGCCATCGAAAACCAGCGTGGTTTGTTCCGTTCATTTTGATAATAATGACCATTATTCAACTAATCGTGGACTTCGCCGTGTGATCAAAAGCGTATATCCTAAAAAGGTATATAAAATTTAAAAAACAAAAATGAGATTTTATCAAAACAGTAATTAAACATGAGACTGTATTTTTTATTTTAGTTAGTTTCTCAGCTTAGTCTAGCTAATTTAAATACTACTGTCCCAAATTTTATTTTTTAGATGTTATTTCAATCGTTCTACGTAATTGCTGAAAACTCAGTTCCACAAAGTTCTGGCTGCACATTTGTTCAAGTATGTCCTAATTCTTCATTTATCTTCCTAAGGTTTTAATTAAAAGTTGCCATTACTAGTGTAATTTTTTTTTTTTAGGACTTACCATACTTGCCTCATGTAGCCATTGACGATAGGGCTGTATGTAAATGCACTTTGTATTTAATTGTTATTTTATTTTATTATGCGATGTAAAAAAAATGGTTTTGTTTCGGAATCCTTCCTAACAATTGAGGTACAATACTATACTCAACGAATATCATACTCGTACAATATTATCCTACCCAAAATATTATTCCCCAAATTATAGGGAAAAACTTTAACAAATGACATCCCTTTTTACACACACATAGATAAAAAGGTGGCTTCACTTTTGGTGTTCGTAATGCTCCGTGTTTCTGTTTTTGTTGGTCTGAGGTTTGTAACTGATGACGACGAACATTGTGTAATTTATGTATGTTTTGGTATTGTTCTCAAATAAGTGAATATGTTTATATCTTTATTGAGAATAAAGTTTCTATAAACCTAAACCTAAATATCACCGAAGCTAAAGTAATTTATCAAAACTAACGAATAAAATTAAAATTAATCCAATGATCTAGACGACCACTCATTAATTTATTATGGCATCTGATTAACAGATTCCATGTTTTAAATGAACTCATTTGTAAAGGCTGTTAATTAATATTGATAATAATTCATTGGTAAGCGATGATGGCCAATCTATAATGATAATATCATAAAGGTCAATTCACACATATCAGTGAAGCCACAGTTTCGACACAGTACCAGCACAGTGCAAAATATTCTTTCATACAATCTCATGCCGGTGGCGGTATTGACACAGACACTGACACTGACAATTGGGGATGGATGCGTTCATAGAGAATGTATGAAAGAATATTTTGCACTGTGCCGGTACTGCGTCAGAACTGTGTCGGAACTGTGGCTTCACTGATATGTGTGAATCGACCTTTATACTCCTACATAATAAAGACTCAAATCGGATTACCTACTCAATTATATCACAGTGATTTTTCCATCAAGGTTTTAGTATATTTATTAAAAAAAGATAGTTTTTCTGCATATCAGTTTACTCATAATAATGGTTAATTGCGATATGCATAATTATATAAGAGGCAAAGTCAAAGTTCAAGACAGCATTTGTTTATGACAAGTTGAGAGTAATGCACTACCTCAAACGCTTCGCGATTATGGGGCATGCAAAATGAATAATACTAGCACCACGTTATTACAAACTGCATTAAAGTAAATTTTAAAAACTAATAAAAAATCTGCAACGTGTCCGGGAATCCCATTTTAAAATCAATCGTTCACCGGGCTATCCGCGTATAATATTATTTCCTTCATGGTAAACCAGCCGATGATGGCCGAACGTTATCGAAGTTACACGAAACGTGTCGAAAGAAACCGAGCGGGTGTTGGGAAATTTATTTACCTGACGCCCCGGGTCACATGTTATTTCTATGGTCTATATTAGGGAAGCCTTTTACCACGAGTGGGGTCAGGAAACTGCCTTTAATAGGCACTTATGTTGTGAACTCAGAAACGTTACTCTGGGTTTAACAGAGAATTTCAGTATTTTTTATAAATGAAGGTCTAGTATTATACCTCGTACATACGTGCTTGTATGTACAAAGTTTTTTTACTGATTGCCGGTATAGACAGATACACATAGACGCTGGAAAAATGCTTGGCTAGTGTAGCCATAGCGTTTTTCCAACATTTAAGTCAGATTTACACGGTGCGAATTAATTGCTTGGGCATACTTTATGGTATGCCCAAGCAAAAGAGTTGCACCAGCTAAACAGTATATGATGATGCAAACCATATATTACTTTAATTTGATTGTAAATAAGTATGCTCAGACAAGAAACTTGCATCTGTAAATGGGGCTTTAATATGCTGAAATCATCGTTTTACACCTACAACTGTATTTAATAAAACTTACGCAAAATAGTAGCACATTTTTATGTCTGATTCCTGTGTTACTCCAAGGCTCACAATTCTTTGCTTGAAATCAGTGTCAGGTAAGTTTTCCCGAAGAAAAACTTCCACTCATATTTTCAACCTTGCATTAATTTTTCCCACAACCTTCCCTCTCTTTTATACACACAGCTATCTGTATCTCTTTTAGGCTAAGAGAATGGAGCCCTATTTTCCGAGCGCACGCCTCTTTTGTTCCGTCCACATTCATTAATCTTTATGGGAGAGCTCTTAGCCCTCGGCCTCCTACGGCACTCTTACGGCACTCGACACTGCTGTATTAATTGCCGTGGTACTTTTTTTACACTTTTAGTGCTTTATAGTTTATTAATGTAACACTTGCTGTTTCCTGGTAATGGATAGGTCGGGTTCGGTTGCAGCTGGTATTTGAATATTATTCGAGGAATATGTGCTACAACAAATTAATCTTATGTGATTAATATGAGAAAATAATATTTAAATCCAAATAAACAATAAAATTAACCTAAATTAATTTAATAGAGAGAATGATATAATTTTTATTTTTTTTGTCCGTCAGGTACATGGTACATTATGAAAAAATATTGGACAAGTATTTTTTTTTTTTACATTGAGTTAAAATGTGGCATGACGTCACTGGTCGGTAGATTTTATATTAACTTGTGACGGAGCGAGCCCCCATTCCCCAACATTAATGCGTTTTATCATAATTATTATTAAAAAAATATTAATAATAATATGATAAAGCAAATAATCGTTTCTTAATTTTTTTTATTATCTGGCTGACGGACTAAATCTTTTTTTTTTCATCCAGTCAACCTCCCTATTTGTGCCATATGTTCGTAAAGTTGTAAAAAGCACAAATGGCTGCTTTTCCAACGAAATTATTTATTATTACACCCGCTACCGTCAGCAACACACGAACAATAAATTTTAATTATTTCGTTAGTTTGTGCTTTATTTATTTACGTCTAGTGTATTGAATGAACATAAAAGTCACTTACAGATAAAATATAGCCACGTATGGCACAAAAAATAAATTGCTCGAAACTGGCTGTTATACTTAACAATAAAATAATGCCTGGCTCGTTGGTCTAGCGGTCGCAAGCGCTTCTGCTGAGCATGAGGTCCTGGGTTCGATTCCCAGGTCGAGAAAAGTGATATTGGGTTTTTCCATTAGGAGTTTCACAGTACTAGCCCGGAGTCTGGATTTGTGCCCGGTTGATGGCAATAGGCTCGCTCCCCTATTACTTGGGACTTAAACATAACTGGCGAAATGTGGGTGTACCTACTATGAATACACCTCTGCCTAACCCTTCGGGGAAACAAGGCGTGATGTTATGTATGTAAGTATTAACTAATGCCTTATTATGCTAGTTTAAGATGGTAGTATAGAATATAACTTGTCTGCGCTGAAGTCAAGTATCAAGACTTCTAGAAGATTTTTGAAAACATTGACATTTCCGATTTCAGCTGCATCCGTTTAGACTGGAAGTTGACCCCAACATAGTTGAGAAAGGGCTAACGCAGATGATGATGACACTAAAATTTCACTAGGAAAGGTCTCCAATAACATGGTTCTTTAATAACATTTACAAAGTGAATGTAAAAAAGGTTTTGGGCTTGTTTCTTTCTACGATAGTTTAGACGTAAGAGGTTAACTAGCCTAACGTTTTATAACTATGCCAATAAATCTCTTAAGGGAAATGCTCTGAAATATAAAAATGTTGCCACACTTAATAAAAGCTGTTGTTTAATTTATTTCCTTCGAGTAATCAAAACACTGCGCATTTTTTGCTCATAAAAATTTGGTTCACGTACGTCGTAACACAAAATATAAATGAAGTAATGAATAGGTTATTTTTTTGCCTACATAGGATTATTTACCTAGGGAAAACTTTCGGCATGAAACAGAAGCGAAATAAAGAAAAAGGAAAATTGTTTGGCACAGTACTTATCGTATGTGGAGCATTGGTGGCCCAGTGGTAACAGCCGCGACATACGAGTTGCAGGTTGTTGGTTGGAACCCAGACAGGCAGTTTACTTTGTGTAAATTATTTTATCACCACTGCCCTCTAAACGGTGTTGGAAAACATCGTTGGGAAACCGGCATGTCCTAGAACCAAAAATTCGAACACACATGTGATATGTACCAACCCGAACTGGGCCCGCGTGGTGGATTACGGCCCACTCCCTCTCACCGAGAGGAGGCCTGTGTCCCAGCAGTGGCCCACATTACAGGCTGGTTATGGTACCGAATGCAAGGAACACATTTGAACAAAATTAAATACTTACACAAAAATAAAAATAGGATTACCTATGTGTGGCTCACGGCAAGTGAGTAGGTAAGCAAACAGACTTACCTGATTATCTCTCTCGACTTGATTGGCAGGAAGGCTGATTAGCTCACTGAGATTGCCTGTTAGATGGATCGCGGTTTGAATCCCGCACGTCACATGCTGGATTGAGTACAAATTCGGCTTTTCCAATGTGAGTGCATTTGCATAATGAATTATGGATATATACGCACCTGCCTACTGCGATGTAGGTATAACATGAATGTGCTCTTTGTCTCTAGTCTTAATTATATTGCAAGAATACTAGAAATACAATTGTCACTTCATGGACGTACGTCATTTCATTTTTATTATTGTTAATGATACTCATACGTAAGTAAGACCTTTAAAAACCCTTTTCGTGTCTGTGTGATAGCGTTGTTCTTTAAAGGTAAATTCAAATTATAGCAACGTTATAGCCGCAGCGCGCCGCATTGCTAAAATGCGACAAAGCACATTAGGAGCCGCGGCGGGAGCAGTACCTAATTGTTCCAGACATATTTAAATTTCTTTGAACTGTTTCCACTCCAGTGCAATGAGGCTCGCGCATAATTTGCGCGCGTATTTAGAATATATGCCGAAGGTGTATGGGTATACTTTATTCCGGCCATCGAGAGAATGCGTTTCGAGTGGTTCTCGAGTAAGGTTTTAGTATATAATAACCAGCATCCACGCGGATGAAGCCGCGGGCATCAGCTAGTCCTTACATAATATTATAAAACAAAGTCCTCCGCCACGTTTGTCTGTCTGTCTGTTCGCGATAAACTCTTAAACTACTGCCCCGATTTTCATGCTGTTTTTACCAATAGATAGAGTGGTTCTCGAGGAAGGTTTTAGTGTATAATAACCGACATCCACGCGGCCGAAGTCGCGAGCATCAGCTAGTATAGTATAACTTCGTAAAACACGTATTCTTAGCCGACTTCTTCAAAAAGGAGGAATTCTTTTGTATTCAGTTGACAGGTGTCAGGAACGCATTCTATATTTGACCGGAGTGTAACATAAGTATAATAAAGAAATCTCGATGTTTTGTCAAGTCGTAGAAACAGTGCGAAGCAAGCAGCATTGTTATTCTGTAACTATCTCACCGTGAACACTTAGGTGAAGTGAGCGTGGAGTGAGCTGTCATTGTCATCGATACCTACTGATGCTAAAGCAGTGACAGTTCACTTCAAGCTCACTTCACCTAAGTTTTCACGGTGAGTTGGTTACAGAATAGCAATGCAGGTCCCTAGTTTGTTTATAAATCAATTTTCTAATCAGCAATACGTGTGACGTAACGACGGCGACGTAACGTGTTGTTAATCCACTTTACGTCACGGACACGCTCTACGTGACGCTAACAGATTCTGATATAGTTAACAGTTGAGTGATAACTGATAACAATCTGCAGATAATGCTCCATAATTAATTATCCATACTGCGTACTAGTTACCTAATTAGTACGGCACCTGCGTGTAGGATTACCTACCCAACAATATTAATCATCCACTAATAATCCTATGTATCATTATGTTGTAACCATTAACGCAGATTAAAATGTCTTTATGTACAGTGGGCAACAGACACGAGTATCCAGCTAAAGCCTGTTCCAAAAGCATTGGATAAAAATATATACAAATGGATCAGAAAACGTACCAGTGGATGCCAATTAGTAGTGCCACTTACACATTGAGTGCTTTAGGTATTTGATTAATTGAATACATAATCTCGAAATTTTAATTTCAAATCACCTTAAAGATGTTTTTGTTTAGCAATCATCGACGAAAATTTCCACGTTACAATTTAATAACAAATTACTGGAAAAACCAGTAATGTTTGTTTAAATAACGTGGTGGTGGTGATATTTAAAATTGGAACCTTCTAAATACAGACGAATGTGTTACAAATTAACTTCAGTGAGTGATTACGCAAGAATTTAACCTAAACAGGGTTTGTTTACACTTTAATCAGATACTTTTGGAACATACCATACCTTTTAAATTATTTAACTCAGTTACAAGAGTGGTAGCGACGGAGTCCTTGTCATAGCTCGCCTGAGCGTGATAGGTGCAAAAATAAAATACAAACACAGCTGCATATCCTGAGGATATCCGATTTGTCCAGTAGATTGGATTGCGCCACGTAAAAAATACGAATGCTCTGCATTTTTTGGTTAGATGGGAAGCTGACCTAATTATTTAATGGGTCGCGGTTGCGTACGTCGGTCGCGGGTACGGATATACATTGTGTTCTATATAGCACCATACTGCGACGCTGACGTACGCGGCGCGTACTACTTTGCTACGCGTACGCACGTACGTAGGACGATTTCAAGCCTTATTGTTATAACCATAGAGATATAATTACAGTAGAGTGCGCGTATTGCACAAATCGCTTAGTGCGCTTCGTAGGGAAGTGAGCTATAGATACAGATAGGGATGTGCAATTACGTGTCAATCTGCAACGAGCTATCGATAAGTTTGTCGATAAGCTGTGAGTGGGATCGTTATATTGTAGGTTGTGTTTAGTCATAATTATATTTATAAATAGATACTATTTTACTTATGAAACTCACTCAGTTTTTTCAGTTTTACACGAGTATTCTTGTTGTTTATTCTGTATTTTACTAAATATATAGTACATAGTACAAACAAACTAAGAAAATATAGACATATAAATATAGACTCGATTAAATGAATCATTCAAGTCAGTTCAAACTCGTGTCTACTGTTCATAGTTTGGTGCGCGCACTCTATACTATAATTATATCTTTAAGGTTATAACAATAAACACCTCGTTCCGTCTATTGATTTCATAAACAATAAAGGGCAACTAACAAACTGTTTAGCTTAACATCAACACCGTTGATAATATTAGAAAAACTCTGTAAGAATAAGTTAACATAACAAGGATAATTTCTCGGAAACCCAACAGGGAAAACCGTACGGAAAAGGAATAAACATTTATTAAATCATGCCTTATGTGAGAGTTAGAAATGAGTGTTTTATTACCGATCCACGTTTGTGGCCAGGAAAATTGCGAACATCATTACGACGATGCATTTTTGCGTGTTTAGAATAGAATAGATAATTTATTTGTCCGAAACATGACATGAGTATGTGTTTATAAGTACATTTGTCCACCGCGCGTTCTCGTTGACGATGACATCCCGTTGACGTCAACGGGACGTCAACGTCAACGAGAACGAGATGACAGCGCCGAAGTAGCGATACACACATTTACTATTGCCGCGTGTCCACCGCACGCCGCCACCGGAACGTCAAACTCTGTTCGAATAATCTTGTTTCTCGTTGACATCCCGTTGACGGTGGCGGGTGGATAAACGGTGTAAGGAGTTTTGTAGATAGTACTTTTTGAAAAAGCTAGAAGCAGATTTTCCATTCAAAATCTAAACCTACTTTAGATCACAGTTTCAGTTTTAATTAGATAATTGTACCCAAGGAAAAAAAAAATAACTCAATTTGTTTAACGTTTTCGTACCTAGGTTACCCAAAATTTATATTGAAATCATTTCAAAAGTTACATTTTTAACAGTTAGTACAGGGAATTATTCAATTAAAAATAAAATGGTATTTCTTACACCGCTTACTCCATGGCCCAATGTGGCATTATGAGCGACGGCTGTCGTAAAACGACAAAACAATATTAACACGGAAAGTGCTTACACGACGTCTTTTACGAGCGTTATGCTTAGTGCGAACCCCGGAGTATACCAGTAGTACACCCGATAATTAGCGCGGTATTACCTTATCACCTTATTTATTTTATGTCGCGTGATTTCGTTTTGAAGTAGGTACGATATTAGGCGAAAATCGCCTTTATTTGTATAAAACTAAGCTACTAACATTTCTTACTCAAGTAATTATTACTAAGTCAGTTAACATTCGATACAATCGCGGAGGTATGCACAAGTAGTTGTACGAAAAACCTTCAAGTAGTATTACAGATGGCCGGATTATTACTTAGTAAGGAATTCTCTTACTAACATCAGAAATCGCCTTTTCTCGTAATACAAAACTTGCTCGTAAGCCGGCGTGCCGGCATCGAAAAACTCGTTAAAAATCAATACATAGCGGCAATGTTTACACGTAGTCATAGCGAAACGAGCCGTATTGGATATCTGCCAATAGCGAGGGATATTTGTCGAAAGCCATGACAACGGTGGTTACACACCTGTGCTTCGAATATTTGGTCAATATGTACAACAAACATTCCGAATAAACGCGAATAAATTTAAGCGATGAATCTAGATGCTAAGAAAATTGCGAACAGCCTCTACGGAAGAGTGAACGTGCCGGCTGTCGAAAGATGCCGAGTTAACTTTTGCACGGACTTAGAAAAGTCAGTTTTGATGAGCAACTTCGAGAGGCGGGCATGGAACCAAGTTGGGCCTGAAGATGAATGGAACTTCTACTGGGCCTCCACGCAGACGTGCCGGAACTTATTCAGCGTCGAGAGCGGATACCGGATGAATGACAACCAAATAATAAATCACTTTCCGAACCACTACGAACTGTCGCGGAAAGACTTGCTCGTGAAAAATATAAAGCGCTATAGAAAGGAGCTCGAAAGGGAAGGCAATCCTTTGGCGGAGAAAGCCGAGGTCGCTTTACACGGAGGTCAAGTGGTAACTCGGTACGTTCATCTAGACTTTGTACCTGTTACGTTTGTGCTCCCCGCCGACTACAACATGTTCGTCGAGGAGTACCGTAAATCACCGCAAAGCACCTGGATCATGAAACCGTGCGGCAAATCTCAGGGAACGGGAATTTTTCTCATAAACAAGCTATCTAAACTGAAGAAATGGTCTCGTGAAGCAAAAACGCCTTTCCACCCACAATTGACTAAAGAAAGTTACGTTATTTCGCGTTATATAGACAATCCCTTACTAATAGGGGGCAAAAAGTTTGACCTGAGACTTTACGTGTTGGTAACTTCTTTCCGACCTCTGAAGGCTTATCTGTTCCAACTCGGCTTTTGTAGGTTTTGCACGGTGAAGTACGACACAAGTGTTACGGAGTTGGATAATATGTACGTACATCTTACGAACGTTAGTGTGCAGAAACATGGCGGTGACTATAATAACATACATGGTGGGAAGATGACGGTTCAGAATCTGCGCTTGTATTTAGAAGGCACACAAGGCCGGGCAGTTACTGAGAAGCTGTTTGCAGCGATGCAGTGGCTGATAGTACATTCTTTGAAGGCCGTTTCATCTGTGATGGCTAATGACAGACATTGTTTTGAGTGTTACGGTTATGACATAATAATTGACAATCAACTAAAGCCGTGGTTAGTGGAAGTGAATGCGTCTCCGTCATTAACATCGACGACGGTAAATGATAGGATATTGAAGTATAAATTAATAGATAACATGTTATCAGTGATTCTTCCTCCAGATGGTGTGCCGGACGTTCGTTGGAATAAAATACCGAATGCTGAAGCTTTGGGTAACTTTGATTTACTAATTGACGAAGAGTTGATAGAGAAGGAGGAACCTTCCACTCACAGTCGCGCAGTGAAAACTAAATATAAGTGAAAACAAGTTTATAGTGTATAATCCTAAATAAGAATAAATTCACTCTGTAAGTCACGATGGCGTTCTGATCGACACATTTCTGAATCATTCACAATAGCGATACAAAGTTGTTACCAATAAAATTTAAATGTTCTAGAAAATTGCAATGAGCGTAGTCAAGAGAACGATACTACGATGAATTGGTACTAATAGTAAAGTCGTAGTCATCAAAGACAGTTCAAAGTTGTATTCTCTGAGAAATGCAAGAACTATTTACCTACTATGTACTAATATGTATACACTTAGCCAATTTAAAAATCGATTTTATTTAGAATAACGATTGCAACTTTGAAATAAGACCTATTTCATAATTCTACCTATAGGTTCCAAAGTACTATGTTCCTAACAACATAAAAATTAAATCAATACATAAATAAAATAGGCGAAAGTCACCTTTAACCTGTATGACCGCGGCCGGGTCGTACGCGGAGCAAAAACTATTGTAGTTTAATTAGAAAGTCCTTGATGAATTAAAAGTTGCTAAAAGCATATATTAGTGCTCGTGATTGTATGTTAGAAAAGCTCGTGGCTAAGTAATAACAGCTGCACGGGTCTATTCATCAGGTTAAGCTACGCTTGCCGGGGTTGGTCCGTGGATGGGTGACCATTTTTACATATCGAGACTCCTCCGTGCCTCGGAAAGCACGTTAAACCATTGGTCCCGGCTGTCATTTGTGGATCTTTGACAGTCGTTACGGGTCGTCAGAAGCCCGAAAGTCTGACAACCAGTCTTGCCAAGGGGTATCGTATTACCCAGTTACTGGGTTGTGGAGGTCAGATAGGCAGTCGCTCCATGTAAAATACTGGTATTCAGCTGCATCCGGTTGGACTGGAAGCCAACCCCAACATGGTTGGGAAAAGGCTAGGCAGAGGCAGAGGAGGAGGATTGTATGTTGGAAAAAGGAAAACTAGAATATGTTGTCTAATTGTGTTGTTATAATGATCATGTTCTACTTTCATCCTATTTACTCGTATAATCAACTATCTTCCGCCAGCGGCTTCGCCCACATGTAATCATTATAAATTATAGCCCATGTTACTCAGTGATGACATAGAATAACACAATTTCAAATTTCAATTTCAACTTTTATTTAAAAATAATCAAAATATTTTATATTTATATAATGGTGCCCAAGATACAGGCTGCACCTAGTTTGGGTCCAACGGTCCCTCAATATTGTAATTTCAATGTTGAAATAAACGATTACTTTACTTTAAAAAAAAAAACAAAGGTAAAGGATTTTTTTAAATCGGTCCGGTACTTTTTAAGTTTATTCATTAAAAGACAAATCTTTTCTTGTTATTATATTAAATATAGAATAAATTATAGCTTAAGTTACTTAGTGATAATATAGCATTCTACTGGTGAAAGATTTTTAAAATCGGTTCTGCCGTTTTTAAGTTTATTAATTACAAAAAAATCTATTCTCTTTATAATGTTGTAGTGTAGATATAACAAAATATACAACTAAGTTTAAGATCCAATACTGTCACTCTGTACGTATCACATGTTGCGATCTCGTAAAGCTGCTACAAGAGTTTAAAATTAGAGAGTACGTCAAAGAAGCCGCCGTGCATACGTTGCGATTTGCATTTTAAAGTTTTGTGGTGCAAAAATAACACCGTCGGGCCATTCTATATGCTAAATAGTGAAGAACTTCCGGCCGGTTAATGTTGTACAAGTTTTTTATATCTACCACGACCGTCACAACTTGGCTTTTCTCGCAACTTTATAATTTGGCGCTCCACGTACTCTTTGCGAATTTACGAAGTTCTTTCTTTAAATTATATGGTACGTGTGGAGGCTTTGTATGTGGTTTTGGTAAGTAGATTTGATGCTGGTTTAAAAGAGTGCTTTTGTTTTCCGGCCAGTGCTGTGAAATGTAGGACAGTGTGCACACTGAACAGAAAACAATTTTGTCAGTGGCAAACATTTTGCCAAAACAGGTTTTCGTGATAGGCTATGCGCAGAAAGGGCCAAGACCCTTTCTGCGCATAGCCTTAAAATAATGATTTTGTTATTCAAAAAATAAAAGTTATTATTAATGCTATACTAGAGCTCGTGGCTAAGTAATAACAGCCGCATGGGTCGATTCATCAGGTTAAGCTACGCTTGCCGGGGTTGGTCCGTGGATGTGTGACCATCTTTACATATCGAGACTCCTCCGTGCCTCGGAAAGCACGTTAAAGCGTTGGTCCCGGCTGTCATTTGTGGATCTTTGAAAGTCGTTACGGGTCGTCAGAAGCCCGAAACTCTGACAACCAGTCTTGCCAAGGGGTATCGTATTACCCAGTTACTGTGTTGTGGAGGTCAGATAGGTAGTCGCTCCATGTAAAATACTGGTATTCAGCTGCATCCGGTTGGACTGGAAGCCGACCCCAACATGGTTGGGAAAAGGCTAGGCAGATGATGATATTAATGCTATACTGGATGTAGCAGTCGCCTATAAGCCGATATTATTTCAAATTGACCGGTGAATCACGCTCGGCGCTTATTAATGATGAGCGTTCACGAGCTACAATGGCCACATCGCGCGTAATAGCGCTATTTGAGGTCCGCAATGAATGGGTTAATGACATCCATGGGCGGTTTTGTAAAAAGTAAATTATGTGATAGTGTTACTGTGAATATGTTTTATTATCACAGTATTATAATATATATAAATATAAAATCGTTTATTATCATAAAGATATTCTTACATTTCCTTACAACTAATATAAGTAAAATATAAAAAATATAAAAGGTGCAATAAAAATAAAAATGTTGTCAGGAAAGTTTTGAGTATGAATATGGATGGTTCTACGAGTAGGGGAAGACTAAAGAAATGATGTTGTGCAATATTGTTGTTAACATTGTAAGGTCGTATTGCATCTAATTGTCGCCTTTAGAAATGTGGGTAGTTAAGATTTTATTTGTTACTAGCTGAAGCTCGCGGCTTCGCCCACTTGACAAATTATAAACTAATACCTTCCTCGAGCAACTATCCATTGGTGAAAACAGCATGAAAATCGGTGCAGTAGTTTTTGAATTTATCGCGAATAGACAGACAGACAGACACGGCGGAGGACTTTGTTTTATAATATGTTAGTGATTACATTATTTTTTAAATGTCTTTGACATATCTCGGGACCCTGGGTTCCCGGGCCTTTGGAAGGCGTACGAGGGGCCGAAGCCAACTCGCAGAGGCCCGTTAGACATCTATAATTAAATGGGGCACCAACCGACGATTATCCCTGTTCGCACTATGCAATGCAGCCAAGGACAACCCCCGGTTGGTGTAGGGCTATTGCAGAACATGGAAACAAAGATATTGGACTATGGGTTTGGGTGGGTTGGTGGACTGGTTATTTTGAACTATGGGAAGACTATGGCCCCTGCCTGACCAATGTTTTTAATATAAAATACATAGATAAAATGGCAGGGGGTGACTTGCACACTCAATAATGGCCCCCCTAAAAATGGTCGCTAGCACAGTGTCGTAGCGACAAGGGGGCAACATGTCTTGAGGTGCTTGAGAGGAGTGGAGAGGTATTCCACGGCTATCAGGACAATCCCGGAAGTACGGTCAAGATCCCTACCAGCATCTTACTGGAATACTTCCTTCCTGCGAGCACGTTTGCTCTAGCGAATCTCCACTCAAGCCGGCCAATCAAGGCAAGAGTGAGGTGGGAGCTCTGTTCCTCGTCAGTGTTCACTCTAGCCGGCCAATAAAGGCAAGCCAGAGGTGAGGAACGAGACTTCTCCCGGGAGGTAGGGTCCGTGGGGTCGCTACTGCCCAACAGCTCGCCACATGCTGCCCTGCGGGTTGATTGATTGGTTGATTGGTTGATTACATTTATTGTTATGACATATCACAGCTAATAAAATATCCTTAATTTTGCTATATTCTCGACATAAGAAACTTGTCAATCTACGAATCAAACAGTGTTAAGTAATTATTGTTGTGATATTTATCAACAAATAAAACTGTAAAAATATATTAGAGCTAATAAAAAATAACCACCAGGGTAACCGTGTATTTATATTATTTTTCACGCAACAGAAGATGCCTTTACAAAAATGTTCGTAAGTAGCGTAAACACATCTGAAATGAAAATGAAAGCACACCAAAAGAAAGTAAATACCGTAAAATGATGGATTGGTACAGAAACACGACAAGTACGTGACGTTGAAAGCATTAAAATTTGCACTCAACGAGGATAATGTGGGATCAAAATAACGCGAAATGGGAAAACAAATTCAATATTATTATAATGAATAAAGGTTATATACATCACATTTTTCCTAAAGCTTTCAAGAGTTTTATTATTAACATGAATATGAAATACACAATTTAGTAAAATATTATGTTATAATAAATGTGTTATGTTACAAAGAAATGCGTAAGGATCGTAGCAGGTAGCGATCTGAAACCGTATTATGAAGTATTAATGCCGTGATCCACTGCGAAAAAGGATGGTGCTATCGGCCTTCTATAGCTCCGTCTCACTCTCACTCTGGAAAAATGGTGGCATTAATACGTCATAATGGCACCTGTAGTTTTTGCCTACCCTTGGGATGAAGGCGTGAGTTTACGTATGTATGTTATAATATTTCTTTGAGTTTTATTCAGTAAAAAAGAGATAGCAGATCAGTGAAATGAATGATGATAAAAATTGAAAATGATAAAAAACTTTGTCAAGTTGACCACTAGGACTAACATGATAAGCGCGACAACGCTATCTCACATTAATTTCTCGAGATTTGCCTACAATTCTGACGTCATCCAAATGTGTAACATGACTGCCAAACTTGAGCAAATTCGAAGACGAGTGGTAGCAAGTTATTGAAAACAAATAATTTTTATCGTAGCATCATCGGCTTAAGGTTCATCGATTTTACGTTACGTCCACCTCTTTTAATTCAAGTAAAAAAATATATATAGATCTGAGGAATGTTATCTATTATGAAGAAGTGACGAATTGCAGCCCTAACGTACAGTGTAGTTAGTACCTAGGCATAAAATAAACATAATACTCCATTAACTAAAATCTGTAGAATCTACAAGGGACTATAACTTAACTTAAAATAGTCCATAAGACGTTCAAAGCAACACATGTTTTATTGAAATGTTACCGTCGTCTTTGCAGCACATAAAGCGCTTGTCATCAAAACTTAGCCTTACCGACTGACATATACGTTAGCGCTTTACAGCGCGTCGCGCCTCCTAATGCATGCTGCATACTTTTCCCTGTCTCATATCGCAACGTACTTCTACAAAATTGATACAGAAGGTCGAGTACATACAACGAGCGAAAAAACACGCACACATAGACATAGATACGTGCGTACGTACAGTGGGTGCAAGTGCATTCAGCAGAAGTAGAATCAGCCTATAGCGATCCCACTGCTGGGTCACAGGCCTCCTCTCTGTGAGAGGGAGTAGGCCGTAATCCACCAGGTGAGCCCAGTGCGGGTTGGTGGATGTCACTTCACACACTAGAATTTTCGGTTCTAGGACACCTTTCCCTACGATGTTTTCCTTCACCGTTTTGAGAGCAGTGGTGCTGAAACAAAATTTCACAAAGTAAAGCGCCTGCTAGGCTTCGAACTTCGAACCCACGACCTTTAACTCGTACGGTGGGGCCGATACCACCGGGCCACTAGCCACCACTGCTCTGTTAGGAGTGCACTCGCGACTGTCAGTTGTTTGAAATCGCGATACGTTGCGTCCATGTGTGTGTGAATCTATTTTGCACTAGTTGTATGGCCTTCTGTAGATTACATGTGTACTTTGTGGTATCGCTATGTGCGCATTATTTATGTAGTACACTCAACGACTTAAAGGAACGCTTAGTTAGAACCCAGGGTAAATTCTAACAAGAAGTGCTGCGAAGCTTTGAGATTTGTACTGGAATTTTATATATTTGATAGAATTTGGCTGTTCTTTGACATTGCTTAGTGCTCCGTTTCGTTGTGAGAGCTTATTGAACATAATATAACATAACATCACGCCTCTAATCCCCGAAGGGTTAGGCAGAGGTGTACCTATAGTACACCCAAATTAAGCTAAATAAGCCGAATGTGTGTGTTTTATTTAGTTTAATGAATATGTGAAGATATCTGCTGGCAAATGTTGTGTAGGCTTTTGTGGTTAGTTGACCAAAATATGTCTAAAACGGTAAAGATTAGATAAAATGTTAAAAGTATGAAGCAAAATTATGAGTGAAAATAAAAAAACGAATTTTAGTTTACAATCTATCATAACAAAAAAAGTAAAGTACTTAACTTTCACAGCACAGGTGCGCTTGCTTGAAAATAAATTAACCCAGCTTATCCGAGTGTCTAAAGCACATTAGTAAAACATACCGCCACAAAAACAGGCCAAAACTTTTCAGCCACCAGAGAATGGATGAAAAAAAAAAACAGGATTAAAAAGTTAGGGATGCCAGCAGTAGCCAGGGAATGGTAGGGTATTTTTCAATCGATAGGATGCCAGTGGAACGGCCTCCTGCATATTTGAATGTCACGTTTTTACCCTGAGTTTAGAGTGCGCGCTAACTTGTATTGAAAAATCCACGAAGCGCCTCGTCACTACCAAAGTTATTAATCACATTGCGGCGAAATTGCTGAACAAGAATATTGGTACAGTCGAACAAGCTTTTTGGTATACAGGCAGATAACTTGCAACTACTTTAAACAATTTTGTGTGTGTTTTCAGTAGTCAACAATCCTTTTAAGTCGCGCTCCTAAGCCATAAGCTCAAAAAGTTAAATTACACACATAATCAAAACGAATTTTGGCAGTGTAGCGTAAAATAGACATATTTTGCCTGTTTATCAAATAGCTTGTTCGACTATACTATTATGTAGAATAGGCACAATTTTTTTTTCTTTTCATCTTGTTGTAGTCACTGTGATTTATGGTTTTGGTGAGAGTTAACTTCTCTGGATCACCTGCGTTTTGAACTTATTGGCTGGGTATTCTAGAGAGTTGCTCTGTCATGAATCTCATTTAAAACTAGAATTCAGTCGAATTAGTTATGTCTTATGACTAATCAACGCTGGTCGATCTTTATTTGACACCAGGTTTTTTTTAAAATTGAATCAAGATTGGTAAATTACACGAATGTTTCAGCCGTTCAAAAGAAACAAACTTCTATGACTACATTACTACAATCGATAACATAAAAACTGGGATTCTAGCACTCACTTTTGTAAAAAATTACATTTAGAAACCATGCAATTCACATAAACAATCACACGTGCACTCGCGCGCACACACAAATGTTCCACTTAGGTAAATAAGATGTTTAATTTTAGCTATTAGTAACAACTTAAAAAACAAAAAAAAATACTTTCTACTGTTTTTATATTATATATTCATTGATTTCACTATCTAATACGTTCGAAAATGTGTTATGTTATGTACAGGTACCAATGATACGATACATTCTTTTCTGTAATGTTCATTTTATACTTGGTTTTTTGTGGACCTTAAATTAAATAAATATTTATTTTATTTTAATTATAATATATACTATAAGCTCGGTATTCAAGTTTAAAATACATTTTCAACGTTTCTACTACATTATTTATTATCGCTCACACACATGTTATCGTTCACATATACGCAATGTTGGCCTGATACAGAAACTGCCTTAAGCCACGTTTACCTTGTAGACTATACAGTATCTACCAATAGTGTTTCTGATTTAATGTCAGTAATAATGTGTAAAACCGTCAGCTGGCTCGACTATCTCCATTATATTTACTACAGTACATAGAACTCGATATCTGTGGTAAATCCTTACTAATATTATAAATTCGAAAGTGAGTTTGTTTGTTACGCTTTCATGCTAAAACGGCTTAACAGATTTGAATGAAATTTGGCACATGGGTAGACCATGACCTGGAATAGGACATAGGATACTTTTTATCCCGATATTCCCACGGGATCGAGACTTACGCGGGTGAAACCGCGGGGCGCAGCTAGTTTTAATAAAGTGAAAACAGCAAGTTGTTACGGGTCAAATAGGATTATGTGTTTGAGAAAGAAAATATTGTATGACCACGATATACTGGTGCAGTGAAGAGTTTCAATTTTATAAGACTCTATTGTACTCCAACAAAGGAGATATGACAAGCTCTATGCTTTCAGTTGTTGGTAAATCTTTGGAAAAATAAAAAAATAAATGCCAGCACAAACTGTGCATCTTGTCGCTGCGACAAGTCGCATGAGCGTGCGACAAGACAGTCGTTGTGACTCTCTCTCTTTAAAAAAATATATGAAAATTGTCGGCCGCAGCGCGTCGTTGTTGCGTCTAGTCGCCGAGCTGTCGTAATCTCATGTCGCATACTGTGCGCCATGTCTAACAGTATACAATTTTTTTCTGAAAAATCCTTATTAACACAAAAATTGGTTTACAGCCTTACAGCATTACTGTGTCAATTGCTGTGATTCGTTGATTGAAATAACAATAAGCAGTCAAATCATTTGAAATGAGTTTGACAATCTGATAAACAATTTTTGTGTTGATTAGTCTTATAGAAGCCAGCCGGCTCATTAAATTAATTAACTTGGCATGTTTTAGTTTGTATTTTTGATGATATTTGTATGTACTTTATATTGTCACTTGATTAATTTCTTACGAAAATACTTTGTCGTCACGTTTTTTGTTACATTATAATGCCATAAAAACATTACCCTCCTTCTGGGCAGTAGGGTAAAAATGCACAGACACACCAGCGAAGCTGCGGGCACGACTATTTAATAAATGAATAAGGCATTGAAGTTAAAAAAATATTAAATTAAACTACGTCTTATTTACCAGGATTATAGGTTTTCACACCAAAAATGAATAAGCTACAACTAAGTTCCTAGTAAATTAAGAGGTAGGTAGTTGCCAAAAAAAAACAAATTTATTTATCGAAAACCAGTAAGGAAATAAACTGCGTCACACACACCATCAATATTTCTATGACAGTCCTAAACTTCATGTTCCATCATTCCAACGGTGAACAGTAAAGGGGAACTGGCGGAAATTGCACTCAATTGAAGGCATCGTCCCTAGCCTACAAATTACGAATGTACTGCAAGTCGGTCTATGTCTAGGGATGTGCCTTTCTATTGCTGGTACGAGATCACGGGAATCAAATCCACTATTCATAGGTTGTTGTGACTGGGGGGCTTTTTCAATGATTGGGACGGGAGAATTTTACTGAAAATGTCCGTTTTTTTCTGATTCAATTTATCAGGTATCCAATATATTGATGTGTTTTTCCTCGTTTCGTCCAGTAGTTTTAAGCGTGATTTTTGATCATGGGGTTCTGAGGTTAGGTCGGGCAGTGTTTGTGGGTTCTTCCAAAACGAAGTTTCAATAATAATAACATGAAACTGAACGAAACAATTTCTTCCATCTCAGCATAACATCAAGCTGTAATAACTTAAATCTATTAATAGTTTTCCAGAACATTCTTGAGCTTAATCTTCGCCAGTCGTTGAAGCTAACTTATAGCATTTCCGAACTTTCAAACTGTTATCAAAGTTCACGTTTAATATGCCCTAGGAACTACTTAGTATCACGAGCCGGGAGAGGGTTTAATGAGTTCTTTGGAGCAGAAAGCGGTTAAATTTATGAGTGTACTGCAACTATAAATTGTGGTTGTGCCTGTTTACTGGATATCAGAATATTTATTTCATAATATTATATTTTTAATACGTAAGTTTCTGTTTAAGGCAGTCTGCTGTACTAGGTGGATGCCCACTCATAGTTTTATTCTGGAAAATCAAAAAGAACCGCTTAATGACGCGGACCATGCGTGTCCGCGTCGTCTTAGTCGCGGACGTAAGAAGTATTTTTTTTTTTAGCCTCTATTGTCCCACATCTGGGCAAAGGCCCCCCTTTTTCCTTTCCACTACTCGTTGTCTCGAATAAGTTGGTTTAAAAGTGTACCATGATAAAATAATTATAGTGCTAAAGTTTATAATAATAATGCCTCATTTAATTAAAAGTGTCAAATGGGCCTCTGCTAGTTGGCTCCGTTCTCTAGTATGCCTTCCAAAGGTCCGGGATCCCAGGATCCCGAGATAAATCCCAGACATTTTTGAAATAATAATATTATTTCTTTATTTCGGACACAGCAGAGGTCCCAGCTAGTAACAGCCTTGAGCTTCTTAATACAATAATATTCCACAAGTGAAAAAAAAAATAGCTTGAAAAATAGTACCTATATTTGTATCTTACTGGCTCAAGGAAAGAAGTGAAATATTTAGCACACCTTTGTTAGACTTCACATATTTTCTTATCATGTGCCTCAATAATAAATTCATGAACTACGCTACCGCCGCTCTTAATATTGCAAGTACAGAGAAAGAATTGGTTACGTAAGCCTTGATCCATTGCACCCCAGTGGTTACAAGAGACTCGAAGGCTACCAGAGTTCTTAAAAAAGAAATGAACCACACAACTGCCCTCAACAAGAAGGTAAATAAACAATAAACAAAGAAAACCTTCTCAATTTTTCATGGAAATGTAAAAAAGAAGCCTTAAAACCGAATAGGCTTACATTACATAATCTACAAGCAAAAATATATAAATTCAAGCCAGACGGTCACATGAGCGAAACCGAGGTTAATGGCTAGTGCAATAAATTTCCCACCCAATTTAATTACGTCCATTTAAAATACTACGAAATACGTTTACGAGCTACGAGCTACGAGCGACGATATTACGAGCCCCGCACAACGTTAACATAAAAAAATGAATGAATCAAGTTAAAACGAAATGTTCATTATTAATGTTTATACACTACACAACGCATGGCAATTACGTCATGTAACTACATTTTCCGCGTAGCAACCACTACGCCATGCCATAGGCATTCGTAGCAGATGTAGTGTAGCCATAAGTACGCCGCTACACTACGCCGCGTGGAGTCGAAACGCTTCGGAGAAATATTTGTATTACTGCGGGCACGTTTCACTCTGCCTTTATTGGTATTTTGGGCTAACATAACATCACGCTAATGATCCATAAAGGGGTAAGCAGAATTACTAGAGCAGCCGAAATCTTCATAGAAATAAATAAGGGGGTTGGATATAATATATTATGTTATTATATAGTTACAGGAGCTGTGGCATTGTCTCCTTAGGCTGGTTTGTGTACTTCGTTATGTTTTCGTTTAACTTGAGAACAACTTGAAAATTTCAAAATTAAACGTCCTTTTTGAATTGAGCCGGCTGATAAATGACGACAACCGGTTTAGTTGAGGTAACTCAATAAAACTTCCGATAAAACGTCAACTCTTTGAATTATTTAAGTAACAAAGTTAGCCAAAGTAATCGTTTACTTTGCGAGGGTATCTACGCATAATAAATGCAATTTAAATATTTTCTCTTTTGTTTTGAATTTTGTGGAATAATATCAACCTGATAAGGGGGGTGAATTAATCATAATAAGAATGAAGATAAAAAATTATACCCAAGAGTAGCAAAATATACGTTTGGTGCGCCTAGGACAATCATCCCTGCTACCACCAAATGTTTTTACAATGTGAGGAAAGAGGAAAGCCATCTATTTTTACCAACTACTGTAGGGCAATATCTACATACTTTAAAATCTTAAAATCACAAAAAAAAAATCTTACCATAAGCTGACAAAATACAGGGTGTAAGCAATATCGAATTCAAGGTAGCAGTTTGTGCGTCAATGTCCCAACACTCTGTATTTACAACTGCAAGACGAAACACTTTAAATTGATGACTCGAAAGTTTTTCAAATGAAATATTATACAGCATACATTTTGTATGCTTTCACAAATAATTAAAATAAATGAACCTGTATTTATATTTTTCTTCAATGCGATGCGTTTATTACAATTATAATGACCAAAACCCACAATTGCCAATACAAAGTAGTATCTGCAACCAATTCGCCAATTTCTACCGTCATAAACCGGTTTGCAGTCAGTCTGTTCGTAATTCATGTCGCACGTGCTGCGGCGCCAAATGCAATTTGGTCGCAGATATACAAGTCTGTACGATTAGTGGTCGCAATTTGTGGACTGTGCTCGGCGTATGGTCGAAGTGGGCATGTATGAAGTGTGTGTTTTTTTACTTGGAACAGACTGTTTTAACGAAGTAGGAGAGAGAAGTGGGGATCTAGGCCCTCTCGCACCACAAATCACTAAAAGCATTTAACGCATGCATTTGCATTGTGCATGTCAGTAGGTTATGATTAAATATATTAAGCTACTAATAAACTACCATTGTAAGAACTTTTGTATTAACCATATTTATCTGCAAACGAATCTTTGACTTAGCCTTTGAACGCTAAATGTATTTGAACTTTAATTCGTCTCTATCATCTTCAAACTATTGACAGAAACAGAATGTTTTGAATAGGTACATTTAGCGATTAAATGCACTAACAGTGATTTGTGGTGCCAGCGGACTCTAATGTATTCTCAATAATAAAAATGAACTAAGTACCATAAGCTTCTTAAGTAGCATTGGACGTTAAAGTAACATAGTGAAATGTTGAAATGAAATGAAATGAAATTGTTTATTCTGTAAATAGGATAATAGAATCACTTTTACAAGTCGTGTTAAAAAAATAAGATGGAGTCGATATATCTGGCTACCTCTGAGAAAAAATGGCGAAAGAAACTCTGTCTTCAAAAAACTCAGGGGTTGTTCAATAAACTGTAACCATTTTGACAGAATATTACTCAGGGTTAAAAAACGCTCCAATCTACAGATTTACTGTAGTAAGTATGACACATCAAGGTTTTGAAAAAAGTTTGATTCGAGGAAACTTTCGAAGAACGTCGTGTCCGTCGCTCGATGCGTATTAGTTAGAGTACTTACTGTAAAATTAAAACATTTTCATTGAACATTTTACTTGACTTTACATCATAAACACACCAATAACTGTTGTAACAAAACACGGCTTGAGTAAATTCACGAAACAATTTGAAACACAGCACGAGTTTATCTGCAAAAATTGCTTTTATCGCTCACCCGAGCGAACTCCGGAGTCTGTTCGTTGGCGTTCGGTAATAACTTTACAAACAGAGTTACCCGTCACGATCCTGCCCTTATTCACTCACTATACACTGTATTATGAAATTCTCCATTTACAGACATAAAACTCGTCGGGTGCGACATAAAGTTTTATTTTTACTACACTTCCGTGCGTTTTCATAAATGTTGAGTGCGGGTGTGAGAGGTCGCGTTTACGATGGCGTTGATGAATTTTCTTAATGAAAATGATTTGTGGGCGCGTTCTTATTACAGTTACGCATGGAGTCTAGGCTTTTGGTGATGATAAAGATAAAAGGTAGCAAATTGGCGAGACTGTAAACATTGTTGAAAATTCTGCTTTGAAAAGGGAATACAAAACGTTGAGTATCTCTGTTCGTATTGCGCGGCTGGCACAGATATTCAATTGAGCGTCAATCATTCTGAAGTGAAGCTTGACACTTGATGGTTTCACGTTACGCTTGAATAGTTCATGCCTCACGTGATAGATGGCTCTGTCACCGTTCTTGGCCATCATATGTTAGGATGAGAGAGGTTCGGTTTTTACTTTATTTTCTTCAAGGCGTCACATCAATCAAGTTGGTATTCGTTTATGTTTCGTTTATGTTTTGTGTTGGGAATAGATAATAATAGAAAAATTACAGAATTGTGTACTAATAGTCTTATATATGTATAATATATAATATTGCCTCGCTGTCGCCCGTGACTTCGTCTGCGGTCATGGTCACGTCTACCTCAGTGCCAAATTTCACCCAAATTTGTTTACCGCTTTAGTGTGAAAGCGTAGCAAGCAAACAAACTCACTTTCGCATTTATAATATTAATCAGGATATTACATACTACTCATTATCAAAAAACTAAGCTTAGCTGCATTCTCATCACAAAAAAAGTTTCAGGAAAAAACATACTTCAGCCGCAAATGATAACACAAAAATGCCAAATATAAAAAAAAAAACTGCTGGTGAATACATCTTTCTGGGAAAATAAGATGAGTTTGCAATAAAAATCGAACGCAAGCTACGAGTATCTAGCTTGATAGCTCCAAGTCCAGATAGTCGAGAAAATCTAATTTATCTTTTGATAGCTAACGATTTAATCTGTCCAATTCTACCGTACGAGCCACTTACCAGTTTCAGACCACGTCAAGTTGTAAAAAAGCCATTTCGTAACACCCATATACTAAATAATGTATATGCCTGCACCCCGGTTGTCTTTGTTTTATGGTAGTGAGGCGAGAGGTGCTAAAATGAAGCATACTTACTTACCTTCCCACATGTAAACTGGATGCAGAAATGTAAAAGTAATGACAGATTTCTTGTTCTTTTAGAGCCTCATATAACCTGTAAACTATAACACGCTACTTAGAGTACTTACCTTCCCACAAACATTTATATATGATGAATTGATGACTCACTGACATATATTGAACAGACGTAATGAAAAGTTCTATTTTAAACATTGAAGAATGGCAGTAGTTAAATTATATGTATGGATTCCTAACAATTTATGTTATACAGAGATAATGCCGCTCAAAATTAGAAAATACGTACTTATTCTCAATTTTTACCCGATTACGGCGAAGCAAAAAAGACGTTTATTATTTTGACCGGTATGTATATGTATGTATGTTCATCTGCGGGTTGATTCTGTAAAAATATAATTGTGAAAACTTAGGTGAAGTGAGCTTGAAGTGAACTGTCACTGCCTTAGCATCAGTAGGTATCGATGACAATGACAGCTCACTACACGCTTACTTCACCAAAATTTACACGGTGATATGGTTACAGAATAGTAATACTGTTCCCTCATAGCTTCTAAACTTCTCAACATAATTTGAGAAATGAGGTGTCATTACAAGCGTCTTGATCGTCCTGACGTCACCATTAAAGTCGCGAGTCGCGAGTTTTTTTAAGTCGCCTACTAGAGATAATAAAGTCATGAAAAAAATATGTTTTTAATCATTCCATCTTGGGTATCAAATGAAAGGGCATAATAAGCACATTTCAAATGAATATTTATTATAACCCCAAAATAATTTAAATAAAAATAAAAGTTATAAAAACTAAAATCTAACTACTACAAAAAACTCAACTAAAAAGGTATGCAGTATGTATACAGAGAAATCAAAATCCAGAGTCACACGTAATCTGTTTGATTTATGCCCTAACACGTGTGACTCCGGTTTTTTAATTTGTCTGTCTGTGATGTCTTGTTTATACCTTTTTAGTTGACTTTTTTGTCGTAGATGGGTTTTGGTTTTTAATACTTTTATTTTTCATAAGCATAATTAAACGAATCAAATTAGCAGAATTTCAGAATACTTAGCTGAACATCCAATTGCAGATAGGCTGAAATCAATACGCGTAATCCAATTAGGCGATGTAAAAATAAACCGAAACATAGTATCCGAGGGGTGTCAATTATTGAGTAGTATCTATTTCCGCAGGGAACTCGAATGGTAAATGAACGATATTTTAATCGATTCTGTATCGAGTCGCGCCGGTAATTGGGATCGCTCAAAGTTTGCCGATGTTTGTCCAATAGTGATAGCTTTGAGTATGTACTATAATATTTACATGACTCAATTAATTGCTATCTTAATTTGTGTTGTAGTAATGTTTCGATGGTTTTGGGACTTTGCACGGTGGGAAATAGATCATACATAATTCATACATCATACATAATTAGTTTTATTTACTGATTTCGTTGTTGCTGAGAGCTGCCCAATATACTTATTGAGTTTTATGTAGGAATATTTTTTTAAATTACCAGTACCATTGCAGTTTTGAATAGTAAACTTGTTTGTTCCTGCCTAGATAATGATGATAAACTAGCTGTTGTTCGCGACTTCGTCTACAGATCAGGATGAAAAGTAACCTATGTCCTTTTCCAGGTCATGGTCTACCCATGTGCCAAATTTCATCCAAATCCGTTAAGCCGTTTTATCGTGAAGACGTGACACAAACTAACAAGTAAACAAACTCATTTTCGCATTTATAATATTAAAAAAATATTTATTAATAATCGCCCGCGTGGCGGTTAGTAAATACCCGCGGCTTTGCCCGCGTGGTATGTCGATAAAAAGTAGCCTATGTCCTTCCCCAGGATGCCATCTATCTCCAAATTTTATCGAAATCTATTCAGTGGCTTAGGTGTGAAAAGGTAACATACTATTACTATTATTAACATAATATTAGTATGGATATTAATATTAGAGTTAGAATTAGGTGTATCACACAACTAAATCATGATTCTTGCCTATTCCCTAAACGATAACCACTCGAATAACAACTGACTCAACAATAAACTTTGAAACTATACAAATAAAGACATTGAACTCTCTAGTGCCGCTTACAAATCTATAATGTACACTGCAATCAACACAAAAGGGGACCGGAATATTCTGTCGAAGTATTCCTGGATACAAAGTGAAACAAAAATAGTTCCTTTTGAAACGGGTTGCTTTAAATTGCCCTAATGTATTAATAATTTTCCGTATATCGGCTTTTACTTGGCATAAGTGTCACGTTTCTGTCCTCCACCCTTTAATCACGGGGATTCCTTTGATTTAACATACCATGCTTTATCGATACAAAAAGACAAGACATTTTCTATCGAAGGGAAGAATACATCTGCCACGGCAAGCTTATCTGTGTTGGGTATATTGTCTGTTAGCGGGAAGAGCTTATCGCCATTGATTGGGCAGAGTTCCAATATCGGATACACCAATTTTTCTAGCGGACGGGACGCGACTATACTTTTTGCAGACCAACTTTTTCGATAGCGATTTAAAATGTCAGATGCTTTCGGTGTTAGGCGAAATACAATTTTGTAAAAGAAAAGTTTGAAAAACGAGAAAATAAAAAAAAAACTAAATGGCTCATGTAATAATGAATGAATTAAACTGAAACGGTGCATAAATCTGAAAGAAGCAAATACGATGTCAGGACGTCACGTTTACAAAGGGGAAAAACGTGACGTTATAAAAAATCTATGTAAAAATATAAAAAAACACCTCTCGAGCCTTTTATTTGCATGCGTGAAAGTGCAGACAAGCGAATGAAACAACACTCCATTTGCTGCCTCGCAATCACGAGGACCCTCACCAGTTCCCACGTTCCATTAGACATTGCCCCAATTTGTAAAGACTTTCATCCCACTCCACCTTTAGAAAAAAAGGAGAAAAAAGATGAAAATGTATTTATTATTTCGTCGAGGTCAAGGATTTGAGATTATACCGGGACTTTTTGTAGACTTCGTAATGAATGAGACGTAAAAGCTTACCTGGGAGAAAAACTGAATAGAACTCCTTTTATGTAAGTTTTGGTTCGTTAACGTAGGTATTTCATGAGGTTCAGATATTTTTTTTCGTAGTAATTATGTTGGAGTTTGTTATTTTATTTCATTTGTAAGACTAACGAAGTATTTCACTGGAATATTTCTAGGAAGCATTTTGGTGAAATCTTTATTAGATTTGGTTTCGTAAAAATAGTTTCTAGTGTTAGAAATTAATTGAGTTGCCAGTTCATAACCATCGATTTTATCGTTGCGACGAGTTTTATCAATAGAGAAATCAATAAACAATTTAGAATTTATATTTAACAAGCAGGCTTACGCTCACATATAAAAATATATTTAAAAAACACCAATAATGTTTTGGACAATATTTTGCTTAAAATAAAAGGAATTTAAAAAAAAACTAGTAAAAACAGGGTCGTCGTTGGACTATTAACTGAGTTGTTTTTTTTAATCAAAGTTTGAAAACATTTTAGGAAGCACTTCACAAACTTAAATTGGCATTTAAAGACAGTTTCTAAGTCCAGTTTGTTTCCGAAGCCAGGCTTCGAAAAAGATTAAAGAGGTTTCATCAAAATGGAACAGGTACCGATCATTATAACAGAAATAAATAAAACATTAAATAATGAAAACGAGCAATATTTTCATTGATATGTATAATTATACAGGGTGACATCTACGCATAAAGTGTTACTATGGATTCAGTACATGATTCTGGATCCCCGGCGCTTTCAACCCCGCGGTTCGAGAATCATGTACTGAATCCATGGTAACAGGTTGCGCGTCAATGTTCCTGCCACCCTGTATAGTTATTAAATTTATTTGTAATTTAAGACTCTAAGACGACCCACTGACCAAAATTCATTTAGTTTAATAAAATACGGCACTTCTTGAAATGAAAACGTAACTAGGGTTGTCAATAAAAAAATCATTAGGGACTGAAAAAATACAGTTACCGTCCTACTTACCTTAAATAGGTTATTTCCATAAAATTTCCCGAAAATCAACATCGTTAACTATTACAAAAACTGCTACCTACAAAATAAATTGCAACTCCACACACGACACGCGAAACAAATTCACACATTTTTATGTATCCCTGTAGTTTTATAAAAACTGAATGTAATACGAATACTTATACGAAATTGGTTGAGCATTTACATAAGGAAGATTTACAAGGAGGTCCTCCTTCGTTACAGAACTGTCAGGCCCTCTGATGCTGATCTTTTGATTGCGTTCGTGTGACATGCGGAGTTGGGGACAGTGTGGCAAGTGGGAAAAATAATAGCTATGCCACGAGATAATTTGAAAATAGAACGAGGGAAATTGTTTTTTTTTTTGGTGTGGTTTTTTCATATTTCACATGCTTTTATTTGTTTCTCAGCTTTCTTCACTTTTTAACTCAATTGCTGCAGCATGTTTTGATTGATAATTTTTGAAACAGAAGGAACCGGTTACATCGATCATGTAACCAATATTTTGATTTAAAAGAGTGTCGTGGAACTTCTTGCCCGTACTTCTTCATTCGAACTTACTACGCTTTGGAATGGGTTTTTGGGAGTTTTATCTTTCTGGCTGACACCTTGACAATTCAAAAGTGCCTGTATTGGTTTAATTAATTGAAATAAATGCTTTGAGTTTGATGGTTACGTAAGGCCGGATGCACGATAATTTCTCATTTCTAATGTAAGTACTTATAAGCTTCATAAAAAGCGCATATAACGAACTATTTCCCTATACAACATATGAGTATAATACATAAGGGTCGTTCGTCGTACGGTCTTGACATATTTCTTTTGTTTCTTTGTTCATATTTTGGTGGTAAACATAACAAAGAAATAAAAAGGCATCATCAAGTTTACTCCCTTGCGGCGTGAGCAGAGATTGAGTGTCGGCCACCATGACAGATGTTAGGTACTTGAATACAGAGTCTTTGCCGACCCAAAGGTAGCTTTTTATATTTATTCCGTATTTTAGTACAATTTAGCTTTTGCCCGCGGCTTCATCCGCGTGGATGTCGGAAAATATCCCACGGGAACGTACTACCGGGGTTAAAAGTATATGTATTAATTTAGGTTATAACTATGTATCTGTGTGCCAATTTTCGACCAAATCCGTGTAGCCGTTTTTGCGCCAATCCGGACCATACATCCAGAAAAACGGACAAAAAACGTTACTATTTACTATTGGATGTACAATTTTTTTATCATTGTTGTAATAAACTTTTGATATCAAACACTTTTTATGAAAAACATATGTGAAAGAAAAGCCATGCAAAAAAATACAAATCATAAATAAATAAATAAGGATAAATCTCTCAGCTGGTGTCCTATAATGTCATTATTTTCACTTAACTTAATCTTTTTTATTATCAAATAAATCTAGAGCTTCATTTCATACGCTTTTGTAGCCGGAACCGTATGAAATGTCGAAGAACGAACAAATACAAATACCTATAAAAAAGACTGTCAAATATTTATTTTTGCCCTCACCGTACGTAGCCGGCTAAAAAACATTTGTTCACGCTTAGACCAAACTTTGTAAATTGCGTAGCGCTATCGAATAGCCGCCCAATATCCCAACCAGGGGCCTATCATGGCGAAATATTTCAGAACAAGATAAACAAATAGGACGTAAACAATAGCATAGACCATATCTGTTTCCTTTGTTTATCCAAGTTTATTCTGCAAAAGGAGAAAAACAGGTATCTTCGTACCGTCAACTTTGGGTTCAGATAGGATCTAAATAATAAATCATGTGTACCAAATATGTTACACAAGCGTCAGTTTTACTTCCCCCAAACATAA
The DNA here is from genome assembly GCA_949152455.1 of Lithophane leautieri. Taxonomy (NCBI): domain Eukaryota; kingdom Metazoa; phylum Arthropoda; class Insecta; order Lepidoptera; family Noctuidae; genus Lithophane; species Lithophane leautieri. The sequence goes on from OX424467.1 coordinate 8,865,121, forward strand.
ATAATTCTATGATTTTCCGCTATCCTTGTAACGTAACAAAAAGTTCACATCTACGATATGAAAAGGCAGATTATCGCGGCGTAGCGTAGTTTAGAAAATGATACAAACAAAAAAAACAAGAGAAAATATTGAGCAAGATTTCCTCGGAGAATTGAAGTCGCCTCCACTAAAATTGGATGGTAAACTGAAGACACAATGGCTTTTATTCTTTTTACCTTGTCGCTAGGGGAGGGCGTCGAGCGAGCCCGACCCCACTACAAAAATATTTGAACTCCTGCCGATCAATCAATTTTAATATTTATAATATGCTGTTAAAACCATGGCCCACATCTTCCCACATCGCTTCATATTATTACACCAGCGTAGCGTTGAAAATAATTACGCTACCATAACCACAACACAGTAGATACATAAACTCTAAAGTTTTCACTGTGGTATTAAAAGAAATGTAAAAAATATTAAAAGCAAAATTGACAGTGACAAATCAAAACCATTGCGGAACGTTTTATTTAATTTTTGTTGTGACTATATTTTTATTTTTGTAACAATGTCTTCAATTTACAATTTTTAGTACGTAATGACACAAGAACTGAAAAAGGTATCCCCCGCAGTATACGGTAAAGTTGCACCGCCAGTTATGGAGAAAGGTAGAGTGACGTATTGTACCGACTTGGAGAAGTCCGTGATTATGAGCAACTTCGAGCGTCGCGGCTGGACTCAAGTGGGACCCGACGATGAATGGAACTTCTACTGGTCCTTCACACAAAATTGCCGAATAGTTTTCAGCATCGAGAGCGGCTACCGAATGAACGACAACCAAATGATAAATCACTTCCCAAACCATTACGAACTGTCGCGTAAAGATTTATTAGTAAAAAACATTAAGAGATACAGAAAGGAGCTAGAGAGAGAAGGTAATCCCTTGGCTGAAAAAACAGACGTTGCATTACCTAACGGACAAGTGATTACCCGCTATTTACATTTAGATTTTATACCAGTGACGTACGTACTGCCAGCCGACTACAACATGTTCGTTGAAGAATACAGAAAGTCCCCTCAGAGTACATGGATTATGAAACCGTGTGGAAAGTCACAGGGGGCAGGAATATTTCTTATAAATAAACTATCGAAACTTAAGAAGTGGTCTCGTGAAGCAAAAACTCCATTTCATCCACAATTGACCAGTAAAGAATGTTACGTAATATCGCGTTACATCGACAATCCGCTCCTAATTGGCGGTAAGAAATTCGACCTACGACTGTACGTACTGGTGACGTCATTCCGCCCTCTAAAAGCTTATTTATTCCAACATGGCTTCTGTAGATTCTGTACAGTGAAATATGACACGAGTGTTACTGAACTGGATAACATGTACGTGCACCTGACTAATGTGAGCGTACAGAAGCACGGTGGTGATTACAATAGTTTGCACGGCGGGAAAATGAGTATCCAGAATTTCCGTCTGTATTTGGAAGGTACGAGAGGGCGGTCTGTAACCGATAGATTATTCGCAGAAATGCAGTGGCTTATTGTTCACTCTTTGAAAGCTGTCGCCCCCGTGATGGCTAACGACCGCCACTCCTTTGAATGTTACGGATACGATATTATAATAGACAATACTCTCAAGCCTTGGCTTGTAGAAGTGAATGCTTCACCGTCACTACAGTCTACGACTCATAATGATAGAATATTGAAATACAAATTAATAGATAACATTGTGTCTGTGGTTGTACCGCCCGATGGTATTCCTGACGCGAGGTGGAACAAGATCCCCACCGCCGAAGCGCTTGGTGACTTTGAACTGTTGATTGATGAGGAACTCATAGAAAAAGAAGACGCTAATTCGCGCTACAACAAGTACCATCGTGTCAGACCATAATTTAGTAACAATGTCTGATAACTTGTAATACATAATTTAATAAAAAATCAAATCCATTTTAATTATTTTATTCAATAACCAATCCAACTAGAATGTACATAACACAATGTATGACATATATTTTAGTTTTTGCGACCTCCTCTCTCAGAACGTAGATCCATCTTGTACATAGAATCTTCGTCGATGAGTATTTGAAAATCCCCTAAAGCCTCTGTGGTGGGCGTTTTGTTCCAGCGTGAGTCTGGGATCCCGCCCGGAGGCAGAACTACCGATAAAAGATTATCTAGGAGTTTGTACTTGAGTATCCTGTCGTTAACCGTCGTGGCCGTCATCGATGGGGAGGCATTCACCTCAATAAGCCACGGCTTTAAGTTATCGTCTATGATTATGTCGTAACCGTAACACTCGAAGCAATGGCGGTCATTCGACATAACGTGCGCTACGGCTTTTAACGAGTGCACTATCAACCATTGTATACTCTCAAACAGACGGTCGGTCACTTGCCGACCCCGCGTTCCTTCCAAATAGAGCTTTAAATTATGTATGCCCAGCTTCCCCCCGTGCTCGCTATTGTAGTCGCCGCCGTGTTTTTGGACGCTGACGTTCGTTAGGTGTACATACATGTTATCGAGTTCTGCAACGCTCGTGTCGTATTTCATTGTGCAAAATCTACAAAACCCATTCCGAAACATGTAAGCTTTTAAAGGGCGGAACGACGTAACGAGGACGTAAATCCTTAAATCGAATTTCTTCCCTCCGATAAGAAGTGGATTATCTATATAGCGAGATATGACATAAGTATCTTTACTCGTGAGATGATGCTGTAAGTATTTCTTAGATTCCCGAGACCATTTTTTCAGTTTCGACAGTTTGTTTATAAGGAAAATGCCGGCGCCTTGGGATTTGCCGCAAGGCTTCAAAATCCAGGTTGTTTGAGGGTATTTTCGGTACTCTTCGACAAACATGCTGTAGTCGGAAGGCAGTACGAACGTTACCGGAATGAAATCTAAATATAAATAGCGAGTGATGACTTGCCCGCTCGGGAGTTTTACTTCAGTTTTTTCCGCAAGGGAATTACAGTCTTTTTCCAATTCTTTTCTGTATCTCTTTATGTTTTTTACAAGTAAATCTTTACGAACTAGTTCGTAGTGGTTTGGGAAGTGGTTGATCAGTTGATTGTCGCCGAGGCGTAATCCACTCTCTATGCTGAATATAGTTCGACAATTCACTGTGTTTGCCCAGTAGACGTTCCAGTCTCCTTCTGGCATGACTTGTTTCCATCCCCGTCTCTTGAAAGTGTTTATCACTATAGATTTATCGAAATCTGTACAGAAATTCATATGCTTCCCATCGTTTGGTGAACTCGTTAGACGGTAGATAGTTGCTACAGATTTCTTGCTGTGTGACGGCACTATTCGCGAGGACCGCATCACAGATATTTAATTACGCAAAAAAAATAGTTTGTGTTATTCTTGAAGTGTAGCGATAAAATTAAAATAAACCATGACCGTCCTATTTTTGACAATAATACTCGATTGTCATGTTAGTAAACGTCGTTGTCATAGAAACCTGAAGTTATTTTTTTAGGGGAGAAAGGGAAGGAAATAATTGTATAAATCCTTGTTTACCATGGAGAACTATAGTGACTCTAAAGATGTTGGTAAGTAAACGTTTTTAGCGCACCATTTTCAAATGCCCTGGCTTACATTAAAGTTCCTTTTATAAAATGCATAAGTTATACGTAACTAGTTGATAAGCGTTACTAGAATCAGAAAGATTTTTCTTCGCTGTTTTAAATTTCAAGAATGATAAGCCGCCAGTTCCTTTACCATACTTTCCTACAATAGACGCTGAACAACGGCGAGAAGTAAGAGACTTATAACATCCTGGGGCAAACAACTTATATCTTAAAGCTGGAGTTTGCAGATTAAGGACTTCCAGAACTAGTAGACGCTTTGATACTTCGCTTATCCGTAAAATGTAGAGACGAAAATATTGAAGATGTTTACTTTAATATGAAACGGGATGTTAGTGAGCATAGGATATCAATTAAAATAATAATAATTTATCTACACGTACATCTCGATTTTGAGAATTCGTTCATGGGTCATAAAATAATGTTTTTACGACTTATAATAATTGAATATATATTTTTTAGATATCATATTGTAGAATCCTGTTAATCCCGCATTTAAGCTGATTATATCACTACACTGGATTATATCACCACACGTAGCCTCTCGTGCAGGCACGCTTCACTTTCAACCATTTCCCGCCATTCGTGGTAAACTGACAGTTGACATTAGTGACAGCGACCTCACTGCTGACGTACATGAGATGGGGGCTTATTTTAAACATTGCTTAAAGTTAAGTGACGTTCAAACGTCAAAAATGTATGGTTAAACAGTCGCTAATCATTATTTAACTTTAAGCAACGTTTATAAATAAATCCCATAGTGTTTATCTATCTATTTCATAGATACACTACATCCCTTTCTTATTATTTTTTTCATTAACAACGTGATTTCAGGGATTATACCACCTACTGTTTTAATGTTTTTCATGTAAACTTGTCTAAAGCACAGTTACCGAAAAAAATTATTTCTATTTCAAACAAGCACTTTATCCTATCCAGTTCTATCCAAACCAGGCTCAGTCAAAATACCCTCATTAAATTAAATAACACACGGTAAGCTAATCGACATTGCATTCGTAATCGGTGTTATAAATTAAAAGCGTTTCCAAATGGCCGACAACTGGCGAAACGTGCCACATGTAAATTCCACTTGAGCCTAATGGCCATAAATTCATTTATTATTCAAACGTTACGCCCACTTATTCCTTCTCTGCTAATTCAGGATAGGCTGTGCATTGAATCGTCATCATTGATTGGGAAAAGTTCAAGCATGACAGCCACTAAGTTTTCGTAAAATACCGAAATAATTCGTACCTACTTGAAGCATCGGATTACGCAGTAGTACCTACTTTTGGTAAATAAACAAAGGGATCTGAAATATATTATTTTAAAGGGATTGTTATCTTTAAATTCAAAACTGAGTCCATTTCTAAAAGATAAGTTTACAGTTCTATGCGTACTTTTCCCAGACTCCTACGGAATTATGCAAATAAATTATTAAGCAAAATGAGTAGATAACTTAAATTGTCTGTACCTATATTCAAATTACAACTTTGACATTGTATGAAATGGCTAGAAACGTACTTGTTTCTCTCACTGTACATACAAACTGTTTTCTACAAACAGCCGAACTATTGAAGAAACAAAAACATCGAACATTATGAACTTTGAAGACTATTATAGCATAGACTAGAGACGTGAACATTATCAAAGTATTTTTCGAAACTCACGCCTAAATAAGTCCATCGGGTGGGTCGCTGCAAAAGCTCTCTGTTAACACACATAACATAACGCCTGTATTCCCCCAAGGGTTAGGCAGAAGTGTACATATAGTACACCTACATTTCGCCAGTTACTCTTACCATCAACCGGGCACAAATCCAGATTCTATGCTGCTACAGAGAAAACCAGACATAAGAACACAATAACACTTTGTCCGAGAACCGAACAGCATTGCTATTGTAACCATCTCACCGTGAAAACTTAGGTGAAGTGAGTGTGGAGTGAGCTGTCATTGTCATCGATACCTACTGATACTAAGGCAGTGACAGTTCACTTCAAGCTAACTTCACCTACGTTTTCACGGTGAGATTTTTACAGAATCGACCGGCAGGACTTCATGCTCAGCAGTAGCACTTGTGACCACAAGACCAACGAGTCAGGCTCAATATTTGTATCCTAATTAATAAAAAAAATATATCGCGATCGATTGTAATCATGTGTAATCATCATCATCGTAAATTGTCTAATAGCCGGCAACAAGCGCCGCGCAAGTAAACGCCACTTGAGCTTAGCGCCCATAAATTCATTTATTATTAAACATTACGGCCATTTACGGCCACTTATCTCCCTCCCCACTAATTCACGCCGATAGGCCGTGCGTTTGGCCGTTATTTGCAACTCAATGTGCGTCTTCGTATGAATAATTCAATCAACAGGAGAGGTGGAATGAGCTCAGGATATTAATGGTAGTATTCTTTTTCTTACTTTCGTATGTATAGCGGTGAAGGCAGAAGAACGTAGCATATCATTATTTAAGCCAAAGAAACTGAGTCAGCGAAATTACGTTGCGTTTGGTTACGTTAAAATTGGAAGTTGGCTTCACCCTCGGAAAAATTTGTCATTGCGCAACAAAAGGGCAATAAGCAAGTTGACGTTTGAGAGAACAAAAATACCTCAATTCATTTTGAGTAGCGTATTATTAAGTCTTCTACAGTTAAAGGAATTTATCCTCGCACTTAACTCCTTTTTACATGATGCAAGTTTCTTGCCTGTGGGATACAATAAAATTGAAGCAACAAATGACTTGCTTCATCTAAACACTGATTAGACGATGCAACTTTTATAGTTGCTTCAACTTATGGTATGCCACAGGCAATGAAATTCCACCGTGTAAATCAGGCTTTATAGTTGAGATATTTTTCATCTCCGTAGAGTTTTATTTGTCTTATGTATGTCTGTATACTGGCTCATTTTCATAAATTATTTTCACAGAACCGTGAGAGCGTTGACACGGCAAAGATACAGCGCAGTGATAGGGAATACAATTTCATTCTAGCGAAATAGTGTCGATACAAGAATTTATTGAAAGTGCAGCGATCTCGAGGTATTATAATATGTTCATGTTACAGTGTGAATGGATATCGGTATGATAATAATTTCCCTGAGGGTTTACCAGAATTTTCCGCCGTAAAAAAATATTTCCTTTAAAATATCTAACGGTTGAATTCACATGTGGCGTCAAACAAATGGACCATTTTTATTAATCATTGAAATATAATAAAATATATGATTTCCAGTTTAAAGTTCCAACAATTGCCTTGCAAAAAGCACAAAGCTTGCGCAAACGCATTCATCATGTTCAAACAACAATAACTTAGCTCAAAATCTGTCGATTTAGTAAAAAAATAAAAAGTTGTCGGGGTGTTTATGTAGTAATTAACAGTTATTGGTTGAATTGCATAATTTTTCATATTTTTTTTCGAATTTAACATTTTTTTTCAAAATTTATGTAATTGTGAACACATTGCTCTGTAATGCAGGCGGTAGATAATATTAATGCCTTTCGAATAAACCTATTTTTATCTCAGTATGACTAAAATTTTGAGAGATATGTTTTTTTTGTACTCGCTTATAGAATATTTCAACAAAATGGCTGCCACTTAGCGGGGAAGTGTATTGGACCCAAGCTTAGAGTATAATTGTACTTCAAAATAGTTTATATTTAAGTATTTAGAATATCGCTAGTCCATGTCTGGACACACCATATATTGTTTTAGCGATGTTTGGTCTAAAATTGTACGTAGATTTAAGTTAATATTCCATTGTCTTATACTGAACGGTTATTATTAGCTCCATTACATGTATGAACAACATGGAAACAAAGGAGTATCAATTTCAAAATATGAGACGCCGATTTCCATTATTTAACACCCACAGTTTACCGACGATGTCATTAACTCAAACGCCTACGTACCATCGGTCTGGGAAAATGATTTATGAGTCAAATCAAATCAAAATATTTTATTTCACAAAACCTGTACTTATGAAACGTCAGAAGCTACACAGTTGTAATTGGTCGTTTCAGTATTTTCGTTTTTTATTTTATTTATTCTGTATTTCTATATAGAGAAAAGAAAATAAGATAAAGAATGAAGGAATATTATAAGATAGAGAGGGTAAAACAGAGGTTAGGAGGAGGGATATTTATAAGGAGCGTAGCAGGTGGCTTTCTATAGTTTCTGCTTATCCACATAGGAAGAAGGCGTGAGTTTATGTATGTATATGTCAAAAATCAATCAATCTGCCTAGCCTTTTCCCAACTACGTTGTCCTTTCGTACTAAAATATTTAAATTTTTCATGTAGGCTATATGTAAAATATTAATAAAATAGTAACGAAGTCAAAACTGTAAAAAAAAAAATTCCCTTGATTTGGTAAAGAGTGTGATGCCGAAAATATTAAAAAAAAAATTAGTTTATTTGTCTGGATGTTTATTCCAGATTGACGCAAAACGGCTGAACGGATTTCGATGCTAGGCACACAGATAGTTTATAACCTAGATTAACACTTATGTTTTGAACCCCGGTAGTACGTTCCCGTGGGATATTTTCTGACATCCACGCAGCTAAGCAAAGCTAGTTTGTGTATGAAACTGATAACCAGTCATTAATTCAGAAGCACACATGTTATATTTTGAAAATTGTAACACATGTTAAAAATGAATCGTGGCAAAACGTGTGGGAAAGCAAATATAATCACTTAAACTACAGTGTGGAAGTTGGTCAGGATTTATTGCTTCCTTGGAACAGTTAGAACTGTACTACCATTCGTTAGAACATGTGTTTTAAAGCTGTATGTGATAAAAAAATGAGTTATAGATGATACTTTCGTAAATCGGATTCATTTTCTAGAGTTCCGTATTCAAGGCTATACAGCGCGTTCATACAAACAAACTCTTCAGCTTTTTTATTTGTATATTACATTCTATACTAGGCACTATCAAATTCAACTTAGAAATTAGAATTGCTAAAGGCTTGACTTTCGTCTTTTCCCAACGCAGCACCCGCTTAGTCTATTCGACTATTATTACCTAATTCGACGTGGGTGTGTTCATGTAAATGTATTATATTCATTATAAAAAATAAAAATGAAACATTTATTTCAGGCTACAATGGCCCATACAAACTAACATATTTATTTATTTATATATATTTTTATTATTGTACACCAGAAAACATGTAGCAAAAACAAAATTGACATTTAAAACATAAGATAAATGTTAAAGTGTAAAACAAAAACTTGTGTTAATAAGTAGCTTAAAACTATGTTAGTACCACTTCACTTCACTAGCTTGCCCTTGTGCTGTCCTGTGGTACTTTTGCTGTCTTCTGGTATTTATGATATTTGTATATTTATTACGTTGTGTGTATTTATTGAAAATTGTATGAGGATTCTTTATCTAGAAACAAAAAAAATCTATAGTAGGCTCTTGTTTACCATGATTTTACTTCATTTATGTACCTACTACTTCTCGTTATTTCACTTTCAAAGTAGCTAGCACATTACGATGAAGTTTATTTTACATTTCAGAAAATTCGACAAATTGGTTTGTTAGGTAACTGTTTAAGTTCATGCAGAGAGTGATCGATAGTGGCGAATCAGTTTATTGTTAAGTTGGTACTGACAGGTATCTGATTGAATGCGAACAACACTCTACGTCTACACTGTAACTTTTTATTGGCTAGCGAAACTTCAAAGACGTGATGAAAAAATGGGGCAAATACAAATAAAATAATAAACAAATGAAAGAAATGATTTTGGGGCCGAAAAGGAATTAAATGTGGGGCAAAAAGGATTTTAAAATGTGGGGCAAACTTTGTGAGACGAATGCGGAATAAATCTAAAAAAAAAAACATTTTTATTTTATTTATGAAAGGTGTTCATTTTTATCGGTTAGATTGGGTTTATATTGAACGCCAAGTAATTTAAAAACCTCTGAAATTATTATATTTCAGTATCAAGGTTCATAATAGAAGCAAATTGGTTCGAACCGAAATAAGTTTAATTTTTCAAGCTATTCGGTGAGTTCCAAAAGTTATGAACAAAGTTACGAAACTTCGCCTAAAAAAACTTTTCTCTCAAAATACGAATATAATTGGTAGCGTCTTTCAATTGACATTTGAGGTTTGCATAAAGTAAAAATATTTTATATTCATTGAAAAAATCACTCAATTATTTGTATAGAAATAATTGTCTCCGTGGATATAACGGGTATAAAAATACCCTTAGCAAAGAGAGTCACTTGTACTTACCGTATTTATGATAATTTTATCTATTAATAAGATCCATAAGCACAATGTCACAACAATGTTCTGCGGGCCATTTTCCTTACATATAAAAAGTTCACATTATTCAAGTCGCAATCTGTCAAACTTGTCAAATAAGTTGATAAATTAATGGTTTTTTTTGACAGATTGCGAATGCTATACGAATGTCAACGTTCTTAAACATAAGGGAATTGCCCCACTGGTTTGTTACATAGTGCACTCCCGTAAACAGCGAATTAAAAAAACATAAAAATAATAGTCGTTACCAGCATTTATTTTTGCACAAAGTTACTTAGTACGTTGATGGTGGCTTCATGAAGGATCATTTTACACCCTGTATATCTCTAGATTCTAGAGTACTGTCGGGCCATGCCTTAATGTCTATACATGTGAGGTATAACTATGAACATAGGCATTACATAATTAATATACAAAGTATACCTAATGAATTACGAAATGCCTACCTCCGTGGTAGGCAACCGCAACCCTCAAGAGCCTACGTAAACAAAACCCTACGTAATCTTATAAATACTGATACAATAATGCTTACAAGCATCATAATACTGCTTGGGTAATTCCCAGTAACCATTTAACTGAAATTAGGTACGCTTTCCAAACATTAATTAAATCCATTTTCATCTCGTAAAATAAAAGTACGTAACTAAAATAAATAAAATTAAATATCACTGTTAATGTTGTGCTCAATTTGGTACCATAATCAGGTAAATTGGTGATTGTTTTTAACTATGGCGGCGTCCATGGACCCATCTAAAACGATTTCTGGTATAACAAGTAGATATTCGGAATAAGGCGCATACCTAAAAGCTTGTATTAGAAAGGTGTGGTCAAAAAGGGTGTGGTACTGAACAACTTTCTCCATGGGACCAGCATCGTAATTGTGAAAAAATAATCAACCGTCCCATACATTTGGGTCGAATGGGTATTGAAGTTTTGTATGGCAGTTGTTTTTTTTTTCGCGATTTTTGTTTTGTTCCCGTGGAGAAAATTGTTCAGTGTGATGGTCTGTACCACACAATTAAATTTGACCACACCTTTCTAATACATGCTGTCTATAATACTCGACCATTCTGCAGGAAGAGCCCACGATCATGGTCTCTCATTAACTTCGATACTACTCGGCATTTACCGAGTAGTATATAAGTATAGCATAAGCATATAAGTAAACATGATTTTTTGAATAATTACTAGTAAAAAAAAATAGAATAACGCTTCAAGTCTTCACAGGAGGTACTTGTAAACACAAAAGAAAACATGGCGTCGGGGGTTGGAACTTTTGAAGTATTGTGTGAATGATAAATGAAGTCTCTCTGCATTATTTGGTGGCTGCAAGTAAATGATCTGCGATATGTTACACGTCAACTGACGTGATGATCCATTGTGAGAGGATTTACAGAATCTTTCAGTATGTTAATGTCTTTTTCCTACACTAGGATTGTTTTGGAGTTGTTTTTGCTTTGAAACGTGAACTACTTTAAAAGTAAAAAAAATAACTACAAGACGTTGATAGCTAAACGATTCCACTGACGTAAGCATTTGAAAGATCGAGTTTCCATTTTAAATATTAGAAATGATTAAATTCACTGGACTTGTATTAACTAGGTACTTTTTGCAACTACATGAAGTATTGTTCAATTTATTTAGACGCCATTAGAGAATTGCCCCTTCTTCACACGGTTTTTACGACTTAGCAAAACACCGATATTTCTTTATTACTTATAATGTAAATGTGTTGAATTTATTTATTTTACGGGTAAACCTTCTAGAATGAAATCTATGAATGATGCTAAAAATCCTTCGCATCAAAATTCGTTGCGTAATTTAGAAGAACAACGCGGTCACACGGATAGACACGAATAGCGACTTTAGCTTATATTATGTACCTATACATAATAATATAGGTTTTCTTAGTATTATTTATGGGCTTTTCTGAAAGTTTTCTATACCGTACCTATTTTTTTTTCATATTATAGTGCCGCTTAGCCTCTACTTCCCATATTCCGCTGAAAAAAACAAACGACCACAGGATAAATAAGTAGCAGTAATATATGTCGGCAGTGACCTTGAAATAATTACGGTAGCTCGGTGGTTAAATTTTCCACGTCCGTGCGTATCTATCGCGGACTCTATACTGTTGCGTACTGTTATACACTGTGATTTCGAAGCGCGTCGTTTCGGCCGTTTGCTATGAAGATTGAATACTGTTACTTATTTATACTGTGATATAACACTACTGCCAGGTAACTGATATTAATTGGGTTGATAATAGTGAGCTGATATTCGGTAATTGCATTTACATAATTGCTTTTCAGGCTTCATTGGCGAGGTAAGGATCGTTGGTGCTCTCATGCCTGATTGCGCACATTCTTTTGAGAGTACGAGCCGGTGGCTGTAAGCCCTGTTCATTTATGAATGCAGTTACGACGTATGCAACGAGCATTTATGTGATTCGCATTTATGTGGAAAATAACAAACCTTCACATATAAACTCACTCCTTTTTCCCATGGGGGTGGGCAGAAACTACAAGACGCCACTTGCTACGGTGATATTTTTTTTTTCGCTTCCTTTACTTTCTTACATCTTTACATGCACGCCGGTTTCGAGTATTACGCACCTGACCTTTCTGAAGAACATCAGCAATAACTGCCAATAAGGTCATTAGGTCCTTCTAAGGCGTCCCCGAACGGCGTTGAAAACTAAAACAACGAAAATGACGTTCCTGAAAAAACTTGAGTGATAAGTGATGGCCACTACAAACGAAATCCTAACTAATATTATAAATGTCATAACTAATATTATAAATGTCATAACTAATATTATAAATGTCATAACTAATATTATAAATGTCAAAGTGAGTTTGTTTACTTATTTGTTTGTTACGCTTTCACGCTAAAACAACTGAACGGATTTGGATGAAATTTTGCACACAGGTAGAGTGTGACTTGAGTTAGGACATAGGATACTTTTTATCCCGATGTTCTCAAAAGACCGAGACTTTTGCAGGTGAAAACGCGGGGCGCAGCTAGTAAACTAAGTATAAGTTTAATTATTTAAAATAGACTTCTCGTCTCTATGAGAGTAGCTATAATACATACCGAACTATTAATATCGACTCTTTTTTTGTGTTGTTGAAGTACTTCGCATTTTATTACTTTATTTTTATCAGAACCACATCCGTGTGTGGAATGCATACGGTTGTTGCTCTGATCTCTCTCTATTGGATTCCAGGAAATGGGTGAAAAATCGATACTAAGTAATACTTAATTAACATTGTGTACCTGCTAGCAAAGTCTTTGAAGTCGCGAGTATTATTATGTATGTAGGTAGATACATAAATTCAACTTTACCTCGAATGTGTTTCAAAACAGAAGCATATTCGAGGTATAGTTAAATTTCTAATTATTAAAACATTTACAAATGGCCAACATTCATGGAAACTAATATTGTTTACAAAAGTCAAAGGAGTATGAAATATTAAATTAAATTAAATTTGTTTATTTCAGACTTTTTGGTCCATATTTTGTTAGTATTTATTACAATTATCTTAAAAATTATGTTAGTCATGAGGATATCAAATTAATGTAATTAGGTAAGTATCAACGAAATAAATAACAAAATGTCAATTGAAATTAAAATAAAATTGAAATAAATACTTAGTTGAAAATAAATTACTATTACCATTAAATTTAAATGATTATTACATAAAATACTAATAAAATATTATTACATGAAATATGCTTTAATTTTCTCTTTACAATTCCGTAAATTCACTATCCACGGATAGAGAAAATATGAGAGGAATGAGTGCGGGTATGAAGGCACAGTTTTCAGAACCTAACTGCTTTTACATCTCTCCTCTAGTGATAAAAATGTCCAACCTCTCATCTGGGAACGGGCCACCTTATAATAATGGTGGGTGTCGTTAGTGGTGTAATAATTCCTTCAGAAAGTATTCATTTGGGGGAGTACGACCGCAATTCCTATTTCAGCAGCAGTTAGCTATATAATGATATAGCTTAACATTGGTCCATCTATCGCGTGCTATTCAGTAAGCAATGGAGTAAAGGAGTCTTCCTTTACCGGTCATTAATCTTCCAATTCCAATCAAATTCCCCGGTGGATACAATTGCATAGGTAAGTTAAAAAAATCCTTAGGTTTATTCACATAAATAATTATTTTTCAAGATACATCTGCCAAACTGTAAAGGAGTTCGTTGCCAGACGTAGCTCCTTTGTTTTGTACTTATAACATAATTTTTATTATGAAACTTTTTCACCTTTAATTACGCTAAACTATTCATGCATTCCTTAAATTTTAAAAACAGATATAACTCGTTGTTTTTTTTTTACACGAGTGTTCAAAAAAGTGTGTAATGTGTTTTTTAAATATTCTCCACAAAGGCTTTGACAAAATATTTATAAAAGAGGTTACCAATGTATTTTATTTTTAAAAGAGGCTTTTGTGATACCTTTTTTTATTTCGACTGGAATGTTAATAAAACTAAAAAAATCTACACCTTCGACCATGCTTAATAGTAGAAGAGGAGATATAACCATGAGTTAATTCAAAGACTTTTAAGTTTAAAACATAAATAAAAACCCATTTTGTTTAGTTTAGTTTCATGAAATGGAACTTCCATTTCAAAGTCCATTGGCCAAAATACGGAAACAGTTTAGTTTGCAAGTCTCGGCACCTTTTAAATAACGTACAGCAATGGTTGTTCATATCGAGTGTCAGGAAACTCGTTTATCGCAAGAAAAATGGAGTCGCCTTCGCGTATTCTTATTTCAATTGAAGTTATTCACAAGCAGCATTTCAAGCTGCACAATTCAGCTTGAATTTATAGCGGGAAGTTATTTCAGCCGCAGTGCTTTTGTCGAGTTAGCTATTGGAGCTGTTACGAATGGCGCTGGTAAAAATATTAACGAATTTAAAAATATAATTTACTTGGTTTTTTGGCTGTGTACCTTTGTCGTGTATGTTGTTAATAAAAACAGATACTTAGAACTGTTTTTTATTATCTTTTACTGTGAAAACGTTATTCGTAGGTATTAAGTTTTCAGTGTTATGATATTGTTGACCATTAGTAGATTATTGAACAACAATAACTGAAGAGATGAAGGTAATGCAACGCCCACATTCAAGATACGAGTAACAATGAACCATTAACGTTAATGACGCACATGGGTGGGCACAAATTAATACCAACATGGGCACATTGTAAAACAATAGGTACTGGCTGGGAAAAATAATAAACATGACGCAGATTGACTACTATTATTTTGTGGCAGCATCTACATCGCCACATGACAACTACGCATCAAAGACCTGACGTCACACAAAATCCTGCATCGCGCAATTAAAGTTTACCGCGCGATCAACATATAAACAAGATTCCAACATCAAATCGTTGGGCAGTTGCCCGCCAGACAAAAACCCCGTCTAGTCGGCGGAACCTCCCTTTTCTATAGAGGATGAGTGAACTTTACACTCTGTTCCTCATACCACTAAATTGTATAGGTTGTTCCAGAATTAAAACAATCAATCATACGACTTTCAAGGGACATTTAACAATAAACGAAACTGTTAATCCAAAACCTGAAACAACGTTTAAAACGATAAACTTAGTCGTTCTAACAAAACATAATAAATAGTGTTAGTTGTGAGAGGTATTGGCCTGATATTAAACATACTAGACAATGGCAGCCTAAATTTACATTAAACCATGTTTATTTTAATAATAATTAGATGTCATCGTCAACTAATAGAGTTTATGCAAATACCTGCATATGGTTTGTGAACATGATGGCATTATGTTGCTTGCTTCGAACGCTGTTTACACAAGGTGTATCGAGGTAGATAGTAATTGATCAATGGCCGATTACATCATTATAATATACATAAACTCGCGCATTATTCCCATGGGGGTAGGCAAAATCTACAGAATGCCACCTGCATCGATCCTTACATACTTTTTTTTTGGGTTCCGTACCCAAAAGGTAGTATAGGGTCCCGTTTTATGACCCTATTACTAAGACTCCGCTGCCATCCGTCTGTCCGTCCGTCTGTCACCAGGCTCATGAACCGT
This sequence comes from Lithophane leautieri, assembly GCA_949152455.1. Taxonomy (NCBI): domain Eukaryota; kingdom Metazoa; phylum Arthropoda; class Insecta; order Lepidoptera; family Noctuidae; genus Lithophane; species Lithophane leautieri. The sequence goes on from OX424467.1 coordinate 8,881,072, forward strand.
GATAGGTAGACAGTTAAAATTTTCACAGATGATGTACTTCTGTTGCTGCTATAACATCAAATACTAAAAAATAGAATAAAATAAATATTTAAGGGGGCTCCCATACAACAGATATGATATTTTTGCCGTTTTTATAGATAATGGTACGGAACCCTTCGTGCGCGAGTCCGACTCGCACTTGGCCGGTTTTGCCTTTTATGTCGGCACAATATTGGCTACATAATAAACTCACGCTTCTTTTCAATGGGGGTAAGCAGGAACTATAGAATTGACCCGTTGGGAATTTCTAAAATCCATACTAATGTAAATGTTAAAGTAACTCTGTCCGTCTGTTTGTGTGATATTTTTTCACGCCTTAACAGCTGAACGGATTTCAATGAAATGGAAAACAAGACATAGGATACATTTCATCTCGGTAGTACACACGGCTACACATCAAGCTATACATTTCCAATTTATGCTGAACTCGCATTGTATAGGATTTCCGTACAATGCGAGGTCAGCTTAAACTGAAAATGTACATCTTGATGTGTAGCTGTGTGTACGTTCCAGTGGGAAAATTTCCGACCTCCATGCGGGTGAAGCCGCGGGAAAAAGCTAGTTCAAAATAAACGTAAATTATTTAAAGGGGTTCATAAGTATGTACATGATATGTTATTACGGATGCTGAAATTATAATAATGTAAGGACGAGTTTCCTTGAAAAACACAAATTGTTTTTAAATGTAATTTATTTATTTAAACTTTTCGCACTCAAAAAAGAGGTACAAAGGCGGACTTAATGCCTTAGGCATCTTCTACCAGTCAACCAAGGGTGGTGTAGAGATTAGATGGCAGGTGCTCTGATTCTGAAGAACAAAGAGAAAAAAAAAAAAAAATATCATAATGCATAGATGAGACAGGTTTTACAGTATAAGAAGCTATAAACTTATGATACATTTACCTACATACAGATTCACTATATATACATACCTATAATATATATATATACTAGCTGTGCCCCGCGGTTTCTCCCGCGTAAGTCTCGATCCCAGGAGAATATCGGGATAAAAAGTATCCTATGTGTTAATCCAGGTTATAAACTATCTGTTTGCCAAATTTCATCCAAATCCATTCAGCCGTTTTTGCGTGATTGAGTAACAAACATCCAAACACACAAATACACAAACACATAAACTTTCACATTTATAATATTATTAGTAGGATTATTATTATTCCACCTTAGTATTCTACTCCTGTTTTGAACTGTTTTTTAAAAGGAATGAGGTATGTTTTATACACTTTAGTTCCTCGTATTTTCAGACCTATGGGTACCTACAAAATAAATGATTTTGATAATTGATTTGTTTAGCCTAGTGGTGTAACCGTCAGACTGCTAAGTTATAGCTCTCGAGTTCGAATCCAAGACACGCACCTCTGACTTTTCGGATTCATGTGCGTATTGTATAATTATTACTTGATTAAAAAACGGTGATAACATATTTAAAAAAATGTAATAGGTTTCCTATCTGACTACTCTGAAAAGAAAGGCCGAAAAATACTCAGAGGTCACAGCCTTTTTGAAGTCCAGACATAATCTTGAGCAGATCATGTGAAGACTATGTAGATTGGTGTCTGAAATGGTCATTTGTGGAAAGAACCACACAGTTTTAGTGGACTTGTCCAGTCAGTGCACGCATTTCTCAGTAATTGTGCAGCTCAACTCAGAACTAGGAGCTTGTGGTGGTACCTACATCGCCACATTCACACTATGCATCCAAGACCTGACATCACACAAAAATCCTGACGTCACAAAAATCCTGCATCGCGTAATTAGAGTTTACCGTGCAGTGAACATATATACAAAAATCCAATATCAATCATTGGGCAGTTGCCCGCCAGACACAACATCCGTCTGGTTGGAGGATCCTCCCTTTTCTATGGTGGATGAGTGAACTTTACTCCCTGTTCCTCATACCCCTATAAGCTCAACGATTTGACGAACAATATACAAGAAAGGACTTTTGAGTAAGTAGGCCTCAGAAATTACTCAAACTTGCAGACCATCATTAACTGAGAGAAAATACAAACAATGACCCACATAGTCCTCACATGCACAATCATTCGAATTAATATAAACTATACAAAGTACCTATCCATACTAATATTATAAATACATATTATATGTATATATGTAGGGTGGTGTGGATGACCGAAATACACACTTATTTACTTGAAAAACTTATTTTAATTATTTTAAAATTCTTACAATCTTTAAAACATCTTAACCTTTTCCTAGGTCGTCGCCATCTTTCTTTACTTCCCCTTGCCTTTCCTCTCTCTCTCTCCCACACATACACTCTCATTTACTCAACGCTGCATTCATGTTCTAATTACTTATTCCTTAAAATTCGGATGCATTCCTAATTAAAATCCTACATAAATATACTCATGTCGATGTATAGGTAAAACGTGAAATAGAAAAAAAAAATAGCATAATTTATAACAAGATTCAGTGTTTGTCTTTTGTCATAATTATGGTCTTTAAAAAATTAATAAATACATAATAATAAATAATAATCCTACTAATATTATAAATGTGAAAGTTTGTGTGTTTGTGTGTTTGGATGTTTGTTCCTCAATCACGCAAAAACGGCTGAATGGATTTGGATGAAATTTGGCAAACAGATAGTTTATAACCTGGATTAACACATAGGATACTTTTTATCCCGATATTCTCCTGGGATCGAGACTTACGCGGGAGAAACCGCGGGGCACAGCTAGTATATATATATATTATAGGTATGTATATATAGTGAATCTGTATGTAGGTAAATGTATCATAAGTTTATAGCTTCTTATACTGTAAAACCTGTCTCATCTATGCATTATGATATTTTTTTTTTTTTTTCTCTTTGTTCTTCAGAATCAGAGCACCTGCCATCTAATCTCTACACCACCCTTGGTTGACTGGTAGAAGATGCCTAAGGCATTAAGTCCGCCTTTGTACCTCTTTTTTGAGTGCGAAAAGTTTAAATAAATAAATTACATTTAAAAACAATTTGTGTTTTTCAAGGAAACTCGTCCTTACATTATTATAATTTCAGCATCCGTAATAACATATCATGTACATACTTATGAACCCCTTTAAATAATTTACGTTTATTTTGAACTAGCTTTTTCCCGCGGCTTCACCCGCATGGAGGTCGGAAATTTTCCCACTGGAACGTACACACAGCTACACATCAAGATGTACATTTTCAGTTTAAGCTGACCTCGCATTGTACGGAAATCCTATACAATGCGAGTTCAGCATAAATTGGAAATGTATAGCTTGATGTGTAGCCGTGTGTACTACCGAGATGAAATGTATCCTATGTCTTGTTTTCCATTTCATTGAAATCCGTTCAGCTGTTAACGCATGAATGTTGTTGAACTGTCAAAATGAAAGATTAGTCTTAATCGGTTACGAAAATAAGTTACGCAATTAGATAACTGGATTAACACATAGGGTGCTTTCAATCCCGGGCGGTAGTAAGTTCCCGTGGGATATTTTCCGACATCAACGCGGGCGAAGCCGCGGGCAAAAGCTAGTCTTTTATAAAGCAGAAACTATGCCAGAAAGCCTTTTAAACTGTTAAAGACCATATTATAATATGATATAATATGGTCTTTAACAGTTTAAAAGGCGTAACTTATTTTCGTAACCGATTAAGACTAATCTTTCATTTTGACAGTTCAACAACATTCATTGCGTTATTTACGTTGTGGAGCAGATTTTTTTTTTCAAACTTATGAATTTATGAAGCAATGGATTAGAAATTTGTTTCAAACTGATTCAGATTGTGGATCATGTATTACGCAATTAGGGTGCAGGTTATAAACTATCTGTGTGCCTTTCATCCATATCCGTTGGGCCGTTTTTGCGCCAATCCGGAACAAACATCCAAATAAACAGACAAACGGACAAAAATACTTAAAAATATATTTTCGGCATCAGACTCATTCCCACACCTCGTACTAATTACTTATTTTCAAAGTATTTAATGTACAGTTTTGACTTAGTTACTATTTTATTATGTATCTCATTTTCCGCAACACGGGCAATATTTCCTTTTTTTTATTGATGAAAAACATATCTGCGGGCTGCTACAACATAATGTAGTCAGTGGTTTAAATATTATTGTATTGTATCATTACATAATGAAGGTATTATTCAAGTTAAGTCAGTTGTTAACTTACAAAACCCTGAAACACGTACTTTACATTTTTTTGTTTTAAGTATTAGTACCTACCGTACCAAATTTTGAGTTAATCCGACAGCGCGTAAAAATTTTTGCTTACTTACTTTGCCACCCCGTTATTGGTCTATGTGAAGGATTGCTTAAAAAACTAAAAGTGACAATCTTTATTATTTACTGTGGCAAGTATTGCCAAGTTTCAAGTTTAATAACTAAAGGAATAAGGGCGACTTTCCAAAAACCCTTTCTTAGTGGATTCCTACGTCCTAATGATTATCTGTGTGCCAAATTTCAGCCCAATCCGTTTAGTGGTTTGAGCTGTGATTTGAAAAACCCTGATACACATTATTCTTAATTTTTCGTTTTAAGTATAAATACTGAGTTTCGAGTTAATCGGATAGCACGTTAAAATTCTTCTATACAAACTTTGACACCCCCCAATCTTCGTTTAGGGGGTAGTTTATAAAAACTAAAAATGACAAACTTTATAATTTACTTAGATAAGTATTGGTGCTAAGTTTCAAGTCTATTAACTCAAGGAATAAGATTTTTAATATTATCGAAATCTCCCGGTTTCACCCTCTTAGCGGTGGAATTTCGTAAAATCGTTCCTTAGTGGAACCTTAATCTTCATGAAGAACACACCCTCCAAATTTCATGTCTCTAGGACCAGCGGTTTAGGCTGTGCATTGATACGAGTATCTCAGTCACCCTTGCCTTGTATATAGATTCATAATTAAAATAAAATAAACTTTGACTTTGCAATGTCAATTCTAATGACTTGACTTTGTATATACGTATGTTTTGTTCCAAGTTCTAATTCATATTATTGAATTTTTACTGAAGCATAGTATGTAAGACTATTATGTGTGTTCGATGTACTGAAAATAAATCTTATAGTATTCGAAGTAAGAAGACCGGGAAAATATGACTTGATTGAATACCTGTCGGTCTTCCTGGTTTTCCTTAAGGATATTTTCTATCTATAAAGGTTCATCATTAACCAAATCGGACAGATTTATATGAAACGAAATTTTGACAGCTGCTTCGCCCGTGTAGATGTCTAAAATTAACCCATGGGAACCTACTACCGGGATAAAAAGTATCCTATGTGTTAATCCAGGTTATAAACTATCTGTTTGCCAAATTTCATCCAAATCCGTTCAGTCGTTTTTGCGTGATTGAGGAACAAACATCCAAACACACAAACACACAAACTTTCACATTTATAATATTAGTAGGATTTGAATTTATTAAGGCTCAGGTTCTTGAATGTGGCTAGGATGTTTATTAGAAAAACGTATACATTGGCATCTAAACGCGCCACCTATTTATTCCTAGTATGTAATATGGATAAAATAAAAACAAAATTGGTTTGTGTTTTATTTGGGGCCACTCCAATACCATTTATATAAGCAGAAATATTGTTTTCAGAACACAACAATAATTCTGCTTTAATAATTCCTATCAATAATGATAAAATAATAATAATATGGTAACAGTTTCCAATAACAACAATAAAACAGGACATGAACAGGAAATTGACGTCCGGCGTTCAATATTGCAGAAGCGCTTGTATAAAAAGGTTTGTGGCATAGATTATGTTCCCTTTATCTCTATATAGGTCTTGGGCAATTTTTATTCGCATACACAAACATGCGGTCCGGCCAATGCGGCTCCGGAGTCATGTACAGGAAGCCTAAGAAGTAGAATGTACCTAAATATTCCGTGGTTGAGGGTATGTGTTTATATTGAATACATATGTTCCAAAGAGCTTAAACTTCTTAAAGTACTTACTCATTCCATGGTACCTCCTCATACAAAAGTCTGAATTCCTTCTTTTGAAATAAGGAAATAATTCAGACCTTTAATTTGACTACAAATCAAATACCATGTAAAATTACCATGCACCAAATAATTACTAGAAGTAATATTTTTATTTATTTTACCGATTTTTTTTTCTATTAAACTAAATAACTCTGCTTACCAGCTAACAACGTTAAATCGATGTAACGAGAACCTATCAAAAATAATTAAATTATGGTTAAAATTCAGCGAAGGAATATCATAGCTGTACAAAATGGGCTTTATAACTGATTTCGGTGTTCAGAAACGAAGCACCACAAGCAAGTCTTAAGTAAAATGAGGTGAATTTCAAAGGCTTTTGCTTAATTGGAAAATGAGACCTCGCGATAGTCAATTTGGTAAGTAACATCTCGGATGGAATTGAATAAATATTTGAAATAAGATCCTACGGAATGCGAGAAACACATGATGAATAATCAGTCATTGAATTTTGCTCAATGTCTAAGGTCTAATACAGCAACTTGATGACTGTCTGTGTCTTATGGATTCCGATTTGAAAAGTACAATGAATATTGATCCGTTTCTAAAATTCTACTCACTTGTTAGCTAACAGCAGAATGACTCTGATCAGCCAGGACACCAGATTAGAAGTTGGGCACCATTGGCCAGACGCCTCGTTCATGCTTAAGTACAGTCAGCAGCACTTCAGTGGCACAAAAGGAGAATAACTTGGCCTGTTATTCTATGGAAACTCCGTACTGAGCTAGGCCAGCTCAAGGTCAAAGTGCCACTTCCGAAGTGCGCCATGCTCCGATAGTAGTAGATCGTAAAACTGGACAGCTAAATAGGTACCAGATTCTGTACGAAAATCTGGTAATACGGTTGTTATAATGCTCACATCATCATCTGCCTAGCCTTTTCCCAACCATGTTGGGGTCGGCTTCCAGTCTAACCGGATGCAGCTGAATACCAGTATTTTACATGGAGCGACTGCCTATCTGACCTCCACAACCCAGTAACTGGGTAATACGATACCCCTTGGCAAGACTGGTTGTTAGACTTTCGTGCTTCTGACGACCCGTAACGACTGTCAAAGATACACAAATGACAGCCGGGACCAACGGTTTAACGTGCTTTCCGAGGCACGGAGGAATCTCGATATTTAAAGATGGTCATCCATCCACGGACCAACCCCGGCAAGTGTAGCTTAACCTGATGAATCGACCCGTGTGGCTGTTATTATTTAGCCACGAGCTCCTCATTTGTTATAATTCTCAGATGACTTCTTAAATACAGATGAAGCAAAATACAGCCGTGACTTTGATTCTAAATCTATATCAGGATCAGATTATTAGAACAAAACTTTGATATGTAGATTCCTTACACCAAGAAATAATTCTCTTGATTTATATATTGCTTTGATGTTTATTTGTATGCATATTTATATGGAAATATTATAAAGGTACAGGTAGGCTACTCTTTTACTTTAATCATTTACTTTTGACTGCTATGGTTTCCATCAAAATAAACACACTTTGTGTGTACTTTGTATTTTACCCTTTCACCTACCAAGTTACATTTAAATGAACCTATACACGCAAATGTCTTTCCCATCAAAGCTACTGCAACCTCTGACAGACGTTTCCAGTTTGTCGGGTTGCAATTTCCCTTATTTTCACAGCGTCACTGTAGACCTATTAGGCCCGTTAGGTGGATATTAGGCCGCTTTAATCACGTTTGTCCGACGTTATTAATTCTAGTGAACATCATTTTATGCTCCTAGTAATATTTGGATCAGATCTACTACTGCAGGTTGGTAAATAAAGATGTCTAAGCTGGTAAGTGTGTGTCTGCCTAGACTTTCTCAACTATCTTGGGGCCGACTTCCAGTCTTACCGAATGCAGCTAAATACCAGTATTTTACTTAGAGCGATTGCCTATCTGACCTCCACAACCCGTTAACTGGGTAACACGATACCCCTTGGTAAGACTGGTTGTAAAAACATACCTTACTATGTTATTAGAAATTGGTAAAATGTTAATGTCGACTACTGGCTTGCAAATGTGTCGCTAAACGTAGAAACTTTCACGATAAAATGTTTTAGGTAAATTGCAAGCGAAGTCTTAGTAAGTAGGTAGGTAATACCTACATAACAAGGACAGGCAAAGTGTTATTAGCTGTTTCTTTTACAAAAGTTCTCTGTTCTTAGTTTGTTTACAATTGTTCCTTGTATACCGTACCATACAAGTAAAAGTAGAATCAGTAAAAAGGCCAGTTTTTTTATAGTCTATTGATTTTTTAACCGTAACTTCAATCCCGTGGTCCAAGCCAAGTAATAATGCGAGTAAAGGAAACCGTAAATAAAAACATCTACTACAGTCCGGCCGTCGACAGAATGCGTTCTTGACAACTGTCAGTTTCATACAAACTTAAATGTGTTTTGCGAATGTAATCCTTATTTCTACTAGAAATTGCCCAACTGGCAGATGTCAGGAATGCATTCTCTCGACAGCCGGAATGTAAATCTAGAAAAATAAATAACATCATAACTATAACACACAGTCACTATTACACACACGGTTTTTGTTCACATTCATATTTGTCGCAAAATAACAGAGAAAATACGTAGTTTTATCTCGACAAATATTAATTTCACCCTTGAGGAATACTTTTCGCGAAAGTACGTTGGTTCCTGAGAAAAATTGGACTACATTACGAACAATAAGGTGCTGACAAGTATTTTAGATGATAGTGTTAGTCTCTAGTGAGAAATAAACATGTTCTAGAAAGTTCTTTGGAAGACGAATCGTTCAGCTGGGAGTTTAAGAAAATATAAATTGTGTATTATCTCGCGTAAATTGAAAACTGTCTGAGTTTCAGTCAGTTTCGCAAAATAACATAAACATGATATCACGCCTGTATTCGGGATGATGGGTTGGCTGTTTGTTTAATCCCCTGTTTGGCGCCCCGGGTGTCTCGCAACAATTGCTATATTTCTTTTTTTCTCATTAGTTAACGCTCAATAAGTTGAGGCCCTTTTTGCTCAAATAGATAACATAATTTTATTTCAGTCTTGACACTTCCCCATTACCAAAATAATATTCCCAATTATTGACCTCAAGACTTCTCTAAATTCAACCAGTTTTATGCATTAGAAAATAATCTAATATCATCATAATACCCTATTATTTAAATATTCTAGCCATTATTAACCCTTCATTGCAAAACAAAAGAAACTCCACAATTTCACTGCTTCTACTAAAGCAATGAAATTGTGGAGTTTCGTAATGTAGTCCAATTTTTCTCAAAAACCAACGTCCTTTCGCGAAAAGTATTCCTCAAGGGTGAAATTAATATTTGTCGAGATAAAATTAGGTACGTTTTTTCTTTGATATTCTGCGACAAATCATCATCATCTGCCTAGCCTTTTCCTAACTATGTTGGGGTCGGCTTCCAGTCTAACCGGATGCAGTTGAATATCAGTATTTTACATGGAGCGATCTGCCTATCTGACCTCCACAACCTAGTAACTGGTTAATACGATACCCCTTGGTAAGACTGGTTGTAAGACTTTCGGACGTAACGACTGTCAAAGATCCACAAATGACAGCCGGCTTGATATTCTACGACAAATATGAGTGAGAAAAACCCTAATGTATTTAGTGACTGTTTGTTATACTTAGTTATGATGTAAAAACAAGAGAAACTTGCTACTAAAGCAATGAAATTGTGGAGTTTCTTTTGTTTTGCAACGAATAAACCCAGTTTCACATAAATTCTTGAACGCACAAACCCAACTTGCCTCACATTGAACAATAATGCATGTTATACACATATTTCCTTTGCCTCCTAGCCGTCGGATATCGCAATATCTCTGAGGCATACTTCGTACACTCAAATATAATATTTGTCTTTGGCATATTTATTTTCCAACTTTATATTGAGGGTGAGCTCGTTTTCTTATAAAAGTCGTGTGTTCTGAGAGAAAATAAATGTCGTGAGGTCGGGAGTTTAAAGTGATTTTGATAGGAAAATACTTAAGTAGAGTACCTCTATAATTTTTTATCGGCAGAGCATACGAGGAGTTTTCATCTTAAATGGAGGGTAGTGAGATTAAAGCAAAGTTCTTAGATGAGAGAAGTAATTTTATTCCCTACATACTTTTGTTCTGTGATCATCTTTTAGAAATTTTATCACAATTGTTTAACGGTTTTGCGCAGTCATAATCAGTGATCGGAGTAGGTAGATTGATTTTTGGTACTTGTATCATAAATGCAAACAACATGGATAAGCCATTGCAAATAACATGGATAAGCCATTTTTCCGGAAAGTAATTCCGGTATTTTTGGATTCAATTAAATATTGTTAATGTTGGTAGTGATATTATTACTACTCAATTCAAAATTTAAAGGAAGGTATCAAAACTAAATAAGTTCATTATTTATCTGTTGAATAATAAAAACAATCGAATTCCGATTTTCGATTTCCGATTTTTTTGACGATGGCAAATCATCAAATGACTCCTTCCACTCTGGCAGAATACAATTCCTACATAAGTTTCGGTTTTTTTTAAATAATCCACCAATTCCGGAGGAATGTCCATATTAATATATACGTTTCGGATCAATGGCCCCAGTTCAATCTACCTACTCCGATCACTGGTCATAATACATTGATATACTTCTCATAATTATGTTCAGCGCGAGGCTAAGTAATAACAGCCACACGGGTCGATTGATCAGGTTAAGCTACGCTTGCCGTGGTTGGTCCGTGGATGGGTGGCCCTCTTTATATACCGAGACTCCTACATGCCTCGGAAAGCACGGTAAGCCGTTGGTCTCGGCTGTCATTCGTGGATCTTTGACAGTCGTTATGGGTCGTCAGAAGCCCGAAAGTCTGACAACCAGTCTTACCAAGGGCGTATTACCCAGTTACCGGGTTGTGGAGGTCAGATAGGCAGTCGCTCTATGTGAAATACTGGTATTCAGCTGCATCTGATTAGACTGGAAGCCGACCCCAACATAGTCGGGAAAAGGTTAAGCAGATTGATTGAATTCTGTTATCTATATGTGAAAGCTACTAACATTTTTTTTTTTGCCGTATCTTTCAGGTCTGTTAAATAAATAATTGCATAGTTTTTACCCAACTGCCAAGGAAGGGGTTAAGTTTTTATAGGTTATAGTATGCTATAACCCATAAAAACATAACTGCCTTGACAGTTGGAGTTGGTTGTTTTAACTCACAATCTGTCAACTGCCACAGATTGCACTCACCTGGACTTAATTACCTCCCTCAAAGGGAAGTTATTATTCATTTTCCTCACGTTGGACCAGCGTGTGGGACACGACAACCTAATCATAGCGCCAACTATGTCATCCGGGTGACATTGCTGACCGTACCGTAACCCGCTCGATTTATTTTGTGTGGTAAGACTGATCCATCTAACGGTGTAACGTTAGATGGATTGACCTTTAAGTCATCAGAGCCTTGACGAAGATAGAAAGGTTTAACATTTGGATAATTTTAACCAATTTTTTATCGGAATTGGTAGAATAGCCTTTTCAAGTAGGCAAGAAATTCTATTATAGTTGGAAATGTAAAACGCAATTATAATAAAATGTTTAAAGCCAAGACCGTAAGCTTGCCGTTCAGCTTTTATTTTCACATTAGCATTCATGAGAATAAACTAAGGCGGTACCTTTTTAACTTAAAACGAAGCAGATTTTAACTTTTTCTTGTAGTCTTTATATAGTGTAGGTACTTTGTTGTATGCAAAAACACAGCAACCATTATAACTTTTTATGCAGGTCAGTTTAAATAAAAACCTGATTGATGTTGTCAATTATCAGGTAGGTACTTACGTTTTCCCTAATTTATTTAAAGATCAAGATAAAATTATCTACTTTGACTTGAAAAAGAGATTTAACGAAACATTAAAGAATGGTTTATCGTACCTACTACTTATTTATCCTGTAACAATATTTTTGTAATCACGTTCTCGAAAACGGCTCTAACGATTTCGATGAACGTTGCAATATAGGGTTTACGGGGGTGAAAAATCCCATCTAGGGCTCATTTCTGGGAAAATTCGTTTTCTTTATTTTCAGCCAAGCAAAGAACCGAGCACAGTCGACCAGGTACTTCAAGCTAAACAATTTGCGTATGACCAACTCTCTCTGAAAGATTCGAAGACACAAAATTTATAAAATAGGAATAAAGATGAACATAACCCGAACCTAATTCTTCGTAATGATAGTTCTTATGGTCGGAACTCGGAAAAGGGACCGCAAAGCGATATTAATACGTTTTTTTATCTCCCATAAGCTTACGTTAATGTTGGTCTCAAGATCCCAAATGTTTCTCAGATCGTCGTAAAGGAATCTCGGCCAATCAGAAAAAAAATCCTTGGTATGTTATACCTACAGCGCTGGTATAAAAAACGCGAGATTGTCACGTGAACTCGTGCGAGATGTTTTTTTTTAATCCTACATGGCTACGAACTAGTCTTGTTGGTCTAGTGACAAGTATGACTGTTAGGTGCGAGACGACGTGTACAATTCCCAATTGCTACGCCTATTGCTATTTCCTGGTGTCCAGTTGATGGCAATAGGCTCGTAAGGCTCGCCCCGTATTATTGGGACTTAAACATTTGTCGAAATGTGGGTGACTATAAAGACTTCTGCCTAACCCTAAAAAATAGGCGTGATGTTATGTTATGTTATTACACCAAGAACGCTCTGACACCTCATTTAAGGTGAAGGCTATAAGGAATCTTTAATCTAATGCTGCGGACACACCAGCCCAACGACCGCCAACGAATAGGTTTCGTTGGTACTGTCTGGACGGCTTAGCGAACGCCACCGATCATTCGTTGGCATGTGCCGGCGATCCGAAGCGTGGCGGTAACATCAAAGGAATCGAACTCAGTGTGGACGCTCGACGAAGGCAGACAAACGCTCAGTTGAAGCTCAATTTGACTTCTAAATACACATTTCTATTCTTAAAATATGTGGTTGTCCATCATCTCGCTTTCGTTTAATTTTTCTTGTCTGTGCTAACTCGTTATGGTATATGAAACTACATACTAATTATAATTATTTCATCGTCGTCCATGATCAAATTGTGAACGCGAGCTGGAATCTGGTGCCAACGATCATTTGGTCAACCACTAAATGTACCTATTTGGACGTACCTTCGAAGGCCAACGAGCGTGCAGTAGCAAACGCTGAATAACCTTCGTTGGCGTTCGTAGGGCCGTTGTATACGCAGCATTAGGCCACTACTTTAAATAGTTTCCCTGAGATGGCACATTCGATTTCCGGCTTTGAGTTAAGCTTTCACTTAAGTTCCGCTGTAGTTATTATCTTCTCCGTGTTCAGAAACGGTGGATGTAGATATTGAATAATTATGTGCCTAGCGTTTAATACATATCTAAAGGAAAATTTTAATTGCAGTAACTATGGGCAAATACTTTTTGAAAAATTCAAAAGATATTTGCCCATAGCTAAACGCGTAAGTACCTACAAGCACGAGTCGATCGAAGGCTAGGGTCAGTTCACACCGAGACGCGACGCGCCACGCATTTTTTTAAGATCCGATACAATATCGAATTTATTAACTACACACGCGCTGCGCAGCACCGCGCTTCTCAGCGTACTTTGACACGTGTCAACCCTCGCACTGAAACGCACGTACCTTTTCGTGACGAAAATAAGTTCGATAATTGTTAAAAAGTGCGCGCAGCGACGCGTCGCTTCACGTCGCGGTCTGAACTGACCATTAAGCTCTATGGGTGACCATCTATTACATATCGAGACACCTCCGTGTCTCGGAAAGCACGTTAAGCCGTTGGTCCCGGCTGTCATTTGTAGATCTTTAACAGTAGTAGAGGTCAGATAGGCAGTCGCTCCATGTAAAATACTGGTATTCTGCTGTATCCTGTTAAACTCAAAGCCGACTCCAACATAGTTGGGAAAAGGCTAGCCAGATTGGTTGTAAGGTATACATGCTCGTAACTGTACATACAGTCCCTTACATATTCAATCAGAAAATACCCTAACATTTCAATCGAGACTGAAATATCATAAATTGACGTAACGAACGTTTCAGACGGACCAGTTCGTTTCCCTTCAATCTGGGAGCGCTTGTAACTCATTCGATTATGAAAAAGAGATTTAAACATTGTCTTATCTTGGACCAGGTGTGTTCGTGCTTTAACATGACAATGTATCAAGACGAAAAATCCTCTAACATTCAAATTCATTTATTTCGTGAAACGAACATGAAATTGAACATGAAATCCTGTAGACTGTGTAGTATCTATATTTATAATTTAATAAAGAGGTAACATTTGTGAGTTTGCATGTAGGGGGTAATCTTCGAGACTACTAATCCAATTCCGAAAATTCTTCCACTGGTCTATTTAATGTTAAGACTACTGGGCCGTATTATGAAGTATTAATGCCATCATTATTCCACTGCGAAAAAAGGATGGTGCTATCGGCCTTGTATAGCTCCGTCTCTCACTCACACTGGAAAAATTGTGGCATTAACACATACGGACCCTGGCCGGTAATTATCATACCGCAGGGCAAAGATCTCTTCTTATTAAGAAAAGATTATGAAAATGATTAGATAAGGGTACTGTATAAATAAAGTATGGCCCGACTCGTTACTGTTCCGAATGGTCACCAACAAGAAGAAGTCCTGATTCGTCATCATTTTAAACTAAAAAAAAATTTTTAATTTAATTTTCTTACTCTCGATTAGTCACAGGACTAGAAGCAAAAAATTTGCGTATAAAGATATATTTTTAAAGCTCTTCTTATTCAAATACCAATCATAAAAAAACTGACATACTTTGTACGAATTGATTTCGAAGACATTTATTTTTAAGCTTACTAAGCCAATTTCCTTTTTTCAGCGATCGTTGACGTTATTAAAACGTCGACGAAAATTGCTTGGACAAATAAAACCAATCGTTTGAAGTCAATTTTCCGTCTCTGTCGAGATAAAAGGCTTTGGGCATGTTGTGTCATGTTCCGATTGACTAGGCTTTTAGCAGAACATGGATCTGAACACGTCACGTATATAGACTGCTAGTGTTAGTGTTTGAATGATCAATGTTTTTCTTACATTTTAGTCAAAATTTATTGATAACGACGATAATTTGTTGTAATAGATTTAATGAAATAAAACAGAACTTTAATGTAGGTGTAATAAAATATGCCATAAAGCCAAAATATTTATTTACGCCGATATGATTTAAACACTCCAATGAATGTATGCAGAGAATTATGAAGTACAATTTAATTTTATTATTTTTCCACGTAAAATAGACGAGCAGAAGAGAAAATTACATCAATTTATTTATTTGCCCACTTCATTCATCGAATCGGATTCAAATCTGCTTTTAATGTATTAGTTTAAATATAGGGTCTGTATTTTATTTTATTTAGGCAATTACAGACTATTCGGAACAGTAAAAGAAGGCCTGAATATAATTGTTTCAGCGCTTCGGAAGCGTTGAGTGCAACTGACAAAAAAGCCAGGAATTCTTTATCACCAGCTATCGAACCCACAAGGATCAATTCAGGGTTATTTCGTTGAACTTCTTTTTATGTAAAATAGGGTAAAGTAACTTTAACATTTATTTCTGTAAATAAAATAAAAATACTACTTTTCATCCCATCTATTCGAAAAGGACGACTAGGTTCGCCTTTAAGCGCACCCAAAGGTGGTGTTTTCTATAAGAAACTTTTAGAGTTTTTAATCCTCTTTATAAGTGCGCCGCAATTATCGTTGCCGCGCACTTTTTGAATTCGGAACATCATAATGTTCAGCGCCAAAGAAATCGAACGCAAATATTGTTTGAATAAAGACTGGCTGGTACGATGGCACATAGGTGCGCCGCCAGCTGAATAAAAAAAAAAGAAATCAAATTAAAAACGCGCGAACTACAGCCCGCGTTTTCGTCCTTTTTCAAGGATTGTTAGAAATTCATGGTTTCGTTTTGAAAATTGAGTTCTTCAAGTGAGAGTGAAAGTATAGAATTAACTCCTGAAAGTATTAGAACTGACGCAAGAAATGTGATGGATAATCTATTACCTGCAAAATCCCGGGAGAAATATATGAAAGCCTATGGTAATTTAGATGTTTGCAAACATCTAAGTCATTTACGTTTCGCGGATGGCATTGTCGTACTATCGGAAAATCCCTTGGAACTCAATATTATGGTCAACGAATTACAAGCGGCGAGCGAATATGTGGGTTTAGACATGAACCTTAACAAAACAAAAGTCATGACCAACAACGAGATGACGCCTATCTTGGTTAATAACATGCCACTTGAATACGTACAGTAGTACATATATCTGGGCAAGCAAATCTCCTTCAGGAAAAATCTGAATTTTGAAGGAATAGACCGAAGGATAGCTTTTGATTACTTGGAAAAAATACTGGGCTCACAAGGAGATATTTAAATCACAACTTCTGATTAAAATGAAGAAGACACTACTAGACTCTGCTATTTTGCCATGTCTCACTTATGGCTGTCAGACTTGGATATATGATACTAAGGCGAGAAACAAGATTCAAACCACACAGAGATCTATAGAGAGAAGCTGCTTAAGCATAAAAATGAGCGATTGAGTAAGGAACACAGGCATTCGCAACAGAACTAAAGCCACAGATGCTCTCATTTTTTCGCAAAGCCTGAAATGGAGGTGGGCAGGCCACGTTGCAAGGTATTCTGATGATCGCTGAACAATCAGGACAACTAAATGGGAAGGTCCACGACGTACCAGATTCAGAGGCCAGCCGTGCGCCCGATGGCAGGACGAGATTATTGCGAGCGCTGGGCGAGACTGGCTTGTCATAGCGTCAAATAGAGAAAAATGGAATTCTTTGGAGGAGGCTTTTATCCAAATTACACACTAATTTTATTCTGTTTTTAATCATAATTATTTTATATTAATCAAAACTAATCAATTTATTTATTGTAATGCATGATTAAATTAGCTAAATTAATTAATTCAATAATTGTAAGTATGTATTATGAAATCTAATATTAATATAATTAATGAATGTAAAAAAATTATAATATGTTGAAGTTATTTCTATTTAATTTTAATTATAATTTTAATTGGTATGTGTGGAATTAATAAAGCTTTTTTATTATTATTTTATTATTACTATGGTAATTTTATTGAATGGAGAAATTCAAGAGGCTCCAAGAATTTTTCAATGTCTTATTAAATAATAATATTACTATAAAATATGAGGCGCCTTTTATTTTCTCATAGTTGGTGATGAAAAGTAGAGTGTATCTTTCGGGCGCAAAATATATTTTTGGCTCGGGCGACGTACTTTGAATCCCTCGCTACGTTCAGGATTCTACTAAAATTTCCCTCACTTTGCTCTGGATTCAAAAAAGCGCCCTCGCCGTAAAAATATTATTTTGCTCCCTTATGATACAATCTACTATTTAAGTCTGCTGACGAAAGTCGGTTGACACTGAATTGATGATCGCATTGCAAATGTGGAATGATTAACAACAATTGTTTTTTAGCCCCACTAAGGAGTACCTACTCAAAAGCGATTTTCATTTTATTTTTGTACCTATTGAAACTGTGTAGCACTTGCCTTGCAACTTGTTATTCTGAGAAATCGAATCATGATCCTATTTGCTTGCAAGTACATACTAATACGTATAGAATTTCTTCTACATTTTAGTTTCGAGAATACACCTAAACAATTTTGAATCTCTTACATGTATTTTCATATTATATAACTTCATAACATGAACAGACGGAGAAAAGCTTTTAAATTAATTAATGTTTACCCACTATAATTTAGAAACAGAATCAGTGATAAAAGCTGGTTAACCAATAAAGTTGTCTGCTAACTATTACTGTATATTTGTGTGGAAGTTTGAAACTTGTGCTGGATCCATTTAATGGGCTCAGGCGCGTAATTGGATGTAGTTCTGACGTTAACCGCTGTGTGTTCGTTATAGAAAAGTTTTTGTACAATTTTTTATATCCACCTCAACTTCAGCCCCAAAAAGTATTCTAATTGCTTCGGCCAAATTATCCGGTGTAATTAGTTTGGTAATGCTGTGTTTTCGTTTTTTGTTTTTTCGTGGAACTCGTGGTTTGGCTCGCGTTAATTTTGAAAACACAAAAGTTCTTACCGGTCAGCGTTTATGTGCTTTCTCTTGCTCGCCGATATTGGTTCTCCTTTGTGGATTTTGGCAGTAGGTACAGCTCATGTCGTAATTATTATGCATCGATTGTACTTACTTCACATAAATTAGTATGTTATTAGCAATTAGGTTCCAACAATAAATTACCTTATTAGAAGAGGCACTCACCGCAAAAGTTGGAAAATGCGTGCACTGCTACGAAGGAAATAAAAAAAAACTTTTATCAAAACTACGTAGACGTATGTAACTCTGTCTTTCAAAAAATAATTAAATATAACTTCGTTCTTAATCTGAGGCGGTTTCCAGAATGAATCGGACATAATTTACACACACAAACTGCAGAATCTTCTAATTATATAACGCTAATTGACCGAAAACAAGATTTCCAAGAGCTAGATATAAAATGTCACAACCATAACTTGACCCATAAAAGACCAATGATAGTTCTAGCACTGCGCAACATAGTTATTATGAGCAAATTGACCAGTTTAAGCACTGCGTGCGACAAATTAAACCAATAACTGGTAATGAAACCTCGTAATTGGAATGTTGTTCGTTTACGAACGTAGTGATTCAGACATGATGATAATGCTTTTAATCTATTAGTTAGTCTAAGGTATGTCAGAGTTTGGTAGTGCACGAACGTTTTAAATTACGGGAATTGGTCTTCTTTGGTTTCCTAGGAAAGCGGTTCCGTCACGTTATACTTAAGGCGTAGGGCCTTAAGTATAACGTGACGGAACCTTCCTCAAATTTTATCTTGCTCGCACCAAACTACTCGCGGCCTGAGTGAGAGCGAGACGGAGTGGGGAGCTGGCGGCTCTCAAGCCTCGAATAGTTTAGGTAATTGCTTTTTACGGTGAAACGAATGGTGATAATAAAAAAAAAAAAAATAAGACCTGCTTGTAGTTAGTTCAATTATTATGCAAAGTTTCATGATCTAATTTGAAGTATTCTTTGAATACCAGCGGTTTATAGTTCGGTTTAGAGGTAACTTTTTATTTTTTTTCTATACAGAAAATTTTATGTAGTCGTGTTTTCCCCAAGGACATAGGACCTCAAATTGAAAATAATTATTATATTTATTTCAAAATTAATGCTGCAGTATTTTCGGCATAACAGAGGATCATGCTAAGTAATTTGAGGCAGGGTAGGGCCTTAAGGCCTTAGGCCTTAGTCATGGAAATCTGTCATTTTCACCAGTGTTTGACTTAAGGTGTAAAAAACGCTCAGTATTTGGACAGCTGCAGTTATTGTGTGATTGTTCACCGCTTTCTAAGGCTTGAATTCCTCTTACGCTGAAGTCTGTCGCGTACGGTCGGTCACTATTTTGTATGTATATACGCTGCGCGGTGGGCCGATGCGACTATATATGCGCTTATCTTTAACGATAACAACAGGATTAGCTCAGTGGCCGAGCCACTGTCGTTTGTCCTACAAATCGCAGTTGTTGTTCCGCGCGGACCGCTCTTTTTAACCGTTTTCTCTGTGTGTGTACAGAAGACCGTCGGTTTCTGTGCAGACACAGAGAAAGCAGCCCCGGGCTGCCCGGCGCGTACGCGCCGTCGCGGTCGCGGAGGCCACAACCCCCGCAGGGATGCCGAGTCCCGGCATGCGCGGCTCGCTTGGCCGCGGTGTCGGGCCCGAGGAGGTGCGCCCGGCGTTGGACCGGGCAATATCGTTGCCTAACTTAGGCGACGTGTTGCCCGGTACGCCGCCGTCCGGACCACCACCACCACCTACCAAGCCTAGGAAGAAGGAGGGACGAAGAGGGGGATCGGGGACCGCTGTTGCAGCCGGCGCACCGACGTCATCGGCGCCTGCGCGCGTTGCGCCTGTGCCGTCGACGAGCCGGCAGCACGCGTACCCGGTCCGCCCAGCAGCATTCCGCCCGGTGCCTATTTTGGCCCCGGGGCCTCCAGCTGCCACTTCAAGCCGCGCGCCGCATGCGCGCGCAGCTGCCCCGCCGGCGCGAGTCCCCGCGCCTGCCCCACCAACGGCGCCTGCCGCGCGGCACGCTGCGCAGCACACGCACCCCGCGCCACCCGCGCAGACCCCTGCGCCGTTCGCGCGCACACGCGCGCCCCCCGCTCGCACCGCGGCCCCACCGCCGCGGTTCGTATCACCGCCGCAACCTCCGCGCCCGGCCGCCCCGGGTCCCCGCCTCCCGCTGGCGGGACCGGCGCTGGCTGAGCGGGAGCGACCACCGGCGGCAGGCAAATTTCGGCCGCTCGCCGCCGCCGCAACTAGGGTGCCCGCCTCGCCGGCACCCCCCCGGACCTCCGCGTACGACTCTCCGGCGATGCTGTCGACATGCTCCTCCCGTGCGGGGTCGAGCATGTCGCTGGCGTCTCTGGACTCGGCCGCCTCTGGTCGCGGATACGTGTCGGGAGACACGATTCCGCGAGCCGGAGGACGTCCCCTCGTCGTGCGTGGGGAAGCCGCCGGTGACATACCTATGTCACCGGCCTCACCAACGCCGTCGCCGGACTTCGAGTACGAGTTTCGACTCGACCCCAAGCCGCAGCGACGGCGCAGAAGCTCGGGCGAGACCGCGGCCGAGGAGGCGAAACGGTACTGCCCGGACCCGACGCGGCCTGTGCGCGATAGCGCGCCGCGGGGTCGGGCGGTGCCCACATCGCCTACGTTTGCGGACGCGGTCCGACAAACGCCGCCACTATCACCATCACCGACCAATGCAGGGGTAAGTGTCCCTAGGCACTCCCCTGCCCCCCCCGTTGCTGCCACTCCGGCTGCTCCAAGCAGCGCCGCGACTCCGGCTACTCAGCCGTCGAAGCCGCAGGCGGGCACGAAGCAGCCGAAGAAGTTGAGGTTCCCACCGCTGGTGGCTGAGAAGCTGCCGAACTGGGCCACCCACTTCCGGGCCCTGGCGGGGAAACTGGGCCGGCCGCCTAACGCTCGCCCTTACGGGACCGGGGTGAGATTCACCCCGGATACCGAGGATGAGTACCGGCTGGTCCAGCGGTACCTGACCGGCCTGGAGAAGGAGAGTGGCGTGTCCTGGTTCGCGTACTCGCTGCCAGCGGACAAGAATATGAAGATAGCCATACGGGGCCTGCCTGCAGACACGGACCCGAAGGAGATTGAGGAAGAACTCCGGGAGCTGGGATACCAGCCGGAGTATGTGCGCCATATCAAAGGCGCACTGGGACGACCCGGCTGCGTATTCCACGCAGTTCTAAAGAGAACCCCGGACGTCCGAAACATCTTTGACACCGACGTATTTCTGTTGATGCGCGGTGTCAAAATTGAGGCTTGGCGAGGAAAGCGTGGGCCCGCGCAGTGCCACCGGTGCCAGCGCTTCCGACATAGCTCGCATCAGTGCCACCGCCCGCTCGCTTGTGTGCGATGCGGGGCTGGGCACGTAGCCAAGGAGTGCCCACGTCCGCGGGAGGAGCCGGCCACCTGCGCAAATTGCGGGGGGCCGCACCCCGCGAACAACATGAAATGCCCCGTATTCCTACAAGAGATTAGGAATAAGCGAGCGGGGACCGTCGCCATCACGGCAAAACGCCAGACACCTGCGGCCGCGGATAGGCCGCAAGTGTCAGCAGAGGCTCACGCCCCGACGTTGATGGCGGCGGCAAATGAGCCCACGGACAGAGTCCAAGCCTCCACCTCAGGGCGGAGGAGGAGAAGGAAGAGAAACCGGGGGGGAAAGGGTAAGAATCCCCCCCCCCCAGAGACACAGGAAGCTATCCCGTTGGCCGACCCTGCCATTGCACAGGTTGGGCAGCGAACGCTAGCGAAGGGCGAACCCACCACTAGCGCCAAAGCGGCGCAGCGGAGGAGTGGTGAACTAAAGAGGTTCGCCCGTAAGACGCCAGGCGCCGCACCGATCGCGATCGCACCTAGCGCCAGAAAGTTAGAGCGTCAGAATGTCGCAACTGAGTCCGCAGGTGCATCGACGAGCGGTGCCAACATGGAGGCTAGCGCGACAAGTGTCGCGCTAAGGAAACGCAGCGACTTCACAACCTGTGCAATCCAGCTGCTGATGGACTTAATCAAGGCCATCAGGCAGGGACAGGACGTGGAGACGGTTATCCTTGACGGACTGGCCACTTTACTTACCCTGTACAATGGCTAGGCCGTTAAGGATAATCCACTGGAATACCCGCGGCCTTCGGGATAAGGTCGCCCCCCTCCGCCATCTCCTTCGGGAACAAGACATCGACGTGGCGCTAATCAGCGAGACACTCCTGGGACCTGAGGATAGGGTCAGGTTCCCGGGATACCACATCTACCGCAAGGATGAGAGGTCGGCTCAGCACGTCCGCTACCGTGGTCTGGCGGTACTAGTGAGGCGGAGAGTCGTACACCAGGAGCTTCCCTTGCCGTCGCTTCGCACGCTGTACGCGCTGGGTGTGCAGCTGCATGTCGCCGGCGAGGACCTAAACATCTATGCGTGCTACAAGCCGCCCGCGACCCATCTCGACCTTCACGAGTTGCGGGCGCTTGTAAGCAGCAAAACAAATGCAACTATCCTTGCCGGCGACCTTAATTGCAAGCACCCGGCGTGGAATAGCCTGCAGGCGAACACCGAGGGAAGGCGGCTCTTCGCGGACGCAGAAGCCTTCGGGTACTCGGTGACCGGGCCGGAGACGCCGACCCATTACCCTGACGCGGCCCGGTACATGCCCGACGTACTGGACGTTGTAGTCCACCGAGGGCTACACTGCCAGATCACACAACAAGTGTTGGACGACGAGCTACAGTCGGATCACCATCCTGTACTCGTCGTCCTATCGGGCATGCCGACCTCCTTGAAACCACTAGCGCCACGTCGACTGATTGACTGGACATACTTCGGAGAGCTACTAGACACCACCACGCCTACTCGGCCCATTATCACCTCCGCGGATGTGGACAAGATGGCGGGCGATGTCACTGCCTGCATACAGAGCGCCTTAGAAGCGGCGACGACGACGGTGCCGCAGGGGAGAGGGCTATTGCCGCCCCTGCCGGCCTACATCACATCTATGATCGCCGTGAAGAGGCGCCTTCGCAAGCAGTGGCAACAGAGCAGATGCCCTGCCATGAAAAGGCAACTAAACCATCTCGCGGAGAAGGTGAGGGCCGAGCTACAGGCCCGCGCCACCGCGGGCTGGGAGGAACGTATTGACCAGACAGCAGACAGCTGGCCGTCGGTACACAAACTCTGCCGCCAGCTGTCAAAAGCCCCAGCCCCGGTGCGACCTTTATTGGACAGCGGCGGGGCCCTCAAGTATAAGGCGGAGGACCGGGCGGAGGTCTTCTCCATACACCTGGAGCGTCAGTTCCAGCCGAACCCGACTAGCGAGCGCGAACATGTCGCAGCAGTCGAGAAGCATCTTGGAGACTATTTCGCAACGCCGATAGCTCCCGAGGAAGACCCTATCTTCTTCCCGCCTGGCGCAGTCAGACGCGCCATCCTAAATACGAAGCCAAGAAAGGCCCCAGGTGCCGACGGTATCACCAACACAGCGCTGCGCCATTTGCCGTTCCGTACAGTAGCGGCACTGGCGCGCCTGTTTACGGCGATACTGCGCACCGGGGCCTTCCCCGCCCTATGGAAGGAAGGGCGCGTCATCATGCTGCCTAAGGCGGGAAAGAACGTCCTCAAGCCGGAGAGCTATCGGCCGATCACCTTGTTGCCAACGGTCTCCAAGGTGTTCGAAGCACTCCTGCTGCGGCATCTACAGCCGCATATTGCGCCTCGCCCTGAGCAGTTCGGGTTCCGGGCTGAGCACAGCACGACGCTTCAGTTGTCGAGGGTACTGCACCACCTCACAACTGCTCACAATAAGAAGGAGTACGCAGTAGCAGTATTCCTCGACATGGAGAAGGCCTTCGACCGTGTATGGCACGAGGGCCTAATCTTCAAGTTGGCCACCACTGACACGCCCCGCCGCGTCGTCAAGGTGGTGTCTAGTTTCCTCTCCAACAGGACCTTCAGGGTGGTGGTTGATGGTGCGCTGTCGTGCGCCCGCCCCGTGTGCGCGGGCGTACCACAGGGCAGCTGCGTGTCGCCGGCGTGTTACTCACGTTACACCGACGACATTCCCGCCACTCCAGACTCGATGCTCGCGCTGTATGCCGACGACGCCGCGTACATCACTACGTCGCTCAATGCGAAGTACGCGGCCGTCAAGATGCAGCGCGTCCTCGACTTGCTCCCCGAGTGGCTGTCGAAGTGGCGGCTTTCGGTTAACGTGGGTAAGACGCAGGCGCTTATCACCGGATACGCGCACCTCCCACCACCGCTGAAACTGCAAGGAGCCGACGTCGAGTGGTCGCCCTGGGTGAAATACCTGGGTGTAACCATCGATCGTCGGCTCACAATGGGGCATCACGTCCGCAACGCTGTCGCACAGAGCAGTGTCGCCCGCCACCTGCTCAAACCAGTGCTCTCGTCCCGCATCCCGGCGCGCGTCAAGCTGGGCGTGTACAAGTTGTACGTACGCCCAATATTGACGTACGCCGCCCCGGCATGGTACGCCCTCACGAGCGAGGGACACCGTAAGAAGCTCCGCACGCAACAAAACTTTGCGTTGCGGACCATAGTGGACGCCCCTCGTTTCGTGAGGAACGACATCATCCACCGGGACCTCGGGATTGAGAGCCTGGAGGAGTTTGTGGGGCGCCTCGCGAAGGGGATGTTCGCGCGTGCCGACGCGTCTGCCTGGCCCCATGTCAGGCAGATCGCACCGCTGCATGCGCGCCCCCCTGACGCGAGGCGCCTGCCCCGCGACCTGGTTGCGGACAGTGCCCCCTTACCGGACTGACGCCTCGAGTAAGCCGCATCCAGGTTACACGCGGCTTACTCGTAAACAATAAGACTCCACAGATGTACACATACATCTGTTGCGCGGCGTGTGCTAAGTTAATATAGGCATGTCGCGTAACTAAACACAGACACCCACTACTAGACAGACGCCTATATATAACACGTGCGGGCGCGACGCGGGCCGCGACGCACGCAATCACTGAGCGGCGGTACACAACAACACAAGCCGCTCATACATACATACAGTTTCTCCTTCAAACCGCGAACGGCTAGATCTGTGACCGGGGCGAAGGAAAACTACACCTTATTCTGTAGGAGCGTCGAGTCGGCATCTCTGTCGCTGGTCGTCACCCGCTGGGCCTCCCCTAGGCAACTAGGGGTCTCACCTGGCGGTGACTGACCGCCGAGATGTCGTGAAGAAAGCGGCGCTATGGATATAGCGCCGTGGCGCGCCTACAGAAAAACTCATTGCAACCTGTCACACGGACGCGTTATTTATAACGCGTCCGACTGATGCCGTGGCCGACAAAGGCAAACAGAGGGAGGGGCCCGCAGTGGCGGGCCACCGTATAGCCTCCGCGGGAAGGGGGCGAAGCCCCGACCCCGCCCGCCACGCCCCCTTGCGGGGGCGTAGCGATATCCGAATCGGGATAACAACAACATGCCACATCCAACGTTTCGTAAATTCTGAAACACGAAACTGTTTGAAAACGCGTGTCAGAAACACAAGAATCATAATCTAATCCGTGGGGTACAGTCCCCGCGGCACAATTGGGATAAGTGCAACGATGTCACAGATATAACACGACAAAGAGCGAAACTAATGCAATTTTCTTCTATTCGTCGTTATGGAATTGTTTTGCCATTCATGGTATTGTTTCGAGGACGTGTGGGTAAAATTGATGGAGGATTTTTGAAAATGTTGCTGTGTTATCTGAAATTCTTATGGGAACACGATATTAAGACATTATTCAATATGACAGATAATTGAAGGACATGATTGGATAAAACAAAAACAAGAAAACATCGCGTTGATAACGATAATAAATTATTGTGATCACATTCGCAAAGCATCGCACTTACGTGTTCGACTACCTTAATCCTAATTAATATTATAAATGCGAAATTCAGTTTGTTTATTCGTTTGTTTGGTTCATTTTCACGCTAAAACGGCTGAATGGATTTGGATGAAATTTGGCACATGGATAGACCATGACCCGGAAAAGGACATAGCTTACTTTCATCCTGCATTGCAGACGGAGTTGTGGGCAACAGCTAGTATAATATAATAAGGCAGGCAGTTATGATCCATTTTAACTTAATATATATTTTAAGATTAACTGGCAAAAATGCGAGTTTCTACGATTCAAGCAAGTATTTCAATACCTTAAAAGTCGCTAAAACAAACAATACCAAAAATCATTTGAATTAATTATAACTTATTTGAATAATTCATGAAATAATGAAAAGCTTCGGAACTCGAGTAAAATAAAACATCAATACTGAAAATGTTGAAAGTACTTTTATTATTGTTGAACAGTCTGCCTCGTTGGTTTAGTGGTCGCAAGGCCTACTGCTGAGCTTAGGTCCTAGGTTCGATTCCCAGGTCGGGCAACGTGTAAGTGGGATTTTTCATCAGGAATTTTTCAATAGCAGCCCGGAGTCTAGATTTCTGCCCGGTTGATGGCAATAGGCTCGCCCCCTGTTACATGAGACTTAAACATATCTGGCGAAATGTAGGTGTACCCTAAGTACGCCTTTGCCAAATCCTTCGGGGATTACAGAAGCTTTTTATTTTTGTGTACTTTTTTAGGGTTCCGTACCAAAAGGGTAAAACGGGACCCTATTACTAAGATTCCGATGTCCGTCCGTCCGTCTGTCACCAGGCTGTATCTCATGAACCGTGATAGTTAGACAGTTCAAATTTTCACAGATGATGTATTACTGCTGCTATAGAACAACAAATACTAAAAAACAGATTATAATTAATATTGAAGGGCTCCCATGTAACAAATGTGATTTTTTTGCCGTTTTTATAGATAACTAGCTGATACCCGCGACCTCACCCGCGTGGATGTCAGTTATTATATACTAAAACCTTACTCGAGAACCACTCTATCCATTGGTGAAAACAGCATGAAAATCGGTGAAGTAGTTTTTGAGTTTATCGCGTACTGGACGACAGACAGACGCTGCGGAGAACTTTGTTTTATAATATGCAAGGATGGTACGGAACCCTTCGTGCGGTAGTCAAACTCGCACTTGGCCGGTTTATTATTTTAGAAAATTTATTCAGTATTGACGTTGTAAAGTTTTTTTTCCGTGTTAGAACAGATTTTTTTTGTTTCGGAAACAAAAAAAATCTCCTAACCTGGTTTCTGATGTGAAAACAAACTAATAGCGCCCGGGGGAACCATAAGTGGCGAGTGTTCCGCGACACTAGACGACAGACAGACGCTGCGGAGAACTTTGTTTTATAATATGCAAGGATGGTACGGAACCCTTCGTGCGGGAGTCAAACTCGCACTGGGCCGGTTTATTATTTTAGAAAAGTTATTCTGTATTGACGTAGTAAAGGTTTTTTTCCGTGTTAGAACAGATTTTTTTTGTTTCGGAAACAAAAAAAATCTACTAACCTGGTTTCTGATGTGAAAACAAACTAATAGCGCCCGGGGGAACCATAAGTGGCGAGTGTTCCGCGGTCAATGGATAAGCCGATCTGTTGTTAGGCACTTCAGTGTAGCTACCAGTTTGTTGAAAATGTTTATTCAAAAATACGAGCTCCTAGGTAACTACAGTGAATCAGTATCCATTGCAAAAAAAATCATCTTAAGCTCTTTTTGAATTATTATTTTCCTGTGGGTAAATACATTTTCATCCACTTACTTATATTAATTTTAGTTCTACACAGCGAGAAAAACAAAAAAAAAACGTTTTGCGTCACCTCAAGTTAAAAGACACTTGTTTATGCCCGCGACATTTTCTTGTTTTTAACATAAAGTATCTTAAAACACTCGGCAATACTGTAGCTTCCCATTAGTGAAATAATTTTCAGAATCGGATCAGCAGTTCCGAAGATTACCCGCTACATGCTTGACAAACTCCAACATAAAAAAAGTAAAATATGTAAGCGTAGATTGAATTTATTTGCTTTCTTGTACGTATATTCCAACACGCACCTAAAATAAATCATAAAGCACAAAAAATATTTCAGGAGCTGTAAGTATAAATAAAATAAGCAGTGCCTTTGTACTCATATTATAATTATGTTGTATCTCTATGTATTTTACTGTGTGTACATAAATAATAAAATAAATACAAAAATAAATCATAAAGCACAAAAAGTAATTCAGGAGCTAGTCAAAATTCCTTTACAAAAACCTTCTCCCCTTTATAACCTAACTTTATTTTCGAAAGTTATTTGCTCTGCAACGTAATAAACTAAAAGATAAATACATTGGGCGTGAGTCTAATCTTTTGAACAAAAATGTTTTATTTTTTCTATACCTACCCAGTATTCTCGAGGTAATTAACGGAGTTAGAAGGTACACAAATATACGCCGTCTCATGTGTTAGCTATTAGGGAACAATTCGTCCTTACGGTCTGTACAGAACTAATTTTTTAGATGAAAGTTTCGATACAATAATATCATGAATAATGTCTTAGTTTTAGCAGAAAGGAAAAATAAAAAAAAGAAGAATGTTCCTGGACTTTAGTGGTATGAGGAACAGGGTGTAAAGTTCACTCATCCACCATAGAAATGGGAGGATCCTCCGACCAGACGGGTGTTGTGTCTGGCGGGCAGCTGCCCAATGATTGATACTGGATTTTTGTATATATGTTCACTGCACGGTAAACTCTAATTGCACGATACAGGATTTTTGTGACGTCAGGATTTTTGTGTGACGTCAGGTCTTTTGATGCGTAGTTCGAATGTGGCGATGTAAGTACCGCCACACATTAAAATAAAAAGAAGCTATTTTTCAAAAAGCTAAAGTTTAATTACTATCATTTTCATTTTCTCGTATCGACACAGTCTATATATTCTATATGGTGGCACATGTCGTGGTGAAGATTACTAAGTGTTCAGCACAATGGGGGTGACTACCTAGGGTGTGCCGGATGTACTGGAAAATACCGCCATCTATGTATGACGTCACTCGTTGGCCTTACTTTTATGCACGCAAATTAAAATGTAACACTACGTTCATTCATCTTCCTTCCCCAACTAGGTACATTTCTCACATTAACTAGATTTACGTACAAATATGACATCAGAGTGAAACTAAAGCACGTCCACTCCGCCATGAATTGTAACGTACAAACACACGAATAATTTCTATCGCACGAACGGACACACAGTTGCAAAGGGTTAAGTTAACGGATCAACGCTTTTGTTCCGAATAAACGTGGACTTGAATAATAGACCCGTCCAGAGTCCAGATTGTATTTCGTTCCGCAAAATAATACCTCGAAACCTACAGAGTAAATTATTTCAAAGCAAATCAGTATTATCTAATAGAATAATAAAACGGCCGGCCGTGTTGTAACGAAGTAATTTTGCAGAGCTCTCGGCAACGCAAGGGTATATGAAATAAACATTAGATGAGATTTTTGTTGAACAATTTTTTTTTGGGATAATACCTATGACCAAAATATTTAGGTAATTGTAGCGCTCGTGGCGTGTTCCGAGTAAAAATGATATCAGGTAAGTAATTATGGTAACGTTGAAAGAAACGTTATCAGAGTTAATGAGTGATGAGAATCATGTCAGTTAAGGGAAATAAAGAAAATACTTTTATTTAGCACACAGACTAAAAAGCGCACAATATAATATACAGCAGATAAAAAAATTAAATAAAGAGTGTAAGCATGTAAGAAATTAGCAGAAAAGTGTGCCTCAAGGACGGCTGCGCTAAAAAGGCTCAGTTCAGCAAACATGCCAGACAACTTTAAGTGCCCCACGCTAGTTTGCAACTGCACCTGAAGTATGAGGTGACGAATTCAAATCAGTTGTATACTGCAACGTGTGTACACAGAGGGAAAGAACTTCCCGATCTTTTCATAAGTTAAATAGGACACGACGAAGATACCGTGTAAATATCATAGGATAAAGTTTATAAAAAAAAAGGAGAGCCTCTAGAACCCCCAAATAAACTAACATTCTTTCTAGCGAGGCGGCACGTTTCAAACCCAACCCCTATCACCAAATCCATACTATGTATAATATTATAAATTCGAAAGTAACTCTGTCTTTCTGTCTGTCTGTATATTATCTTTTCACGCCTAAACCACTGAATGGATTTCGACAAAATTTGGCAAGGAGATCGATGGTATCCTGAGGAAGGACGTAGACTACTTTTTTGGAGTCTGGAGTCACACGTAATCTGTTCGATTTATGCCCTGAAACGTGTGACTCCGGATTTTTTATTTGTCTGTCTGTGGTGTCTTGTTTACACCTTTTTAGTCGTAGTTGGGTTTTAGTTTTTATTACTGTTTTTTTTTAAATTCTTTTTGGGTTATAAAATATATATTTTTGAAATGTGCTCATTAAGCTCTTTCATTTGATATCCAACATGGTACTATTAAACAATATTGTTTTTTTAAGTTCCTAACTTTATGTCCTCTAGAGGGCGCCATTTTTAATTTAATGTGACGTTTCATAGCCAGCGGTCGATTAAGACGCTTTCAACGATACCTTATTTGTCAAATTGTGATGAGTGGTTTAGAAGATAGGAGGGAACAGATGAACATACATACATACATACCGGTCAAAATCATAACCCTCATTTTTTCTTCGCTCTAGTCGGCAAAAAAATTGTTGTATACATGTCTGTAACAACGTCGGTAGCAAAGTTCCACGATGCGACGTGGTATCGTGTGTGTCTTTTGGCCCACAATAAACCTATTAAACTGTATCTCAATAAATCTGACAACTTGACATATAACAGGCAGTTTATGAATATTTCTATTTCACATCATAGCTTTATTAATTTAGAGTACTGAAACATTCTGAATTTGCATTAATAATTAGTTTGTCCAGTGAACACAACAGATAACGACTTTTCATTATAAATTTAAATTTCAATGCCTACGTATCAATAAATTATACATACATACATTAGCAAATGATACATACATTTAAAATAACATAACATCAAGCCTGTATAATCCCCGAAGGGTTAAGCAGACGTGTAGATGCCAATTTCGTCCCATTAATAGGGGGCGAGCCAATTGCTATTTTTTTTTTTTAATTATTAGTCGCTAACTACATATTTACTCATTTACTTATACTTTCTTATCTCACGTTATCTGGACTTCTACTTAGCATGAGGCTCTTTGTCCGCCTGTCGTCAATTTGAACTAAGTAGGTACTAAGGTAATCATCGAGAGCTTATACGTTGCTTTTTTAGCTGCAACAATACAGGGTGTAACAAACAAGACCCATCACATAACCGGTAAAGTAAGTGCAATCTACTCTTCTACATACACCTACATTAATCGCGTTTAGAAAGAAGAGTGGGGCGCGTCTTCGGAGATGCCACTATCTATATCTATGAATTCTGTACATCAAACTACTTAAGTAACATTGAGCAAAAATGATTGCTGGGGAATGACTTTTATCTTTAGTGTCAAAATTCACTGTCTACAATAGCGCGCAATGTTATGCACGCAAAACATTGTGCTTATTGCATGCGTGAGTTGTGGGTGTATTTAAAGTTAAGTTAAAACATGAAAAAAGTTTTAAAAATTTGGAACTTTGGGACCTTCAATATTTCCGTAACCAGAAGGTTCCCAGGTAGGGTTAAATACAAAAAAAAAAACAAAATGAAGGAGAGTGTGACTCTTGGTTTCGTTAAGCATCTATTTACATCGATTAATGTCTTGTTCTTTAAAAAGTACGGCAATATTGGCACTCGGCACGGACTAATAATTGAGGAATCCTATCAATATTAAATCTGTGGCGGTACCTACATCGCCACATTCGAACTACGTATCAAAGACCTGACGTCACACAAAAATCCTGACGTCACAAAAATCCTGCATCGCACAATTAGAGTTTACCGTGCAGTGAACATATATACAAAAATCCAATATCAATCATTGGGCAGTTGCCCACCAGACACAACACCCGTCTGGTCGGAGGATCCTCCCTTTTCTATAGTGGATGAGAGAACTTTACACCCTGTTCCTCATACCCCTAAAAATCTTCCAATTATAGTTCCATCGAGTTTGCCCAATCTTCTACGTTCTGTTGCAGTTTGTAGCAACATGGCGACAATGGATTTTCATTCAGTCAGTGCAGCAAAGTATAAATAGTGATCAATAGACTGTTCCCGGAATACCTCGGTCACGTTATCTTGTTGACTTTGTAATCAGAACCCGAATTGAATAGCTTCTATTTGCAACTGTTGCATTGGAAAGACCGCTTTGTCGATAAAATATCGCTTTGTCGATAAACTGTCACAATCTTCTAGAAAATAACGAACTCAATACGATTGCATTAGTCAACTTAATTATGCTGGAAATATAGCTGGATATAGCTAATAAAGAAGCTAGAGATTGCTATATTATTCGGTTATTACCTATTTGTTTACGCTAAAGCCATTCAGTTGTTACATCATAATAATAGGGAAGATAACAAAAAAAAAATTGGCCTTCGGTAGCTTATTTATAAAATATTGGACACGAATTTTTCTTTTTTTACGTAATCAAACGATTACGGTTATACATAGAGCTAAAAAAAAAATGCGTCGTGACGTCACGCCTGTGAATATTTATACTGAGTTGTGACGTGACGAGCCCGCACTCCCCAACTTTAATGCATTTTATCTAATTCATTTTCTTATTAATAATGTTAAAGCAAAAGTTATGGGTCAAATATTTTTTTATTATCAGACTATCTATCTGCCTAGCCTTTTCCCAACTATGTTGGGGTCGGCTTCCAGTCTAACCGGATGCAGCTGAATACCAGTATTTTACATGGAGCGACTGCCTATCTGACCTCCACAACCCAGTAACTGGGTAATACGATACCCCTTGGTAAGACTGGTTGTGAGACTTTCGGGTTTCTGACGACCCGTAACGGCTGTCAAAGATCCACGAATGACAGCCGGGACCAACGGCTTAACGTGCTTTCCGAGGCACGGAGAAGTCCCGGTATGTAAAGATGGTCACCCATCCACCGACCAACCCCGGCAAGCGTAGCTTAACCTGATGGATCGACTCGGTGCGGCTGTTATTACTTAGCCACGAGCTCCTTTTATTATCAGACTGATGGACTAAATAGAATTTATTTTGTTTTACCCAGGCATCCCTCATAAGTAGAAAACTTTTAAAAATCCATAATTATGATTGTAATTGAAAGATCACAAATGCAATACTCAAATTAACATCTACCAAAGTATTCACAAACTCTATTATCCAACAAAATCCTTTACACGCCTCAACAACGCCACAGACATTTTTAAGTCACTTCCTTGAATGTTAAAACACTTAACATCCGTATCGCGTCTTGTACGTTTAAAATTTACATCAGTTACGAACGAGGAAACTCTTCTAATAAAATCCGTGGGTCCCGTTCCTTCGCGACATATTTACATAAGTATGTTAAACTTCATTCGTTTGATATACGAGTTGTAATGTGTAATTCTTATTCCAATCTCGTGTGTGCCGTACGTCTGTACTTATTTATCATCATACAGTTTGCTTCTTTTCAAATTTTATTGGTGACGGATGTTGGGGCAAATGTTGGAAGTTTTATGTCACGTTTGAAATGTTTGTGATATTGGAAGTCAGAAATCTTTGTGTTCACAGCGATTTCTGTTCAGTTTTTTTTTCAGATCTTGCTCGACATTTTCACTTAGGACTAAGAGAAAAGCTTTCCAACACAAGTAAGCCTGTGTCTCAAAAATTAAAACGCTACACTATACAAAGGAACATGGTTAACTTTGTACCCGACAACGGCGAATGAACTAAGATTGTAAAGTTCCTAATGCGTTTGTTAGCTAAATACTTCTTAATTTACTAATTAGGTTCCTAATCACAGAACATTTCGAAACGGATGATAAATTACATTTGGCAGGTAACGCAAACTTCCCGACATGTTGCAAATACCAACTCCGGACCTCCGGTATTCGCAACCACCTAATTCTGCCTCCACCAATATTTATCGAAAATGTTTACGCGTAATCTGCATATTTGGATTGGCCAAAACTCGGCCCATACTAAATGTACAGACCGCTCCTGTCCATGATGACGGATTGCGTACAAAATATCACGATTATTCCGTGGTGAGAATTGAAAGGCAATTTTCAACACGTGCCAACCCATATCCAGCTGTGGGCGTGTATGTATGACAGGTGCCTAATAAACGGAATTTCGTTTATTCCTGTACGTATGGACCTACGTTAGTACACACGGGTACACATCAAGCTATACATTTCCAGTATAAGCTGATATCTCATTGTATAGGATTTTCGTACAATTCGAGGTAATTTTATACCTACTGGAATTGTATAGCTTGATGTGTAGCCGTGTGTTTGTCTTTCCCGGTAATTTGAACAATACAAGCTAGTAGGTATAATGGAACACATTTCCGTGTACCTAAGTTATGCGCCTGTAACCGGCTTAGTTACTGAACTTAGTCTTTGGTACCTACTATTTATAGAGGTGGTGTTGTGCTAGGATAGATTTACTAAATTAATCACTACAAAATTTAAATGAGTGGTGAGAAGGGCTTTTGACTAGGTACGAATGGAAAAAAGCAATTATACCTACCTATGTAATTTAGTTTTTCCTAACGTTTAAAATCAAATTGAACAAAAAAAAAACACATGACGAACAGAAGTGAAAATAAAATTATAAAATTCTTTCACTGACCTGGCGCAACACGTCAAACTCATAGCTACACATATACTGCATGATGATGACGCGAAACCATAAGAATTTTCCCTACCAAAAATCGCCGAACACGCCTAAAGAAGATTTTACTTAAAAAATCTCACAAAAATATCGCCTTAAATGTCATCTACATTACCTATTATTATTTTTTGTATCCTCAAATTTCGCATATCTAATATTTCAACTAGATTATACAATTGATACGACATTATTGCTCCATGGTTCCACTATATTAGAAGCTAAGAAGACAAACAGACATTACAACTAGCTCACAGTACTGGCACAAACGTTCGCAGATAAGTTTGATTGATACGACAGTGCGTGAATGCGGGCGCGATTTGTCACGAGGGAACACGAACAGTTTTAGTACTGTTTCATGTAGCCCCTGAGAGCTTCAGTCTTTGTTGATACTGGTGATTATTCTGAAAGAAGGATTTTGAAGACTTTGTCTGTTAATCTATACATTATTATATATTAAAGTCGCTATTCGTGTCTGTGAGATCGCGTTGTTCTTCTTACCAACAAAACGGATTTTATAGGGGCGGGTCGCTAGTGTAACTACCCATTCTTAGACTGTGCGCAGACTGACAAGAATTACTATTAATGTGTTTCCAAACGGGCGGCAAGAGCGCGGCAGCAACACACGGCGTTTGCAGGACACATTTCTGCCGCGCTCTAGTGTGGACTAAACCCACAGAGTACATTATACTGACTAAACCGTTTGGTAGAAATGTTTGTGCGCGGCAGGTAGACAAAAGCGTTCACGCGCGGCAGTCGTCCAAACACAGCTCCACAGGCCGCGCATGATTGCCGCTCAATGTTTGGACACACCTTTAGACAGACTAATGCTCTATGAAAACAATGCTAGCGCGCAAATTACTACAATCCCAGTTGTGGCGCGTTTTGTATTTATCTAATTTATGTTAAAGAATAATATATTATTATTATAATTATGATATACAGTTATATTATGTAAAATCTAAATATCGTTTTTTTAACATACCTACCTAACTTCACATCGGTATTCCTCGAAGGTTTATGCACTTGTCCTACCGCCGACGAGGAAGCGACTAACTATCAACGATTTTCTCGCTCAAGAAACGAAGGATTCCGGTTGTGGGTCTCTTGTAAGTAAAAGTATCTACATTTTATATTAATAGTTGATCGCCGACTGTTCACACCGCCTCCGGCGAATACTTACTCTTTTGTCGCAGCGAAAAGAACTATCAGAGAGTGCTCGCTCAGCGATACTCGTTGACGGGCAGAACACCCGTTTGCTTGCTGGGCAACTCATTTTTTGTCGCTAGCTCTACTTACTGAGGTGTACCTAACACCCATATTTCGTCAAATATGTTCTGAACTTTATAGTTAACAGGAGCTATTGGAGTTATCTCCAATAGCTCCTGTTAAAGGTCATGGACTATAATCCACTAAGTGATTGTCAGTTCTTGTAATAGGGGGCGAGCCCACAACCCACCCTACCGGCTAGCTCTTTTTTATTTTACAAAGCGGCTTAAATG
This sequence comes from Lithophane leautieri, assembly GCA_949152455.1. Classification (NCBI taxonomy): domain Eukaryota; kingdom Metazoa; phylum Arthropoda; class Insecta; order Lepidoptera; family Noctuidae; genus Lithophane; species Lithophane leautieri. Next base: position 8,917,514 of record OX424467.1, read on the forward strand.
AAGTTTTTTATCGTATTTGGCATTAGTAAACAAACAGACCATCTGAAAGACATTCAGCTTCGTTAAATGCCAACATGAAAATAAAACACAACTTTCCAGCTACGGTCCGCAAAAAATTAAAGGACAAGACCAGTCACTCGTTCTGTTGCCTTTGGGCAGAAGTATGACGTCATATGCGCAAACGAATATTTATTTATGAATCCAATGTAGAGATGAAGCAGTAAAATCTGCCCAGACATACGTGCACTGAATACTAAAAGAAATAAATAAAATTGAAATGTATGTTTGTTATTCGACAATGTACGGTTTTATGCGGTTTTTCTGTTGTTTTGTTTAGAGACTAGATGAAGTATTGTTTTATTATTGCGTTTAAACATATGTCTTTGCTTGTGTCGGCACACATACGAGTAAAATACAATAGACGTAGATATATTTAGTAACCTATTCCGCTTAACTATTCTTCAAGAGTCAGAAAAAAACCCAGTAAGAAATCGACACGTGTTTCACCTCTCAACGAGGCATCCTCAGGATGACGACGTTACCACACCGAGCGCTGGACGCCGAGACGCTCGGTGTGGCAACACGTCGTGTTCTGGTTTGCAACTGGTCAATCGTCATCCTGAGGATGCCTCGTTGAGAGGTGAAACACGTGTCGATTTCTTACTGGGTTTTTTATGACTCTTGAAGAATAGTTAAGCGGAATGGGATACTAAATATATCTACGTCTATTGTATTTTATAATGGATTTCCGCAAAGTCACGCCTGAATCAATTAACTATCACATACGAGTAAATAATATTAGCTATAGATAGGCAGTAAGGTTGAAAGAGGGGCTCAGTACCTATGGTGTGACCGATGGTTCTAATAGTTATGGTAACTCAAGATCCCTTTGACATATTTTTGAATGTGAAGATATTGTTATAAACTGAAGCACATTTAATAATATGACAAACCGAGTCCAATGGGTCCTATCGGCAAAAATAACGAACTTCCATACAAACTATCAAACTTTATTTGACCCCTTTAAGGGATGTATTATCAAATATCCTTTAATGCTCGCTTTCGTTGTTTATGGAACCTGTGTGAAAATTTTGGTACTTCTAGATCGAAACCCAGCAGTTTAGGCCGTACTTTGTCTATCAGTGAATTAATTAATTTAAGAATTTCATTATGTAAATCTAAAGCATATTTTAATTACTCGTCTTATTCGGTAAACTCAGGATATGCAATGGCTGCTGAAACCCCATGAACCATGAGGCTTCAGGGGCTAGTGCAAATCCTGGGGTTCATTCGATTTTTCGAGTCTGGTTAAGCCACGCTGGGGTCGGTGCATTTCATTCATTCATTCATACTTGTCTTATTCGGTAAACAGAGACAAAAATATCTGTTTCGAAGTTAAATTATGATTGGAACCAGTTTGAACTTTGGATGGTCCGTTCGATTATTTTAAACTTTTTATTTAAAGTTCGTTATTTATGTGACTTCGACATTTATGGATTATTGGATCACGTCAGAATATAAATTGACGAGGTTTGCAACAAAAAAAAAACAGTTATTAAAAAAGCTTTTGCAGACACCGACCTGTCATACCGAAAACTGCATAATTGTTTTTTTTTTTTAAGTATTGTTGTTTTACTTCAATCCTTCAGTCGTGTCTTCTTTCTTCTTTAAACTGAAATTCAGAAGTTACCATTAAAGTAATAAAATTGCCACCAAACCACCACTATTAAAATAACCACCATAATTATAAAGTTATAGATGGTGGTAAACCATCTATATCTATTGTTACATATTATTATTATTATAAAATAGTAACTTAGAATTTTTGTGCGTTTGTCTGTTTGTCTGGATGTATGACCCGGATTGGCCGCAAAAACGGCTCAACGGATTTGATTTTTTGGCACGCACTTAGTTTATAGCCAGGATTAACATCTACACTTTTAATCCCATTATTATGTTCCCGTGGGATATTTTACGGGCATCCACGCGGGCGAAGCCGCGGTTAAAAGCTAGTTTTAATAATATTTATCTACCTAATTATTTCGTTCTACAACAGACTAATGTAGGTATGTGAAACTTAGGCTCTCTAATTTGTCTGCATAATGTGATGAAAATAAAAAGTGTTACCATTCAAATGCTTTTTTCATAAAACAAAAATAACATGGTAGGTATTTAATTATTTTATCCGATCAAGTAATTTCAAAGTAATCAGTGATTCATAACGATTAAAATTACAGACACAATATTATTAAATAATAGACGATAAAATTAATAATTTATTCCGTTCGTCCCACTGATTTTGTCAGTGGGTCGAACGAGAATTTAGTTTTTAAATTTCCATTCGTCTCACCAGGGGGACGACGGCAGTGGGACGAACAGGAATACACGCATTGTACGACCTACTCCTCTGTAAAATCTACTAGAGTATCAAACAAACAATAATGTAATCGAAATCTTATAAAATATACATAAGTACCATATTTACATGCTTGAACAGTCGTCTATCTCATATAAAATAATGAAAGTTCCTGAGTAACGATTACCTTCCACGTAAAAGAAAATTTTCATCATAAACGCACCGGTGGATATTAGACACACTTGAGGCGCACACACTTAGCTCCATTTATCACACCTTTATCGTACGTTACGTAAAAATTCGTACACACAGAAGTCTCGAACGATCCCCTCTTATTTTCGCCTCGCAGCCTACTTGTCTTTATTTTCCTTTTATATAAAGAAAGTTGTTTATCTAACTAATCCTTACAAATCTTCATCGCTTTACTTCTAAAATGGACCGAAGCCCTTCACGTGAAAGAGCTCTGCAACTTCGCTTTTTTCATTGAAGCTTTTCCACTATTTTAAATCGTTACGAAGTTTTCACATTTTTCTTTTTGCTTCAGCTGTAACGATTTATTAGATTTTCTAGTGAGTTGAACCGGTAAATCAATGAAAGACTTTAGTGTATTAAAATTCTTGAGAAATCAATTTCAGGCGAAACAGATTGCTTGTACTAAGAATTAGCATATCGCGCCTCTGCCATCACTTGTTCTAGTTAGTATTATCGTTAGAACAATATTCTCGGCGTCAAAGAGGCGATACGCCACACGCCAGAGGGTGTGTTCTATCGAGATTGCAGCCACTGAATATTAATACGCATCGGCATAACAAACTATTTGCAACGCAATCGAATTACAGAACACCTCTTGTATCAATATTGACAGTACAAATGAATTCGACAGGTTCGCAACATTTATTTGTTTTTTTTTGTTTTAAAATATAAAGGGATGTGATGCTCTCAGTCGTCGTTTTATTTCTCTATTGGGGCTTATGATTGCACGGTATACACGCGGTATACGACACGGAAAACATAAACAAGGACAATCGTGTACCTACGGTATACTTATGGTTTACTTTAGCCAGCATGCAAGTAGTGTAGTTTTTGTAAAGACGGTAAAAAAACCTTATCACGATTATGCACTTTTAAATCATTGTAATAACGCCGATATAGCTGCTTGCAAAGATGTATAAACTTTTTATATAAAAATAATCTCGTTATTTCAGCTTGCATTCAACCGTTGCTTTCTCATCATCGTTTTTCAACAACTTTATCAGGATAATCCAGGACCCTATTTATTATACCTTGGCAGAAATTATGTATTCTGCATTTCTAAGAATTCTGTATTGTTTACCTTCAATTTGTTAGCCACAATAATAACAAGATGGAACACTGGTAGCGCGCAGAACTCATGGCTAGTTGGTCCACGAAGTCTGAAATAGCAAACTACAAGAGATTAATATAAAAGCCTTGCCGCATTGAACGCGCAGAGAAAGTGAAAATTGAAAGCGCCCGATACCTGCACCGCCATAATACTGTATCGCAATGCACTGCAGCACCGCAACGTACAGCATTGCATAGCACCGCATCGTACCGCATCGCGTAGCCCCGCAACGCAAAGTACCGCAACACACAGCACTGCATTCCATAAGACCTCTTTGGGGAGCCAGTGAATCGTCAGGAGCCAAGGAGCCTATTATGCTCCTTGGCTCCTATGCTGTATGATGTAGTGTGTATTTACATTATCTAGATAAAAAATATATTTTTTTAAAGATATTATAAGACATTTTTTCGTGGCTTTTGTTTGTGTCCAATCTACACAAACAAGGAACTTTTGCCTTTAATAATATAAAATTAACATCTGAAACCACATATAAGAAAATAAAAACCGGCCAAGTGCATGTCGAACCACGCACAATGAAGGCTTCCGTAGTTGGGATGAATTTATCCAACAAACTTAACATTGTAGTTGAAAAACTGGTTCTCCGAAACAGAATGCGTGGGAGAACATGTTTTTGCAACTGCAAATTAAAGTTGGTCGATTATTACTCGGTAACTGGTGGAGCCTTTGTAGCGGTGATAATTTTCCTTTTAATTTCGTTATATATACTACTGCCGTGAATTATTTCACATTTCCAAACCCAACCATTTAGCTGGCAGGGGGGGGGGGACACTTGACTCTAACAAAAATGTGCACTTTAAAGCTTAATATTCCGCAAACGGATCCCTGAATCCAAAAATGGTTTTCACAAACTCACATTATTTTTAAACGACCTTTCCAACGATACCCCACACCAGGGGAGTGACGAGCAAAAAAAAAAAACAATCCCCACTTTAAATGTAGGGGAGGTAAACAAAAAAATATATTTAAAAAAAAAAAAAACACTTTTTCGGCGTCGTTTATATGTATATCCATACCAAATTACAGCATTCTAGTACCAACGGTCTTTGAGCTAAGCTGCGGACAGACGGACGGACAGACGAACATGGCGAAACTATAAGGAGTCCTTGTTGACTACGGAACCCTAAAAACGATAGCATACTAGTACCTCAGACAGTATCAAACAAACAAGCATGTGTTTGACATGCAACGTAAAATGTTAATTAACGTCGGAAAGATGTGAAAAGCATACGCAACAATATTTCACTGAAATAAGAGACGTCAGTCGTGTAAAATATTCATAAATATAACAGTTTTATACATTTTTGTACATTTTACATAGAACTCGCTACCACGTTCAGAGGTTGGTACGTTGCCTATTTCCAAAAGCCATTTTCCCCTTTTCCCATGCCCATTTACCTTAACAGCTTGGGTAGACACAAACGTCAGTTGGACTTTTGTTTTTTTTAACACTCATACTGAATCCCGTGGATGTTTTCATAGTGTATTTTTATGCGACAAATAATTCTTTTCATTTACAAGTTTGCAAACCGTTTGATAAATAGCTTGGCGTATGATTTATGTGTTTTGTGATACGGAAAAATTGGGGATTTTTGACGAACAGATTTTTTTTGTTACGTGTGGGTTTGTTAGTGAAGTGGATATTTAATTACGGTGTTTTTTTTATTTTACAGAAAGCTTACAGACTAATAACCCAATTAAAAATCATTCGTCAAGTCTGAAAAACCAGTCTTACCAATGGGTATATCTTATTAGCCAGTGAACTGGGTTGTGGAGATCAGATAGGCTGTCGCTCCATGTAAAATACTGGTATTCAGCTGTATCCTGTTAGACCGGAAGCCGACCCCAACATAGTGATTATATGTCTTATAGCCTGTCTGTTACATTTAAGTTACTGATTTTAGTTCGGTTAATTAGTTTTACTCTACTATTATTCAGTGAAGTTTTAATTCAAACACCACAAGCAGCTAACCAATGTTGATTGGGTAAAAAAACGAAAACTACGTAGTCCGTCAGTCAGATAATAAAAAATATATTAGACACGTATTTTTTGGTTTATCATATTTAATAAAAAAAATGATTTAGATAAAACGCATTAAAGTTGGGGAGTGGGGGCTCGTCCGTCACAACTCAGTATAAAATGTACCGGCCAGAGACTTCATGCCACATTTTAACTCAATGTATTGCCGTATTTTTTTTTTATGTAAAAAAAGAAAAAATACTGTACTTTTTAATAATACAGGGTGTAAGGGACACCCCTCCGCAGACTGATGGGATGAATTCAGCATAACATACTAAGACGACCGGTACATGAAATTATTTCAGGAACGTTATGGGAATCCAATAAACCTGATTTGTGTTATTACCTCACGCGCAATGTATCGTTACCGTGGCAAAACCCACGTAGCCGCATTCCCCGTGTCGGGGGGGCCGAGCTCGAGTATTTAAACATCCATTGCTTTTTATTTTATTTTACCTGTTTTATTTACATAAGTGGAGTGTTGCGTACAGAGAATGTAATTTTACATTGTAATAAAGGAATAGTAACTGAAAAAACGATAAAAATAATAAAAACTTTCCTGAGAAAATTTCCGGTGGAATATGATTCAAAATAAGGAGCTTAATGATCCCTGTTAATTTACGGAGGGCTGTCCCTTACACCCGGTATACCTGAGACAAAAAAAAAATGTCAACATCCCTAATATGCATTGTAGATACGAGCTTAACGTTCAAGTTTTGTGGACGTAAAAATAAATAAATTATGGTATTTTTGTGGACGTAAAAATAAATTCTTCGATTTCTACAGCAAATTACGTCTAAATTAACAGGTGGTATTGAAGGGACTTCAATAATAATAATATTATGCTATTAAGTCGCATCTTTTCAGGTGTCCTTTTCATTACAACTTGACTACAGGCGATAATGTTTTCATTTAAATAGTAATAGCATAGTTTGTAACGCTTGAAAAAATAATTTTGACGAAACGAATTTTTTACCTCTCATTTTCTTAAAAGCTTTTCTTTGATAACTTTTTTATACATAAGGTCGCTCAGGTAATTTATTATGAAAATCGTGAAAAAAATATATTCTAAAGAATCCAATTTAAATCTAGCTTCTCTCTTCTATATATTCTAAATAGCATCGCCAAGTTAATCGATGTTTATGGGCTTTTTGAATATTATTTTCTACCCTACTTAATAATTTTATAGTCCGATTTGGGTAATAAACTACAGGCCTAACAAGGAGAATATTTTAATTTAACTTTTCACAATAATAATCATTTATTAAAATAAATAATTATTTGCATCAAAAGCAGATTATTGCTCCTTTATCAGATAGAAAAATAAAATAATAACCAAAATGCAATCTACAGACAGGAATAAAAAAAAAAAAACGTTTAGTGTTTATTTGATATGTTAATTGATTTGAATAATAGACATATTTATAACTATTTGATGTTTATAAGATGTTTATATCCGAGTAATAAAGATAACCTATCTTTTATACACATATAAGGTCTTCACATATAATTATATAATTCATGTATACAAAATATTGTAAACATTTTTGAAAAGAGTAACGGTGGAGTTTCTTGCCCATTCTTCTCCATACGAAATCTACCTTTTGGAATGGGCAACTAGAATCAATTCTATTTCTTTGTTTTTTTTTCATTGACGTTCAAAAGTGCCTTTTATGTGCCTATTTGAAATAAATTATTTGACTTTGACTTTGACTTTGACTATACTTGTACGCCGTTAAGGCAAAACATGACTGCTATAATTTTATGTTAAATCTTGCATGCCATGTGTGTGTATACTTATGTTTTGGACAAATTAATTATCTTTCTTTCTTTCTTTCTTTCATCCTGCATGTAATAGGTGTAAATCGTTTAAAGGGATTCGAATATATTTTGCGCGGTTTAATCAACAATAAATGGAAAATGTTGATTTCAATACGGCCACTCCTATAGCCATATTTACACTTCTAAATAACGTTTGAATATTGCTTTGCTGGATTTAATAAAGCTAAAAGAAAATTGAAGGCGGTTCAAAGTCAAAGTCAAATCGTTTATTCCAAATAGGCACATGGCACTTTTGAACGTTAAAAATTAACAAGAAATAAAATATAATTCATTCTAGTTGCTCCTTCCAAAAGATAGTTTCATATGGGGAAGAATGGGCAAGAATAATTGTAAACCAAAAGAAAAACAAAGACACAGAACAGCTGAAAAACAAAAAAACATTATGTAGAACGCCTAACGCGTTCTATATATACGAATAGTTGATGAAAATTCAACACACGTACGTAGACCGTTCAATGATTTCGATTGATAAAACTAGGTATAGAACTGGCTATTATCAGAGAAAAATCCAAAAGAATTTTAAAAAAAAACAAAGAAAGAAATAAAACATGAAACAATGCAAAAGCTAGCAACATCATGTAGTACGCGTTAATACGAACAGCTGATGCAAATTCAACACACGTAGGTACGTAGATTGTTAACTACAAGAATATCTATCGATTAATTTATAGGACTTGCTAATATCAGCGACAAATCTAAAAACATAACAAAGGAAGAAAAAAACATTGAAAAACAAACGACATCATGTAGAACGCGTTAATGCAGACAGTTGATGCAAATTCAACACACGTACGTAGATCGTAATCTACGACGATTTCAATCTGGGATACCACAGATGGTGTTTACGGCCGCATGCAGTTTACGTGGAAATTGCATGCGCGCGACGCATTAGCGACTACCCGCAAATTACGAGCGCAATCTCCGACGAATCTGTGACCACTTTCATAATATTTGTCGAGTTTATAGCCTCGTACGGAGTTTTATGCGAAAACTTTTAATAGCGAAATTGGTTTGTTGTGTTGTAGTTGTATAATGCGGTTGGAATTTTAATGAGTTGGTGCAAAGAGTTGATTTATGTGTTGGCTTAAGAAAATGTTAACGAAAACACATTACTAAGAAATAAAGCTAAATTCCGTTGACATTTAATGAAAAAGTTAATAGCTCTGAAAACTGTAATTACAGTCTTATCTCGTAATACGGCGATGTGCGGGTATCAAAGAATTAAACAGCAATGCACAACATAACACAAACTTCGCCGAAGCAACAAACCGCTAAGTAAAATCTTTAAAAAAAATAAAAAAATACACGCACGAAAAAGGCCAACACGATACCTCACATAAACCTCCTTACACATCATCGCAAACCATTATTCAGAAGGTAAATCCCGAACGGGTATCGCGACTAGATGTCTGTAGGCCTTATTAATGGCCTTACATACCTGACTGAGACGGATGGCAGGTTCTGACCTGACGTTGACCTTGCGCACCCTATTTATTCCAGGCCAATTTACCTTTGTTTTTATTGTGTTATCTTTGACGGTAGCATGTTCTTTCCTTTGTTAGAGAGTCTAACAAATAGGCGAGTGATTAGCGTCGAGTGGGTGCTTTCTTTGATTCTTGTTTTTTGTTTTCTTTATTAAAGTGTTGCGAGTCTGGTTGGATTGTTCCAGATTGTTCTTGCCAATTTCGTTTGTTATTTCGTTGTTAATTGAGGAGTGATTTTGGATAAACGAAACTGACTTTACTGTAATTGTTATATATTTAGACTAAGCATTAACGAAGTCGATTTCGAAATTGGATTTGAATACTGGAAACGAACTTTAGAAAATAAAATCTGGCTTGAACAACATGGAAAAACAATATCTACTAAAAATATATTTGTAGCGATGAAAGCGCTGTTTCCTACCGGTGTGTACCTACCGCGGTCAGGTTTAAATATTTAATATCCAATCACGTACTAGAGCTTTATCTTATAACCGGGGGGTATAGCCGAATCTGTTTATTAAATGAACACAAACCATTAACATATTCCGTGTACGTACACCCTTAAAAACGAATACATACATAACTAGAATAATAAAGAACTACACTACGTTGCTTTCTGCCTGAGCTTACTAAATAATTATCGACAGAAGACTCACTCGTAAATGTTGTGCCAACCGATGAAAATTCAAATGCCAACTAAAATAGCTATATGTAATGTATATGTATCAGCTTTATATTATGTATATTGTGGGCTTTTTAGTCTGTGCTGAATAAATTTATTTTCTTTCTTTCTTTAAATAAATTTATTTTCTTTCTTTCTTTAAATAAAAGTCCCCGAAATATGTTTTCTTACATACATTCTGAAACTGATTCGATTCGAACTACTTCCCTTCCTTCGCAAATAACCTGTGATATGCAGCTTCTACCAGAAAATACCAAAAAGTGCCTCAAATTCAGTAAAGGAAGGGTCAATTTTAGATACTGCTACGATATTAATACGACTCTGAAAATAAGTATGCCAAATTTCAGCTTAATCTCATGCCAGGAAGTGCTTGAAAAATGGATGACGAAGAGAGTAACCGGAAACATATTAAGAACGAAGCAAGTTAATATAAAGCTTTTATATAATAAAAGCTTTATGATTTAATTAAAATAATTATTATATAGCCTGCTTACCTAATGTGATGGACTACGGAAATACCAAAATTTTTGGTAGGGTGTTGACTCAAAATGCTTTGAATTGGAAGTTGGGCCTTCTGAGTATCTTTTTATTGAGGTTCCAGGTTTCGTTATTTAATTATTCCGTTACTAATCCAATCCCTGAAGCGGTCTAATTCAGAAATCCCTACGAGTGCCTATTAATTTACTGAATGTTCGGGATAGATAATTACTTTAATTTAAGGTAATAGGCCTTCTATTTTGTTTGTACTTTTGTTTCTCTTTATTGTTTCTTTCTTTGTTCTGTATTGCCATTATCTTTAGCAAACAATTACCGCCTTATTGTATTTGTTTGTGGAATAGAAGTAGGTTATTTACTAAGGCAAGCTGCGGATACAATATTGAACATAACACATAACCATCACGCCTGTATTCCTTGAAGGGTTAGGCAGACGTGTACCCATAGTACACCCACATTTCGCCAGTTATGTTTAGGTAAATCCCAATAGTAATAGGGGGCGAGTCTATTACCATCAATCGGGCACAAATCCAGACTCCGGGCTGCTACTGAGAAATTCCAGATGGAAAACCCAATAACACTTTGCCCGATCCGGGAATCGCACCCGGGACCTCATGCTCAGCAGTAGCACTTGTGACCACTAGACAAACGAGGTAGTCACACAATATTGAATTGTTATTTTTCAGTAGATAACTCTGCATTCGGATTTTTGTTCTGTTTTTTGTTGTCATCGCCAATGTCGCAACAACAGTAATGTATTACGCAATATTGTCTTTGGTCCCTGTCCTTGACATCAACCAATGAGCAGAAATATCAAACTTTTATTGGTTGAATGAGAGGCTTTTGGCTAATTTGAATGTGCATTTTGTCTTTTTTTTATGTTGTAATGTGCGTTTTGTTTGTGCAGAATAAACAATTTTTCTTTCTTTTTAGTTTTATACTAATTATTTACTTAGAAATTGCTTTTTTTCCTATAAATGATATTAAAATCAATATAATATAAAAGATATCAAACGAGACAAATTAACGCCGACGACGTTAGTGCTTTCAAAGTACTTTGAACGAGTTTTTTGCCACTGTATTTTATCTGTCTGTGTATTTTCTCACTGTTCGTGTCATGATCGTCATCTCCCTGCCCTTGTCCCATGTTACTGGTGGTCGGCGCAAAAGATTTTCTCTTTCCACTCTCCCCTGTCAACCGTCACGCTATCATTCACTCTCTTATCTTTTATAAATAATTCCTCACACAATCTATGCATTTATCTTCACTTTCGTTTTTTTTTTTTCATTTTCTCTCTGTTCGTGTAATATGTTATTATTCAATCATGCTTTTGTATGTTATGCTGTCTTTTGTGTGCACCAAATAAACGATTTATCTCTCTATCTATCTATGTAACATTGATGTTTGACTATGCATGAAAATTGAGCCACTATCTAAATGCTTGGCTTTCCGTGTACAAGGTCGCATGTTCCTCGCTCGGTTCAAATATTTGTATGGCCTCCAGATATTTATCCGGGTGTTCGAGCGCGCGAGATGTGTTCGTAACTGCTCCCACAATGTACATAGAGCAAATGGTGGGGTTCTTAACTCAAGAAAGTGAGGTGCGCAAGGTATTATAATAACTTAAGTATGCCCCTGATTGATGAAGATTACAGGTTACACAGATCTTTTTAGGTTTTTATAACCACCATCCTACCTATGCATACTACTATTATAAATTCGAAAGTAACTCTGTCTGTTTGTCTGTCTATACGTTACCTTTTGACGCCTAAACCACAGAACGGATTTCGATACAATTTGGCGAGGCGATAGATGGCATCCTGGGGAAGGACATAGGCTACTTTTTATCGACATACCGCGCGGGCGAAGCCGCGGGCGGAAGCTAGTAATACTATAAATGCGAAAGTAAGTTTGCCTTTTTGTTTATTATACTTTCAAGCTAAAACTCCCGAACAAATTTAGATGAAATTTGGCACATGCGTAGACCATGACCTTGATTGGGACATCGGATACTTTTTATCCCGATATTCTCACGGGATCGAGACTTATGCGGGGAAACCGAAAACCGGAACCGAAACAGAAAAAACGGAAAATTAAATTTATCAAAAACATCACAGCACATAACAAAAAAAAAATAACAGAAAAACGGATATTAAAATCATTTTGTATGTTTATTTTATATTTGCTACCTGGTGTTGGCTATGAGCTTATTTAGCAACAATGTTTATTAAACAATCCAAATGAAATAAAACAAAACATGGTTTTTATTAATCATATCCAATAACAATTTCGAACATCGGTCCAAGTGTGAGATCGTACACGTACACAATCGACTCGTACCTTACCAACAAATAGGTTCACACTACACAGACTACATTCGCTTCAAAGCACCCGACAGTATTGGAAACAAGCCGTATACGGAACCAACTATCTAGTACAACAAAATAGATGGATACAGAAGGCCGGTTCCATACGACGAGCGTAAATGCACGCACACATAGACGCCTCCCATACAGCGAGTACAAGTGCTCTAGCAACTGGCATTTGTTTAAGTGCAGATACACACGAGCGGCACGCGTCAATGACATAGGTAACTGCAGCCGTCGACAACGTGCTGTTCATGTATTTGAGTACTCTGCTCCTTAGAGTACACAGGGTGTAAGGGCAGGGACAGCCCTCCACAGACTGATGTGAAAAATTTAGCATATCATACTAAGACGACTGGTACATGAAATTATTTCAAAAACGTTAAGGGAAGCCAATAAACCTGATTTGTTTTGTTACCTCACACAGATGGAGTTCTGCGTACAGAGGATATTTTACATTGACATAAAGGAATAGTCACTGAAACAACTATAAAAAAAGGAAATTTTGCTGAGATTTCTGTGGAATATGATTCAAAATAAAGAGGTGAATGTCCTCTGTTAATTTGCGTAGGGTCCCTTACACTCTGTATATTACAGTAATTATAATATATACTCTAAGATGGTGTTCAAATACATGGCGGCACGTTTCTCGACGCGTGTAGGCAGAGCTGCAGTTACCTCTGCTAATGACGCGTGCCGCTCGTGACCGTGCGTACGAGTCCAAGTGTGCGTGCGCCTGTTGTCGTTCGTTTATGGAGCCGGCCTTCTGTAACTATATATTTTGTGCTAGTATTCCCGTCACTACCCAATTGTGACAATATTCAGTCTGCAATATGCCTTGCAAATAGGATTGCATACGTAATATAGTTTCTGTTTTAGATAATAATAGTCTCACACGTATCTTTTGACTAGAATATACGGGAGTTTGAGACGCTGTGAATGCTTTGACTGGATGTAGACTATTCATTTTCGACTAATTATAAATAACTAGATTTTGCCCGCGGCTTCGCCCGCTGAGAGGTCGGAGATTATCCCAAGGGAACGTACAATCTACCGGGATAAAAAGTATTCTATGTCCAAGCCAGGTCATAGTCTACCGTGTTACAAATTTCATAGAAATCCGTTCAGCAGCTGTAAAGGTGTGGAAAGTTAACAGACAGATAGAGTTACATTCGTATTTATAATTATTAGCATGGATTAGTGACTAGAGAACTATTTCAGTAGTCGCACCCTCACGCCCCTAACTGCCGCCGCAGGAGACGCCCTAGGCGTCGGGAATCCCAGGCGGATTCCCGGACACGTTAGGCGCGGGTTTGCGGGCGGCGAACAATGGGTAGGTCGCCGTCCGATAAGGACCAGGCCCGGGTTCGACGGCGTGTTGTGTAGCACGCGCGCCTCAAAGAGATGTCAGCAGAATTGGCGGGGTCTACTAGGACCGATGCCTACCAGGGTTGTGAGAGAGTCCGAAAGGGATACCGGGACCCTTGGCAACAGGCAACTAAAGGAACACGGTGGGTTTTAGACGGTAAAAGTCTGAGACGCCCTCCCGCTCCAGCCAGAGCGGGAGAAGTGATTTGATGATTTCTTCCCACCATAAAAAAAAAGATCTAGCTAGCTTTTTGACTAATTAATAATAGGTATATTTTGTTACCTTTTTTATTCGTTTTGTATTTTTAGGATGTCAAAAGATGACTTTTAAATTATTTGTTGTAAAAATAATCTCCGTTGTACTGTATGCACCATTGCCTGCACCATCAATGGTGCAGAGGAGACTAATTAGTTTCGTTTGCACCATGAATATTAATACAACTACTTCAACATACTTTCCTAGTCATAGGTAAAATAAAAACCAATAATACGTCGTATTTTGTTTGCGGTTTGGGCTCAGCTCGCCCCTTGGATTATGCCCCTAATTGCCTAGGTGTATCTACTCGCCCCAATCGTCCAACTCCGAGACATTGTCCTCTGTAAAAAAGGAAGTCTAGCATAATGCTATTACTAGAAAAATTGCCGCGTGCAAAAATTACGGTGGGCAAAAATGGACCAAACATATTCAAAATGGCTGCCTAATTTCTCTCTGTACCGGCTCTAACCACGTAATAGAATAATCGAAGCCAGAAAAACTAGCCCCAACTATGTACACCAACTGAAGCTGCACAATTTCTTGCTTTTTTTGTTTCAATTGAATCCAACTGCCAACATTAAGTTCATTTGTTTGCAGTTACCGCACGGATAGTTCAGGAGTTGTGATTAACAATACAACTATAGAGATAACGTTCGCATATTCGTGCCAAAACTTGGTTTTCATACAAAGTTAGTCCTGCAACGCTAACCTGATGAAAGAATAACACTGGATTTATCATGCTGCGCGAGTTCTGAAAGTGGAATTAGTTCCCGAGTTAGCAACTAGTAAATTGGATGGTTGAGTGGTTATAATAAATTTTAGTGTTAATGTTTCTACTTATCGTAAACTACGACGCTACGATGCTACGGCGTAGACGCTGCTACGCAAGCTACGCCGTTGCTACGCCGTCGTAACCAAAAATCCACAAAGCGAGACTTTCGTCTTGAACTTATTGTTTCTTATTCATAGCATTACGTAAATAACCAAATGCAGCGACATGTGCTTTTTACTGTGTAGTTTTGAGATGGTTGATTGGTGACGATGTACCCCGTAAAATCCGTTACACGTTTTTAGTTTCACATTCAAGCGCAGCTCTAATAATAGAATATTCCGCGGATTAACTTTTACATGGCGGATAAAAAACGCTGACGAGGAACAAATGGAAAACAATGTTCGAAACAAATCGTGTTTTGCATCGTTGTGACCTAATTTAAAATACAACTGAACAAGCACTAATAAAATATATTTGAGTAGTGCTTTCATGTACCTACATGAAAGCGCTATTCAAATATAGTACCTAATCAAATCTGTACATTATTAATTAGGTATATTCCTCAACTTTCTTTCAATTATATGGCATCGAGCTCACAGGTTATCTGCATGAATGTAAACAATGAACCTGCGGAATGCTGCACCTGTTGTCATCATCATGTTAACGTCTTTTGTCACTGAGAATTTGCGCTGTGACTCTGTCTCACACAGTGTCGCAGCATTATGCTGAGCGATAGCCGTTTTAAATGGATGTGACATATTTTCCCCCAATTTGTTTATTGGTGATATATTTTCCAGAAAGATCGATTTTACTCGCAACCCGCGGCGTGCGTATTCCACCAGTAGTGGTATTCTGTAAAAATCTCATCGTGAAAACTCAGGTAAAGTGAGCTGTCAATCCCTAGCGTCAGGTGGATTGAAAGCTCACTTCACCTAACTTTTCACGGTGAGGTGTTTACAGAATAGACCGAGAGGTGTTTGAACGTAAACGAATCAAAAGGAATAAATGTAAGGATCGTAGGAGGTAGGGTTCCGTAGGATCTGCCCCCATGAGAAAAGGCGTGAATTTATGTATAAAATGTAGCGTTTAGGTTGTCATATTAATTGAAACCACGTATTCTACATTACGTTACGTATTTTAAATTTACACACGGCTACAGATCAAGCTATACTTTTCCAGTTTATGCTGATCTCGCATTGTATAGGATATCCGTAAAATTGAGTGTACACAATTAAAATAATTATTAACAATTAACAATCTAACCGTGGGACCTTTTTTTCGTCTTAGTAATTAATAACATTAAACTTAATTTGTGATTATTTGGTAACAATACTTTAAAATTTGTATTGAATTGTTGATACCATCGCCCCGCGCGTGTCTAGTGCCTTGTTACAAAGGATGATTTATTTCGTGCAAATTTTTACGCATTTTTTTTTTTTTGGAAAATTCACTTTTCTATGTTTAGTAAAGAAAATGACTTTATTATTTTATCAGACTGACATCAACTGAGGAGCTCGTGGCTAAGTAATAACAGTCGCACCGAGTCGATCCATCAGGTTAAGCTACGCTTGCCGGGGTTGGTCGGTGGATGGGTGACCATCTTTACACCCCGAGACTTCTCCGTGCCTCGGAAAGCACGTTAAGCCGTTGGTCCCGGCTGTCATTCGTGGATCTTTGACAGCCGTTACGGGTCGTCAGAAACCCGAAAGTCTGACAACCAGTCTTACCAAGGGGTATCGTATTACCCACTTACTGGGTTGTGGAGGTCAGATAGGCAGTCGCTCCATGTAAAATACTGGTATTCAGCTGCATCCGGTTAGACTGGAAGCCGAGCCCAACATAGTTGGGAAAAGGCTAGGCAGATAGATCAGACTGACATCAACTAGTACTAACCGCTGTTCTATTTAATGTGATAACTTAATCGACACTCTTTATATTAACAGGCGAAACCGCGTTGAAGAGCCAATGGTCTTTCTATTGCTATTCCGTACCGCAAGTGTGTAGTTAAACAAAACAAAGTTCTACCACACTAAGTTTTAGCGACGAAATACTACGAATACGGCAAACTCGATATTTTGATTTCAAGCTGGATACGTGCTGCAGTGTATACGTGCATATATTCCGGGAATATAAATATTAGTTTTATGGCTTTTAAAATTGCAATAAAACATCGGTGATGGATATCTATATGTTACACGGGAAATATGACAACGTGTGGTACAAAATTCTTTGCATTTTAATTCGTAGAGGTATATTTATTAATTATAGTATTTACATAATAATTATACACGCTAACAGACAATTTCTGGGGGGAGGTGGGCTGGTTGGAATAACCCCCAACGGCCGCCATGGCCCACGCACAATGGTCCACCTTACGGACTAAGTGCGGAAACCAAACCCGTAACATAGAACATAGAACGCTAACAGAACTAAAATAATAATATCTATAAGTGCCTTTTTAAAAAAGGAGAGGAAATAATCATGGGGCATCATAAAATTCGTCCGCATCGCTGTGAACAGGACGAGTGCCCAAAATGCTGGCAGCATTGCCGTAAGTAGTTCCTAGAATAATGATTATTATTATTGATTTATTTTTATACTCTTCAATAACAGTCACGAGCAAAAATATGTATAGGTACATTCAGCAAAATTCAACAACGATTTTCTCGTTGAATAACGTTTGCTTGAGACTTTGAGATGGTACCTATTTTATAATAATATTATTATGGGTTCGAAAATACTATGTTCGTTATAACATAAAATCAATACAGTAGGAGAAAATCACTTTTAAAAGTTGCTATGTGTATACATAGTGGTGCTTGTGACTGTACAGATTATTGTTTTGTTACTGTGTTAAAATGTTAGACGGTCAAACATAAATTAAATTAGAGTTGTCTTAGTTTATTAATGAGGGTGTTCAGCTTTAGGAAGGACCAGTTTGTCCCCCTTATTTATTGACAACAGTTTGAGTATGAAACTAACTTGACAATAATTAAGTAGGTACTAACGCTAACCAATATTCATGATCTTTATATGTCACCTTTTTAAGTGTTAAACTTCTTTAGGCGCGTTCAGCGATTTTTGATAGGGGGTAAACTTATGGATTCGCTAGTGCTTTCCTTTAGAATATAGATGGCGCTAATACCAGTTTTAAGTTTTCACTTTTGTCGTCGGTCCCCATGAGCATATTTGCCTAGTTTTTTTTTTCTGAATAAACCAAAATCATTATTTTTTATTTTGAGCTCATATAAAGCACTATATATAGAAATAAACCTCTACAGTCGATCCTACCCTTATTCTCAACCTACAGGAATGTACGAAACAACTTTACTAATTAACACTACAGTAATAAGAGTACCTACTGCTCACGACGTGCAAGATAATGGAAAACGTTGAGACGATAGCGCCGCAATTCCAGAACTAATGATTTGGAGCCATTGACTTAATGCGGTGCCTAACTTGCTTGAATGTTGCCGGATTTGGTTAAATTACTTCTTACACTAACATTTGTTTTAATCATTGTGAAGTTAGAACGTAGTTTTCTATTGTTTTGTGAGAAAGTTCTTGTGGAATTGTGGGAAAGTTTGCTTTGTAGACTTTACTTAAAGCTAGGGTACCTTCATTAGTGATTGGCACTTGAACTTCGAGCAGTAAAAAAGTCGTCAAACGTCGAATCGACTTATAAGTAGATCGATTGGATCTTCTAGTTGACTATCGGTTGACGTCGTCGGATCTCATTTTCTATCGATCGACGTGGTCTAGTGCACCAATCACGACTTTAGCCCTGGACCTTTATAAGTTACTTATAAAAAAAACGTACTAGCTGCTAATAAAAAAAAAATACTGAAAAGATACCAGTACCTATAATTATCTTGTCTTACAAACAAATTATGCTGCTAAACCAAGGGCGTAAATCGAATCAAATAAAACTATTCTGTTCTAACTAAGTTACATGCTCATTAAGCGAAGTAATGAGATCACCGTCTGTAATAGAGTCGGCCACTGTCATTTACTCATGGTCATTACAGAGCCTCCCTCGCTGTAATAAGACCTGCTGTTATAAGACTGGGAATTAAAGTAAATAACATCGTTAGTTTGATTTTTTCATTGAATTTTCTTGGAAGCAAATTATAGATAAGAAGGTTGTTTTTTAGTTTATACTGATTTGAAGACCGTCAATCACTTTGCTGGTTATGATAAATCTATACATATTATCATTATTATAATATCTAATTAAAGTAGCTTTTTATATCTGTCTGTGTGACCGCATTGTTCTTTTAAATTACACTACGGACTTCGATGTAGTTTTCATCATCATTTAGAAAAATTGTGGAAGGTATATATTATTTATAATTATAATACATTGATAATCCTAACTATACACCTATATATTATATTATATTATAAATGCGAAAGTGAGTTCGTTTGTTTGTTACGCTTTCACGCCAAAACGGCTAAATGGATTTGGATGAAATTTCGCACAGGGCGCTTGACCTGGAGAAGGACATAGGCTACTTTTCATTCTGGATCGCAGACGAAGTCCCGGGCTAAATATAAGGTGCTATAAAAATATCTGCCACGGCTTTAATGGGAGGTAGTATTGTGTTTAAAGATTACAATAGTGAAGAAATTTCGTACCCCGGCACAGTTAAATCCATTTGAGAAAATAAAGTAGTTAAATAAACATTGACTCTACTCTGCATAACGTGGTTCACAAATTACGCGCGATGTGTCGCTTCGTCAATGAAAACAACTGCTATCTCTTTCCAGCTGTTCTGTGGACTACTAGCTAATCTACTAGGTACGCAATAATACGCAGGCAAACAAGTGTTTTAAAAGTGCAATTACTTACCAGCTACCGTATTCTTCTAAAAAACTGACGTAAATAAGATGATAAACTTCCCATCATACACTAAAACCGGCTTTAGACTGTCAAGTTAGTGTAAGAATCGCAATATGATGACTCACTCGCACACCAAACCTCTGCTGGTTTATAAGTTTACTGCATGCGCAGTTATGGAGTTACACTCGCGGTAGCACAATACCATTTCAAGATATTCTTGATTTGAATACCGTCGTCTGGGTGGCATTTTTAAAGTAAGTGCGCGCGATATTCCCGACGCTGAGCGCTAAAACTAACTTCCGAGCGGGCGGACGGGCGTCTGGCGGGCCGGGCGGTCGGCTAGCGCGTGCGACGAACGGGGTAGTGCGGGTGAAGGTGGGGGCGCGCGGGGCTGCGCTTTGACGAGCGAGTGGCCGTCGCGCAGCGGCATTGTTTGATAAGAATGGCAACAGTGTACGAACGGCGCCGGCGTTACGCGAATTGAATTCGGTTCGGTGCGGCAACAGCTTATTAAGTCTACGGGATGGTTTTATGCCAATAAATCAATACTTACCAATTTTTTGTATGAAAAAAAATATGACAAGTGATCAATAATTTATCTTTACTATTGTAATCTATAAAAACAATACTGTCTCTCATTGCAGCCGTGGCAGATATTTTATAGCACCTCATATATCGATGTTTTGCCAAGTCGTAAAAACCGTGAGAAGCAGGGGCCGGCCGCTAGTATTGAATGATATCAATTCTATGAATTCTATTGAGATCGCAACTGCACATCCTCTAATAAATGAACACCCAAACGTCATTCAAAAGCTCTGTAATGAAAAACACACTACAATCAATTGACTGAACGTTTAAACATTAGTGTATTCTAGGAACTAAAAAATCCACGGCTATATTGACAGAATTTTTTTCATTCCACTTTTACATGACACTGAGAAAATATATATAGGAATGAACGGAATTTTCATTTCATTTTTCGATTATTCAGTAGGCGAATGAAAGGTGCCGGGAGCCGAGATCCAACATCATTGGATCGAATCGATCGGAATCGATCTATTGAATTCATTAATGTCAATTTTGATTCATTTTGTGTTCAAACGTTTCATTTCGAGTGAGAGATGCCGAATGAAAGGCAAAAATGAACAAAAAATGATATTGGTTTTAAAGTCATGGTAATATTATTCGGGATGTGCCAAAGGATCCGTAGGACCCCTTTTTTTTTTTTTTTTTTTTGAGGGTGGGAAATCATCCAATGACTTCTCCCGCTCTGGGTGGAGCGGAAGGGCGTGTCAGACTTTTACTGACTAAAACCCACCCGTGTTCCTTCATTTGCCTGTTGCCAAGGTCCCGGTATCCCTTTCGGACTTTCCCTGGCAGGCATCGGTCCTATTGGACCCCGTCATTTTTGCTGACATCTCTTTGAGGCGCGCGTGGAACACGACGCGCCATCGACCCGGGCCTGGTCCTTATCGGACGGCGAGCTGCCCGTTGCTCGCCGTCCGCAAGCCCGCGCCTATGGTGGCCGGAAATCCGCCTGGGATTCCCGACGCCCAGGGCGTCTCCAACGGCGGCGGTTAGGGGCGTGAGGGCGCAAACTTTGCCTTTCCCTCACGCGTTCCGCCTCCTCCTTCGCGAGCATTACTGCTTCGCAGAAGGAGGTGACGGCTTCCCATGCCCTCTCGCTCCGTACCATGGCCTGAACCAGGGCCGGACGCGAGAGGTCACCGCCGCCAATCGCCTCCGCGAGGACACGGCGGTGCTCCGCCCAAGCAGGGCACACCTCAACCGTATGCTCCACCGTGTCCTCCGGGCGATCCACACAGTGGTGACACCCGGGCGTTTCCTCCCGCCTAATCCTACACAGGTACCTCCCGAAGCTGCCATGTCCGGTGAGGACCTGTGTCAGGCGGAAGGTGAGGACGCCGTGGCGCCTCTCTATCCACTCCTCAAAGAGGGGACTTATCGCCGCTATTGTGGCGTGCCCAGCACTGGGTTGCGACAATCGCACTCTCCATGCCGCCATGAGATCTTGCCGGAGCTCTGTCCGCTGTGCCGCGATTTCTCGCGGCAGCGGAGTTACACCCCGGCGCTTCACCTCCTCGCGCTCCCATGGCGGTAATCCGGCAAGGAGGCTCGCCGCCTCACGGGAGACCGTGCGGTATCCCCGGGCCAGCCGAATGGCCATGACCCTTTGGGACGCGTTCAACCGGCGTGCTGGCCGCAGCCTAAGGGAACGCGCCCACACCGGTGCCCCGTAAAGGGCCATGGACCGCACGACCCCCGCATAGAGCCTCCGGCAGGAGGCGTTTGGACCCCCTAGATTGGGCAGGAGCCGCCTCAAGGCGGCCCCAGCCCGGTCCAGCCTTGGAGCCAAACGTCGGAAATGCTCCACGAAGTTCCACCGGCTGTCGAGGACGAGTCCCAGGTACTTCATCGTCGACTCGACGCCGATGTGAACCCCTCCTACCGTAATTTGGGAACCCGACGGTGGCGCGTTCCGAGGGCCATGAAAACACATGACCTCGGACTTGTGCAAGGCCACCTCGAGTCCCAACTGCCGGATTCTATCGACGATTGTCGCAACCCAGCGTGTCGCTAGATCGGCCGCCGCCTGGTGCGACCTCCCCTGCGCCAGGACCAGCGTGTCATCAGCGTAGCAAACTACGCTGACGTCGCTAGGGAGGTCGGCGCGCAGCACCCAGTCGTATCCGATGTCCCACAGATGCGGCCCCAGGACCGATCCCTGTGGGACACCGCACGACATCTCTCGCCGGTTCCACATTCCCTGGTGACCGGGGTAGATGACGGCCCTGTCCGTCAAATAGGCCTCGACCACACGACAGAGGTAGGTCGGCATCCGGTGGTAACGGAGTGCCTCCCTTATGCAACTCCAGGGCAGGGTGTTGAAGGCGTTGGCGATGTCTAGTGACACCGCCAAGACGACCCCGCCCCGGGCCACAGCATCCCCCGTCGTGAGGGCCCGTACACGCATGATGGCGTCCACCGTAGAGCGCCCTCTGCGGAAACCAAACTGGCTCTCCGCCAAATCCGGCCCCACCCGCACCAGCCGCCCGACGAGGCGGTTTGCAATGACTCTTTCAAAGAGCTTGCCCACCTCGTCGAGCAGCACGATGGGCCGATAAGCGGACGGAGAGTCCGCAGGGCGCCCCGGCTTCTTAATGAGGACCAGTTTCCCCGTCTTCCAACGAAGTGGGAACTGGCCCCTCTCCATGCATGCGCATAGGAGACCTCTTAGTCGAGGCCCGAGAGCCTCCATGGCCAGGACCCAGGCCTTCCCAGGAAGGCCGTCGGGTCCTGGGGCGGTATTTTTGGCATTCAGCCTTCGTACCGCCACTCTCATTTCTACCTCGGTCACCTCCGGAGCATCGTCGTCGTCGTCGTCGGCGGTGTGGTCCGCATCGAGCACCGCAGTAGGCGGAGCCATGAGCGGGGAGGTATGTTCCCCTCTCGAAGGGAACAGAGCGCTCACCACGTCCTCCACAAGCTGAGGCCGGAGACTCTGCGTCAGCGGGGGAGCCCATGGGCGGAGTTTCTCCCGCACCATTTTGTATGGGCGTCCCCACGGGTCTCTGTTCAGAGTCTCCAGCGTCTCCTCCCGGGCCAGTGCCCTGGCCCGCAGGATCTCCTCCTGGAGGGCGGTCTTCGCCGCTCTGTACCCCTCGTACAGCTCCGCCTGAATGGCTTCCGTATCCGGAGGGCGGATACGGAGCCTGCGGTGCCTGGTGTACTGGCGTCGCGCAGCAACGCACGCCTGGCGCAGCGCTGTCAGCTCCTGCGACCACCAGCTCACCTGGCGCGAAGCACGTCCTGGCTGGACCCGGGGCATTGCCACGTCACAAATATTGGACATGGCCTCCCGGAACCACTCCGCCTCGTCGTTGATGTCGGCAGGCCTGTCCGGTGATGACACCCAGGCCTGCACGATCGAGGCTTCCAGGAGAAGCTCCCGGTCCAGCTGCTTCAGCGCCCAACGCGGACCACCCGGGGCCTGTCGGACCGGCGCGCTCGAGGTCTGGGTGGAGACGTCGAACCGGATATACCGGTGATCGGAATACGTCTCCACCCCCTCCATGACGCGCCAGTCAATGACACGCGGCGACAGAGCGGGGCTGGCGAACGAGATGTCCACCACTGATTCACCCCGCATCCGCACGCACGTGGGGACGGAACCCCGGTTTAGGACGACCAGGCCTGTCTCCAGAGCCCAGTCCTCCACCATCCTGCCCCGTGTGTCCGTATGCCGGGAACCCCAAGCCACATTCTTGGCATTGAAGTCCCCCAGTACGAGCACGGGGAGGGAACGGAACCCGACGACGACGACTTTCAACTCCGCAAGGGAGTTGTGGAACTCGGCGAGAGTTCGGTTCGGGGAGAAGTACACCCCTACCACGACAAACTCCCCGAACCGTGCTGCCACGCAACCCCGTCCTCTTTTGACAGCCTCGAGGGACGGGATACCGGCGGCGGCCGACGAAATAAGGGTCACTGAGCCGCTCAGGTCCTCCACCCAGTCATCCCTGGGCGGGACAAAGTACGGCTCAGCGACCACGGCGATATTGATCGACCACTGCGCCATGCTCTGGAGCAACAGATCCTGAATCCATAGGACCCCTGCTGTAACTGATGCATTTTCACAAAGATTTTCGAGCTTTCGAATAATAGGCGTGCTACACACTTTGTTTGGGTGCACATTCGATTCGGCAGTATTTGTTGAACAGCAAAGTCGAGCTAAGCATCCAGCTCTAGACACAAGTTTGAAAAAGAAGCGGACAAAGTCAAATAATTTATTTCGAATAGGCACATAAAAGGCACTTTTGAACGTCAAAAACAAAGAAATAGAACTAATTCTAGTTGCCTCAGTCTGTCCAGCAGTGGACTGCGAAAAGCTAAGTTGATATTGATTTATTGAAAGCCGACCCGAATCAACCATATATATTAAATTCTATTTTGCCACTGCTGTGCCGATTAATGCCGACCCGAAACGAGTGTGAAGGATACCTAATAGGGTAAGGACGACAACCGTTTACTTGCGGAAGGAGGCCGCCATAAGGCTTGATTCACACATTTATCAGTGAAGCCACCGTTCCGACACAGTGCAAAATATTATTTCATACATTCTAATGCTGGTGTCGGCACTGGCACTGACAAGTGGATGCGTTCATATAGAATGTATATGAAAGAATATTTTGCACTGTGCCGGTACTGTGTCGGAACTGTGTTGAAACGGTGGCTCACTGATATGTGTGAATCGACCTTAACACTCCACGTTCTTCTTCTCTAAAATACCATATTAAACCAGTTTTATATACTCTGCTTATAAAATAGGCGGAATAAATAGCCTTGAAACATTGGAATGGTTTTAATGTACATTCATTTCACGCATCAGAATTTTTAATCTTTTAATGGCCCTTGACAGCATTGTTCATCATGATAGACTTTGTATGCAAATGAAATACCTACACGGATTTTTACTTTAATTAAATTTTATACTGAAATTTCGTTCTATCTCTGTAACAACGTTCGTTCAAGTTTAATGTGGCCATAAATTATTGGATTTGATGAGATTTTTTTATTAAAATCTCTTGTTAGTAACTTTTTATTGTAATGCAATTCTCTTTTATTGCCTAGCTAACTGATTAAATGATGAAAACATACGTGGCACATGATTTATTGATATGAAAATTATGACTGTGAAATCATTCTAGTATTTAATTAAAGTACGTTCTACCCACAACATAATTTTCTTTTGTCTATCTATATCTGATATGGCTGGAAAGGGGGTGACTACCGAGATGACGACTCAAAGAGAAATATGGAAAAAAAGAAATGTTGCGTCAACCCCAAATAAATTGGGATGGCAGGAGAATGATGATGAATATATTTATAGAAAGAAAGAAAGAAAAATATGTTTATATGTCACAGAAACACGTGTACAAAAAATGAGAGTAATCAGATAAATTTAACAAAATAGAAGGTGTCTAGGAGTCGGTCAGTTAGTCAAAAAGTTGAAGCTAGTTGCCCATTCCAATTCAGAGATCTCTATGGAGAAGAACGGGCAAGAAACTCCAAGGACACTCTTTTAAAAATGTATATAGATATTACAAAATCCTGGGTACAGTATTCTTGGTTTAATATTATAACATTCAATTAGGTATTTATTACTTTAATATTATGTACACCTTAAACTTACAGACATCAATTTAGAAATGGTTCTAATTAATCAATCAATAAACGTTATAGACAAAGGGAAAAATGATCTACGAATTAGAATGGGCAACTAGCTTAAATGTTTTGACTAACTGACCGACTCTTTGACAATTCAAAAGTGCCTGTAAATGGTTTAATTGAAATAAATGCTTTAGGTGTTTATATATAGATAGACCCAGCATGATGCTGGTCTATGGGGGAACCACAGCACACCGCTGATTTTCAGTGATCACCCGAAAAAGACGTAATCCAAGCCAGGTTCAGTACATAATAAATTATGTAACAAAATAAAATACACAGTATTTACTTAGAAAATAATACAATTTCTATACACAAGCTTGCCTTGCTACGGCTAATCTTAGATCATCTTCATTGGCAAAATCTAGTTGTTTGTTCAAACAAAATCTCCTGTGAACTGCATTAATCCATTTTTCTTTCAGTTACGGAACATTTTGAAATCTAAAATGTAAACATTAAGTACTTAAGGGGGATGCGCCAGGGTAGCCCGCGAAATTCAAATTTTCTTACGTTTTTTGCAATTTGCAGGTCGGTGTTAGATTGTATGTTGATCTAAATATGATTTGCGCACGTAACAAATATGGATTTACAGAATTATAAACATAAAAATCAGCAACAAAACTCTCTAAGTTCATGAAAGTCTCAAATGTCGAGATTTCATGAAATCATGAGTTTTAAGACTTTCATGAACTTAGACAGTTGTATTGATAATGCTTATAATTCTGTAAATCCATATTTGTTACGTGCGCAAATCATATTTAGATCAACATACAATCTAACACCGACCTGCAAATTGCAAAAAACGTAAGAAAATTTGAATTTCGCGGGCTACCCTGGCGCATCCCCCTTAATGTTACTTTTTTACCATTAGGAAACATCGTAATTTTTATCGACTTAAAAAAATTATATATTATTATTATTAATTAAATTTCTTTGACATATCTCGGGACCCTGGGGTCCCGGACCTTTGGAAGGCGTACGAGGGGCCGAAGCCAACTCGCAGAGGCCCGTTAGACATCCATAATGAAATGGGGCACCAACCGACGATTAACCCCGTTTCGCACTATGCAAGGGCACCCAAGGACAACCCCCGGTTGGTGTAGGACTATTGCAGGATATGTAAACAAAACAATGATATTGAACTATGGGTTTGGGTGGCTAAAGTGGATTGGTAACCTGGAACTATGGAAGGACTATGGCCCCTGCCTGATCTATGTTTTATATATACACGGATAAAATGGCAGGGGTGACTTGCACACTCAATAATGGGCCCCCGAAAACGGTCGCTAGTACATAGTGACGTAGCGACAAGGGGGCAAAACTTCCTGAGGTGCTTGTGAGGAGTGGAGAGGTATTCCACGACTATCAGGACAATTCCGGAAGTACGGTCAAGATCCCTACCAGCATCTTACTGGAATACTTCCTTCCTCCGAGCACGTTTGCTCTAGCGAATCTCCACTCAAGCCGGCCAATCAAGACAAGAATGAGGTGGGAGCTCTGTTCCTCGTCAGTGTTCACTCCAGCCGGCCAATAAAGGCAAGCCAGAGATGAGGAACGAGACTTCTCCCGTGAGGTAGGGTCCGTGGGGCCGCTAATGCCCAACAGCTCGCCACATGCTGCCCTGTGGGTTTTTGAATCTCTCTTGGTCTGGCTCCTCACCCCAGACCCGTTCCGGCAAAGTAAACTCTACTGGCACAGACCTAAAGTTCGGAGCACGCAAATCCCACCACGACGTCAACGTGGAGATACGGCGGTGGGGGTTATTATTATTATTTTCAAAATGTCTTTAACATATCTCGGGACCCTGGGGTCCCGGGCCTTTGGAAGGCGTACGAGGGGCCGAAGCCAACTTGCAGAGGCCCGTTAGACATCCATAATGAAATGGGGCACCAACAGACGATTATCCCTGTTCGCACTATGCAAGGGCACCCAAGGACAACCCCCGTTTGGTGTAGGGCTATTGCAGGATATGGAAACAAAACAATGATATTGAACTATGGGTTTGGGTGGCTAAAGTGAACTGGTAACCTGGAACTATGGAAGGACTATGGCCCCTGCCTGATCAATGTTTTATAAATACACGGATAAAATGGCAGGGGGTGACTTGCACACTCAATAATGGGCCCCCGAAAACGATCGCTAGCACATAGTGACGTAGTGACAAGGGGGCAACACTTCCTGAGGTGCTTGTGAGGAGTGGAGAGGTATTCCGCGGCTATCAGGACAATCCCGGAAGTACGGTCAAGATCCCTACCAGCATCTTACTGGAATACTTCCTTCCTCCGAGCACGTTTGCTCTACCGAATCTCCACTCAAGCCAGCCAATCAAAGCAAGAATGAGGTGGGAGCTCTGTTCCTCGTCAGTGTTCACTCCAGCCGGCCAATAAAGGCAAGCCAGAGATGAGGAACGAGACTTCTCCCGGGAGGTAGGGTCCGTGGGGCCGCTAATGCCCAACAGCTCGCCACATGCTGCCCTGCGGGTCTTTGTATCTCTCTTGGTCTGGCTCCTCACCCCAGACCCGTTCCGGCAAAGTAAACTCTACCGGCACAGACCTAGAGTTCGGAGCGCGCAAGTCTGACCACGACGTCAACGTGGAGATACGGCGGTGGGGGTTATTATTATTATTATTTTAAAAATATTTTAAAATAATAAAAGCTTTCAATTTACGTTTTAGTCGATTAGTCGTTTTATGCTCAACCCTCTAGTTTTATGTGCTTCCCATAATCTCGAATACAAGCAAGGCTACCAACATTGTAACAACAATCACGTCCAGTTTTATCACCAACCGAACAACGAGACATAATGAAGATATATCAAGCATCATAAACGGGTTCCTATTCATACATAACGGTACTCAACGGATTAAAATTACTTTGTAACGTGGCTTTGCTATCACAAATGAGATTACACTGTTGCGATACGTTAAAACAAACATTTGAAGCCTTTCAAAAGCCTCTTTAGGTTTATCTTTTGAATTATTGGAGGGATAGTTGTAGTTGTGTGGTTTAGTTGGATTTTGTTAATTATGTACCTTTTATGTTATCTCAGTTGGTATACACGGGTTGCGGTTTATTGTAAAAGTTTGAAACAGTTACCTTACAGTTACGATATGAATTGCAAGTTTGTACTCTGGGAAGACCAGAGGATTTATCATATGATTTTAATCTGGTAAGCGTAACTAGATTATTTTCTACTACGCACTAACGCGCGACGAAAACGTGAATAGAAAATCTAATAATCTATCCTATAGCATTTTAGTTTTACATAGCGAAAAGTATAATAACTTTAATACATACGTTTATGAATATCGTCATAAACATAATAAGTAGTAGATGTTTTTAATTTTAAAATCATTTGAATTTACGTTAGGTTTACGTCTCGCGTTCGTGTCAGGTCTACCTACTGGTTCTGTGATGACAACAGCAAGAATAATAATAAAATATCACAAAAAACACTATACATAAATCCCTAGCAATAGTATTTACACAATAAAAACAACAATATTGGAACTGTGTATTCCACTTTTCCTGTTCACGTTATTGCCACTTCGTCGCAATACGTAGGTAGGTATGTGGGTAGTTTTACTTTTTGTGAATTGTTTTTGTGACCACACGAGCGCGTCGTGTTGTCAGAAGGTACCTAAGTGGATTAGTTGGTTACTCTTGGCTTACAATACCTATTGATTAATAGGCACGGTTTACGGCGTGCCCTGGGCTGTCAGCCACACTATCACTTCGCAGACTGGCTAATAATTTAACCACGGAATAAGGTTCTTGTTATAAGTTCCTGCTGATACACGAGAAAAAGGAACAGAAGGGTTTTGAAACTATATACGATTATTCGTACAATAGTGTAGATATATCAAGGGTTCGAGGTGTAGGACTGCCTCGTTGTTCTAGTGGCTGCAAGCGCTTCTGCTGAGCATGAGGTCCTGTGTTCGATTCCCAGGTCGGGCAAAGTGTTATTGGGTTTTTCATCAGGAATTTCTCAGTAGCACCCCGGAGTCTGGATTTGTGCCCAGTTAATGGCGATAGCGTCGCCCCCTATTACAATGGACTTAAACATAATTGGCGAAATGTGGGTGTACTATAGGTATACCTCTGCCTAACCCTTCGGGGATTACAGGCGTGATGTTATGTTATATTTCAAGGTTCCTACCTCACCTTCTAGTCTTTTAAGATTAATTTGAAAGATTGGAACGTTAATGAATAATTGGCTGGTGTCAGTTCTAATACTAACTCCTTAGTTACAATTTAACAGAAATGCAGTCAACTTGTGGTCTTCATATTAAGGACAATAGTCACATAATCTTGAAAAAAAAATCCAAAAATCATAAATCTTTATAGCTTCCGTACATTACAATTCTAAGCAAATTAACACAAAGAAAATACGCGATAGAATTTGTAATAAATAAACCTGCCTATTGACTGCAAAATCCGGAACATTCAAAATGGCGCCCTAACAAAATGAAGAGGGGCTTTAAAAATCCCGTCATTTCCCCTTAAATAGGATTACAGAGTATACAATGGATTATAGATACATAGGTATACAGTATAATGTTACCGATGATACAAAATGAGGTTCGGTGATGCGAGTGACGGATTTTGGAAGGCCCGAATATCCGGCCGAGCTATGGTGCCACCCCACTGACGTAGGACAATGACATTAGCCAATAAACGCGCTGGTTTAATTATAACTAAACATGGGCATTTTCGTAATGCGAAATTCTCGATATCCGATACCGGGAATTTGATGATATGATTTCAATGGCAGTTTATATTAGAATAGAGCCAGAAGCGGTTTAATTGTAGCTAGATCCAAGTTATGCTGAGGACATAATTGGATTAAAACGGCAACAGGAGTTTAGACAGTCCTAGTCAGTAGTAGCCGTAAGGTACATTTACACCGCATTCAGTTGAGTAATATAAGAAGACGGTTAAAAATAACTTCATGCCGTGTGTCCTCCCCCTTAGTTTTCCGTTTTTTCCTTTTATATTTTATTGGATTTGTCAGTTAAAAGTCCGTTTTGCATTTATAGCTGATTTAAAGTGTCATTGGACAGCGTGGCATCTGCCTAAGAATCTTTTTTGACCTTTATATTTTAAACGGACTTATTCCATAGTATTCTCTAAAAGTTACCAAACAGCCTTTTAGAAAAAGAGAAAATTACCTGAATAAAAAATTGAAATACTTATATTAAATATAAATATTCATATGACCTTTAAATTTAGTATAATTTTATAATTTAATAACTGAGTTAATTGGTTTTTTTTTCTAAGTGGGTAATAATAATGGCAAGTCATCGAAACGGGTCAACTGGCATTTTATGAAACGATAAAGTTTTGATTCATAATCAACTTAGATTTTTTTATTAAAACATTACAACACAACAACAATAATGATTACTTTATAACTTATGTTTACGCGAACAAGCGATAATCTAACGAATAAGAAAATATACCTAGTTGGTTTGCGAGACAATGGATGGAGTACAAACTTTATGGAAAATTAGGTAAAATCAACAGTTTGTATTAGGGAAGGGTGCACAATACCTTGTTTGATACGAATTGAAGCCTGAAGCGGGATTTTCACTTGTTTCTTAAAGTTTTGACACACAAGTTGCACGAGCGACGCGGTTCGAACACACACCAAACTCCATCTTCCTTTTTTCTCTCGTTCAAATGTTGCGACGAGATTGCGCGGGATGGCGCCACTTGGTGTAGCTGTCTTGCTCCCGCGCGAACGAAAGGTAATGTGCGGGAATAGGATAGGGGATGGGAACTTGCAGTTGCAAACCAACTTTATCTATGAATTAATTCGTATGCCAACATACCGAAAACTAAAGGAAATGACAATATTATAAAACTATAATTCTAGTCAAATCAGCGCAACCAACTTACTAAATCAATAACCACGGCATTTTGACATACCTACAAGTCACATGTAACGTGCGTTGTTTGCGCGTCGACAGCGCGTTTTCTGCCTTGAAAAAGCAGCGCCAGTTGTGTTTTCAGAGCGCACACGAGCGACGACGACACGTAAAAAAAAACGCCATGTGCTTAAGCCAAAATAAAAAATATGAATAAACTGAGTCGCCAAGTTCCATAGTGGAGGTTTAACACAAGATAAATTAAGGTTTAATTAAACACAGATTAAATTTAATACAGACCACACAAGTCTCCGAAGTCCTCAAATAATGCTGACTGCATAATTCGAGTCCAAGCAAGCCAAAACTGTAAGGTAGCTGTATTGTTAGTAATCCTAATGAAACTATCTGAGCAAGTAGTCGACCAGTAGTTACCCAACTTTGCCCAGTAGCTATAGACGGTTCTGAACTAACTTTAGCTTATTCAGGAAGGCGGAACCTCGTTGCCCAGTTCGATATAAAAGAAAAATAGAAAGTGTTCGACTGTTTTTCCTACAGGTGAAGCTGGAATTGGAACTTTATAGGAGACAAGCTTCTTTTTCTCTCATACGAAGACAATCTAGAAATAATAAAATAGTAGATTGTTGTACCGAGCGCCAAGTGAGTTATTAATGCACGAGGGTTATGTTGGTACCCGAGCGCAGGCGAGGGCACTAAATTAACACGAGTGCATTAATTACTTTAGCAAGGTGCGTAATCTACTTTTATTTCAACTACCAATCTACCTACCGTGATAAAATATACCTACTCAAAATAAAAACACAAGGTAATGAAAACAAAGTTATCTCGCGACTTTTGCGGCAAAATATTATTAACAATTTCATTTGCGGCTGTTTTTATACTTTCTGGAGTTGCATTCATACCGCTATCGAAAACTTTGATACTTCATATTTAGCAAGAAAAGTTAAAAAAAATGGAAAGACAGACAGACAGACAGACAGATTGACGGACGGACGGACTGAAGGACGGGCGGACGGATGGACGGGCAGACGGACAGACAGACAGACAGTCGGACGGACGGACGACCGGACGGACGGACGGCCGGACGGACGGACGGACGGATGGAAGGACGGACAGGCAGACGGACAGACAGACAGACAGTCGGACGGACGGACGACCGGACGGACGGACGGCCGGACGGACGGACGGACGGATGGAAGGACGGACAGGCGGACGGACGGACGGACAGGCGGACAGATGGACGGACAGACATACAGACAGACAGAAAGACAGACAGACAGATGGACGGACGGACGGACGAATGGAAGGACAGACAGACAGACGGACAGATGAGCCTTAGTAATAGGGTCCCATTTTACCCTTTGGGTATGGAACCCTAAAAACAGTGCATTAATGAAAAACAGTGCAACAATGAAATTTCATACAACTTTTTGCACTGTTTTGGTTTTAAGCAAAAAGTACGTCCTTTGTGATCGGTCTTGTAGTGATTAATGATAACATTACTATGTAGTTGAAAGAAAAAGAATAAATTACATGGTAAGTGGCTCAGTGTAGCCAATCCAGAAGGTGTTATTTGGCTAACTGACCGAGAGCGCCGGACGTAGCACTCACCGTGTCGGCCCTCTGGATGTTATTTAATGCACCCCAAGAGACGAAATTTAAATGATAATATGGTTCATATAACGTACTAAGTAACTGTCAAAAATACTATATTTTTTACCTTATAGTACCGTAAAACTAAATCTAGATTGGCGTAGGTACTAAAACTATGATGCTATGATTATGATAAAACTATGCTACACAGAGCTGTGACGTCACGTAATTTATTATTGTGAACGGTATCATTTACTATCACGTTTTTATCATTGAAACGACGCAAAATGATTCCTATGCCGTCTTCCCCGTTTTATGACACCAAGCACGTAGGCTTCAGCCGCACTCGACGCAACACGCACATGTAACAAAGTTTTAATAAACTGAATAAAATCCGGCTGTCTGGCAATGTAACGCAAATCGAATCGTACCTACCGAAGTTCGAAGTCGAGAATCGAAGTTGAGTCATAATACGTAGTCTAGATTCAACTTAAATCCATAGATAGTCTAATTGAAAAATGTCCTACAGATGATGTAAAAAGGGACATCAGAGGAGGTATGGCTTTTAATTTTGTAAAAAAAAGTTGTAATGATTTTCGTGACTTTCTATTTTAAGTTTTATTCTGGAATTCTAAGGCGCCTCGCCTTGCCACAAAACTTACCCTAAACACGTTCAGCATTATCGGAATTAAAAAAAAAATCTGTTTCTGTCAATCGTTTGGTTTTGACAGTGACAGAATGATGTTTTAAATAGATTTATCGCTAAATGTACTTAGTTGCTTTTGGTACAAGGGGTCATAAATATTACTTAAATGTGATTAAGATTTTGTGGTAAGTATCTAAATGCGTTGCCATTACTTCACATAAAAACCAATATATATCATTGCTATTCCACTGTGTCAATGAAACTGTATTATACTGTCTTACAAGTTACAACTTTGCCTCCACCAGATTCCTGAACTCCTGATTTACACTAACAAATAGTCTTGAGTGTCACTTACATTCAAGACGAGTGCAATTGAAGATCGAGTCAACGAGTTTTCATACCCGTGTCACCCTTTTCAAAGGGATGACATGCGCCCTTCTGGCGCCCTTACTTCACACCCCAAGGATCAAAGTGCTATAACACGAACTTCAAACTATGTAACGAATATATTCCCGTTTTCAGTTTTCTTCATTACATTTTCTTCCGAACTGAGATTTGTCATTTTATTAAGAAATCGCCCACGTTTTCTGTTTAGCATAATCAGCCTATAATGTTCCCACTGCTGGGACACAGGCCTTCCCTCTGTGAGTGCTCGGCCATTGCTACTTGCCGCTGGTTTCGTGCTTGCCCGCTGCTGTGAGTAATCCACCACGCTAGCCCAGTGCGGGTTGATAGATGTCACATGTCTTTGAATTTTTAGTTCTAGGACTTCACGATGTTTTCCTTTTAGATATCGTCTACGTTTTCTGCTTGTTCCAGTAATAATACTAACACATAGTTGAAGTAAAACATAATTTTAACCACTGGTTTTTAAGATCATTACTAAGGCTGCCATCAGACGGATTGCATTCTTGCAATTTGAATGCAGTTTAGTACGACTGTAATACTCGTAATGTACTGGTAACTGCATTCAAACTGCAAATTTGCAGTTGGAGTGCAGTTGAAATGCAGTTTATCTGATGGCAGCCTAAGGAACTAAGCAGTGAGTTTCATCAAAACCTAAAAAGAAAAAATATCTGTACAAAAAAAAGTAGTGCAGTATTTCAGCCCATCCAACGTATCCGCGGGTAAAACTTTGTCACCATGCGGGCGTTTATTTTCCTCTGACGCTGACGCCAGGCGCAAGCGACAAAAAATCCAATGTGTACGATAGTCCGATATATTTTATATAATACCTATAAAATATAAGGTACCAACAGTGTAATGTTATAATGTAGTATGAAGTATATTGTAGTTACATGTATATCAATATCCCTCCATGCCTCAGAAAGCAAATTAAATTTGTAGATCTTTGACAGTCATTACGGGTAATCAGAAGCCCGAAGGTCTGAATACCAGGCTTACCAAAGGGTATCGTATTACCCAATAACTGGTTTGTGGAGGTCAGATAGTCAGTCGCTTCATGTAAAATACTGGTATTTTATGTAGCTGGTATGTAGCTGCATCCGGCGAGGCTGGAAGCCAACCCCAACATAGTTGGGAAAAGGCTAGGCAGATGCGTATAATGTAGTTCTAACCGTAGTTACCTACTTTAACATTTAAATTGGGAACACTTAAATACTTTTGGAAAGTATTATAGTCGAGAAATTCAGACATTTGGAGTTCGTATAGTCGTCCCCTGTAGGTATTTATCGTTTAAGTAAATATTTCTGTAGCAAGCGATTGCTCCGGGGCCAATTTTCAGTTCGTTCGAAATATCTACACATTACAAACTTACACCAGACGGTCGAAATTTCAATAACTAGTCCAACTTTAACAAAATATCGTAGTAACTGTACGTCCTAACGGAAATTTATTGCAGTAACTTTTTTGTCGTTACAAGCATATGCTAACCATTTTATATGGGCTCCTGTATCCACCGCTCGTTTTTCAATACAAAATTTTATTGGAAAATTCTATTGGAAATTCGTTTATAGATGATATTTGTGGGAGTTTGAGCCATATTATTATCATATTCAAATATTCAGATATACTATGGAAATTGACTAAGCGTATGAACATACACGGAGGCTTGCTTGCGGTTTTCTCTGAGAACTGTGTTTGCATTGAATCAAAATTCAATTAGGAATTTATTCAAACCAATTTCCATAGGCATTCGAGTTTGTACCGATGATGATAATGTTTGAAGAAGAAATCTTTCTGGCGAAAATAAGCTATATTATATCGGTTCATTATGTCTATTGCTTCTGATATCAGAGGAACTCTATTTCACTAAATTATCCTAACTAATATGATAAATGCGTAAGTGAGTTTGTTACGCTAAAATGGATTGGCACATGTATAGACCATGACCTAGGTTTGGACATAAGACGCTTTTTATCCCAATATTCCCACGAGAGGGATCGAGACTTATACGGGAGAAACCACGGGGCGCAGCTAGTAAACAATATTGACATGATAGTCACAAAGCCGTTCGATTTTCTCATAAGCCAGTCAGTAAGTTTTGGCAGGGCATACTGTCCGGTCTGCGATGGCTAACTGCAACACACTGTTTCGGGCACATTCGATTGGGTAGTATTTCTTGCACAAAAAAGCCAACCCGAAGCAATGACTTCATTATATTTGATTTTTCACCCGACTGTGCCGATTAATGCCGACACGAACATAACTCAGGTAACACTGGGAAGTAAGCAAAGTTCGTGGTTTAGCTTAGTTCTTGAAGCTGTCGCGTCTTTTCATGCATCGGTCCATACTTCTTCGTTCGCGATGTGAACTGAAGTACGAAAACGAGCGTTAAATACATGAGCGAAGCTAAAAGAACTTAGCTTCATTCCCAGTGTGGCCTGCGCTCAAGTGTGTAGCATGCCTAACATCTTCCTTTCGAGACTCGAAGAGACTATAAAAGATATAATGTTCAGCGTTGTACGACTGTCGTCGGTTCGGTAATAGCCATATAAGTGCATAAGTAGAAAACATACACATTATGCAAAACAAACTATCTGTTTCGTAAGATAACGACTTCTCTCCACGTACCGCGTTAGAGTCGTCAGGTGTGGAAACTTTCCTCCGTATTTCTAAAGTAGGTATCTATAAAACTGTGCTATTTGTTTATAAATCAACAGTCTGTGTGATTTGAAATGAGAGAGCATGAACAATCGTACGTAGCTGAATTTTGAGCTGATTATATATGAAGAATGAATGAAACAAAAGGACTACACACTTAATTAAGTACATAGGTATTGTTTTTTGCTCTTTTGGGAGCCAGCGTGTCTAGAAATACAAATAAAATTTTGTTAATACAAATATATTATAGTTATAATATATTATAGTCGGCAAACTATGTATTATGACGTTAGGGAAAAAAAGAAAAGATATGCTAGACCAATAAAAACACCTTTGTATTGATGATGCGAGTATTTGTATGTATTTTTTTTTACATCTTTAGAGTATAGTATTTATTACAATAATGTACATCTAACACTAAAATAATAATAATATGTACAAGTATATAAAAAGGGGGGGGGGGAATAATCACTATAGTGTCATCATTGTACTGATACTTATATTTATTATATACCCGACAAATGTCCTGTTCCAAAATAAGCAAATTGCCAGCCGTTCTCAAGTGATCAACGAACCGTAATTCATTTTTAACCGACTTCTTCAAAAAGGAGGAGGTTCCATGTTCGTCTGTATGTATTTTTTGTGTATGTTCTTCGATATTTTCTCCAATTGTGAACCGATTTACAAATTTCTTTTTTTGTTCGAAAGAATTTACTTCCGTGGTGGTCCCATACAAATTTTATTAACTTTGTTTGGGTAGTTTTTGAGTTAGCTTCAATAATTACGTAATTTTCCCACTTAGTCTATGTAGACGACATTATATTTGACTCCGTCACTGTTATTTACATAGCAGGAAGTGGTATTCAAATTTGTATGGGGTACGTACCACAAAAACTTTTTACAAAAAAAAAAACATCCGATTTCCAAAAAAAACGAAAGAGTTTATTTTTGGAAGTCGGTTGTATTTTTCTTTTTTTGTAATTTTGTTTACATAATATAATATACATTTAGATTGCCTATGTTCGTACGGAAACCAATACGCACTATATTGATTGAATCGTGTCACAAAGGCTTGCCCCGAAATGTTTACTGTTCTTTATACACTCAGCTATTTTATACAGCCCACAATATCGAATTAATTATTACACGTAAATAAAGTAAATCCTGAAGTACCTACTTGTATCCGCAACATGATTAAAATAACGATCATTGCATGTCATAATAATTGGGCAATTAATTTTATGCATGGTATGCCTCTAGCCATTTTTTTAAATGGAGGTGAAATCTGATTGTTTTTTACTTTTTTGGTATCTTTGATACGGTTTGTTAGGAGTTTCTTTCAAGGTATGAACAACTACGCTTTGTCTAAGACTCAACTAGCTTGGAGCATTTTTTTAAACTGTATTTTACGTTTCTTTTATACTACTGTATCGAATCGACTTAATTAAACACAAAATATCGATTTAATACATACTATCGATAATTTTTGTTTGATTTAAATCGATTTTCAACAACGCTCAAGTCAAACTTGTTTATCACTTGTTTAACACTGTAGCGACAACCCTAAAAGTGAACGTTCTTAGGCGTGAACCAAACGACTCAAACAGCTTTTATAGATACCTCTTTAAACTGTTAAAAGAGCCTTTGAACGTACACGATGCATGTCTGATGTAACTTTGCTTTAGCACGTGAAAGTGAAAACGGTAAGGGTCTTAGTGTCCCGGCACCGTAAAACGAACATAAAGAGCGTGTTATACACCGTGCGGAGCAAAAGAGGGTTAGGTGCATGTTCTTTGAAAGTAGACTCGTTCGCAAAGTCTATAAAATATATCGACGTTTTATTTGTCTTACAATAATTCTTAAATTCACTGACAGACAACGCAGTCTTAACAGCATCTGGCCATGAAGTTGTTTTCATTACAACGAAGGTGAGCAGAAGGTGAGATGAGTTGTGTTACTACATAAGGAAGGATTTTTGACATTTCATCCCCTAATTGTTTTAAATAGGGGATGAAAGTTTGTGCGGAAGTTCGTAATTTTTGAAGATGGGAAATTCCATCAAAGACACGGCTTGTTTTTAAATAAAACTGCAGAAGTTATCGAATACAGGAAATGCTATTACATATTATTGTTTTTGATTGACAGATTAGCTTCTGAATTTTTGATTGACTCTTGTAGGTATTGTTGGATTAGTTTCCCGAAATGATTGACCCTATGGTAGCCATTTTTATTTATGTTATAGGTACAGTCAACCGCACACAGTGGTAACATTTAGACATTGACAGCGCTTTCATGTCGTTTTAGGTTTTCGAGATGCAACCACTAATGTGTGGTTGAGTACACCTAGTGTTTTAAATAATGCATAATACCTATTTGACTCAAAATCAAAAAATCAAAGTCACTTATTAAAAAAAATAGAATAGAACTTATGTTTATTTCGCTGGTTCATATGTTACATTATGTCCCACGCACTATGGTCCACCTTAACCTCTGCGAAGTTGCGTACGCGTCGGACGCTGCGTGGCACTGGTGTTGTGGCTACTTCTGGGTGGTCCGTTACCTGATACCGAGTGAGACCACTTGATACTATACCGACGATAGGTCTTAAGTTTGTATTGGAGATGTTTACAAAACATATGCCGTTGGAATCGAAATTAGATAAGCTAGCTTTTTAAAAATAGCTTGGTAACATATTGTTAATTTTAATGTAAACTGA
This sequence comes from Lithophane leautieri, assembly GCA_949152455.1. Lineage (NCBI taxonomy): Eukaryota > Metazoa > Arthropoda > Insecta > Lepidoptera > Noctuidae > Lithophane > Lithophane leautieri. The sequence goes on from OX424467.1 coordinate 8,957,535, forward strand.
AGCGATATTGATAAACCAAATCCCTGACATAGAACATACATTAAGTCTATAGGTCGGTGGTGTATTCGGCCTGTGGGTGTGTCAGCTAGTTACAGTCTACCTAGTCAGTATATTAGTCATTTATTCAAACTAGGCTGAGAATTATCACATTTTGAACGTCAAAATTATATAAGAAAGTCCCCAAAAGCGCCCACCCTTTACCACTTCCTAGTGCTTTAGTTGGGAAGGAGAAGTCGCGCAACAAACTCTTCAGCAGCACAACTGTCTGTTATGTTAAAACTTGATCTGTTTGCCACACCGTAAACAAATTTTCTCCTAGAGCGTACTTCATGTTAACCTTCTTTTTATTTTTGACTAGCTGATGCCCGCAGCTTCGCCCGCCAAAATATATAAGTACTAAAACCTTCTTCGAGAACCACTCTATCCATTCATGAAAATAGCATGAAAATCGTTGCAGTCGTTTTTGAGTTTATCGCGAACAGGACCACAGACAGACGCGGCGGAGGACTTTGTTTTATAATATGTAAGGATATTAAAACCTAATGATCTCCTAGATCCTGCCGATATTCACATTCTACGCCTCTTCTATATGTGAACTTGACTGTTCAATGTACTGTACATAGCGCTGTCCACTGGGGCATGGTACACCTGAACGGTGTCTCAGTAATTCACTAGAAGATGGACGGTCTCTAAACACATGCATGCATGTATGTATTGCTTAATCCCTAAACACAAGGATTAGTAGTAAAGCCAATACTCAGATGATTACGGCTTACTAAGTAATTGAGATGGCTGCGGTCAAGGGAGCGAATATTGATTATGTAAGTAGACAGGTAGACGTCAAAGGGAGTTTCAGTGTTAAGATTAGGTACTGCACGCGTAGCATGACCACTGTAGAAACAGTTTTTGTCGACGTCGACGGAAGAATAGGCAAAACAACAGATAAACAATCACAATCTGTCATTTTGTCTATTCTTCCGTCGACAAAACCCGTTACGCGTGCTGGGATGTTAGCAGTAATTTGTGGTTTTACAAATACCACCTCCAACCTTCTATTCGACCAACTCAGCCTTTTAAGTGTGTAAATTGAGTGGTTAATGCTGTCGGAGATCTGTTTGTCAGTAATTAGAGTGCCTTAATTTATAGCCGATCGACAAATAAATGCAACATAAAATATTTGATTGTAATTGTACCTACTTCTAAAAAATAAAAATAAAATCAAGTGACTTTTCTAGGACAGTTTACAAAGTGACCATCAGCAAAAGGCTAGTTCTCGGAAACAATATATGCAAGATATAAAGACCATCGTTTATTTTATCTAACGAAAACATTGCTAAACATGAAAGCCAGCATTTATGCTCGGACAAACAGGCTGAGTGAATTCAGTAGTTTCTAGTCTTTCTGGAAATTTCCTCTGAACCGAGAGACGGTAAAACTTTTGTCGTTTACGTCCGAGCGATTCTTTTATAATCGAGTCACGGACCGGATCGTACTGGGTCAAACCGGGGACGGTTTGTTATGACGTGGACAACGCTCATAGGAATAAATGCGTCTTTTAATGTATTTAAGTAAAAGGGGACATTTAGAAAAAACCTTTCATATTTCTTTTTTTTCGAGTTTTTTGAACAGCTACTTATCTGAATGGTTGTTGTACGGATTTTCAATGTTTGGGACAAATATGACTGCTCAGTATTCCAAATAAGGTACGTAATATACGTAAAATCCTATGTATCAAAAAAGGAATCCAAGGAAATCTAGAGGGCTAGATTTCCTTGGAATCAAATTTATACTTTTTAAATCATTTAATAAAAGTATTTTAAATTAAGTGTTGTGACCTTACAAAAAGGGTTTTTTTTTTTAAAGATAATGTTTGTTTTTCACTTTTGCAAATAAATTAGTTCTGTCAGCAACTTGGTAATTCAAAAGGTACCATTCCAACCTTAGGCGGCAGCAGGAGAGCACGTGTCGCCGCGACAGGACTGGTTTCTATGTATTTCTATAAAATACATAGAATATGAATAGTCTTCGTACTTAGAATGGTACCTTAATCAACAAATATAGGTTCCACTAAATTTTCCATTACACTAGGTACCAACATAATAATTAATACCTGCCTGCTAGAATTTGCTACATTTCACAGTTATCTAAGATGTACATAGACTAACAAAAGCCGTTGCTCAGTAGTATTACCTTGCAAAGCTAATACAGGCACTTCATATAACGAAGTGCTTACTTGCACCGATGCAAGATACTTCAGTCTTAATACTCGTATATCTAAGACTAAGTTTGAGATGTGCTAACTTTGACATTCGAGTCCGATGTACTAATAAGTCGAGTTAATCCAAGTCTTCGACAGTTCTAGTGTTTACTTAGGTATGGTTATGTTTAATGAGGTGTGTTACGACGCGCGACGTTAGTAAATGGGGAATATTTTGCTTGAAATAATAATTATTATAATCATCTGTATACTTAGACACCATGGAAGATTCTTTGTTCATTTTTGTTTAAGAATGAAGTATTTTTTTCTTCTGTGGTTTATTTTTTTCATTCATCTGGAGTCTAGCTATTAGAACACCTGTCCGCAAACACAGAAAAACGCAATATTTAAATATCGCTATGAATAGGTAGTATAGGTACACAATGGAAGGGACATCGTGACCCAAACTATTACCATAAGTTCAGTACGTGAAACGCTAAAATGTGTATTACTTTATGTATGGATCAGCAGATTGTTTTAGGGTAGAATCAACCCCTTGGCGGATGCAAGTGTCTAAATTGCCACCCTCCATATGAATAAAATATCAATATAATTAAATATTAATCCTACGATGACCTTACCGTGGGATTAATATTTAAAGCAGCTTCCGAAGTAAATAACAGTAAATTAATAACGACTTTCCGATTCAGTGCATTTACTTATTGGACAACACATTAATTTCTGTTTACAATTCACTTGAATACTGGAGAGCTTGAATTGTTAATTTCCTTATTTAATAGCAGACAGTATTTATTCATGTAAAACAGTGCTATGAATACCATTCAATCAATTCATAATTTTATAGCCGTGTTATACTTAAACTGAAACAATAATCTGAAAATAACTAAATATTGCCCCCAAGCCCCCAAGACACAGACGCTACCTAGTTTGGGGACCACTGTGTTAATTACTATGCTAAATATTCTAGTAATAGTAAGCATGCAATATTATTATTTTTTAAATTTACTTTGTAACAATGGTCTATGAAATTATTCTTATTCTTAGTCTTATTCTTATTCTTAGTCTCATTATTAGTCTTATTCTTAGTCTTAGTCATATTCTTAGTCTTATTCTTAGTCTTATACTTATTCTTATTAAGAGCATGAATTTCTTACACAGTACAAACAATATCTAATTTTAGGTATCTTTTGGGCCTGTAAGCATACCTACCTAAAACAAATAAGAGGGTATTTTACTTACTCCAAATTGGTTACAACAATATTTGGACAATTGAGAAAATAATTTCATAACCATTCGCAGAAGTGTTTAAACGTGAAAACTAGACAAACAAAAAATAAACAAACCAACTACTTATTTGAAAACTATCAGTAACTAGAACAATAGCGGGGATAATTAATACTAAAACCAATCAGCACTTAGTCTTATACGTGATCAATATTAATGCACGAACATACACCTGTACATCTGACCTGGAGCTAAGCATGTGTGACATCGAGATATATCTCTCTATTGAAATTACCTCCATTCATACCGAATGCTTTGAGTTCCGGTTAATTAGTTGTTTTGTATTGCTTTTGACGGCAAATCAACAGTACATTTCTGTGCAGTATTGAATGTTTATGAGGCTTATATTGGTAGCTGTTAAGGATTACTTCACTTTGATAGTGGTTAACATTCGATGGTGAGTGGTGTGGATTTTTGAAATTAATTTTCATTTCAATGTTTGTGAATTTAATTATTTTTCAGTAGTCTGTGTGGGCTGGATTCAGTAGTGGCCGTTTACAGTGTGTTGTGGTGACATTATTGGGTCTCAGTTCATATTTTATCACAATAAAAAAAACCGGCCAAGTGCGAGTCGGACTCGCGCACGAACGGTTCCGTACCATTATCTATAAAAATGGAAAAAAAAACAAAATCACGTTTTTTGTATGAGAGCCCCTTAAATATTTATTTTATTCTGTTGTTTAGTATTTGTTATATATAAAAAAATACATCATCTGTTAAATACATCATCCGTGAAAATTTCAACTGTCTAGCTTTCACGGTTCATGAGATACAGCCTGGTAACAGACGGACAGACAGATAGACAACGGAGCCTTAGTAATAGGGTCCCGTTTTACTCTTTGGGTACGGAACCCTAAAAAGATAAAATTTCAGTTACTTATTTTACTTATACTGCGGCGACAATTTCGGACAATTTCAATTTCTTTAAACAATTAACCGTTTCACTTAGAATTATACCCCACAAACTGCACATTTCAAGTTAATTCCGCTGTGTATACGAAGGGAAAGAAAATAAAGTCCTTTTTAATCGAGGCCATGTCAAGTCAAGAAGTAAATGAATGCTCTAAAGTGTAGTTTCCAGGAAAACCTTTAGGAGTTACAGCTCTGATTTCAAGAGTTTTGTTGAAGAGAACATATAAATACGACTTACCTCTTTACTCTCATTGACTAAAATGAGAAAAAAAAAAACAAACGGAAAATATTCACGACAAAATGAATCTATAATTCAAATCATTTCACTCACACACACAAAAGCCGCACAAGTAAACGAAAAACGAACTCACATAATCTTCAACTTTCAAAATACTTTTCCGTTCAAAAATCCTATAAACTCCCATAAGCTTGATTCCAAATTGATTTGCATGAAACAAAGAGGTCTCGAGCCGCAGAAATGAAAATACGATTTGGGCAGATAGCAATTTGTTGCGGCGCCATCTGATCTATTGGAAATTTGAATGGGTTCCCGCCGGTAATACACTCAACTCAATTGTTCAGTCAATATAACAAAGGAATTATTATAGGTTTACCAAAGAGATTTGGTTGTTACCGCAATACAAATACGAATAAACACGTTTGTATTTCGTCATGATGTGCGTAAATGTTGAGAATGTTGAGGTTATGGACACGTTATTATTAAAACTCGAATGAACAAGAGCAAATATCGACAAAAACACGTTTAAGTAACCCAAATATACATCTATTTTAGCTAAAATCTCGACTGCCTCATTAATCTTGTGGTCGCAAGTGTGTTGAATATGAGGTCCTGGGGAACGATTCCCAAGTCGGGCAAGGTGTTATTGGGTTTTTCCATCTGAACTTTCTCCGGAGCAGCCCGGAGCCTGAATGTGTGCCCGGTTAACGGCTATAGGCTCGACTACAATTACATGAGACTGGAAACATAACTAGCGAAATGTGGTTATAGGTACTAGGTACCCCTCTGCCTAACCCTTCGGAGATTACAGGCGTGATGTTATGTGTTATGAATCCTACAGTCTATCTGCAGTTCGCACCAGTCGCGTAGTCTGCGAATATGTATTAATGCAAATGTGAACAATTGGACATGCTCCAACTAATTATTTGCGTTCATCTCGATCCCGCTAAATGCGTTAATTAATTAAATCTGGGAATTAGGATTGTTATACATTTCAATGTACAAGTGAATTTTACCATCAAAATACAGCTTTTGAATACCAACTCAATGCAAATTTTGCCGTATTGTCTATCGAATTGAAAAACATCGTCAATTAGTTTTCAAAAAGCGTCCTCTGTGAAATATTGGGAATTTATTTAGAAGGTATTCCAATTTTCCAATTGTAAACAATGTTGATTAAAATCACGAAATAATTAAACAGTAGGTATCCACTCGAGCGCTAATAGTTTTGTACAGATTGTAGATTTAATTGGAAACAACACAAAGAAAGTATTTTAATAAAAATTTGACCTCTTTGCAAAATGGCCAATTTCCAACAGAATTTGATATTATTTTCATCATATTATGCTCAGTTATTTAGGGTTTACTAATAACCGGCAGGTTATTTTGGTAAAGGTAAAGTAAGTTGATGGCATCGATAGTGTATCAAACGAAGGTCTTGAGAATATTGCCCGAGTCATAATCACATAATTCGAACGGTTGCATATTAGAAAATCAAAATTTTCCTTAGCAAATCGAGCGTGACAGAAACGAATTGCTGCAAAACCGACTCCACGTAGTCTTGTCTGCCCTACCCCTAGAGTGTTGTTTAAAATCGCGTAGGCGCGGAGGGGCGAGGCGGCCCGCGAGCTGAGAAGCAGATGGTTTTAACGCTCGCCGCCGCGGCTGAGGCTGGCCGGTATTGCCGGCCAGCAAGCCGAAGTCGCAGTGGTGAGTGTGAAACACATCTGCGACGATAAGCTCGCATAGGACCGCCAGAGCCCCGCAGCGCCGGAGCCGTGACAGAAACCATGCCAGCTGCATGTTGCATGCTTGTTTGCATGCTGCATGCTGCATGCTTGCAAGACAAGCCAATAAAATCTGCCGCAGAAATGTTTTTACCATTGTCTAATTATCCACTCGCAGGCAAATTAAAATTACATCTAGCAACTTTTGGTCAGTCGTTCATTTGATGTCACACATACATTGGGATTCAAAATTTTTTCTAAATAAAACATTTGGTCATTTAAATTTTGTTATTTCGTTTATTGTTCTTTTGAAATTTGCTCGAGAAAGTTTTGATTTTCTTATATGCAACCATTCGAACGTATCGTGAACTTTCGGAAACCCGAATTGTATTTAACAAACTTGAAATAAGACAATAAACAAACGCCAAAACACCAAGTTAATGTTCCATCCAATACTTCGAACCACAACGATAATTTATCAACCAACGTACAAATATGTCAGCACAAATCCAGCCATTATGTTCTCGATCCATTAAAGGCAAAGAAACCTAAGAACAAGACCTCGGAAAGCGCTAAAAACTTCCATAACATTATTATTCAAGCGGCCAATATTCTGACAAGAAAATTAATATGACTTGGTCAGCACAGTGGCCGAACTCCGTCCAATATCATTTGCCATCCTTATTGTTAGTCAAGTGTTGTAACTAGAGATGCGGGTAGTGCATTCAATGGCTCTGCAAATTTGCCTCCGTCGGACTGTAAGCATGATAAAATGCACACTCAAGGCGAATGGAGTCACTACACTATTATGCTGGCTTGCTTTATTAGAAAGCTAGATAAATAGGCAACTACAGTGATATATCTTTACTGTTTGACGTTCCAGACATTGAATGGGGCTTTGTTTACGAGAATGGTTGTCTGTTTACATTGTGTTTCATTATTTAGTTGGAAGATTGACATGTCTCTTGTTAGGAAGTTTTTGTTTCGAGAAAAGCTTAAGTCAATTACTGCGGAAAGTTACACTTTGGAACTTAAATATGAGGTCGTCTCTGTATGGGGATTTAGGATGTTTAATGTCCGTGCGGTTCCGTTTTTGGCACGATCACCATGTTTTGGTTTTCTCCGGATAAAAGTTTGTATTATCAACACATCACTATCACAAATAGTTCCAGATAAATCTGATCCAAAAATCAATTCTGTATTGAAACGTCTTCGATCAGGAAATCCTTCATACCTCGAAGATATGGAAATCAAGCCATCAAAGATCACAAGCGCACTTGTTACAATATTACGAATGAGTAAAAAAGCACAAAGGACGTTGCCTAATTGAGCGTCGTCGAACAAATTGAAACAATGTTAATCGAAATACACAAAGAGAAAAAAAGTATTTTACAAACAGTGAAATATTTTATTCATATTTCAATACCGAGCAATTTAATGTTACTCTTCTTCCTCATAACTTCCTCGTCCCTTTCCTTGGAATATTTTGTAAAAAGTCATTTGGAGAGGATCAAAGTTTTCCAATAAGCTTAAGAGCCTACAGTAAACGGTGTTATGACCTGGGGTTATTACGGAGTGCCTCATTAATAGGAAACGTTATGCATGAGTTACTTATTTCTTTGGATCATTTTCTTTCAAATGGCTTTATAAGTATCTAAGCTACGGTATAAAAATACTTGTCCTAAAAAATATATTTTTGTGGCCCATTTTAAGATTGGGTAGCGCTGTTGTGTATAACAAAAAATTGTTTAGTGTACCTCTCCTTTCTTAATTACCTACCTAATTTAGTTAATTGCAACTATTACATGAGCAACTTAAATCGACATTGCGGGAGAAACTTCACAAAAAAAAATCCAAACCTTTTCTGCTGTTCAGATGATTTATAATAACGTCGCGGCGCCGCGTCGCAATAAACCAAAGCCTTGACAAAATACACGAAAAACGTTCCTAACATACTAGGCCTTATATCACGTCTAAAAATATCAAAGCCTAACCCATTTTTGTAACGTCGGAGTCGGGCTTAGACAATTTTTTGCACACCCCTATTTGATTCATCTCTCCCTCGTAAAACATTCCGGAACGTGCTGACTATGCTGCCTTCCATCTTCACCGCTGACTGGCTGACTGGCTATAAGACAAAGAGTGTTTTTAAAAACTTCAGTCCGTATTCAGAGTTTCTAGGCTAGAGATAAAACAACTTCTGTTGTAGTGTGACCGAGTTACCCGGTGGAAACAAAAGTATGCTTCATGGACTTTATCTCTGCATCTACGCGCATAGTAAGAAAGCTATGCATTTTAAAATTTTGTTTTACAAGGAATGTTGTTTTTGGTTGTCTTAAGTTTGTAACAACTGTTGCTACAGACATTTCAGATTTTCTTAGTTTGTTTATTTATTTGCCCTCATGCACATACACATTTTAAAAGAAATACCTACGTAAATGTCGGTTTTAGTAAATGATTCCTGTTAGGGTACTGCAAAATACAATGTTGGTTCGCTTTTGAGTTTCTTTTAAATAGTGTTACAATTATTTTCTGTATAATGGCCATTTAACAGTACGAGTAGTTAATAAAAATAAAACTTAGGCTTTTTTTCTGAACCACAACGGGGATTCTCTTGGCCTGCACCTCACCTGATGGTAAAAGATGACCAGACCGAAGGTGGAAGCGAGCTTCACCCGGAATCCTCAACCACGGAGGAACTGGCTATCTTACCTCTAACTGCCGACACAACAATGCTGTTCAATGTTGTTATGGCGACAGACATTATGATGGTGGTAGCTAGTCAGGCGGACTATGAACAAAATCGAAACCAACCAAACCGAGCCGAAAATTTTGCCCCCACTGGGAATCTGACCCCCGGTCTGAGACAGGTGGTCTAACCACTAGACCACAGAGGCGGTTAAAATATCAATTTGTTTGCAAAAGATTTTAATTTTTATTGGCACGCTTTGACATGAGTGATTGTTAACGAAAAATATATTTTCATCAATTTGAAACACCGTTATGTATTAAGATCAAGGATACTTCCCATAAACAAAACATAACTGTGAAACAGATAGGTAAGCTATCCGATTATAGTAAGCCGTCAGAAATATGGAAATAGGGTAGGTAACTGTACTCGGAACTTTAGACAAACTTGAAGTAACTACAGCAACTAATATTAGTGAGTTACTAAGGCGAATCAATACCTTCAGTGTGTTCATAACAACAACATGTACCTATGAGGTATTATATATCCCGGGGCAGTATCCCGTCAATTTGCGGTTCTATGAAATAGCTACAAACGGGGGCGACCATGTCTTCATGTTTCCAGTTACGGAATAATTGTGTAGATGTTAGGGCGTTAATAAACCCACACGGTCTACATAGCATCGAAGGCTTGACCCACGTCGATGTCAGGATGATCGATAAATAAGTTTTCATCTATCGGATTGGGATCGATCTTTTGAAAATAGCTCAAGAGGATCGATCGATGTTGATCATACCATCGACCAATGTCGATCGTTATTATATTTATTTTGCGATGGAAGTTGTTTTGATCTTTGTTGCTTCCGATTTCTAAAGTGCATTTCATTTGTTTAATTTTTTCATGTTCATAGAAAAGCAAAATTCAATTGATTTCCTGAATATGAAAAGAAAAATAACGCGAATCGTTTGTTCGGTACGCGGAAAAAATACATATTTCGTAAATAATATAGATAGGTAGAGAGTGGGTTAGAACCTCGGGTTATTTGTTTCAAGGGAAAATATGCCAATAATAAGGCACGAAAAATACAACATATTTACGCTTATTTATACCGTCGGCGTCGCGTTGTACAAGTAAGCGAATTACAAAATCTCTTTTATCATTTCAGCTGAAATATGTAGGCATTTATCTTCGCTTAGTAAATAAAAACATTCAAATATAATTTCGGACAGGATGCCGGCAAAATCATTAGGAAGAGTAATAATATATTTCATTCTTTATTATTCCGCTGTTTTGGGCTAAAACAAGGGGTTTTAAAATTACGAAACACTGCGTAAAGGCAGATTTTCTTTCCATAATAAAATTGGAGGGATTCACCGGATGCCTCGTTTATAATATTTGCAATGGCACATAGCATTTGTTTTTTTTTAATTTTTGCGTCCCCGTTTTCGGAAATTGCTAAGTATTTTTAAATAGATTCTGACGTGTTAAATTCAATTTTGCTCTAGGAGTGGAAACTTCTGGTTTATTTTTAACAGACTTCGAAAATAAGGTTTCTAATTCCATCGTATTTACCTATGCATTCAGGTTTAGGTTTCAGGCGAGGTGACTGATCCATTTGCCCTAATTCACCGACATCCTTTGTTTAGAAAGAAACGATAAAAAACCCACAAAATAAATAAAATTGTCATGCTTCAAGCATTACTTACATTCAACCCTTGAAAAAGTCTTAACGTTATATTTATTCTTCCCCTTCATCAAGTGGAGTGGCGCACACAATTTTCGTATTATACCAGATCGAGGTTTACATTCTCATTCGGAGTTTTTCCGACTCCAAGAGCTAGGTAAATTTGCCTTTGACTAAGCTTCCTGCAAATCCACTATACCGTTCCTACGTGGTATTAAAACAACATATCACATAGTAACCCTTCGGCAAATAAGCCAATACGAGTGATATGGGTTCGACAGGGCCGGGAAATATCCGATTGATTATCGGGATTGCAATCTTTTTTTATTTGCGGGGGTTAATGAATGACAGGATAATTATTAGCTTATGATGCGGGGATTATTCGCTTATTAGCTGATCTTGTCTTGTCTGTTGTGGACTTCGTGGCTAAGTTTTAACAGCTTTTTCTCCATCAGGTTAAGCTTACGCTTCGGACCATGGACATTACATTACGGACATCTTTACATATCGACACTCCTCCGTGCCTTGGAAAGCACGTTAAACCGTTGGTCCCAGTTGTCATTCGTGGATCTTTGACAGGCGTTATGGGTCAGAAGCCCGATAGTCTGACAATAAGTGTTACCAAGGGGTCTTACCCAGTTACTGGGTTGTGGAGGTCAGATAGGCAGTCGCGTCATATAAAATACTAGTATTCAGCTGCATCTGGTTAGATCGGAAGGCGACCCCAATATATTTGGGAAAAGGCTAGTGAGATTGATTTTTGAGCCTATTTGCTGATCTTGTAGCAGACAGGTAGGTGGGTTTGCTAGAAAAAATCTTGTTTTTAAAGAATCTGGATAAATTCCATATTATAAAAGCAAAAGTCTATAAGTACCTTCAAATCGTCATCTTCGTTGTCCCTTGTTCGGCGCAGCACGTATTCTTCTTCCATTATCCCCTGTCTACTGTCACACTATCATTCAGGCCCTTCTCTTTCATATAATGTCTCACACACTCCATCCATCTTTTCTTTGGCCTTCGTCTCCCTCTCCATCCATTAACAAGTTTATACCTTCAAATATAGCTTTAATATTGCTACTCAAACGAGTTTAGCTAATTCATATCAAGTACAGGAGAACTATGTGATAACTTGACACCAATAGGTACGAATTAAATATGCTTTCACCAAATAACGCTCTTCACTACATTCAATAACACAATTCTTCTTAAAATTATGAGATCCTCGAATACCAACACTTTGACAGAACATTGACCTTTTGAATTAAATACAATGTTTTTCTTATTCAAATAATTCTTTACCTAACACCACAGTATAATAAAGGAGCAGTATTATGTCTCGGCAGTGACCTTGTAATAAGTACCTACGGCTGTTCGGTAGATAAATCTTCCGCGTCCGTACGTAGCTGCTGGGCACTCGGTACTGTTATCTGAGATTTCGATATGCGTAGTTTCGGCCGTTTTCTATGAAGATATAATATTGTTACTTATTTATACTTTGCTAATACTTATGCTAAGTTCGAGTAATTCCAGATAATTAACGAAGCCTATTTAAAGCAGCTCAGCGAAGCGTAACTAAATAATATGATTAAATTAATACACTTTCCTTCTCCTTATAATAAGTTCGCTACTAAGCGACCGGGATTCATGAATTTTACATTATAACACAATAGCGTACCTACGAGCTCAGTTAATCTTGTAAATCCAGCCTTCTAAAGTGAATTAATAAAGTTATAGTAGGTATATTAAGGGTGGAGGTCGAGATATTCGTCTTTTCGCCCACTAGTGTGGCAATGAGTTTTTCCGAATAATGTTTAACTCGTTAACCGTGAGGAAACCTGGACCTTTATTAAATAATAGCTGAGTGACAGACGTCCTGTCCAAAAAAACCCATAGAAAATGCATTTTAGGTTTGACCGAACTTTCCAAATTTCCCGGCAACTTCTCAATTTTTTCTTTCCATAAGAACCTGATTCGGACTATTACGAACATTTTGGAAATAAAAAAGCTAAATCGGTCTAGCCGTTCTGAAGTGATGCGCTTACCACAGCATTCTGATATTGCCACCCATCTTGTGTAGTGAGATCATGAGATCATGTGTAGTGCCTTTTTCGAGGAGCGGAACCACCTAACACAAGCAAATCCTTGCTTAAAAGGTGTCTCCAAATTTAAAAATTGTAATGTTTGCACGGTTGATGAAATAAACATTTTTATTTATTTATTTATTTTTTATTTTATTTTATGAACTTTGAAATTGACGCTTTTGTAGTAAGCGCTCGCGCCTCCATGTTTCCATATAACGATAGTTTGTCGCCAGAGATAGGTTTCCTACAAAACCGTGATGTCTGGGTAGATATCACGTGCAAAGTTTTAACACATCTTGCATCGCGTCTTGTAAAGTCTTCAAATAAGTGTAAAAAATCTTGACGCTCTGTCTAGCATCGGCTTTATGTCTGCACACAACCTTAATAAAGTAAATTAATGGAGTTATGGTAAATTAAAGGCTGAGGCCGAGCTATCCGTCTTTTACAATAATCTCAACGCAATTTGGCATCATTCCATTTGAAAATGTTGTTTGTTATTTAGACATCACATTTATCTTGGTCTGAATTACGCTGACAAAGAGAAATATTCATATTATAATTCCTAAGTATTTTATGAGCGCTGAATCGTTTCGTATTTGAATAACGAAATAAAACGCCCCTTTTGTTGAAGTTTAAATCTTTCCTTTAGCTGTTATTGTTTTTTCGGTAAATTATATCACTTAGTGTATAAATTATTCATTGTAATGCTTCGTAGATCTTGCTTTTGTTTGTCGTTTTTAAATGGACGTTTTGGGCTCGTCATCATTTCAGTACTTATGGTACTACTAAGAAGATAGACCTCTTTTCTTTTACGCAATTCAAAACGGTACAGTAAATGGATACTTTCAGTACTGTACCGTTTTGAATCTTCTTAGCTAGAATAGTCTGACAATATATATTTTTCTCCCATTCTTATACATTTTCCTCGTTCTCACAAAGGTATCCAGTATTTTATCTATTAGATTTACGTGCCAATAATATCGCATTGAGGATTTCAAAACCCCCCATTGTAGTCCATTGGCGCGATTCGCACAAATCTTCAGGGTTCACAACACCACAATGGGCATTCCAATATAAATTTATATCTGCTATCCGAGTGCATTCCATAAAGATACATATCGGAACGCGAAACCGTATGCGGAAAAATATTTCAAATGCGAACGCAAAGCTCTGCACGACTCACAGTGGAACGAATGTATGGGAGCGGTTGGACGTAGACATGTCCGAAAAATAAGAGTAAAATTATGACAAACTAATGATGCCATCTTATTCGATTACTTAATGCCTTCATAAATTGTGGTGATGAATTTCTTCATAACTCCCATATTTCGGGAGTAATTTGAGAAAATGTGAAATTTTACTATGAAAATGAGTGTATTGAGCTCTCTCCCTCCTGATTCCGGGCTTGTTTCAAGTAGCGGTCTCTAATATCGTAATGCTATTACTAAGAGCTATATTTAATACTAAGACACATAGTGCGCCAAATGTGCACTTTCTGGGATAAAAGGAAATGAAAATTTAAAAAAAAAAACGTTTTTTCCCCATTTGTATTTACTTTAAACCGCAGACAGACTTATTAAGAGGTCTATAAATATATTATATATATACAGAAATATATATTAACAAAAATATTCACAAGAACTGATGAGAGTATGACTTTTAAGTAAGTTGATAATAAATTACCTAGTTTCATTAAAAGTACAATAAATAATTAAGATGTAAGCTCTAATTTACTAAGTTACACATTTTAAAACAATAACATCATTTAATTATCTTCGTCATCATCATCATCATCAATTAATTCAAATTCAGAATCGATGTCCGCTAAATCATTTATGTTAACAAATTCGATATCACTTTTCTCAGAATCCGTAAGCTCATAAAATTCCTTAAAAGAAGATTTTTTTACAAACTTATTTCCTTTTGGACGGATACTTGTAACAAGTGGATCAGAAGACAGTAAAAGATTGTGCATAATATCTTCATTGCATGAGATACTGCTATGCTTTCGAGAATGCCCCTCTCTATATTTTCTAAAATCTTTATTTCTAGCCTCAGATGCCTCTTCGGATAGAAAACCAATGGGCACAATTGACATGTTCTGAACTATGTCTGGCCCATGCATTAAAATTTTATGAAGTGAAGAAGGCATATAATACCATGGGTATAACTCCACGTAAAGCTTAGCAGTATCAAAGCAGAACTCTCGGAATTTAGTTACGTTGATCTTCTCTCCTGATGAAATACACTGCAAGATCACACAGATTTTTCTTAAAAGCATAGCATCTATTCCGGTCAGTTCAGCAGATTTAGTGTAGTTTTCAAAAAATCTCCTTGCCGAGTTGCCATTGTTGGTGGATCCACTGCCTTGTTTCACAACATCGAGAAGTAAGCCCGTTTCTCTTCTTACAGCCTCTTGAACTCTTTTCTTCCTGTCATCAACTTGCCTTTTTGCTATATCACCCCTTACTTGCCATGATTTTATGTCTAATTTGTAGGAAATGTGTAATAAGCATTCCATTGAGCGAATCCAAGCGTGAAGGGTGCTTAAGCTATATTTATACATGTCCTCGTTTGCGTGTTTATCTTTGATTAACTCTAAATTATTCATTTCTTTAGGACAAGCCTTGCATATGTCACACACTGAAGCTGCTGTATTGGATATAATGGAATGAATTTTACCATCAATCATTGTCAACAGCAGTTGGTGTTTGACACTAATTCCATCAGTGATGGTGGATGGAGTTAAGGCTTCAATCTCTGCTTCGATTTCAGCCATCTCTCTCTGCACATTTTCTTTGGTTTCCTTTATAAACTTAAACAATATTGGCCGGCAAAATGAAGTGGAAGATGGTCGCTCGTTTTCCCAAATTGTTACACCTTTTGAGACGAGCCGCAGTGGTACAAGACTAATCATAAAATTACTAGCAAGATCGATTTGCTCATCTTCACTCGTCCTTTGATGATAAATGCTTTGGCTAGATGATCCGTCAAAACCCCATTTGCTGGTCAATACGAGCTGTTGATTGGGATCAACAGGGGTTTCTAACGACCTAATAAGTCTTCTTGAGGTTAAATCCATCAAGGCTTGTAATTTGATTTTTGCAGAGCTCTCTGTAACTGTGAGATCTTCTTTGGCCGGATAGCACTTAATTTTTTCTTTAACCAACATGTAGTAACTCGGGTATTGAAGAGCTCCTTCTTGAGTGTTGAAATCCCGAAGAGTGTTATAGCGCCATTTCGATAAGTTCATCGATACATAAAGAGCCAATGCCTTCAAAGGGGATATTTCCCGTACCTGAATTGATTTACCTTCAATGAAGGCTTTGATTTTTGAGGCCTCTTCTGGATTCTCCGTCAAGTATTTCATAACATAAGCTGTATCGCTTTGTCCTGCCTCCTTTTGAAGCGCCCTTTCGGCCGAAAACATAATTTCAGCGCTGCTACTGCTGCATGAAAGACTATCTTCAGTGCGTCTTCTTTTTTGCCGGTTACTAAGGTCCTCAAAAGATTTACGAGGACTAGGATGTGTACAAGTTGAAGCATCAGATTTAGCAGGAGAAATTATGGGCTCGATGACGTCACTTATATTTTCTGTAGAAGGTTCCATATTTTCATTCTGTAATTCCGGCCATTGAATTGCAGCCTGTAGCCAAATCTCATGTTTCTTCCGAAACTTATCTGTGCTTCTTCCAGACTGTGTCCATTTTGCATAAATGCGGTAGCAAAATCGACGACACCAGTCTTTTAAACTTGTTTCAGCACTTTCACATAACTGAACACAACTGTTATCTTTTAAAACACTGAACAAATAGTTAAAGTCGCGTAAATCTTTATGTGCGCGTGCGCATAAAGCAACGTGAATATCAAGATTTGTATTAAAATTTGGAAAATACATTGCGAGATTAGCTTGGATACAACGAGGTGTAAATCAACACTGATTTTAAAGTTACTAATAGTGACCTATTTATATAAAATCCAGGTATCCCAGGTATCCTTTGTTAAATATTGCAAGGTAATTAGTTATTGTGATAATTAGTAAATGATGCATGCTAAATTAGTGTATTAAGAGCCATTTAGTAATTAAATAATAGCAATGTTCTTATCAGTAATCATTAGTGCATCAGTTTTATATGTAAACCTTAAGTCCCTAATTATATATCCTAATTAGCTTATATCTTCTCTAATTGGCTGCTCAGAAATGTTATTGTAATAAGGTAAACCTTTAGAAAAACGGTTTTAATCAACAAAATAAACAAAAAATTAAAAAATTGTGTTATAAAATAAACATCACTCTTTATCCCAGAAAGTGCACATTTGGCGCACTATGTGTCTTAGTATTAAATATAGCTCTTAGTATTAGCATTATGATATTAGAGACCGCTACTTGAAACAAGCCCGGAATCAGGAGGGAGAGAGCTCGATACACTCATTTTCATAGTAAAATTTCACATTTTCTCAAATTACTCCCGAAATATGGGAGTTATGAAGAAATTCATCACCACAAGTTATGAAGGCATTAAGTAATCGAATAAGATGGCATCATTAGTTTGGCATAATTTTACTCTTTTTTTTCGGACATGTCTACGTCCAACCGCTCCCATACATTCGTTCCACTGTGCGACTGTACTGAAAAGGATTATGTTCGAATAGATTTTTTTAAAGTTTGCAGTTTAGAGCGCTGGACATTCTTGTTCGGTTTGTT
This sequence comes from Lithophane leautieri, assembly GCA_949152455.1. Lineage (NCBI taxonomy): Eukaryota > Metazoa > Arthropoda > Insecta > Lepidoptera > Noctuidae > Lithophane > Lithophane leautieri. The sequence goes on from OX424467.1 coordinate 8,975,073, forward strand.
TTTATTGGATGAAAGCTAGCCAGTTAGTACAGTTATTAACAGTAAACTGAAGTCTAAAGTCAAAGTTAACACGTCCTATACTGGTACGAGCTTATCTATAGACTTATTCTGTCGTCATGCATTCCCTGTCAATCCTTTAACTACACACTTACTACTAGTAGGTGTACATATAGTTGACCTCGTAATTACTTTATCAGTTTTGAGAACAACTCTCAGTTAATGGAAACTTTACTAAGTCAAAGTCAAAGTCAAATAATTTATTTCAAATAGGCACATAAAAGGCACTTTTGAACGTCAATGAAAAACAAAGAAATAGAATTGATTCTAGTTGCCCATTCCAAAAGGTAGCTTTCGTATGGAGAATAATGGGCAAGAAACTCCACCTCCTCCACTCTTTTCAAAAATGTTTTACAATATTTTGTATACATGAATTATATAATTATATGTGAAGACGATGCACCCACAATAAGATTACTGTCCCACAAAAGGCAAAAAAAAAAAAAATGGAGCAATGACAAATAAATCAGTTATGTGATAGGTACATGGTGCTCACATATTTACGGTGAGGTTGAAAGTATCAAAAACTGTCAAATTGGTCGTAAAGAAAAAATATTACTTCGTTCGTCGTTTTATAATGTACAAGTGATACATTCTACCTAATGGTGGTAAATCAATAACGGAGACGACTGTCATTTCAGTAATGATTAGCATCATTTTCTATAGTAAACTAGCTGACCGGACATACGTTGTCCTGTTTCCTAGGACACGATTGTAGCGCCACGTACCAGGTTCAATTGTGACTCTAAACCATCCAGAGACCCACTCAAACACACACAATTTTTTTATCAAAGTCGGTCCAGCCTTTACTAGGAGTTCAGTGGAATACAGGCGTATAGAAGAATTATACAACTCGTAACGGAATAAACGCATGAGCTCATACACCCCAATTAGAATATTAAATTATGAGACTAAAATAATATCTGTAATTTAATTTAATTAAACCACACCTTAAATTAACTATTTTATTTAACACTCACTACACATAGGATAGCTATGAGCGTATTACAAATTTGATTATTCATTTAAATAGGCTTTATTCCTTTGAGATAAGGATTAAATTTCCTTAAATAAAATATCTTATTACCTTGTTATGACGCCTTGTTATTTCATGAAAAAATCTTTTATTTGACTGAAATTAGAAAATTTCAGTCAAATAAAAGATTTTTTCATGAAAAATTTACATATATAAATAATGACGGAAATCGATTCAGAAGCCGATTCTGAGCAAACTACTTTCAGGTCTTGCGCTTATTCTGTTACACATTGTATATGTAAAGATAGTGTTAATAATAGTGCCAGTCCATAAGATCCCACTCCTGGGCAAAGGCCAAAAGCAAAGCAATTACGTATTGCCACTTTAATCACGCAAAGGTTTTAAATGTCCTCTAACGGTGAACCTACGGGATTAGGGATGCGAGTAGACGTTTTAATTAGGGCAGGTATTAGGAAAACTCGTTAGGAAAGATGAATACGGTGCCCGACGGAACCCGAGCTTGAGCTTGATTCTTTTATTCTCATAGATTACTATACCTACGTAGGTATCTATTAAATTCTTTAGTGCTCGAATTCTGATAAAAGAAAACATCTTGGAATATTTTATGATCAGATTTTTATTTGGTATTTATTTTAATACCTTAAGCACACAAATGTACAGAGGCGGACTTAATGCCATAGGCATTTTCTACCAGTCAACCTTTCGGTGATGCAGAGACAAACAGTGGTAGGTGCAATAAGGAAAATTGCAAACCTATTAAAAAAATATATAAATATAAACCTAAATATATATAAATATAAGAACAAATAAATACACATAACTACGCGAACATACTAAAACAAATAAGACATACAATGGGAAAACATTACCGTTGTGATGATACTGCCAGCTTCTTGCGAATGTGCTCTCGTGTGTATTTCAAACTTTTTGCAACATTTTTCATTTATACTCCGCTTCTATTAGTCGTAGCGTGATGTTATAACCTTCCTCGATAAATGGACTATCCAATACAAAAAGATTTTTTCAATTCCAACTAGTAGTTCCTGAGATTAGCGCGTTCAAACAAACAAACAAACTCTTCAGCTCTTAGTTTTAGAGCAACTCCAAGCGAAGTGAAAAAGTCTTAGTAAATCGTAGATCGCGAGAAAAACAGCTTAGTTTTTATTAATATTCTATTATAGGTAGTATTCTATTTTTTGTTTATGAACTAAGGAAAACAGATTTTAACCGATTAACTGACTTTCTCTACTGAAAAAATAGGTTTAATTTCTAAAAGCTTCTTACATTCAGGTAAAGACGAGGATTTCGTTATTATAACAATACTAATGAGCCTTTATTTTGTTCAAAGAGTTGCCGTAGGTACTTATCCTTTTTGTCTTTTACATCAATTTAAAGTCAGGTTTTCAAACTAGGAGAGGAAGTTAATTCAAGCCAAAAGATTTAAAAAATTGTCGCTAAGACTTTACAAAGAAGACATTTGCAGACTTATCTTACATCTATATTATTATCACTTAACTTCCTCTTACAAACTGAACACGTAGAAAGTAACAATTATGTTGCGAGTCAATTAATGAACTCAATTACCAACTACAATTAACTGAATTACTTTACAACTAGCACTCTTGTCGGGAACGCGTTCACACGTGCGGTAAGGGCTTCGTTTTATGCTAGTCTAGTCTGACATTCGCTTTGTCTTGTCATGTAATTAATTGTCATTTACGACTAGTTTATAGTATGATGTAGGTGAAACTGCGAACGTAGTGTTGGAATTGTATCTTGCTAGTGCTTTTAAGGCTTCGGTTCTAGAACATTGTTCAGTAGTGACAGTTCACGTCGAACTTCATTCAAATGGTCGCGTTCAAAATCGAATTCACACTTCTACACTTTTCGAATTTCAAATGAAGGTCTTGATAAAATCATCCAGTTTATGACTGAGCATCAATCTAAAGAATGGGCCTAAAAAATCGACCGAAAAACCTGGTTTAGATATAAAATATTTCAACCCCGATAATTTTTTATAAAGACTAAAATCCTATACGTTATTTCTTTTAAGGTCTAAAAGCTTTTGGTGAACGTTAAGAGGTTGACATACAGTTGTTACATTAAAGAGTTCCGTAGACCCTTTGAGTTCCAAAAAATTAGGTAAGGGAAAATTACAAAAAAAAATTACACTGTATACATAACCTGTAACCTTAATAAGTTTAATCACCTACGCATAGTATTTTTTGGTAACACGCGTGGTCCTTTGGGCAATTAAGAGTGCGGCGTCAGCCTCTCGACCCCTAGGAGTGGGCGCGCCTTGACACCCGCAAAAAACACTTTGTGGCGTCAGCGAATGTGACGGCTCGCCATGGGTATTTTTGGTACTCGTGGTTGGGTTCATATTTTAAAATACACTGACTTAGGTGCTAATAAAAAAATGAGTACTCGTAAGGTTTTCACTTTGCCGTATGTCGTTTTTAATAAATGGGTTTTGGGGTGTCATCTAGGGTAATTAAACGAGGTTTGAGGAGAGGAAATACAAAGTTATGTTTAAAATTAAATAAGATTCTTCACTGATGATGATTAATGGAACCCCTTTTGGTATTACTGAGTTCCAGCTGATTTAAAAAAATACTTTTATATGTTCCCTGTATCACCTTACAGTAATAAATTGTGATTGTGGTAAGTAAAATCAAGCAAAGATCCTCAATACAACAAATTACCAATAGAACATAAAATAAGAATGCGGATTACACGTTTTTTAGAATTACGTTTTTTGCTTTGTCAATTTTCTTTGTCCAAAAGCTTTTATTACCATCCCACTCAAGGGCTAAAACCTTAGGCCTTTCTACGAGCATTTATTAGGCACTTGAGGGAAATTCTACATTATTCGTATCCATTAGAGGGTAGATCGTAGTAAAAATTTAAACAACAGAGTATTTTCTTCTTTCGAACCTTTTTACGCACTTATGCTATCTAGAGATCAATCCTTTTCACATGAAACAGTTTTTAGGGAACAAAACTTGGAATAATCAGGCTTTTTTTTAGGGTTTCGTAGACAAATGCCAAAAATGGAACCCGGTTTTTTTGCTCAGTTGTCGTAAACAGTTTTTTTATAACACAAATATTTATGTAAATGAGGGACTTTCTTCAATTACATTGCACGTTCGCGAAGTAAGTTTAACGTATGTAATGTTTCTGTTTATTACAAGGACAGAATTTCATTTAGAATTTCTGTTCGCCACGTGACGACACGTCCCTAAGCGGTACACGGTACATGTGTTTTCCTTAAAATACCGCGTTCCAAATCACGGGCGGTAGGTAAACGGGAAATCTCGCGACCGAGTTTGTCGGCAGGAAATTAAAGTTCACGATTTCAACCGCACGCGCTACCGAATATCAACTTTTTGTAAAATATTCAAAAAGTCGACTCACCTTATTCTAAACAAAAACGTTACGTTTGAATTTTTTTGTTTGCGTAAAGGTTTTATCATGAATATTTTGGGTGGCCCTAAACGGGTGAGTATTATACGAACCGTTTTTTTTACAGAACAGCTACGGGGTGGGTAAGTGCTCTTTTTATGAAGAACTTTTTGTGAAGGGTTTATTTGTTGGCTCCATCATTTTTTCTATTTACTTTACTATCTACAAGCTTAAATTAAAGCTGACCTGAGCTGAAGGTACCTACTTTTAAAGTAAGAGACATAATTATTATTGAACACAGTGGTAACCCTAGCTGGCGGGAAAGACTGAAAGGGATACCGGGACCCTTGGCAACAGGCAACTGAAGGAACACTGGTGGGTTTTAGTCAGTAAAAGTCTGACACGCCTTTCCGCTCCGCCCAGAGCGGGAGAAGTCATTTGATGATTTCCCAACCTCAAAAAAAAAGGGGTGACCCTAGCTACGAAAGCTGGCCCCGTTCGAAGGGTGTCGTAAGAAGCAACTAAGGGATTTATATAAGTAGTCGGTTGGACGGTAGCGACAAGTTAATGTAATCTCGTAATCCCCTTAGTCTTGCGCTTTCTAATGAGGAAGCGTCCACATCCCTAGAGAACTAATAAGGGAAGAATTTGTCATGTTACTTAATCCGCCGCATTAATTTGAAGAATGACTAATGTTCGTTTCATAAATACACATCTCTCTATTCCAAATAAACAGAGAACAGATTAATTCGTCCCCGCAAGGGCCCAGTGTTATATGACAACAATAAAGGAAATTTCAAATTGTACATTAATCACATGGTGTAACGTTACAAATTTGTCATGCCACGGTTGGCGGTGCGACGCAGTAATAATTAATGAACCCATCCTGAAACAAGTAATTATGGAGAGGGTCATTTTTTTATTGTCATGTACGCGTTTGACTACCCCTGCAATATGGCTGCCGAAGCCGCATCTTGTCTACGGAGCGTTCATTTACATAAACATACAATCAGAATAACAAAAGACGCTCTGATGAAAACTCATTGTCATAATTTTTCGCTGTCTGCGCGCCAAAATATTCTTGATATAGTTGAAACGTTGCGAATAATATACCCAACATGAATACTCTGCACAATATGAAATATTGAGCATGCAAATCGTTTTAATGGCATTTGATTAAAAACATTGTTTTATTTTACTTACCATTTTGTTTAAGGCATAAAATTTTGGATTTTGCGTAGTAAATCGTAGTTGAATTAAGTTTAGATTTAGCACTAATCGAAACTAATTTAAAGCTACGTATGTGGATTAAAATAGTAACATAAAATGACTCAATAAATATATAATTGCACTCGCGTCAGTGAACTGAATGATAGCTGACACGTTATTACGGAAAGTTAATGGAGTTTGTTCATTTTCCAATAAATATGTCCGGTGGGTGTATTAATTATTGAGTGACTCAGGGTCGGGACCATACGTCACACCGATAGCCAATTAGAGTCGAGAACATTAACCCTACACGTCGCGGATAAAACTCACTTTTTGTAATTACTTTATTTAAATATTAATGAACGTTGTAACTTTATGAACGAGGAAATGTTTATTGTTTCGCCTTAATCGCTTTGCTCCATTTAGTTGGTCAAGGAAAGTCGTTTATCCTAATTTGAGATAAGAGGAAAATAATGATCTCGAAAGACGTTTTGAACGATATTAATGTGGACTAGTATATGCTTTCAACGCTGAAAATAAAATTAATGGGAAATGAGTCGATATACTTTTTGACTGCACTTCATTTGATAAATAAAATCAGCCGTTCCCTACATTTTGACGAGCTATACGAACATACCTAAATCTTCTCTACATTGCTCATTTTTTTTCGCGATTTCAAGATTGGTCCCATAGTAAAAGTTTGTATAATGACCTATAGGTATTCTAAAAAAAAAATGTTTGGCTGTCACATACACGAAACCTAAAAGAGAAAACTTTAAAATGAGTTATTGTTTCCATAAATGTACCCTTTTACTTACCTAAATAAGGTGTCTCCCTTATTCATAAAATATTCCATTCCAAACCCTATAAACATAGGATGATTTGCTCATAAATAAAGGAACAAGTACTCATATTCTCGTATAAGATAAGGTATACAAATTACGTTAGCGATAAAGCCAGGTTTTACTGAAACGCCGTGTCTGATGAAGGCATTCCCCCGGCACCCCTGTGCTTAGTGTTTAAGCTGACAGAAGGATTAAATACGTGCGCCTTGGATACAAACTCACCAAGATTCACATTTGTAAGCATTGTGTTACAAGTATTAGGTACGCATTTACATTTAACTGAAGAAAACATTTTCAATGGCCATTTTGATACTATGTTTTGTTCCGCAGTAAGTCAACTTAATTTAAATATACGGATAATTTAAGTTGACAGTCAATATTGCCTTGATTACTGCCATTCTTTGACAGTTGTATTAAATGAAATGGCTTTTTTATCACGTCAGATTGACGTAGTGTCAAAATAATACCCTGACTCTGACTACATACAAATGAAATTGAAAATTTACGGACAGAGAACGGTCTCATGTAAGCCAATCGCCAATCCAGAAAAAAGGGAATACATTTCTCATTTTATGTTATAAAAACTCGGAAACGATTATTAATATATCAAAAGATTCCGAACATAATCCCTCACACAATCCCACAATGAAATGTCATCTCACCCGCCTGTACGTGAAACGTCACATTATTGTAAAACATAAATCCTCTAAGCATGAAATACGCATTACGTCATCATATAAGACACACCTACGGTCGAATATTAAAACCCTTCTCAATGTTCCAAACCTCGCAACAGCTAATTATTTTGGGTATTGTTGGATTTTGATCCTTATGACAATTTTCATAAGGGTCATAGGGGTTGTATATATAAGTTTTTCATGCGTAACAAAAGCTCGCGACATAATTGCGACTACCCGGAAGTTAATTGCATGTTCGTTGTCAAGCCGCGGGTTGGGATGATTCAAGCCTCGGATCATAGAAATAAGGGAGATAAGACGCGAAGGCTTTACATACATACGTAATTATGTACCCGGAGTGGTTGCGGGATGAGATAAAAATGTATTGTCGTTTATAATCACGATCGCTTCGCTCGTTACTTCGCTGAAGCCGCTGAATTGGCAAAGTTGGGGCACAATGAGTGCAAATTATAAACATAGCATGCTTTATCGGGGAAATTAACACACTACGTCAATTTGCCGTGTTATTGCCATTAAATTTTCATACGACTGTCAAAATTTGAATAAACTGACAATTTAAGTTGATATTCAATGTAATTAACAATGAATTACCCTGAATTAACATACAATTTCTTTAGCTTTTACAGAAAAGAAACGGTGCTGTTAATGCTTTCCTTGGTGTAGTCACGTAGAAAGCTAGTAACCAGTGCCGATATGCCAGGGCTTGTCGGCGCTGACAGGCGCTGGTTATCGACGCTGGTTGGCGCAGGCATACTTTTTTCCAAATCAGCGCGAACTAGCGTCGACTACCTCAGATTAGGAACCACAAGTGCTATAAAAATATGTGCGTGCATATCGGCGCCGTAAAAACAACCTTATTTGCGTTTTGTAGATTGTAGTGCTCCTAAAATACACCTTTTATTCATAAAAGCTGTGACCGTAGTGTGTATAATAGTTTTGTTTTATTCACTGGGGGAAAGGCATCCAACTAAAATGAGTTGGGTGATTTTCCCCCAGTAAATGTTTCATAAGCTTGCACATCCCCATTTCTCTATCCTCTTAGTTCAGAACACACGCTTTCTACGTAGAACGGAAGACGCTAGATAGGTACTTAGTTGTTAAATCTATTAATATTTACATTCCAAGTTTGTGTTTTACATTCACTTTGTATCAAATGTTAACTGAAAGATGAAAAATTGAAATTACAACTTGTCAGCTGTTAGCAAAGAGTTAACGGTTGTCAGATTACTGGTTAAAATAATTTTGTTCTCAATTGATAATATAAAAGCAAAATTCTACATGAGTTTTATGCATCGATATTTTAGATAACTTTTTAAAACGAAAATGTTACCAACTTTTTTTTTTTTATAATTCGACAAGCTCATGATTGTTACTGTAAAACATACTAAGTACATTATTACTTACAAACTTTAACTAAATCTGTGCCAGTCACTTTTAACTAACAAATCAACATTCTAATCCAAACACGCTAAAACAAAATTTAGTCGCATTTCAGACTTAACCCGTTGTATATCGACAGATTTAAATGAGACATTCAATGTAACCCTACTCCCGCCGTCTAGCATTATCGACGCGACGCGAAGCTAAATCGAATGACAGTCAATTAAGTGTCGCCTGATCTAGTTTATTAAGGTCTGAAGTGAAGTATACATGATTTTGTATTACCTTTATTAACTATGATTTTGTATTTGAGCAACTAAATCAGTTAAGTAATATAAATATTATGCCATCTACTGGGACCAATCTAGTTATCTAGACGAATGCATGTATCATCGATTCCAAAAAGAAGAATACATAAAGATAATATTAATCTATACTTAGTAATAATAAAGCTGAAGAATTTGTTTTTTGAATTGTTTATTTGAACGCGCTAATCTTTGGACTTACCAGTCGGATTTAAAAAATCTTTTTTGCATTTGATAGCTCATTTCTCGAAGAAGGCTTATAGGCTATTTAACATCATGCTGGGAGCCGAGCAAAAAGAAAATAAGTCAGAGAGAACGCTAAACGAAACCGAAGTAATAGCGCGAGCAGCCAATGCGATGCGACGGGGTGGGTCGGGGGAACAAGTTACTTCACGCGGACGAACTCGCGGGCAGAAGCTAGTGTCTAAATAAACGTCTAGGATTTTTAAAAGGCTGCTTAACGCAAAGTTTGTCTAATGGCGGCTGTACACTCCCGCCGAGGCACACCGAGACAGGCCGTTCCTCGCTTGCTCGAGACTTTTTCGCGAGACCTAGCGCGAGCACTTGGACAGAAGTGTACAGCCTCCATAATACGAAATCTTATGCTGTTGTGACTGGACGACCTGAATAAAACTAATAGCAACTACTTCAACTTTTTGACTAACTGATCGACTCTTTGCCAATTCAAAAGTGCCTGTAAATGGCTTAATTGAAATAAATGCTTTGAGTTTGAGTTTGAAAAAAAAACAGCCAATGAAATTTTGCCTTTCAGAAAATAGAGGTGTGTTTGTCTTGAAAGCTGAGGTGTTTTTTAAAGCAATGAAACTAGCCAAATATAGCTGAAATAGCTTCGCTTAGTTGAGATTCGTGTCTCTAAACGCACCATTCAGGAGAAACTCGTTGACGTAAACGAGCGTACGAACGCAGCACATTAAGATACATGTGTATCTTTAAATATGGTTGCCCAATTTACTATGGGCTTATTCAATTAAAATGTTACTTTTTTAATTAATTATGTCGATTAATGTGAAGAAAATATAGAAAACTAGCGACTCGCTCCTTTTTCGCATGGTTTTTACGACTTGACAAAACATAAAAATTTCTTAGTTATTTTGTAACTTTAATATTAACGTATTATACACGCCTTCCGGAATAAATTCTCTAATGGATCGTGAAAACCTCATCAAAATCTGTTGCGTGGTTTGGAAGAACAACGTAGACAGACAGACAAACACGAAAAAGACTTTGATTTATAATATTTATTGATATAGATAGTAAAAGTATCTTGTGTTACATTCTTAATATTCAAAACGAAAATTATAAAATGCAAATAATATATGTATAGTAAGCCTTTTTTTTTTTGAGATCCAATTTGATTAAAAATAATGCTATCATCAATTGATGTTACTCTTCAAAATTAATGTCAATTAATGTGATTGATGCCAATTAATGTGAAGAAAATTTAGAAATTATTAAAAGTATCTTGTGTTAAATTTTTAATATTCAAAACGAAAATTATAAAATTTTAATAAATATAAGAGATCCAAGTTGATTACAAATAAAGCTATCATCAATTTAGATTTTATTGTATAAAAAAGTGTATAAAAATTTTTTAATTACCTACAAAATGAAGGGCCTTATAATATTCACGACAGGCTCATTAATATTGTAATGGATGTAAAAGTTTTCAAGTGGAAATCCTCGTGCCCTTTTCTTTTCAAATGTTTAATGGATCCCACTCTCTTTATACTCGCATAATTTATAGGATTTTGTTATGCCACTTTTAAAACACTGCACGGCTGTCACTGAAAACCAGCTCTAGGGCTTTGTCTCGCATAGGGTTGCAGCATTATGCTGAGCGATGGCCGTTTTGCGTGAATGTGACGCATATTTTACCTCAACTTGTTATTTTAGTATAATTGTTCTTTCTTAGCGTCATATTTGCCGCAAATAAACGTATTTTCTTTCTTTCTTTCTAACATACTTTATTTGAAATAGTATGGAAAGATTCCTGGTAAGACTTGACTAGGTAGCAATTTTATATGACCGAGAAACATGTCGTAAACTGTTTTGTTGTGTTAGCATAAAATAAAACATTTGCTAGCTCACGGGGTCCAATAATTTATGTCAAAAACTAGTGTAAGTTTCTATAAAACTATGATATCTTGTGTAGTTGGTCGCCGTAAATAGTACTTATTGATTTCAAAAGGCCGTTATTTGTTTCGGTATTTTGGTTGAATACAATAAGACCTAATAACAACATGACTCAAAAATCAAAATCTTGGAAGCCCAAAGGATGTTGCGACCTCCTATACATCAAAGCTGGCACTGCAGTCTTCGGCATGATAGATATCCTTCTACTCCGGGCAGAGCTTCTTGAACTCTCTTCAATTCGAGCACCGGGCATTATCGAGAAGCGCCTGTAAACAACACCAGATAAGATTAATTGGTCGAGAGAACAAAATAGATAGGTACAGAAGGTCACCTCCATAAAACGAAAGAAATTGCATGCACACATAGACGCGTATGTTCGGACGACCACATAATATCGTAAGTTCCAAGAAATGACATGTCTACTAATACACGCTCAAGTCTACCTGTGGCAAGCACAACTGCACGCGACAAAACCCGTTTCTATGGCGGTCATGCAACGCGTGCTGCTCAGGTTGACATTTCCGATAGAACGTAGCGCATGTGGCCGCCATTACAAATGCCATTCGCCAGTGCACTTGCACTCGATGTACGTGAAACGAGTCCATGTGTGCGTGCGTTTTCGTTCGTTGTATTGAATCAGCCTTCTGTTTAACTATTCTGTGTCAAGAGGCTGTCATGTGCGACATATGAGGCCGTTTCATGGTCTCTGTGAATAGTTCGGGTGTGTAGATAAGCTGATAATTGTCAATTAGTGGTAACAGCTTGATTGGTGATTTAGTGGCGTAGGACATCAGATTCGTATGTCTTAAGATTTCAACTATTGATGAATGAGTTTAGTTACGTTCTAATCAAAGGACTAAACCAACTCGACTAAGCGGTAGCAGGGGAGAATATGCCATTGTTTTCATAATACCTATAGCTTGTTCTAATTTTACTCATCTTCGACGACGATGGTGTTAAGGCTCTTACATACTGAGGCGATTCGTCGCGCGACGCGACGCCGCCGCATTGTTCGCCGTGAGAAATTGTTTTGTTAAAATTCGCGTCGCGCGACGAATCGCCCCAATATATAAAAGCCTTTAGTAGTAATACCTACTCACAACGGCAAAAAAGCCTTGGGAGGAGCTTATGTCAAGCATCGGGCTATTTCCAGTTAAAATTCACAAATATTTGTTCTTTGACTTGAGTCGTTTATTATCGCCCGTCTTTCGAGGCACTTGATGAAAATGATCGGATATTTTTAGAATAGCATTGGTAGGGCAGGATTTTATATAGTACTAGCTTCCGCCCGCGGCTTCGCCAACGTGGTATGTCGATAAAAAATAGCCTATGTCCTTTCACACGCTCTAGACTATCTGTGTACCAAAATCGGTTCAGTAGTTTTGTCGTGAAAGCGCGACAGGCAGATAGACAGACAGAGTTACTTTCAGATTTATAATATTAGTAAAGATAACGATTAGTAAGGATAGGAAACATTATTCACCTGGATGCAGGTATGAGAGACATCCGCTTGAAGAGATGTCTGGCGGCTGATCGAAGGTCATCGTCTTGCATCAAGCTGACCAGGTCCTTTTCTCGTTTCTCAAGAGGAGCATCTATAGCTAGCACTTCACCTTCCAATGATACGTTGACACACTGGTAGAGAAATATTTGTTATTTTATTTTGTGTTTTATTTTTCTGATCTCAAGGTTCTAATTACGTGTAAGTTGGCAAATTGACTAATCGTGAACCTGATGGAAACTTCTTAGATACCCGCTACAATGTATCGATTGATATTCAACTTAAAGACCAAACAGAAAAGTCCAAAATGCAGTACAGTTACAGTTTTACTTTTCAATTCAGAGGATACTTAAGCTGCTTGGCGAAAAATAAATACATCACCGAATATATTTTTTCTGTTGATATCCTGCATTTATTCCCTCCGAATCCATACCCTGTCTTTTCTAAACCATGGACTACCAACTACAGCGAAAGTACGTGATAAGTTAAAAAAAAAGTCCCAAAATGCACTTTTATATTTTCGTCCGAGATAAACAAAAATAGGGGCATAAAATTCACTGAACTAAAATTAGCTTGTAGTTTTAAAAATGTTAAGCGTTTTCTTTTATTTTCTGATACTCTCGGACTTGCCGGCTTAGGTCCGCCATGTAGCACTTAGGTTGTCAAAAGCGAATTACGAGAGGATTTTAGGCACCAACTTTTTTGTCCTTTTTGATGTCTTTCAGACTCGTTTATACCTATTGATGTTCTTTTTTTAATCTAACTGGATGAGTACGACCAACTTTATCTTCAAAAAGTTTGAAACTATAAAATCTAATAATAGCATTGTCTAGCGAACTCATGTTAGGCATTTCAGAAACAAAAAGCCAAGCTTCCAACCACAACGCAATTTATTTTAATATAGAAACTATGACAAAACAGCCGTCTAACTGCCTTTAAACGTCTAACAATATTCCCTGCGCTATGAAATTAAGTACTAAACAATATTCTATAAAGTACTTAAAGTTTTAAGGCGCTTACTGTGTCATAGAAGTTGGCAACTTCATGGTATCCGTAGGAGCGAGCAAGCCCGGCTGCTTCCAGTAGAACTGCACGAGATTCAGGTCGGTTGTTCTGCAGGAGATGGCAGCGAGCCAATAAGAACAGGGCATTTAGAAGCCATGGACGCTGGTTGGATGAGCGAGCCTCTGTTGAATTTAGAACTTGTTGTGATTGACATAATTGTACTCGTATTATGTAAACGTGATGCATAAAGAAAATGTTAACGCTTTTATTATAGAGCTCATTTTAACCGTCGGATAGCTTTTATCTGAAGAATAAACATAGCAATTCGACAATCAAAATCGATATTTCCGATAGTTTTATTTGTTGTTCTTGTTGTTGCTGTTGTTCGTTGTTGTTTGTTTCCGTTGTTGTTTGTTTTCGATATCTTCTTTACAAAAGCTGTCAAACCTCCATTTTTATTCCTTAATTAAAAAGAGTATAAAGCCTATTAAAAAGATTGAAAAATCGACACTCAAAATAAATTAAAAAAAAAAAACAAAATATTTTATTTCACATAAGCCTACATGGGCACTTATGAAACGTCAGAAGCTAGGTGCACGGTTCCAATTGGTCGTTTCCTATGGAGAAGAGCCGGCAAGAAACTCCATGGTTACTCTTTTAAAAGATAATTGGCTTTTACAATATTTTCGAATTACAGTGTTAAGAGTTATGGGAGGACAGTGTAGGCCTTTCAAAAAGATTCAGGTAAAGTTCATAAAAAAATTAAAAATTTAAGTCTACAGTTCATTAGGCCTACTACGTTCTCACATTCACAAGGTAGAAAATAATCTATATAAGATAAATAAGATACTACAGATAAAAACCTATTTAAACCAAATGACATGATTGCCATTACAACTGTAACAAATCTGAATAATTAACATGTCCACAAAAGCCACTACTATAGAGTTGAAATTAAATTGTAGGTATATAATGTCAAATAATATTATGAAATTATGTCTGTCAGCGATTAATGTGAAAAAATAAACATGGTAATTTGGGAGCAGTTAATAGACTCTTACAAAATTATGCCGTTAATGAGGTACCAGAGAAGCCACATGTGCAGAAGGAATTATTGCCAAACTTCCTTGTCTTCAACGTAGTCTTTAATGTTATAATATAAAATAATCTATATTTAATCAACTTCCGAATATGATACGGCTATTTTTTTTTACTATGTGTTAAATATGTTCACACAAGAATCTTCCTAGTAGAACGACAAGTTGTAGATATCTACGCTATGGTTGCAGCCACACATTCATTAAATTGAAGATAGTAACAGACGAAAATACACATATTTTATCTCTTTCAACGCGTTGTATTTCGAAATCAAAGCTTACTAATGCTGGGGCTACATCATCGCGTTATCGCGAACTAAACTTCGCGCGCTCTCACTCGCACACCGCTAGACGTCTCGCTGAGCAACTGAGAGCGCGCGAAGCATAGTTCGCGATAAGGCGACAATGTAGCCCCAGTATAATCAATTCAAAGTCACCGAGCGTCCTCTAAATTTGTATGGTCTACCCACTGCAGCCAGTATCGAATCAAAGGGACAAAGTTGTGACAGGTCACTCGTAGTTTGAATAAGTAATGCTGTTCAGGATGTTACTGTCTGCGAACTCAGAATATATCAAATCATCGAATCGAATAATTAATTGTGTAACTGTTTAACCTTTAACATTTAGTACCATTATTAATTAAACAGAATGTACCAGAACATACTCTGTTTACAGAACCATATCGGTTATTAATAAATCTCTCATATAAAACTCTCGACGTATTAAAAATAAATAAATCTCGTGTTCTTGTGTATATAACGTTGCGAAGTTTATTCATTACTTAATGCTCTCAGTGTAGACCTGCGATTTCAGGCTTGAACTGTGTTTCAATCTACTTACTATAAGCGAATGAGTTTCACGTATGTTACCATGTTTCTCGTATTTTCAAACTCTCGTCTATACCAACACGACTTTAGAATCTATACAAAGTGAATTATCTAAAGAGAAAATCTGTGCAGGTAAGGACAAGGGACCTCTGAGTCAATATTTTCGAAGTAAGTCAAACAATTTAAGAATAAAAAGACATTCGTTCGATCGTGGGAGGTTAATTTATTTCCTCGAATCAACGACCCGTTCACTGGCCTATAAATTCTTGGCGCACGAGTATTTTATTGCTAACAAAGTGATAAATTCAGTTCAACTGAAAGTGTTTCAACTTACCGGTTTGACATTTGGAAGCGTAGACTCTGGCTTTTAAAGGTTGCTTTGTGTCAACATTGAGACGAGCCAGTTCGTGCAACAAGTAACATCGTTCTGAAGCTCGTGTGCTCATGGACAGCGAACGCTCTAGGGTGCGGATGCGAACCCTAGGGACAATATTAGTCTAGTATTAGATTCCACTTGGTAACAACACGATATGAACCAGGCTCAGGGCGGTCTTGGGGTGGTGCTGTGGGCTGAAATATGCTCAGTAGAAACAGGTAAACATGTTCCTGTTTCTTTCCGAAGATCAATTTGCAGCGACCTGTACCGAGAATCGGGCCCGAAATCCTGCTTCTTTATGCAAGCACCCATAGTCAAGAGTTCAAGACCAATCGCAGATCAATTAATTTTCTACTCTTGTAGTAAAAGAAACTACGTAACTACCTACTCCGTACGATTCATTGCTACAGTTCATGGCCGCGCTAAGCATTTTCCCAACAACCTTTATTATTGGAGGATTCTATGTAAAAACATTGAATTTATTTAGATACATATTGGACAGTTTCACTGACAGCAAAAAACAATGATAGTGTTGTGATCGATCTATATCTCTGGTTGTGACGACTTTACAAAAATCGTAGTGATAGACGTACTCTACTAATAAGTAAAAACGAGTTTGAAAAGCAACTAATTTATAACACCGCCATCCCTATTGTTTTCTATTGTGAGAATAAGGCTTGTGCAAACAGGCGCGATATCGCGGGCGCGACAGGCAGTGCTACCCTTGTCGCTCCCGCGATATCGCGCCTGTTTGTGGGAGCCTCTATGATGTTGATATAATACGTGGGAAGTTAATAAAAAAAATACATAAAGGTTACCCACATTCGAAAAACCATATATTATTTTTGATGACAGGTTATCTTAAGGCATATAAAGGAAAAGATAAGCCACCACAGACATTAAATTACATAAAACCCTAGGGTGGGAATACCGCTAGCTAAGCTACGTTGCAGATAAAAGGTCGAATTAATTAAAGAAAGTTAGGTCAAGGCAAAGTTACGTAATCCCTAGTCAGTCTAGTTTCCATAATACGAGAGACCTAGTGTGCTTTAATTTATACAAGTACTAGATTTTAAGGCCGAGAAAATTTACATAAGTACATTAACTAACAATAAATTAACGAATGCGGAAATAGGACATTTTGGGCAGTGTGACAATACGTTCCTTTATAACCGACTGCAGACTTTTTGTTTATTAGTTCTCAAATAAAAATTCAACACACTTTTGTAAGGACTTGTGTGGTTAGTAATTTGGTGTTGTGTAAAACCCCTTTGAAGCTAGGGGCTATTATGACAACTGTAGATATAAGTGGAATATTAAAATTACTTAGCGTCTCGGGGCGGCGCGGGCGGGCGCACTCGCAGCACGGAGTCGCGACTCGGTTCCCGCGAAACCGACATGCCCAGAAGAATAAATGCCCTTCGTTCCCGATCCGACTCGCTCATACTTTCTCGAACGCGTTTCTGAACATAAAATAAGAAAGATTTTTCACGGTTTACGTGACTTGGCAAACAAGCTCTATTAAACTTCCTAGCTTCGTAATGCCCATGGCTACACAATTTATAATAAAATACAGAAATGAACCTACCTGGTCCAGGAAAGCGTTTCCAACTATATCGTGGAGCTTTTGCAGGAATTTATCTTTTCCCGGTAATAAGTTGGCTGGTTTTCTTGTTATTTGTTCCATTCCGAACTCGGCTTGTTCTAAACACTTGGCAGTATCTCGTTCTTCGTAAATAGATTGAGTTGTTTGTATCAGGCGACGTGCGTCGGTTGCGTGTTGCAGTTGCGTGTGCGTCAATTGCTCTTTCCGTGCTCGTGACAGGCGAGCACGTGCGGCTGCCTCTAGCGCACGAGCAGCGTACAGGGGTCTACGCTCACGTAGAACATCCTGATACATATTAAATAAACGACCAAGACTTACAAAGCTCACATTAGAAAAAGCTGAATCATAATGTGTTCCAGCCTTTCAGACGACGTGACAGGCTTACGCAATTTAAATGATAATATCTGTCTGAAAAAATTGGAGCCGGCGAAAACACAGACAGCACAAAAAATGTCTTAAATAATATTGGAATATAATACCCAGCTATCGTGTCATATTCTGCTCCAAAAATATGCCGTTGTTATTCAGTTAAGCTTGCAGGTATGCAAAGAATTTTATGAACACCGAATCAATTACAGGGTTAGATTTCAATCTGAACAATAGTGCTATAAATTTCAATTTAGCTGGCCGTTTATAAATAATGGCGGCGTGTAATGTATTACCTATATTTTGTGGGTCAACAACGGGTCAGAGCTTAATTTTATTAAGTTAAGTTAAGATAGTGTGAGCGTACTTGTCGTTTCTCCAAATCGGCGAGAGCTTTATTGGCCAATTCCTGCAGCTTTTGTGATCCTTGTTTATTGGCAGAGACCAATCGTTCGTCCTTACATAAGGCAGTTAAGAAATATTTGTCATGTGCCATTCGCTCCAAATATTTCGAAGCCATTAAACGGGAGATTTGTTCGGCTCTCTGTTTTTCCGCGCGGGATATTTCTTGGACCTAGAATTATGGTTATTGCCAACATATTTTTTATTTCTCGTTGTTAACAAAGACGTATTCTGCACTAAAGTAAACGAGATAAAGACGTACCTATACACGGAAGTGGTAAAATAAATCTTTAAGAATATTTAAATTACGAACATAATAATTTATTTTAAAAAAAAAGAGTGTATTAATGGAATCTGCAGGCGAGGTATATTGTAGTACTAAGTTTTATATTCTCGAAATATTCATTATGTATGTTCGCAGATAGTTCGTCTTCAAAGTTTTTAATGTTTAATTTTAAACGCTAGACTTCACGCAACCTTACAACAATAACAACCACCGTTTATCATAATAAATATCAAGCATCAAAAACAACAAAGTAGTTTGTCGTACTTTGGTCATTAAATTCATAGCAGCCAGATGTTATAAAATATGAGTAAAGTTTGAACCTGTTGTTCCTTTTGCGGTTGCATACGTCCACGATGCACCAGGACTTTATGACCATCTTCGTCTTTGGAGTCGCTCTTAATCTCCATGTTGCTTAGCAACGACACAGCTGTTTGTAACACTTTGCTCGCCGTCTTCCCAGCACATTCTCGCACCTAATAACATTTGCAGTAAATTAGTGAGCGTTGTAACTTGATCTTAAATTGTGTCGTGTCATGACCTAAATGATACAGAGGATGCTTTAAGTTAGTTACGTTAACCGATGGACTGAGGAGAAGACGTTTGGTACTGCACCTGTGCTTTAACCGACATGGCTTTTGTTCGACCTCCGTGCATGTTACTTTATTTTATTTTAATTCTATCTATTAGGTAAAATAAACAGTTATACCATGCACAATGGTCCATCGTAAGGACTAAGTGCGGAAATCAAATCCCTAACATCACATAAACAGTTATACATTTAATTCTTACAAGAGTTATAAATGTATAACGTATGACATTTTGTATATAATAATTATTAAAAATTATATCTAACAGTGCGCTATTCTAAGCTGTTAAAACAAAAAAGTAGTTAAAAGTGAACTTAACATATAGACAGGCATGCAAACAACAGAGAAAGAGAGAGGGAGAGAGAATATAAATATTAAACTAACTATTATATTATAAGTTAAAGGCATAAACCTCTATTACATATTTAGAAAAATAGAAAAGAGTTGACAGTCAGCTCGGATAGCTAACAGCACTCGTCTTGGTGTGAAATAAATTTTATTTTATTTTTAAATAATTATTATAATCGTGTAAGACACGACTTTAATTGTATAGTGCCTTACGATATCTTATAGTACCTACTTATTTATGCTTGAAAAAAGCGTATATAATTGTTTATCCAGCAGTAGACTGCCAATGGCATAGAATATAATTATAATAAGACAAAAGTGTCTATACACACACGTCCACTTACATGACAATACTATCATTCATCATGTTTGTAGTATTCTCCTAAATAATAGGCAGACGTATATTAATATGTGGTATACCCAGACCTACTCCCAATTATGTTACAGGTCCCATGTAATACAGACGAGGCCATTAACCGAGCACAACTCCAGACTTTCAAAAAACCTTTGCCAAATAAAACAAAAAATAGAGATTTCTTTTATTCATCTTCGTACTTACTTATCTGCATTGAGGTAGATCATTACCGGCACTTGTGAATAGTCATAACTCCGACCATCCCAAAAAGTTTTAACCTGCTGAAAAGGCCTGGCAACTTGTTTTTTAGAGAAAATTTCCGTTGCTACGTTTTGGTGAGAAAACATTCCATTAGAAGATAGCTGAATAGCGTGAAAACTTGGTTATTTTTTCAGACGGCCCTAAGCGAGTCCTTTGGACGTTTTACTGAAAAACAAATTGAAAGCGGGACGTCTCCAGATTATTTTATCAGACGATTTAAAATTGGTATTCATAATGTTTTTACTAAACGGTCTGCTGATTTACATTTTAGATTGCTGGACGCACTTGTCTTAAATGCCATCATAAGTTCTACGAAAAGGGCAAAATAAAAATACCATAATTACATTTATAAGCCACTAGCTTTCGCCCGCGGCTTCACCCGCGTGCTCGTCGGAAATTATACACGGGAATGTAATAACGGGATAAAAAGTATTCTATAGATATCCTAAGCCAGGTCTGTATGCCAAATTTCATCCAAATCCACTTTTTGCGTGATTGAGTAAGAAACATTCCAAACATCCAAACACACAAACATTCAAATTTTCACATTTATAATATTATATATTATAGATTATATTATAGTAGGAAGTAGGATATAGCTTGTATTACCGTTTCTTCTGCACATCTTGCGCACTCAGCGAAATCCGGTGGGAACCGCCTCATACGCTGTCCTCGATGCGCCAGGACCAAGGAGCGTTCAAAAGCGCATTTTTCGTATTCCGTCTGCGCCCGAATTTGTAAGGCCCTTGAATTTTTAGGTTCCAATGCTGGCAAGAAAATTCGATATTATAATAGTATATTTTTGCAGCAAAATTGACAAACGAATACATTTACTTAAAATAATAATAATAATCAGAAGGAAGGAATCATAGGACATCCAAAAATTCGTCCGTATCACTGTCTGTGATTATAAATTATATTATAAATAGGATTACATTGAATTCGATGATGTATACATAACCCTGGCTGCTATATGTGCCAGACATTTTTAACTATGGAAGAAGTCCTTCTAGCTAAACCTTATGTCCTAAGAATAATGTCAAAGTCTTTGAACACTGCATGCAGTAGGAATAATTATATTTAAAAAATTTCGAGCAAGCATAAATTGAAATAATTATAACCGAGACGTAACGGCTTTTGCATTTTCAAATAAAACTGCAGTGAAAGTAAAATATGCTACAATTTATTATTACGCTACGATAATTTTAAAAAATATCAGATAATTTAAAATTATATATTAGACAAAATCAATATAGGTAAATATTATCTACACAAAGAGCAATAAAGGTAAGATTACCTTAGCTGCTTTCCGCACTTTGAAAATTTCAAGCTATATGAAAATGTCATAAAAAATCATCGAGAAAAATCTTTGTTTTAAAACTTTTAAGTGCGAATTTCGTATAAACCTTTATTGGCCGTTATTTACACTAACTGTTAATACATAGTTAATGTGTAGTGTGTACCAGCTGCTTGCGCCGCGTCTGCCAAAGCGCCGCTGTAATGTGTTGATTTCGCCCGAACCAAACTTCGCCCGAGCAACGAGCGAACATCTGAAGGCTGTAAATAAATAAAATATTATGTTCATGTTTTGCCACTACCGGCTGGAGTACATGCGATTTTATCTTCAATAACATGCTTAAATATGTATGTTTTATATGCGGATGAACGAATAAACGGACAGATATTAGGTGGCTTTAGTCTTCCGCTTTTGTGTAGGTATTTAAATTTGTGTGGGATAGTATATAATTAAAAACCAAAATTTACCACAAAACTGAAGGCGAGACGATGCATTTATGTTTCAGGAGCTAATAGTTATTTGGTAAAATTGACTATACGGAACCACTGTGTTCGTTTGGAAACATGATGAAATATTATGAAAAACATTAAAAACCTTTCATCATCTGCCTAGCCTTTTCCCAACCATGTTGGGGTCGGCTTCCAGTCCAACCGGATGCAGCTGAATACCAGTATTTTGCATGGAGCGACTGCCTATCTGACCTCCATAACCCAGTAACTGGGTAATAAGATACCCCTTGGCATGACTGGTTGTCAGACTTTCGGGCTTCTGACGACCCGTAACGACTGTCAAAGATCCACAAATGACAGCCGGGATTGGTCCCGGCTGTCATTTCCGAGGCACGGGGGAGTCTCGATATGTAAAGATGGTCACCCATCCACGGACCAACCCCGGCTAGCGTAGCTTAACCTGATGAATCGACCCATGCGGCTGTTATTACTTAGCCACGAGCTCCTCCAAAAACATTAAAAACCTTTACATACGTATAATCTAATTGACACATACATTATACGCTTTACGATAGTAGGTATACCATTATTGATGACCAATTATAAAGACTTCCGGTTTTCAGACACTTATAAAAACAGGAAATAGGTATCAATATGTTTTAAGGTAGTAGCCGGATTAGTAACGTAGTGTGGGGGGACGCCCCCCAGCTAGACGGATCGACTACCCCAAAAAGGTGGCTGGGACAGACTGAATGCGGAAAGCGGAGGACAGGGTATTGTGGCGCGGGGTGTAACTCCGCTGCCGCGAGAAATCGCGGCACAGCGGACAGAGCTCCAGCAAGATCTCATGGCGGCATGGAGAGTGCGATTGTCGCAACCCAGTGCTGGGCACGCCACAATAGCGGCGATAAGTCCCCTCTTTGAGGAGTGGATAGAGAGGCGCCACGGCGTCCTCACCTTCCGCCTGACACAGGTCCTCACCGGACATGGCAGCTTCGGGAGGTACCTGTGTAGGATTAGGCGGGAGGAAACGCCCGGGTGTCACCACTGTGTGGATCGCCCGGAGGACACGGTGGAGCATACGGTTGAGGTGTGCCCTGCTTGGGCGGGGCACCGCCGTGTCCTCGCGGAGGCGATTGGCGGCGGTGACCTCTCGCGTCCGGCCCTGGTTCAGGCCATGGTACGGAGCGAGAGGGCATGGGAAGCCGTCACCTCCTTCTGCGAAGCAGTAATGCTCGCGAAGGAGGAGGCGGAACGCGTGAGGGAAAGGCAAAGTTTGCGCCCTCACGCCCCTAACCGCCGCCGTTGGAGACGCCCTGGGCGTCGGGAATCCCAGGCGGATTTCCGGCCACCATAGGCGCGGGCTTGCGGACGGCGAGCAACGGGCAGCTCGCCGTCCGATAAGGACCAGGCCCGGGTCGATGGCGCGTCGTGTTCCACGCGCGCCTCAAAGAGATGTCAGCAAAAATGACGGGGTCCAATAGGACCGATGCCTGCCAGGGTTGCGGGAAAGTCCGAAAGGGATACCGGGACCTTGGCAACAGGCAAATGAAGGAACACGGGTGGGTTTTAGTCAGTAAAAGTCTGACACGCCCTTCCGCTCCGCCCAGAGCGGGAGAAGTCATTGGATGATTTCCCACCCTCAAAAAAAAAAAAAAAGGGTATTGTGGCGCAGTGTGGGAGAGGTCTATGTCCAGCAGTGGACTGCGATAGGCTGAGTTGATTGATTGATTGATTTTAGGACGATTCTGCGGAAAAACATGAACAGCCTACTGTTGCCTACCGTTTCCAATACGTTACTAGTTTGAAAAAATGAGTAGAAAAATATTATTTTAAATATACTGCACTGAATATCTTTTTAAAACAATCTACATTTTACTTGTTGAACCATAAACTGCTAAAGAGAGCTGTTAATATAATTAAAACAAAAATCTAAATAATTTAACTAGTTATTTTATTGTTTCAAGCTATTCAAAGAATGACCCTCCAACATTAGTGATGCCATGGGAACCGGATAGGTGGCAGCACCTGTCGTCGACACTATAGACGCAGCACGTCGAGTGTTTAACAATCAACGAGCCTGATTGCTTCGTACTATTTGACGTCCATTAACTGTCTTTGTTTATTTCACAAAGGACCCCTTTTATTGTAGTTTGATAAGATCAATTTGTCATAAATCGAATGCACTGTTCAAAGTGTTTTTGATTTTCTGCTTTATTTTTGTGTCTCTATCAGAAAGTTAAGTTTTTATGAATTTTATAGAGATTTTATAGAATATACCCTTTGGGAATTTAAATGTATGTATGCATAATAGAAAATGTGTTTAAATAAAATAAGCCACCTATTTTGAATTCTTAGAAACTTATCAAACATGACGTTGGGACCGAGTGGAACGCGCTCGTAATTCCAAACATATAATTTTTTTTGTGTGTGTTGAGTTATTTTAAATCTTAGACACTACACAGACACACGACAATACAGACGATACACATACATGTTATTTACTAAGCAAAAAAATACATACACTCTTACGACCGACAAAGGAGCGATAAATACAAATGTTAGGTCTTCACTCAAAAAGATAATGTTTCTCTGAATCAATGAAACTAAATACTTTCTTGAGTAACTACAAGCAGTTTTTATTCACACAAAATCGCAATCTAGTCACGCAGAAATAAAATATAAACGATAGAATCGCACGTCTCAAGTTTGAGTGAGAACTTGAAGTTATCCAAGCAAACATTATCAACGTATTGGTGCGTCTAATAACATGTTTACTGGCAGAAATAGAATCTCCAGTTGTTTGTTTTTAACTCACATTCCATCGAAGGGCTTCGTTGTACGCTTGTGTGGAGTTCTCAAAGAGTTCCAAGCGTTGTAAGTAATTGCTGGAAAAACAAGTCAGTCAGAAATTATTCTTTAGAAAAGCATTGAGATTGTTTTAGAAATTCAACAGGGAAATTGTATGTGTGGGAAAGTAGTTTTATGCCATTTAATTAGCAAATAAATGATTTTCCCGCGATCACGATACCTCCTGCTTTTTGGGTGCATTTTCGGACCGCATCGGTTCCCATACCCTGAGAAACTATCTAAGTATAAGCCAAATAAATATTTGCTCCATGAGCCTATCGAACCATTAACTTTGGTTTTTCATTCTGTTCATTTAAACGTAATGTAGGCTTAATAACATAATAAGCCATTAAAAAAAAGGTATAATAAGTTACTTCAAAATAATTGAATATTAATCTAAAGCTTCATACAACTAACTATAAACTTAGCTCATTAAAGTCACGCTGCGGTTTTATAAACTTTAAGCACACCATTATTTTGAGCCAAATTCTGGCGAGAACAGTAGTTTGGCACTAATTCTAACCCTGTTGATGTCATTAGAGATTATACGTATGGTGGTTAATGAACAGCATACTTTATCAATTCTGCCCAAACCACAGGACGTTAACATATTGTTAGTGATGTGCATAGACCATATTATTTAGAGCTCTGAATTTCCAGGATAAAGAGTACAACCATAAAGCTGTAGGTATAGGTCATCCACAACCGACACGTAACCAGCGAAAAAGTCATAAAAATAAAATTCCTTTGGAACCTTTTTTTAATTAACTCGGTATTAAATGAAGTAATCAATCATTGTCGGGGCAATATAACCTGAATTGGCAGGTGAAGGCTCTAGCGGCCTGCCGTTATACGGAATACGGGGACAGATAATAAGGCCGATCAATGACACTCTATGACTTCATTTTACGAGGGACCTGCGTTGCTATTGTGTAACCATCTCACCGTGAAAACTGAGTTGAAGTGAGCGTGGAGTGAATTGTCATTGTCATCGATACCTACTGATGCTAAGGCAGTGACAGTTTACTCCAAACTCACTTCACCAAAGTTTTCACGGTGAGATTTTTACAGAATAGCACACCTGATCACTCAATCGTGGGCCGTTCAAGTTAAGCTTCTGTTTCTATTCGACTGAACAAAAATCTGTGTCACGAACTGGATGTATCTTGTAACCTGTCTTTTGTCAATGAATGAGTCACAGAAAGACGCTCAAATGAGCTATAATAAAGCCGCCAGTCCGACTTTGTACCTTTTTTTTTACTGCGAAAGTATAAATACATAAAAAATTAAGGAAGTTTTTGTGCAAAATATTGTATCACAAACAGCTGCTGTTTAATATTATAGCATCGCGATACATCATTGCGCACTGGAGATATACAACAGTAACGAATAGACAATTTGTCACTACATTCCAAAGTGCGAAACTTTAGTTTTGTTTGTTTACATACCCTCGTTCTCGGAACACGTTCACCGCGTTACATATGGGTCTCTCTTCCACTTCTAATTTCGTCTTCATGCTTCTCAGATTCCTCTTTTGTCTATTCTAAGATACATACACTCCCACGTCATAACTACACTGACTGTTTTTCGTCGCAACTTTACGAATTCACGAATAAATCTAGGTGACCTCGATTCCCTCAAGTATATAAAATTTGGGGTTGGCGACGACGACGACGATCTCGAATTATTATATTCATGGAATTAAAATTTAGTATCAGTTATTATCTTTACGACAAAATTTATGAGGGATAAAAATGATGTTAAATCCGAATGGTTCCTGGAATCCGTATCAGAATAAAATATTAATTTTGAATATTAAAGCGAAACTGCACTTTCAGCCAGCAATAACTTGGTATTATTTCAACGCAAGGATGATCTACTAACCCTCGGTTTCTAAAAGCTTCATTAAGTCTCTGGTCAATTAATCTCCTCATATCGTATGTTAGCAAAGTTATTCATTGATCGAAAATAAAACTACTATTTAAATAATAATATGAATTTACGTTCTCATTACTCTTACATACGGTGTCTACATAATATCTTTATCTACTTTCCTGTCGCAGGTATGCTGGAAGAGATTTTTTTAGAAATAAGCATCATCTTTTTTCCTATTTTTCTGTTCTTTTCTTCTTGTCTGTATACAAAGGGTCCAACTCTAAAATCGCGAAAAAATAAACAGCTGTTCCCTACATTTATGTTCGCATCAAAATGTAGGGAACATCTGATTTTTTTCGCGATTTCATGATTGGTCCCATGGTGAAAGTTGTTCATAATGATGAGTACAATGACCCCTTAAGAGATTTCGTGTATGAAAGATACAGCTTATACATATTATGTGTGTGTGTACATAAATGGTTAAATAAAATAAATCAATAGATAAAAAGCAAATATGAAGTGTAATGTTTTCATTAGACATCAGATTTGATTGCAAATTAAATTGAAAAGAATAAAAATATTGGGTTACTGCAAATGTTGTTAGTTTTAAATTATTTCCAAAAAAATAAAGCTACAAATACACGTGGAATAATATTTCATATTTCGCTGAGAAGAATAGATCAGCTCAGATCTGATGTTTTCTTTCGAATTCCTCTGTTTAAAACAAAAGAAGTGCAGATAAGAAAGTGCCACTGGTAAATGTCCAACATCAATCTGTAACGTTTGTCTGAAAACGAACCGTTCACAGACAAATGTAAAGTTTTATTGTTATTCATCTGTCGTAAAATATCTATGACGGCCATTTTCTTGTCTTTGAAGACGAAAACTACGGGAAGTATTAAAAGTCTTTTGCTAAGAACTTTAAACTTGCAACTTTGAATCCGGAACTTCGTTTACGAGAAGATTTTAATGTTTGCAAAGCTGAACTTATTTTTCGTGAACATTTTGATACTTAAATATACAATACTTTTATGAAATATCTCTTTGGATTTGAATGTGAGTGACATACTATGTGAACTTTTTTAAATCGTAGCGATAAAGCTCGAAAGAATAAACAAGGGCCAGAGACGTTTTTGTGCAGCTTTTAACTAAAATAGGTACTTTGACTTTATGCAATTATATTAATTTATCTTGTTTTGAAGATCTTTGACGATGTTTAAGTGTACTTTTGACCATTACTTTTGTGTCATTTTCTTTGACGAAAAGACTATGAAAATACATTTTTCTTCCATTCCCGCTATATTAATATGGTCCGCAGCCCCTCGTCCACAGGTCGACTAACAAGAATTTTATATTTTCAAGACCATAACTTTCAGCAAATCAAAAGCCCATCTTTATAATATTGGCAACGCGTCACAAAATTTAACAGCATATGTCTTGGGCCATTTAATACTCCATGAGCCGCATACAATGTCCATCGTTTACCTTTTATAACTTATTGGATATATAGAATATTGAAAAGACCTAAAAATATTTATGGAAGATCTTTCTTTATGACTGGTACTTATGGGTGTCGGTCGCGGTCTACAGTATAGGGCTTTAGGCTTTGAATTGACAGGAGCACGTTGTTTATTTGAAATATCAACGAAGGTCTAGTCTACATGATAAAGAAGAGATTCTAAGAAAAATATGGTTGGAGCTACGCGGTTACTACGGCGTAGCGGAATCGCTTTCGTAGTCGAAAGCTTACGAATGGATCTTTTTTTTGGTCTAATTTGTTGTTTTTTTCGATAACTTTATTATTTTGTAAAGTTAGACATAGCGGTATGTTTTTATCGAAAGAGTACCTATACCATGGGCACACTACTGATAATTATCTATTTATTTTATCCAAAACTCTACGTAATGACATACTTTAAGTACTTTCTTGTCTAGGACGTTCTTTGATCATGAAGAAAACTCAGAACATCGAGCGATCGTCGCGCTCCTGTAAAGTTGTCGGTACATACAAGTACGTCACACAGCTATGAAATTGCGAAACATGAAAAGTCGCTCCGTATAAGTTCCGTTGCACTTAAAGCCGTTGTATATGTGTGTATGTTGAGTTTTTATTACTGACGCAAGTTAAAATATGTACTACATATTCATGTTTTATGCAGCGTAGAAATAGAATTTATGCTGCAACATTAAATTAAATCAGAAAATGTTGTATTAATACACTTACTTATAACATAATATCACAACTAGCACTTAACACTTAGAAACAATTCTATTTTCTTGTAAATTTTGTCGTTCAAAATCTTGAAATAAATTATTTGACTTTGACGATGAGCATTATTCTGAATTAGATTTGAGACAATCATCAACTGCTCCATATAGTTTGCATAACTCGACAAAATTTAGAGAACAGAAAGAAAAAAAAAGGAAAATTGTTTATTCTGAATAAACAAAAGGCACATTACAAAAAATTACAAAATACACACCCTATAGCCAAAAGCCTCGTATTCAAGCAATGAAAGTTTGAACAGCTGATTTATTTTCGCGATTTCAGGTTTTGGTCCTATCGTAGAAGTTGTTGATCACCTTGAAGAATGATTAAATTCTGATCAATACAACTCTAAGAAAAAATTGGCTATTTCATGAAAACATCACGTTTCTCGGCTAGCACTGACAAAATGTAATAAGTATTTTGCGTCGAAATACTTTAAGTAAATAATTGAATTTGAAATTGTATTAACTCAAAGCCACCCAAGGCCGAGCCAGCTAATGTAGGATCTCAGTCAACTTCGATACTTTGTCGCTATTCTTTATTTTAAAGGATTATCCCCAATGAATACTAAAAAGTTTTTAGTAGAAGAAAGTGCTTTCTTCAACAAAGCACGTATTTTTTGTAATAAAAGTTTTAATTGTAGGCCTGAAAGTACTTTACCTATTGGTTTTAATGCTGGTAGAAGTTTGTAT
Source organism: Lithophane leautieri (assembly GCA_949152455.1). Classification (NCBI taxonomy): domain Eukaryota; kingdom Metazoa; phylum Arthropoda; class Insecta; order Lepidoptera; family Noctuidae; genus Lithophane; species Lithophane leautieri. The sequence continues at coordinate 9,004,572 of OX424467.1, forward strand.
ACCTACTGAAGCCATGCTCAAAAAATAACAAAGCAGACTGTTTTGATATAATAATTATTGTTTGATAGTAGATAAATAAGTATTTTGAGTACCACCAAACTAACTCAGAACGAATGATAAACTACGAGTTGTTTATTTTCAAACAAGATATTTTCATAATTTATCAGCGAACAGTCTTAAAATAAACAATAAAACTAATTAAGATCTATAATGAGTGAAAAAGGGCTAAATACTAAGTAGGAACCATTATCTAGATTCACATAGCAATACTGAAAAATAGACACGAATAAACTACATTTACCTAAAATACTATGAACAGAACACTACCAAACTAGGTATTTTATGAATGACCACCGCACACCGCATTACTTCAAACCGACTTGACATTCACTGATTCAAATAGAATTTGGGGAATCAAGCAAGAAACGTGGATATATTTTCCATGTGAAACTCGTTCGAGTGTAAATAGTGACGTAAATAGAACGGACAAATGGTCTGGTGATTTTCAGATCGAACATTTTAAGTCTGATGGCATGTTTGACTTTTCTTTGGCTTTGATAAAGTATCTCGTAAGAGGTATAGCTATTACCCCTTTCACGATCACTAGATGGAGTCTTCGTAAAACTCGATACAAAACGTTAATCAAATATTGGTACTTGATTTATTTATTTACGGAGCTCGTGGCAACGTAATAACAGCCGCACGGGTCGATACATTAGGTTAAGCTACGCTTGCCGGGGTTGGTCCGTGGATGGGTGACCATCTTTACATACCGAGACTCCTCCGTGCCTCGGAAAGCACGTTAAGCCGTTGGTCCCGGCTGTCATTTGTGGATCTTTGACAGTCGTTACGGGTCGTCAGAAGCCTGAAAGTCTGACAACCAGTCTTACCAAGGGGTATCGTATTACCCAGTTACTGGGTTGCGGAGGTCAGATAGGCAGTCGCTCCATGTAAAATACTGGTATTCAGCTGCATCCGGTTAGACTGGAAGCCGACCCCAACATAGTTGGGAAAAGGCTAGGCAGATGATGATTTATTTATTTACGGCACAATGTATAGTCGGGGAAGTCAATTGTTTATTTAAATTGACACATTACGTCAATTTTCCGTGTTATAGCGACTTGATACAACTATCTCATAATGGCAATTGTGATTTGAATATACGGACATTTTATTTAAGTCGGTAGCCACTTTGATAAACAATTGATTTCCTGATATACTTCCAATTCCAGGAAGATAAAAAAAAACAGTTTTAATTAAGCTCAAATAGACTTTACACAATTTCTATAAGTGATATTCTGCTGACCACGTGCTAATGCTGACTTGAACTGGGTACTGCTTTCTATATTAATATTTTATAGAGAAAATATTTGATTTTTGGGTTTATTTGTTACGCCTACAAAGCTAAACGCCTGAGCCGATTTTGATGAAATTTGCTTGGGAGATACTATGAATTTTAGGGAATAGGGCATAGTCTACTTTTTATTGACATAACGCGTGGGTGAAGCCGCAGGCGGAAGCTTGTATACATTTTATGTTATAAACTACACTGCCATGTTCATGTTCAAGTTAGTCTTGCTAGTCACTAGCTACTATGAGACACTAGCTAGATCAGATGCATTAAGCTTCACAAGAAGAGCTTCGGCGTACATATTAATGTATTTATCTAACACATTTTCGATGACAGAGTAAATTATAATGAAGCTTACTTCAAGTGAAACTTCCCAATTTACGTTGCTACGTCAGTAAAATAAGAAAATTTTGTGTAATTTACTGTTGGGTTCATTATTTATAATTGTTTTTAGAGTAAGCGTAAAGCTCGTTGTAAATATACTTAGGATCCTGAGGAAGACTATATGCTAAACGGTTTAAATGGTACTTACAGCGCTTTAAGGTTCTTTTGGCGCGTGTCTAATATCGAAACTAATGGGAACTATGGCCGCCATCTTGTTTTTTCAAGACATTTCCATGGAAATAGTATGTATGACATTTCACAAAACAATTGCACAAACGTCATTCGAGCGCCAAAAGATCCTGGAAGTAATGCACAACCGCCGACAATAGCGTTCGACCACTTTTCACCCTTATTTCCTTAATAACAAGGTTGAAAATGGTCCACCGTCAGTATCCGTGATAATACATACAAACGGATAACACAATTTTTTCGCAGGATTAGCAACACAATTGGCAAACTGCGTTAGTAAATACTTCAGACATCCCATCGTCCTTTTTGTCAATATATTCGATGAAAAATCTTTAATTCATCATATTATCTAGCTAAAGCCCAAGTTATGAATTCTTAATTATTTAAAAAGGTATTTTATAATTAACTTCTAGTGCCCCAGTTCCGGGAAAGCAAACGCTAATGGAAGTTATTTTGTATTCCGAGTTGAATTCCAAAGAAAGTTACGCTCTGCGATCGTAACAAAAAAATAATTCATTCAATTTATTTCATATTTAAATACCGAAATAACATTAAGTAATATTTGAATTTGGAATAAAACGTAAAACCATTTCCAAGCAATTAGAGACTTGAAATTACGTAAACGATTCATTTGGAACGTTAAACATAGAGAAGTATATCCAGGTAAAGTTGTAAGTGGTTTCAAAAAATAAATTGCAATACCTACTTTCATTTAAGTTTACGGGTAAAGTCGAACGTTTGCCAAGTTTCCTTGTTAAGCGGAAAGAATTAAGTTCTGAATTCCCAAGGGAAGAGAGCATGGTGTAGAACAAGATGAAGATTGTTGATTAGGACGCGCCTTCTTGACCGTCATTCTTTGATAAAGGCAGCATAATGAGCGGCTGGGTCGAAACCGACCCTCACGCAAGCCACACACTTATTTATGTTATATACTACATAAATAAAATGTACATTTTCAAAGTGTTACGTTTATTTTTATTCCTACTCAATACATCAAAAGTCTGTGCTCGTTTTATTGAATTCTGTATCTCAGCGAAGCCTTATCTTTACTTTTGAAGTTTGATAAAATCGTATTTGAATATAAAGTAGACCAAATTTAATGACGGAGAATTTTTGCACTTCGAAAATTCGTAAAGAATTTGATATTACATAACAGCGAATATTTATTACTAAGTTACTTCATTATTGAAACAAAATTGTGTTGGTTTAATAAAATATTAATTTACGTAACTAAACGATACTACAATTTTCAATCATCAATTTTGAAGGGTTCTTGTGAATATTTTGTCGGGATAAAGTGTATTTTCCTACTGTGGAAAACGTCTAGAAACATCACGCAATAACCTAGTTTTAAAATCAAGTTTGTTATGAACCTCTCCATTTCTGCAAGTTAGTAAAAGAAAAACCTTTTGTTAAGTTTATAAATAATGTTTCTTACTTGGGAATCTTGGAACACAATGAATAGAATAGCTATTTTAAGTTATTTTCCTGTACTTAAAGTTATGCAAACTTTTAGAGACAAGATTCGTTCGAGCTTTGGCTTGTGTCCAAAACTGCCTTCATACCTCCTTACTTGGTTTGCAAGACAAACTCACAATTAACTTGTCACATAAACTACAATGATTATCTAACCGACGGTATTTATCTGTATATAATGATATAGGCTTAGTTAACGAACCATAAGGTACCTCATCTTTAACCTTTACCTGCCTACACTCAATGAAACTGGAAGGTCAAAGGTCTTAAGCGTTTTGGTGACCCCAAAGTCAAAGTCAAATAATTTATTTCAATCAGGCTCATTAGTGGCACTTTTGAACGTCAAAGACAAAGAAAGAGAACTGATTCTAGTCGCCCCTTCCAAATAGTAGTTTTCGTATGGAGAAGAATAAACAAGAAACGCCACCGTTACTCTTTTAAAAATGTTTTACCTACAATATTTTGTATACTTACATCAATTATGTAATTATTATGTGAAGACGATGCACCTAGAATAAGATTACTGTATCACAATATGTGAAAAGAATTAAAAATGAAGCAATGACAAATACCTATCATACCTAAGCAATTTATAACCCGGACCCTAAATAAACTTGAAGCAATAATAAAATATTGATGACCTTTATACGTAAGCTGATATGATCCGTTGTTTCGCGCTTTATACGTGACGTCAACAAATTCTTCCCGATCACGAGTGGATTTTGTGATATAAATAAAAAGTTCAAGATTCCATCAACACGATCTCCGTCCTTAATACAAAAGGTATTGAACGATTTGTTTTCGTACCAAAATGATTGGAAAGAAAAGAAACAGCTGCACTGTTTGTTCCATCACTTCGTATTGTGTAATTTAATTAGACTTCAAACAATGTTTGGTCCAGGAAAGACCAATAGTTCCTCACTTGCGGTACATTTAACCACAATACTTCTACCATCTTGGAACACGCTCACTCACATTAATGTGGCTTTAGCCTACCGCAGCGATAACATATTACCCATTTCGAGGTATTTTGTTACGTATAAATTTTCACGTGGTAACTTTTCAGGACAGAACGCATCTGGGTAATGTTAGCGGTATGGTATCGGTGTGATAAACAATCGTCTTCAAGTTTGGGATCAACTTTGTATTAGTGTTTTGTTTCTTACGTCACATTAGATTTTGTGGAAGATTTCCCAACCTAGATATTGGTGTTGATTGGATTTTACTTGGAATTTTTGTTTGTTATTACTAACATTGAGAAGTGACTTCCATACCTACTGATATAGGATAGAAACTATACTATTATTCTAGTTATGATCAGCCTTCGTTTGCTTCGAATGGAAAAACACCACTTCTAAATTTCTTGGAAGTCCGATTAACGTGAGTAGTCATTTTAATTTATTCATTGATTTGTGCTTTATCCTTATAATCATAAGGCACGAATCTTAATTTATTGACCACCAAATATTCTACTTCAACACAAAATTACGAGAAGGTATTATAACTGGAATTTATTCTGCAAACCTGTATCCCGAAAGATGATCTAATATTGGTAACCCAGGTGACAGCTGAAAAGGATCAGTTCCACAATACTTCAAAGCTGAAAAGTAAAAAAACATACCAATTAGGCCGCGCTATTAATTTTACCGTTTTCCCGCGCCTTTATCTATTGAGTTACGAGCAATTTCGATATCAATTTATCTCACCGGTAAATTCAAACTGATATTGCGTTGTAGATTTATTAAGTGCTTAACGCGGGGGACTCCCATGGAATACTGAAAATTGATAAGGATACCATTTAGAGAACATTTTTTCAATCATCATTTTAATATCGACTGTTTTTTTGTGCGGTTCGGTTTACGTTTAAAGGGAATGGAAGAAGGGGCAACTAAGGAGTTATACCGTGTAGGTAAAGTTGAAGTAAATATACAGCAATATTATTTTATACAGCTACATTTATATAAAACAAACGCCTAAGGGCATAACCTGCCTTTAGAATCATACAGAAACTTACCTTTGACAAAAACCTAATATTTTAAGACCATAATGTACATTTTTATCCCTATAACGACGCCTTAGGGCCGATTTTTCAATCCTCAGATAAAGAATCGAATAACGTTTATTCCATAGATAGCAAGATTCTGGATTTTTCAACAGTCAGATAGTCAGTATCTTACGAACAAAGCTCGTAACTGAAGAATAAAGTTAACTGTCCCTTCAAGCCCCAGTTAGTACGTTATTCTAGGGAATAAATAATGTTTTGACGTTTGTTTTGTTTGAAGTTTGAATGTGCTTTGTCTCTGCGTGTTTTCGTGCTCTTGTGTTGTTGAAAAGATGGATGTTTTTGATTCAATTGTTGATTGTTTTTTTAAATATCTCCAAATACCTATCCCTTTTCGGGACGGGTTTATTTTAACAATTTATAACCAATAGGCTCAACTTATAGTACCGAGACCTACGAAGTACCTTATAGTACACAGTTAACACACAGAAAATTTGTTTATTACTGATCCTTTTTAGCTAAATATATGCCCACTTCTATCACCTTAGCCACAATAGCTGACCATCTAATGTAGTATGGATTTAAACAAAAGCTAAGAAATCTCGTCAAAATGTCAAACATATGTTTTGTTTCTATTCTTGTCTAACACATTAAATACTGTATCTGTGCATCTCGCATGCACATAAACAGTATGAACTTGGATAACAAAGACTACTGATAACTATTCTACAGTTAATAAACGATTGAAAAATTGAAAATATTTATTCGGCTGATAAACAGCCAGATCATTTTATATGCTAGATTCAACGATTTAACTGCGGATTGAAAAATCGGCCCTTAGAGTGAAAACCTCGTAAGTGTAAAAGAATTACTAGTACTAGGTACTAAATATACTACTTTTATGTTTTTTTTATTAATAAATATCTACTATATTAATATTAACTAATAAAAAACATAAAAGATGCCGTACAAAAATTTTACAGCACGCAGTTTTTTTTGCTCCTGAATAGTTACTTATTTTACACTTACGAGGTTTTCACTCTCTAAGGCGTCGTTATGCAACAAGAAGAATTAGAAAATTGTATACCATAATGAAGTCTTCTATTTACCCAACAGACAAAGGAACATTAAGTAAAAAGGGTCCTACATAATTAAGCCTACAAAATAAGTACCTACTTGTTGCTTTCAGTGCCGGATGTAAGGTTTCTAATAATCTACCTCACAACCCTTTTATGTGTACATAAGTAAAGACAGCGTAGTCTAAAAGGGGCAGGGCTAAATAGCGAGCATTTGTCCGGTCCAGCGTGATAAGGGACCCATCGGCCGGACGTAAAGTGAAGTCTTAAGGGGGTGCATGTTAAAAGTTGGCAACGTCACAAATAGCTGTCAAATATTTCGGTATTATGATATCTAATAATACTTATTACTAAATAAAATTAAAATATTAAATGTTGTTCTGTGATGCACAAAAATATTGATCATGAAATGCAATAATAACACTGAATTAGGTAGGTAGATTAGGTTATGTGGGTATTGTAACAGTTTTACCCCTTGGCCACGACATCATCTCTCGCGCGTCCTGCGTCTTGCGTCTTGCATCTCCGACCGAGAACAAATGTTAAAATGTCGAAGTTATTTAGAGCGTGACATAATGAGTCGCTGCTGTGCGACTTGCGGAGAGAAGAGCGGCGCGGGAACATTCGAGCGCCACCCCGCGCCGCAAGACGCACCGTAAGACGCACCGTCCTATGATCGTGGCTTTGGCCTTAGGAGTCAACAAAAAAGGGGTAGCAAATTTTCCATAAGTTTTTTACATTAATCAATATTTAAGTGCACTACAGAGCGATATTTCATGATTTAATTTAGTAATATTGATAAATTAATCAAAACAGCGTAATATTTGACAGATATTAACGACATTTCCAACTTTCAGTAGGCACTCTCTTGCCAAGCGAGTACTTGTTTACTATGTATCTTTTAAAACATTGAAGTTCAATAGGGTAATAGTGTCCCCTAATGTTTTAATCTCGCACGGATTCTACCTGTGCTTCGAGCGCTTTAGTTGGATAGACGATAAGTCTCCTCCCTGAAGTTTGGCAACGTACAGCGCAGCGCTGCAAGTATCAGTGTAATATGTATCTGTGTATACTAAGTTACGTACCCGAAGGATTTACACCTTGTTTGCGTAATAATGTGTTCGAAAACAGTATGCTGCATGAAGATAATTATGCTAGTGTAACTATGGAAGCTAGGAAATGTCGGGCGATAGCAATCTTGGCCTTTCGGATTGCTATCTATTTCGCGAGAACTGGGGTGTAAAGATAAGAGATAATGCTGTGAGATTGGGAAATACATCCGGGCAAAGAAATGTGGGATGTAACCCGAGTGATCGGATCAGAGATTTGCATACGCAATGCCTCGATCAAAATGTAGTTGGGGTCAGTTTTAGTATTACCGCTTTTAACAAATAATTCGATATCGAACGCATTCGAAATTCGCTTGAATATTGTAATAACATTACTTACCTTTTATTTACCTACTGAACCCAAATATTTTTTTTATCTAATAAAATTATAGGTATTAATACTAGCTGAACCCCGCGGTTTCACCCATGTAAGTCTCGAATCTGTGGGAATATCGACATAAAAAGTATCCTATGTCCTATTCCAGGTCATGGTCTACCCCTGTGCCAAATTTCATCCAAATCCGTTCATCCGTCATTTTAGCGTGAAAGCGTAACAAACAAACAAACTCACTTTCGCATTTATAATAACTTTCCGCGTGAAATTTCTAGTTTCCCCGACACACCGCGTCGCATCGCATCGCCCTCCCGCGCTATTACTTCGTTTACGCTTGACGTTCTTTCTGACTTTTTACCTTTTTTCTCGGCTCCTAAGGGTCATAGCTTGATATTAAATAGCCTTTAACCTTCCTCAAGAATTGGGCTAGCAAATGCAAAAAGAGAGAGACTCGTAGCTCCAGAGAATATCGTGGTCAAACAAACAAACTCAGCGTTTATTATATTAGTATAGTTATATATATTTGTTATTCTTGTTTAAAAAGGCAAGTTGTGTTAGACAAGTCCCACGCAAATAAACAAATATGTACTAAGTTTTAGATAATAATGTTTGTTAACAAAGACAGTACTCACTTACGGCCAGTTTCTTCATTAAAAGTAACAGTCAACTGTTCTTTTGCACTGTTGTATTTTCAGTTCTCGGCGCTGAGGTGAGGGTTGTAAGTCCATCAGCGCGGAAGAACAGTTGACTGTTACTTTTGATGAAGGAACTGGCCGTTAGACATGTTAAAGATTTTAGTCCTCCGCAGACGAGCATTTATGAATGAAAACTTTCCATCTAAAATCTACTAGCCTGTTAAAATACTATTGGGTAGGAATATTTGTATTCTCTCAGTTCTCAACTAAAATTATTTAATTTACTACATAGATAATGCTGTTATAAAACTACGTTCTACCGAGGTAGAATACGAAATAATTGGTTAGTTTTAATGAAGAATGGCTCGTGACTAAGTAATAACAGCCGCATGGGTCGATCTATCATGTTAAGCTACGCTTGCCGGTGTTGGTCCGTGGATGGGTGACTATCTTTACATACCGAGACTCCTCCGCGCCTCGGAAAGCACGTTAAGCCGTTGGTCCCGGCTGTCATTCGTGGATCTTTGACAGTCTTTACGGGTCGTCAGAAGCCCGAAACTGACAACCAGTCTTACCAAGGGGTACCGTATTGCCCAGTTCCTGGTTTGTGGATGTCAGATAAGCAGTCGCTCCATGTAAAATACAGGTATACAGCTGCATCCGGTCGAACTGGAAGCCGACCCCAACATAGTTGGGAAAAGGCTAGGCAGATTGATTGAATTAGTTTTAATTTTTATAATCAAAACTAACATAATTGAAATATAGTAAGTGCAAACTTCATAAAACACAATAGTGGTTCGGGTAGAGAGTGCTATAATTTATCCTACCACTGTTTTAACAAGCAGCTTACTGTACAAAACTAAAGTTTCTGAGTAGGCTTTGCTATTTTATCTAAAAGCATATCACTTTAGCTTTACCACTTCACTGAAGTGATTTCGGGCAAGTTCGAAAACTAAAAATATTGTACGACAATCCTGCGCCTAAGAACACAAAGCCATCACCATCACCATATCTAATCCTAAGCAAACAAAGCCCCCAAAATCTAATAGAGTAATATTATGCTCGCCTACAAATTCTAATGAAAGCATTTGCTTGTTTGCGGTGTGAAGCGAGACATGAATAAAATTATCAGAAAGTCAGGCGCCCCACAATCGTCAATTTCTTGATATCAAGCCAAGTTGCTGAGTAAGCAGTAATTGCATAAATTAGCGCGAGCACACGATCAAAGGAGCCAAATGGGGGTACGGAGTGCCTACAGCCTACGCCCTACTGGAGCGTTCCTCACAATATAGCAGCCGTTGAGCAATTATATTGATATCAAACTACTGACCCGAACACAGTGCTTAGAAGTGTGCAGGAACCTTGATAAGGGAATGCGTATTAGTTAATAATATGAATGCATGGAAACATGGTGGTCTTACTTCATAGGACAGTTTAGAGTCTGGACAAAACTAAACTGGTTGCTAATTTAGTTGTATATTTTACTCACGAACTGACTCATTAGTGGTACTTGTAATAATGTTAGGAATATTGTAACATCGTATACTTTTACAATGTTTGTAAATATGTGAGCACCATGTACCTATCACATAACTAATTTATTTGTCATTGCTCCATTTATAATTCTTTTTACCTTTTGTGGTACAGTAATCTTATTGTAAGTGCATCGTCTTAACATATAATTATGTAATTCATGTATACAAAATATTGTAAAACATTTTTAAAAAGAGTAACGGTGGAGTTTTTTGCCCATTCTTCTCCATACGAAAGCTACCTTTTGGAATGGGCAACTAGAATCAATTCTGTTTCTTTGTTTTGCAATGACGTTCAAAAGTGCCTTTTATGTGCCTATTTGAAATAAATTGTTTGACTTTGACTTTGACTATGCCTGCCTCGTTGGTCTAGTAGTCGAAGTGCTACTGTTTCGATTCCCAGGTCGGGTAAAGTGTTATTGGGTTTTTCCATTAGGAATTTCTCAGTAGCAGCCCGGAGTCTGGATTAAATTTAGTGCCCGGTGGATGGCTTATTACAAGAGACTTAAACATAACTGGCGAAATGTGGGTGTACTATAGGTACACCTCTGTCGAACCCTTCGCGGAAAACAGGCGTGATGTTATGTATGTATTCACATATGGATCGCCGTCCCCTTTTTACTTGATTAATCCTGGTGACCACATTTACGCCTGAGTGGAATTTCAATAGGCACGAGATGCGTGGTGCTGTTCAAATCAATGTAATTCCGACTATAGTGACCGCATTCTTGGCTTCTTAATTGGGTTGTGTTGAGGATGGACTGTCCGCTCACCTGTCCTTATGTGCCTGACGTGGGAAACGAGGAAATGAAGCTGAGATATCTACGTGTATTGAATAATTTTCATGTTAAAAGTATTCAATCGGCTTTGCTTATACGATAACCTCAGGCGCCAGAAAAATTAACACCTACAAAGTTATAATTCTGTTTGTGATTAAAACATTATTTCAGAAACATAAAGATACTTTATAACTTTTGCAAATACGACTATAAAAAAAAAAACTGGAAAGTTTCGAGGATTCGCCCTGTGGGAAATTTGACTTGAGAAAAAGAAAGGTACAAAAAAAAGAAAGTTTAAGATGGGTTGGAAATTTCCAGAAATTATCTAGTTACCTTGACATTGTGAACCAGAGCTAAACCCTGAGCTGACCCGTAAAGGCTTGAAGTTCACTTGACACCAGTAATTCAATTTTTCCCAACAATTGGTTTACATACATTGTGGACTAAGTCCTCATGTGATACAATTTTGGGATAAACAGACATAACTATGCGTAACAAACTATTCCTTGATGGAATTTATTTGGCAGACAACGGGACGCCAACAGTGTATTTTATGTTAACTAAATTTTTCTTGAGTTTGTTAAACAAGGATTTTATTATCTTTGCATTCTTTTGGCCGGAAACAATTGTGAGAGATGAGTCTTTGTGTTTTTACTTTTTAGTAAAATAATCTGGTTTGGTTTGTTTGTCACAAACATTTTCTTACAATGCTACTTTAGGCTGTATTTTTAGGCGTGTAATTTTCATAGACCCATAAATGATAGATAGTGGGTGATTTTATCCACTTGATGCGAGTTATACCTAGTCTTATACAGGTTTACTTTCACTTAAATTTTGTTAACACTATAAACCTCACATTTCTATTAAACAGCGTGTATCAGAAATGTGTGGTCATATTAAAAGGTGAGGTACAGACCATCATCATCGCGAAAAAATGCTCAACTGTTCCATACAAAACTTTAATACCTACTGGACCCAAATGTATGGGACGGTGGACAATTTTTTCGCGATTACGATGTTGGACCCATGGCGAATGTCGTTCAGTTCGATGGTCTGTACCACACCTTTAAATATAACCACTCTTCTGATACATGTTGTATACTTTGCGTTGATTTGCCGTCAACTCTTTATTAAGTTATTCGTTTAATAATAATAGGTACAAAGAAAATATTACTTCTTAATTCATACAATTTCTTGCAATTAGGTGTATTTTTAATTATACAATAAACGCTCAATGCAGCGTATTGTAATGGTGTCTGTAAAAGAACTCGTCAAAATGTTTGCCGAACGAGAGCGGGGTAATGAAAATATTTCATTACTCTTGTGCCGACATGTTTGGCTGGCTAATAGCTGACGAGGTTATGTTCTTTGTTCCACTAGCTGCGTTGGCACTGTAATCCTATACCCTAATTGTGTAATTCACGGTCAATCAGAATTGGAATCATTTTGAAACAAATGTCAAATCTATTGTTTCATAAGTTCGAAAACAAATCTGCTCAACAACGTATACAACGCAATGAATGTTGTTGAACTGTCAAAATGAAACAAATTAGTCGTAATCGAGTACGAAAATAAGTTACGCAATTATATAAATGAATAGCTCCGTGTCAAATTCCGGGAGTATGGATTTCCCTCGTTTGATGATACGTAGCCCGATATTTACCAGCATCGCAATGTGGTACAATATAGTTTTTTACCGCGCGACGAGTATATATACAACGTCCCCACATCAATCGTCGCCCACCAGTCACAACACCCATCTGGTCGGAGGATCCTCCCTTTTCTATACAGAATGAGTGTACTTTACACCCCACCTCATAACTCTGTAAGTCTCATATCTCTGTTACTTGATTTTTGTAAGTCCAAAGTATTTTTGATGATAGTCTAAATCTGGATTAACTGGAAAAGTAATCTAAAAATAGCCCTATTTCAATGATGCCTTGGAAGAAACTTCGCATTAAACAAGATATTTTTAGGAATAATTGGTCCTTACAGTTCAAGATTTATTAACTCAGATCAAAGTGGAATCCTAACATTTTTGACCGGTTGAAATAGGGTTTTGTTAACATGGAATTTTTTTCAGGCTCATCTGAATAAATTAAAGTTGAAGTAAACCTTCAAAGTGCTTTTTAGTCTCGTCAAAGCCATTCATGCGAATATAGCCTGTATTATCTATACTCCATTTGTAATAATCAAAAATAAGATTAGACATTTAAATAAACCTTTTTTACAGTCCGTTCAACCGATTTTGACTTCTATTACGTTGGTGGCATGACAAATGGCAGCTGCAGTAGATAGTTGGTATTGCGAAACCTTTTTTAGCTTTGATGCCATCCTTATGCCTATGGTATAGAAGTCAAAATCGGTTGAACGGTCTGTATAAAGGTTTGTTTAAATGTCTAATCTTATTTCAAATGGAGTATAGATAGACTGTGCGTCAAGATAAAAATGTTCGAGAAAAAAGTTACATATAGCCAGAGGCGTATTAGTTGGTTAATTTTAAAACTGTTTTGAAAGTAGGATGAAAAATATATAATTCTGATGAAAGAAAACCAGCATTCCAAAAATAGCTATTAAATAATATATATTAAGATTAATAGTTATTAATATTAGCTTTTGTATTAGGCAGGTAGGTACTTGCTTCCATGCCTCGAAAAGCACGTAAAGCCGTTGCACCTGGCTGTCATTTCTAGACAGATCTTTGACAGTTGTTATGGATAGTCAGAAGCCCGAAAGTCTAAAAACTAGTCTAACCATATCGTGCTGCCCAGTTACTGTGTTGTTGACGTCAGATAGGCAGTCGCTCCATATAAAAAATTGGTATTCAGCTGCATCCGGTTATACTGGAAGCCCACCCAAATATAGTTGGGAAAAGGCTAGGCAGATGATGATGCGGTAGGTAGCTACTTTTCATTTCAGCCGTTCAAGACCTCAAATACTATATACTTGACACCCTGTATTAACATCATCCGTTGCCTTGGATAACCTGGAAGTCTTTAAAAAGACTCCGGACCCAGATTGGCCGAAGCAAGGAAAATCTGTTCAGGTGGAGATTCATAGACGACTCCGCCTTAGAGTGTAAATGTGGTGCTGTTCCACAAACGATAGGACACTTATTGTCGTGTCTTGCGTGCCCTGTCAGCTGCACGTTACAGGAACTGATGGCGCCAGACACGTGGCCGAATTATGGGCCGAGTCTATCACGCTAAGAAGAAGAACATCATCCGTTAGATCATCAAAATCAATCTGCCCAGCCTTTTCCCAACTATATTGGGGTCGGCTTCCAGTCTAACCGGATGCAGCTGAATACCAGTATTTTACATGGAGCGACTGCCTATCTGACCTCCACAACCCAGCAACTTGGCAACACGATACCCCTTGGTAAGACTGGTTGTCAGACTTTCGGGCTTCTGACGACCCGTAACGACTGTCAAAGATCCACGAATGACAGCCAGGACCAACGGCTTAACGTGCTTTGCGAGGCACGGAGGAGTCTCGGTTTGTAAAGATGGTCACCCATCCACGGACCAACCACGGCAAGCGTAGCTTAACCTGAAGGATCGACCCGGTGCGGCTGTTATTACTTAGCCACGAGCTCCTCCCGTTATCCGTTAGATCATCAGTCATAATAAAAAAATCCGTCAGAATTGTTCTAGTAGCATTATTTATCATTGTCCAAAAGAGCGATTCCTTAATGGTACATTCCCTGCAGTTTTCTCAATTAATTAATTTTCTAGACAGCTGTTTCCCGACAGTTTTGTTCATTGTTGTAGTGTTGTTAAAACGGAATTGTATCAGTAGTGGAATGCGGGTAATCTCTTCTTGTCGTTATTTCGTTTTTGGTTTGTAACAAAAATAATAGAATCCTAACTAATATAAATGCGAAAGTGAGTTTGTTTGGTTATTTCTTACGCTTTCACGGTAAAACGCCTGGAGGATTTAGATTAAATTTGGCACATCGGTAGACCATGACCTGGCAAAGCTAGTACTCCATAATATGTATAACATATAAAGAGTATTCTGTGGTATCCTTACTAATATTATAAATGCGAAGGTGAGTTGGTCGTTTTTTACGCTTTCACGCTAAAACGGCTCAACGAAAAACACCCTGGAGAAGGATATAGGTTAAACCTAGAGAAGGATATATGCTTCGTTTCATGAACATAATGTTTTTTGTCGAAGTTTTAAATTAAGTTTTAATGTGCATCAATTATGTTGCATGTTAATGGTATAAATAAATCTGTACCCACATGAAACTAAAGTTAAATTGTTACACCATTGTTATATTCCCTGGAGATGGTATTCCATCTCAAGTTTACGTAAAAGCATTATAGGTGACGTTATTTCCAATCAAGTAGAATTCCAAATACCAGTTCAAAAAGTCCTGAGACCAATAGAATAAAAAAGATTCTTGAAAAACTGTCCGTAAATCATAGGTTCATACAAATTATTCTTTCAAATAAAAAATAAAACCAAACCTCAAAACCCACTACTTTTAACACTCTGTATAATCAATATAATTAATTAATATCGGGACGCAACAGACCGAAAGAAAAAAATAATAATATTTTTTCTGAATTATAAATACGCAGAGAATAACCGACTTTATTGCTACAGCATTTTGGACCACATTCATTAGAATGTGTGTCAATACTGAAAGTAAGTAGGTTTTCTCGTTCCATTTCAGGTAAAAGCTTTTCCTAATATTCGTGGCTCGTGGCTCGCAAATATGTTATTGCTCAGCGGGTAGGTAAATGTTTAGCCATCGCTCATGCGGGCCTGCATGTAAACGATACTTGTGGCATATTGGCAAAATACATTAGCCTTCTAATGTATGAGATTGTCAAGGGACAAATATATTTTGAGGTGTTTATCTCTTGCTAAATAGAGACAAGAATTGTCGAGCATAAGAAAAAAAATAGGCATCAACAGTTATTTATTTATTTATATACTTAAAGGCTTACCAACTAAACCCATACACAGCATTAACCCAAATTCTTTGTCATAAATAAAGATATCACATGTAATTAACTTAAAAAAAAAAAAAATATGAAAGAACGGCACTATCAATTAGAGTACTAGAGTAAAATACCTACAAAAAAAAATATAGACGTGAAATAATATTGATTCTGCTATAGACCACAAAAAAAAAACTTTAAATATTTTTTTTCATAATTATCGATCGTCTATTCGAAGTCTCATAACTAAGAACTGAAGATACGTGACATTGGCTAAATGGACAAAACATGCGAAGCCACAAGAAAAAAAAAAAGAACTAACTTTTCGTAATATTTGAAATATTTAAATCAAACTTACAAGGATGATGATAACATTCTACTGTAAAATCTTTTTTTTATTTTATTCGGTAACCCATTCCACAATTCGTATCCCATCAAAATACCCAGTTACACAAATTCATCGTAAACAAAAATATATTTGACATGTTCACTGAAAACGTTCTTATCTATCACGGAATCCAATCTGCGGGTGTGCTGAGATTGAAATCGTGTAAACATAAAGTGAAACGAATGTACACAAACAAACAGCTCCGTGCGAGTGAGATATATAGGATGACAACTAAATGGCTCGATACACGGAGCACGGAATCGCCACACTGCTGCAGCGTCTAGAGACGGCACTTTTAATAAAATTCATGACGCCGAAAGTGCTTTGAGCATACAACTTCTGCCACGAACTGCTATAGAAAGCCCTCACTTTCTGAAATGAAATTAATTTGGAAGAATAAAAATATCACACATGGTCGAGTTTTTTAAAAGTTTCTAAAACAATTCGTTAAAACTAGCATGCAAAATTATTACATTAATTAAATAAATGAAGCTAAAAAATTGGAACATACATCATAGCCATTATAATAAAAATTTCAATCTTGCTACTTATATTTGAAAATAGATTTTACAGATCACTTTTAATTGACGAATAACAATAATTTCTTTACAAAAAGTAATGATATCCAATCAAAAACAGTTTATTTATTTATTAAAAAATATTGAACTATTTATTTACCTTTACATTATGTAACTTATTATACTAAATTAACTAAAAAACTAAAACTAAACGGACTAACTAACTATACCAATAAATATAAAAACAAAATTTCAATCATTTGTTAAATTTTATTAGAATAGTTAGTTAAGTTTAGGTTTAGTTATTCACAGAATAGAATGATTTTTCTGCCATTTGAATAACGCTGCTTTAAAACAATAGATTGGCAGTTCCCTTTATGTTTTGATAATTTATGATATTATATCCATTATATGTAGCTTTTCATTTGAGGAATTTAGTCTATCAGGATATCTTGTGTTAAACGTAACAGTGTCTCCAAGACGTTGAAATAATTTCGGAGTTCATTTTAACACAGTATTCATACCGGGAGCGGTTAAAAATTTTTAGATCACCAATATACCTACCCACCCCGTCGCACCTTTGGTTAGGTTTGGAGTAGAATCTGCTAGCTTATATCCTTTTAAATAATCTTTTTTATTCGTTATTATTTATAATCTTAACTGTCTTTTAAGGAATGGCTAAAAATACCTTATAAACAAAAACACTGTTTTTCAAATTGTTGCAACTTTTGACTCTTTTTGTTTCTGTTTTTGTTTTTACATTTATTTCTTGATCGATGAATTTTGATTAAAAAGCCAAGGTGTCAAAAAAAGTCAATCAACTAAAAAGGCATAAACAAGACATCACAGACAGACAAATAAAAAATCCGGAGTCACGTGTAATTGGTTCGATTTATTCTCTGACACGTGTGACACCGGATTTTTTATTTGTCTGTCTGTGATGTCTGGTTTATACCTTTATAGTTGATTGACTTTTTTGTCGTAGTTGGGTTTTGGTTTTATAACTTTTTTGTTTAGTGTGAGTAAACAATATCACGCTTGGTTTGTATGGAAATTTTTGTCAGCGCCGTCTCTAGCAGCAGCCGTGAAGACGCGTCTCCATTCTCTATAGCTCTATAAAACATGATACAAGTTACTGATACTCGTACTATCAGAAGTTTTCTCTAGAAACCTTTTGTCTTTGTGTAAAAGTTTTTATTTACGAACGTACGTGTAAAGTTAACATGCCGTTATATTTTTGGATCTTCGAATAGTCTTTGCCCTGTTTCGTTTCGCTTTTCCCCAGACACATCGTGATATTAATTTGAATAGTCTTTAAGGGTATGAGGAACAGGGCGTAAAGTTCTCTCATCCTCTATATAAAAGGAAGAATCCTCCTACCAGACGGGAGTTGTGTCCGGCGGGCAACTGCCCAACGATTGATGTTGGATTCTTGTATATACGTCCATCGCGCGGTAAATTCTAATTGCGCGATGCAGGATTTATGTGACGTCAGGGTTTATGTGACGTCAGGATTTTTGTGTGACGTCAAGTCTTTGATGCATAGTTTGCATGTGGTGATGTAGATGCCGCCACAAGTCTTTAAAACTTGTATTTTCTTATATAGTAGAGAGAAGTATTACTTTACATACTTTACTTTATCTTGGGTTTATCGCTGAGTAAAATCTTATACCTGAAAACTGTTATTGACTATTTGGGATTTGTTTAGGTACTGAAAAGCAGAGCTTTTTTTTAAGAGGATCCGTATTACGTTAGCACCTATAAAATCCACGTTTAGACTTTGCTAAGACTTGCGCATAGCGTTTTGTCGATTTAGTAAAATATTTTGAACTTTCGGGTAAAGAAACATCCAAATTATTATAGAAAAATATTGAAAATATCTAAGTTAGTAAATACTAACTTACTGCCAACTTGAAACTAAATTGATTCTTGTGTAAACGTACCACTCCATGGCAAGTACTAAGGAACCATATCAGACAGAAGATGTAATTATGCAGTTCCTGTTTACAAATATTATGTCACTAGCTGCGCCCCGCGGTTTCACCCGCGTAAGTCTCGGTCCCGTGGAAATATCGGAAATATCCTATGTCCTATTTCAGGTCATGGTCTATCCAATGTGCCAGATTTCATCCAAATCCCTTCAGTCGTTTTAGCGTGAAAGCGAAACAAACATCCTCACTTTCGCATTTATAATATTTATTAAGAGTCCATACTGCTTGTTATCTCAGGGTGACTTTTCGAGATGGGGCATACATTTTTAATGTAGCTTATACCTAGTTCATTATAATGGTTAGCAATTACTCGTTACCTTAGGATAGTCTCTTAAGAACGTTTTCCTGTAGCTACAATGGTTAAGGTACTTGCCCTTGCCGTGCCGTCTCAAAAATCCATCACGCTCTAAATTCTGAGATAGGTCACTGCTGTCAATTTTGGCGTTGTAGCGGCGTAGTAGTGGCGACCGGTAATTGTTTTACCCGAGCAAGATGACTAGCCCTGTATTTATTGATCGACTTGCCCTGAATAATTAATTTGCCTAGAATACTTTCTAGCTTAGTAAAAATGCTTGCTGGAGATGAAAATCCGTCTGCGACATACCAAATATTCAGTTTTTCCTGCAGAAAGGCAATATTATTTTGTTTGAAAACGGAGAAATTCAATAAATACTCGATTTAAAATTAAATCTAAACTTAGTCTAGATCTTATAAGCCCTATTTGTTTCTGATCCCAGCCATTAGCACTGAATTAAACTGTTAGGTTAAGCAAGAAAACAACATTACTGAACAACTTCTTTGCTCAGCAAACAGTCCTCCTCAAATAAGGTAGTGTGACATAAATCGGTTGATAAATAGAAAGCACTGGCGCAGTGTAGCAAGATCGACAAGCTGCGAGTTACGTTACACAATTAAAATCACTTCACTAGGCTGTGTGCAGGTCCATTTAGAAGAAGGAATAAAGGGTTCGTGCGCGTATAAAAATCATGAAACTCACATTATTGGTTTACACCATTCCAGTCACGTATTTCAACGAGATCACGTTCGTCTATTGTTTTTTTTTTTTTTTGTGTAGGCCTAATCTGTGATTTTTTTTTTCTGTATGCCCGTAACACATATTCTTGATAAATTGCTAGTTCTCGAGTGAAGCCGTAAAAAATAAATAACTTTAAGAAATTGATGTATGGATGTGACTTAGGTTTATGTTCTTGATTTTTCTGCGATCGTAGTAAGTCGTAAATGTGGTGATTTTCTTTTTTTCATTAACGAATTTATTGGACCCGATGCCTACGTCCTTTTCTGTAAGCTACCCCCAACCTCAGGCCGATAAAACCTACAATAGAGACACAATAGACCCGCGTTTGTCGGGACCAGGTATCAGAAAAACCCATTTCCCGAGTCGCCTTTCATAACGCGATCAGAATTCGTACAAGTTTTAATACCAAAAAAAGGACAGCCCTTTCAAAATTCACCCTTTTGTACCCAATTAGTATTTCATAAATCGTTCAAAAGAAGCTATTGAAACTTATTTTTTCTTACAGTTTACCGCCTCAGTGATGAGAATTTTCGTGTTTGTTTGGGTCTCCGTGAACGAGGTAAAGCAAATAGCGTTGTTTACTGAAGGTGGCAGAGTTTGCGGAGAGATCAGTCTTACGACCGCCAGGCTAAGGGCCCTTCGACCTTTCCGAGAGCCTTCTTTACACGGGATGTTTGTCCGGCAAGAATAATTACAAATCATTGCAAAGGCTTTCAGAATAAGACGGGTGAAATTGAACGGGAACGAAACGGTGATAGTGATGGTTTAGACACGAAATTGTGTTTGTGTGGATATTTTTAGAGATGGTATAATATCCAAATTCAGTAGGTTTTCTTGACAGAAAGTGGAAATAGAAGAGCTAAATATCTTCATATACTCGAATCAGACATCGTCGCCGTGCAGTGAAAAAATCATAGAGCTTATTCTTTTAATTTATTTGTTGGGAAGAAAACCGCGTAATGCTTAATATTTAGAAAAACCGTGCACTGCTCTAAGTTGCTACTAATGCCATCTGATGATTATAATAAGAAACTCGAGGAAACGTTAATGACGGCCATTTTTCTTTATTTTTTTATTATCACCTGTAAAATAACGTTTATTGTAATAACAAGGTTTTCAGTGCACGGCGACGATATGAAAACAAGAATTGGGAAAAGCAATTACTAAGTATTTTACACTTTCACAGAAAATCGATGAAAATCTTTGTATTATTAATAAATCGATAAAAATACATACACCCGTACCAAAAGTACCCTATATTTAGCATTAGCAAGGTCAACAGGAAAACAGAACCAAATAATAATGACTACGCCAATGTTATTCATAATAAAGATAATAACTACACAGGAAAGTGATTATAATGAGTATTTCTTTCACCATACTATTATCCATAATGATGATGACCCACTAATCACGACGGCTAATAGATAAACATCTCGTTGGTAACCTTTTCAGTGATTCTGTTTATATGAGGAAATGACGTAAACTTTGGTAATGACAAGACTGACCCAGTAAAAACTTGATATCTATCAAGGTTAATAAAGTAGGTATTTTTATCAGCCCAACTTGTAAAGGGTCCCCGAAACGATCAATTGCAATCTTAATATGTATTAATATTGTCAACCGTTTCAATTGCATTTGGTAGACGATCAATTTTCGCATCAATGAGTATCAGTTACGTAATTTAAAATTGAAATTGATCGTTTCGTGGACCCCTAAGGTTTGATTCAAAATTCAACCCAAATGCTAAACATAATTCTCCTAATGACCGCCATAATTAAACGTAGAATGAATAATTTCCTTTGCACACAGATCACAGTTTTTCCTAATGAGTAAGTGTATACTATACCTATACTTATTGGGACCTAGAAAAGTCTATGCCGCTTTGTAGTCACTTTAAACAGCACAAGCTTGGCTCCCACACAGCCACGATGTATGCAGCACAGCAAACTTCATTTGATTCAAATAATTTAATCGATACTTTTAACTTACGACGTTTTGTTTAATACCATTATTAATCTTGATTGTTTTGATAACATACCTGCCTACTCAGACCTAATAAAAAATCAGGACAGAGCGCTGTTAACAGTAACGTGAGGCCGGTTTCGTAAACATGTGTGCTCTTAGTGAGGTGTAGTTTGATTAATTTATTGTAAATGGTTGTAAATTTGTGCATGTGAGCGTGTATACACAGAGCGGAGGTGTAGTTTTGGCATGCTTTACTGTATTGTTCGCAGCGCTGTCTTAGTTTTTTATTTGGTCTGAGCCTGCCTAATAGTTAACAGCTTCACTCATTTTATCAAACCTTTTTTCATCTAAAATCACTTGTGGCGTGGTTCACTTCAGTTGCACGCCCTACAATGTACATTTCACGATTTTTCTGACACATGCAGAGCGGGACTCCCATTTGGTGCAACCTTGAGACAAACCGCAAATTGGTTCTATTCTATTTTTTAAATGTGGTAGTAAAATACTGATGTCGACAATATAATTATTCTGCCATGATTTTGCCAATGTCTAAACTGAATTTGTAAAGCAAGTGTACATACACTAATAAAAATAAACAACAACACAAATAGAATGTAGGTAGTTCATGTTAATATGTGTTCTATGTTTGAATTTATTTTTTACTGTCACTTTCTTACTTTCTAATAGGTAAGTATGTTTTTTTTTATTACATTCGATTTTTTTATTTATACTTAGTTTAAATGTACCTATCATAATTATATTTGTGCTTTTTATTTTGTTTTTACTATTGATGTCCTGTATCCATAAATGATTTATCTACTCAAACGTGTTTAATACACAAATGACAGTGAATCCAAAAAAAAAATTTCATCTCCATGTGGTAGCGAGATAATTCTTTCCTTAGCTAGCGTCCCACTTAGTCCCACGGAAGTGTATTGTACTGTTGTTCCAAACATTTGGCACCATCAGAACAAAAATCCTTTCGGCCCTAAAATTCTATGAAGGAAATTGTATAGAAAAACATTGTGAAACGACTTACAAGATAAGCGAATATTTTCGGTCACTCAAAAAATGAAGATAAAAAATCACAGACAAGATTTGTTGCCAGGAAAGAAAAACAATGAAAAGACATTTCTTTGTTAATGAATTAATTAAAATATTGTTTGTCCACTCTAACTCAAGGACGAATGTCAAAAAGTATGAGAATTTATTCAAATTTAAAATTGCATTGTGACAGTCGTGAGAGCTTTAATTAATTTTAATCCGATTCTGTCTGTTCTTAAAATTTTTCTAATTTAATTTTTTTACTTCAACGCGTTTTTGTCTTCTCTCATCAAGGAATTTTAACAAATTAAATCTGTTTTCTTTGTTCAAATTCAAACAAAACATCGTCAACCTTAGCTTAACGACTCAATCGATCATGATGTCAGTTAGGCATAATGATAATTTATCATCTGTAAGCACACTTTGCAAAATGGTATGGCGCGGTGGCGACGTAATGTTCTGTCCCGACCACCTCAGCATAAAATTTGAATTTAAGATTTATTATGTAAATGAGGATTAAACAACATTATATTTACAAACAGCCATATTGAGGTTATATTTACATTACGTAATCTAGGCTATCATTGTTAGTAAGTAAAGTCATTAATCGTGTAGTAGGTACCAGGATGTGCCTCATTTTAGGAGTTTCCCTTTTTGAAGCAGGAAAAGAATGAGGCACTTTATTTTCGTGAAGTTTTTACTTCACTTGTTACAAATGGCAGTCATATCTCGTATGCATATGTAGACGTGGGAAAACACAATATGCTCCCGACAAATTATCTGGGAACTTGTTCATAGTGTTGTCAACCGGCTCTTGGGGATGAAAAATGACAAAGCTTCTCCTCACGTTCACGCTCACACAACGGTATTCCAGAATGACATTCTCTTAAAAAAAAAACATTTCTACAATTTGTCGGAGAGGTTTGAATAAATTATTTATGTTCCTGATATTTTTTGTCTAATAAGTATTTTGTGATCGATTGTGGACTTCCTTTTCATTACGCGTCGCTGATTTTAATATGCGTCTGAGGATTGTAATAGTTGAGAACATTTTATACTATTCAACCAACTTAATGAACGGTGAAATGTTTAAAGATAGCACACGGGGGAGCACTTTAAGAAAACTTCAAAAACACTTCCCTAAATAGTTTGAAAAGGTAGAGAATAAAACAAAAGTTTTACTGGAGAAGTTTATTTTTAACGTTTGTTCATATATTGAGATTTCCGAGACTCGTAAAGTTAACTTTACCAGTTCAAAGTTACACATCTAGCTTTTTATAATGGCAAAAACAGAAACTATTGAGAGCACTACATATGCGATAACAGACAACAATTATTATTGGAGAGTTAATTACATGCGTACTTGTTAAGGTTTCTATAGGCAATGACTATATATTTTCGGGCATAGGCATAAACAATGAAGCGCCTGTATATTTATTAGCACAATTAAATGTTCATTCAGCTGCAGTCATTACTGGGGCTTACACATCGACGCAACGTCCTAGCCTAGTTGTCTTCATAAAACGATCGAATGCCGGCGCCACCCTTGTTGGTCCCGTTTTTATCTACAAAAAATATGTACCTTTACAGTTCATAGGCTTAATTTACTGTGTTCATTACGCACTATCTTACAGCTGAAACCGCGACCACCACGTTTCTTCTACTCTTACTTTTATTTAGTTTAACGATTCTATAACTGAATTTGTGTTTCTCATGATATTCAATACTATTATTATCTCCTCTTCCATTTATATCATCTTTTGTGTCAGGTATCTTTAATTTTCCTTTTACTTTTATCCATCTGTCGTTCTTCCAGTCGTATTTTCTGCCCATAGCTAAGAGGATGTCTTCAAATTTAGGCCATGGTGAATTTATTGAACTAGGTTTATTAGGCTTATCATTGTTTAAGGCTTCATATTTAATAGTATTGTGTTCATTGATTGAATGTTTTGAAGGCATTTCATTAGTCATATCACTAGTGTTGGCGTATAAAAAATTCTTTTCTAATTTATCGATGTGTTCATCGTTGCCCATTTTTTTTTTACGATCCAGTATATTTGTTACATGTTTGTAGTGTATTCTATCAACATTATCCCCCTTGTATCGTTCCTCTGGATATTCATCGTAAAAGCTTTCTATCTCGCGCTCAATTTTTTCTGAAAAGGAAATTGAAATATGTCAGACACACTTTTTGCAAGCAATTGTTATGGAAAGGGGAGAACTTTTAAAAGGAACAAATTTTCATGACATTGTTTGTAAACAGTTTTGTTTTCTTGATGTTCCTGCCGTGAGTAAAACGGACTTTTAACGAATTGAAGCGAAAGATGACGATGTCAGTTTTTAAATAAAGAATATATTTTCACGCTAGCAAATGACTCACTCTAAAGGATAATAAAAAAATATTTAAAATGGAATCATTGTTCTGGAACGAGGAAAATGTGGTGCAAGAATAACAATTTATATGCAAATAGGGCTTCAACGTAGACTTGCTTTTTTAAACAAGAATAGTTATTATGTGTAGTAATTTGCTATTTGCATTCGTTAAAATAATAAAAACAATATAGCACTGCTGCTCAAAGCCTGCACCCTAATTGCGTAACACATTTTCAATCACAATCCAAAAGCACAAACATTTAAAACCTATGCAGCCATGGATTTGCAATATCCTTGAAGGATATTGCTAATCCATGGCTGCATAGGTTTAAAAAATTCGTCTGCTCTACAAAGTAAATAACGCAATGAACTTGGGTGAACTGTCATAATGAAACCCATTGCGATCAATCGTCATTTTATTTATGTTACACAATTACCCTGCAAGTTATAAATTCGTATGTTGACTGGCAACTCTGTCTTTTTGTGTTTTGTCTATTTTGGTAGTACACAGTACAACATTATCGACATTAAGGTTATTTCAGTTTAAGTACTGTATCGACACGAATCCCAATGCAGGCAAAACTTCGATATTGCTTCCGAAAGTTTATCAAATGGTTGCATAATGAGAGTAGAGAGGTATCGTCATTCGACATATTCATTCTTTTCAAGTTACTTAATGTGGCTTTTATGTGTTAATGTCTTTGGTTTATATGTACCACAACAAGATGGACTGTAGTACGTACGCCATAATTTTACAATGTGATTTTTACATGTCTTAGCCTCTTTCGTCGTCACGACACGATTTGAGTTTGACTTTAGTGAGTTTTCTGTGTTAAACAAAACTCAACCATAAAGATAGGTACTATAAATGAGTTCGTAAAATTTTTTACCTGCCATCGTTTTGTACAATTCAATATCATGTCGAAGCTTTTCTTTGTCCCTTTCTTTCCAATGTCCATCACCTTGATCTGTGGGAAATAAATTAAAGATATATTTCTACTCAGATAGTAATTTCGGGATGAAAAGAAATCTCTCAAAGGTTGGATCGGAATGATCTCGGTTTTATTGTATTGATAAAATTCGATTGATGTTCTGCCCGGCAGCACTGATATATTTTCTGATTTTCCCGTTTCTCTGTATTTCGGTGTTGTAGTAAATAATCAATCTGGGAGTTATTCGGTAGATTAGCGTGATTGTGTTTCTGGAAATTTTGTTATATAAGAATTATTAAGAAATATCGCGTTATTATATCAATTACCATATGATTAATTGGAGATTATAGAACAGAGATACTCGTACCATATGCAGTTAAAAGTTGTTCACGGTATAGAATAATTTACTCAATACACCTAAATTAAAGTATCTACTGGTAACACTAAAAACTAACTTACCAATGCATACTATGAAGATAAAGAAAAAGGTCGTATAGTCCATTATATGCCTATACATCAGCCTTCTAATGATGCCCTCAGACCTGAAACAATACGAACTAACTTAGTTCAATTTGGCGGGAAACTATGTTCACGCAACCTGCAATGTCCAAAATCCACGCTATTCGCGTCTGTCTGTGTAAACGCTTAGTTTTTCTAAACTGCACAATCAATTTTGATGCGATTTTCACCATAATTTAGAAAATAAATTCTGGAAAGTTTAAACTTATTAAAGAAATCACGATGTTTTGTCAAGTCGTAAGAATCTGCCTAGCCTTTTCCCAACTATTTTGGGGTCGGCTTCCAGTCTAACCGGATGCAGCTGAATACCAGTATTTTACATGGAGCGACTTCTTATCTGACCTCCACAATCCAGTAACTGGGTAATACGATACCCCTTGGTAAGAATGGTTGTCAGACGTTTGGGCTTCTGACGACCCGTAACGACTGTCAAAAATCCATGAACCAACCATCCGGGACCAACGGCTTAACGTGCTTTTCGAGGTACGGAGTAGTCTCGGTATGTAAAGATGGTCACCCATCCACGGATCAACCCCGGCAAACGTAGCTTAACCTGATGGATCGACCCGCGCAGCTATTATTACTTAGCCCCAAGCTCCTCAGGGGCGGGTAGCTAGTAGTGTATAAAATTATTTGACTTTATATCAGAATTATTGTCCTCTTAGCTGAGAGAAGTGAAAAATTCATGAACAACAGAAAAAATAAATACCTATTCAACCTTTGTATTTGCCGCTTTCAAACTATTTAAGCACAAATATGTTATAAACTATGCACAACATCCTGCTGGATATTTGCAAAGTTTCAGTTGCATTTTGCGCAAAAGCATGCCGAGAGTTTGTCGGAAAAATTAGAAAAGTATGCGTCGAATTTTTGTCAGCTCCGTTTGCAAAAAGAATAGTTGAGCTACAATGTTGCCCTGTATCCCCAAAGTGTTAGGCTGAGTTATGCTGTTATAGGCAAACCACTTTCAACAAAAAAGTAATCGCTGTTATCGTGTAGTCATGGACAAATTTGTATCTGCACCATGGGTTTCTAAACTAACACCGGGTTCTTTTTAAACCTAGATATCGATATCTATGCGAGTACAGCGGGTTTCTGAATTGAGAATCTGAAGTTGAGAACTAGTCAAACTGTTTTTTGGTTCCTTCAATGATCATCTGCCAAGCCCCTTGCTAAATTGTTTGGGGTCGGCTTCTAACCGGATGCAGCTGAATAATTAAAAATACCTTTGGATCCTTCAAAGTAGCCCGCGAAATTCAAAATTTCTTGCGTTTTTACATAGTTTTGAATTTCGCGGGCTAAAGTAGAGTTTGACTAGGTTCCAACTTCAAATTCTCATTTCAAACACCGGGTATACACTCGTATATATCGATATGTAGGTTTAGATAACTCTCTAATTGAGGAGGGTTGCTAGAATAAATCATTTTTTTTACGCGTTAATTCTATTAAAAAAACGATAGTTTCTCGACCTCAAGTAAGAGTAAACATGTTGATAGCGATATTATGTAGGAGATATAAAGTTATATTCGTAAAAGGGACAAGTTATTTATAGCACAGAAGGCAAGGTTGCCTGTTAATTTGTATGTGTGTCGTAAACAGGGTCCAGGGATTAGGTCAAGAGGAAGGCAATCATTTTATGCCCTGAACCTTTCTCAACCATGTGCGAGGGACAAGATAGCTCATAAAACACAATGAGTTCGGGTGTGTAAAACGGGTTAAGAAATAATTATGCTCCGAAGAAAGACAGGAAGGTCACTTATTTATCCTTCAGATAATAGTTATCTGACCTCGTATTGCTTTACCACTTTTGACAATAATTCTCTGTAAATTGAAACTATGTAACCATCACATAGATAAAATAGACATAAACGCACTACAGAGTACCATGCGCACTTGGTTGATATACCGCGACTGGTCTTACTCAGCACTTCTCCTCTACATTTATTATGCGCACAGCCAAAGAGAACTCTCTGCCAGCGCCTGTGTTCCCTTACACATATAACCTGTCAGCCTTCAAAGCAATAGTGAACAGGCGTCTTCTAGGCTTGCACGTTCCATTATATACCTCATCCATCGTTTTCCATCAGGCGACATCTAGGGTCAATAGCTGGCCATTATTACATTTTAAAAAAAAACATAAAATATAGACTTGTCGTTTTACGACGTGACATTATACCTTAGGGTGATAAAGCTATTACGAGTTCCACTATACTTACTTACTATAAGTAACTACGAGCTTTTTAAGACAAATTCTAGTTCGCGAATGTTTTTCATGGAGATTGATGTATGGCACTTGGACATATTTTCCGTACAATCAATCTGCCTAGCCTTTTCCCAATTATGTTGGGATCGGCTTCCAGTATAACCGGATGCAGCTGGATACCAGTATTTTACATGGAGCAAATGCCTATCCGACCTCCACAATTCACATATATTTTCTATATAAAAGCTGAAAAACACAATTTTTATTCCTCAAATAAAAATTAGGTAGCTGAAGATTGCAAAATCGGACCAAAACTAATGCCATCTAAGCTTCTAATTTTTTCACCAAAAAATGTTGCCTGGCACACTGAACTTCCCCGTTTTATTTTCAACAGAATCCACTGCTGGACTCAACCCTTAGTTTTGATCAAGTCGTTTCACGTCAACCCTTATCAAACAAGACTCTTTTCTTAATAATATTTTCACGGTTTTGTTCTAAGCGAAATGAAGGAACATAATAAGTAACTCGAACCAACGAAGAGTTGATAAATTCAGCTGATACAAAATTCCTACCTACTTGTAAAAAAAACAAATAACACACCACAAGTATTTCCCGAAGGGTTAGTCAGAGGTATAAATTACATACACGTTTTGAAATTATTTACACAAAATAAAGTACCTGGATTCGAACCCACGACCTTCAACTCGTAAGTCGGGGCCGTTACCACTGGTCCACCAACACACCCGTAAAGTAGCGTTCCTCAAAAAATACATTTATGACTGTTGGTGCCAGCTGGTTTGGAAAAATAGCTCAAGCAGTAGGAAACTTACAGACAGTAGATATGCTTAAGTATTTTTGTACATATGTATATTATGTTCTGTCAAATGGAAACGTAAAATAAGAAATATCCCGCGCTACCAACGTAACCCATGCTCAAATACGTCCTAAAATGATAAAGTACTGTTCTATGTTAGGATACGACCTTTGATGACATTTTAGAGAAACGTAAACGCAAAAATAAAAAATCACCTTTACATTGAAATATTAAAGCTTTTGAAAGTCGAAAGAAAGAAATAAACAAAAATCTAGAACCCAAATTGTGCGATACGAAGAAGCCATTCAAATCCTAGCATTGTCGAAATTTTCAAGAAAAAATATAACTTATTTTTGCAGGTTTCTCGACGACATTGCCCGCAAAAATGAAATTTATGGAATTCTCCTGCGCCGCCGGGGGGAAAGTTGAACGATGTGGTGACTTTTTAATTTGTTCAAGGTTTTTTTTTCTCTCAGCTCTTATTAAAATACGTTTCGTCTAATATACAGTGTTATAATCTACACCTGCTACCATAATTATTTGCATATTTAGATTTTTATGCTGGGACTGTCTCTTGCTGAAATATTCGGGGCCGCATTTTTGGGTTTTGATGGAAATAAAAATAAATTGTAGTATTTTTGTGTCTTCTTTCTTTACGTATCTTATTTTGTGATTTTTAGTTTAAGCATGACCTACCAAAGAAAATAAGAATCATCAAAATCAATTCATAATTGGCGGAGTAATCGCGTAACAAACATACAAAATACAGACGAATTCAGAACCTCCTCCTTTTTGAAGAAGTCAGCTAAAAATATAGCAAAATGTATTGCCTTAATAATCAATTAATTATCACGAATCACCTTAATTGAAAGCAATAAAGAATTTTAGCTTTTAAACATCCTCTGCTAAAAATGAGCTCCAAAAGGCGGCATCACAATTAATTCCAAGTTAATGTTCGCAGTTTGTTATTATTAGCGATCCAAAACAACGCTGCTACTGGATATTTTCTTAAAGAAGGCCAGGTCCTCACGCTCTTCCCAATGTTGGTCCCAATGTTGATCCCAATGTTGGTCCCAATGTCTCTCGTCCAACAACGGACCTAGAAAATTGCATTGGCCCCAACATTGGTGCGAGCGTTGGCAGTTGGCCGATGTGAATTGATTCTATCAAAGGAATCTGCGCCAACGCTCATGGTTCGTCATACGTTGACTGCTTGTTCTGTCTGGTTGCGACGTGCGTCAAGTCATAGCATAGCATAACTTGGGGGGCCACAAGTCGGGACTTGTGGATGCCTTAATAAATAAACCAACACGGAACCCTAAACAGTAAATCATTTTAAAAAAAAACATTAAAAAAACACATTAAAATTGTACTTTAAAATAGTTTATATTTAAGTATTTAGAATATCGCTAGTCCATGTCCGGACAAACTGTATAAAACAAAGTTGCTTTTTGTGTGTGTGTGTGTGTGTGTGTGTGTGGCCGCTTTGTTCTTCTAAACTGCACACTGTTTTTTGATGCGGTTTTCACCATAATTTAGAGAATTTATTCCAGAAGGTTATACATACATTTAACTTAGATATTTATAATAATAAAATCTCTATGTTCTGGACGTCTCGCCGCTCCATCTGTGCGAGTCTGGGGCCGGTCGCTAGTAGATCATAGAACTTAGGCAAAATGGTGATGATTCTATTACTATTTATTACTTGCAAATTTTTAAATCGATTTAAAAATGCAAATAAATGACTTCGACTTTATTCATATAACTGGTATCTTCACTGCCATTCAATGCATTTATTTGAGAAAATCGTGTGAAAGAAGAACGTACCAACTAGGTATAGTATTTTTGCCCGTATTCTGGGAAGGTGCACAGACATATTAAATCTCTCGATTCAATATTAGATCTAATCGACTCAGATCTAGTTTTAAAACGAGAATCATACTGAGAATGAGTTTCATTATAGAATACGTGCTTAGATAGCTACGTGTTTCTATTTACGCTTCAAACAAGCTACAAGTATGAGCTGAATTTACTTGAATTGATACAGTCAAACGCACGTACATTATAACAATATGACATTGACAGGGGCTATATTCTATGTACTGTTTATTTTATTTTATTTATTAATTTATTTTGTACAAATCGTTGAACCGGACTTGATTTCCGTACGTCTTTTTCGGGTGACCACTGAAAATCAGCGCTGTGCTGTGGGTCCCCTTAGCGCAGCATCATGCTGAGTGGAAGCCTTCTTGTCACAGTCATGACGTGCAGCTGCCGATTATCTATCTGTAAACTCGTAATCTCATATTTGTATTTAAGTAGATCTATTCTGTTTAATATTGCTGATCAGTTATCTATTTTGTATGCACGTGTTTCTGTGACAGATAAATCGATTTTTCTTTCTTTCTTTCTTTCTATAAGTCATAGCAGTAAGGGCGGTTTTCACAGTTCAAGTGTTGCCACTGACGTGCGGTAGACTGTACCATTATTTATAAACCGGCCAAGTGCGAGTCGGACTCGCATACGAAGGGTTCCGTGTCACCGTACAATATTTAGCAAAAAAACACGTTTCTTGTATGGATACCTCTTTAATTTTTTGACTTTATTTATTTTTATTATTAGTTATAGCGGCAATAGAAATAGGTATACAATCTATGAAAATTTCACCTATCTGCATAATACGGTTTATGAGATAAGTACAGCCCGCTGGCATACAGATGGAGGGACGGATAGCGGAGGCTTGGTTATGTTATTTTTGCGCCTTCCGGATACGGTACCCTAAAAAGTGTAAAACAATAAGTTACACCAACGTTTTAAATACGTTGCCACTTCTTTTAAACTCGTATAAAAAGTCGCATTAGTCCCGTACGTCAAGGAAAAAGTTCTTGCTAAAATGTAAACGGTCATTAGTTCTGGATTACGGCCGACACGTGGGTAAACTGCTAGCAAAGAGCCGTCTAGACGAAACTCAAATGTCTAGACTTGTTTGCGATTTAGGAAAAAGGTAGAAAGTGTGGCGTAGGACTTCAAATAGAAATGGGTTGCTTGATTGATGCAGTAGCATTAAAAAGACAATTGATATTACTAATGGTTTCAGCGTGTGTTTCACCAGTTTAATTCTCGTACTGACGGAATATTTGTTATATCATCATTATTTGGGTTTGCAAGTTTCGGGATGCCAAGATTTGTGTCCATAACTTTTTTTTTTCTCTTTTTGTTTTTGTCGAATACGAGGCTTTTTTGACTACTTTGTATTATTTTATAATGTGCGTCCTATTTGTACCTATAGAATAAACAATTTTTATTTCTTTCTTTTATAATACCTATTTTTACCATCGCTAATGAATGTCGTAGATTGGAGCAGCTTTTATAAATCAGAAATAAACAAAATTGAACTCGTATTTAAATCTCTTTGTCAAAAAACATTTATAGAATAACAGAATAGCTTCAATTTTCGATGCAGTTATTTCGATTTCCGTTTCATTGAGTTTGTTGTTAGCAAAGCGTTGGAGTTTTAGGTTAACAAAACGTTTTGTGTGAGTGACAGCTTTGGGAAATGTACGAACCATCAATAAATGTTATTCAGTATCTAATTTTTATCATGTCCGCTGAGTACGCCCTTCATTGCACATCACTCAGATGGAACTGAAAGATTTCATGTGGCTGTAGCCCTCAATGAACCTCCATGTGTACCTACCACTGTGTGGTGGTAGGTTATTTAGTCTCAATTTATTTGAGAAAACCATGCACAACATTTACATAAATCCTGCACAGTTCAATTTCAAATAAAAACCAGCCAAGTGCGTGACGAACCACGCACAATGAAGGGTTCCGTAGTTGGGATGAATTTCTCTCAAGAACAAACAACATTGTAGTTGAAAAATTTGTTGTGAACGCCAACAAAATACCTACACCGCTACTTAAAATTAAAAAAAAAAAATTTGAGGTCAAAATCAATCTGCATAGCCTTTCCCCAAAGTTGGGGTCGGCTTCCAGTCTAAATGGATGCAGCTGAATATCAGAAAAAAAAAAAAAATATTTAGGTACTAAAGCAAAAACACTTGAACAAACTTTGAACATAAACTATTTACTTAGGGGAAAACATTCGAACATTGTTTTTAACAACAATCAGGGCGAACGATAAAGTTAAATTATACCCTTATCAGCGAACATTATCAAAACGATTTATCAAAAGGATAAATATTTCCGTAGTCCGGTTAACGAGCGTTAAGGCATGTCTAGGCGTGACATGTTTACAAAATTCTGTACTCGATTTAAGGGATACATATTTTTAATTATTTGTATAGCTGGCCTGTAGTACTTCGTTGGTCCAGTGGTAATTGTAAATGCGACTAAAGTGTTCTGAGAGATCCCTAGATTAAGAAAAGTGAAGAAAACACAGTAGGGACATTCTCAGCACAGAACACAAGAGTAACAGAATAAAGAGAAAGAAGAGAGTAGTATCTCTTTATTCTCAGTTGCTGCCCGGAATCGTGCTCGCACTGTGTTAGACTCATAAACGAGCCACCGAACACAGCCACCGGTGACTGTTACCTCTTGCTGCGGTGTTGAGTACTACTGTAGCGGGTGGCCGCCACCGGCCATACGTGTGCAACGAAGCCATACAAATCGTATCGAAAAGCCTGTTAACTGCTTGTCGCTGGGCTACTGGTGGCTGTGCCATACACTGACTTTCGAAATCGAAATAGGAATTTAATGAAACGGCTTATTAACACCGTTCTTTTGTTAGGTAAACAAGAAATAGGTTTTCGCGGCCACGATGAAGGTCCGAAGTGAAATCATAACAAGTATTATTTTTATTTTTTTTGCTCCGGGTTACCTCTCCCATAAAATCACCCTTCCCGACTGATATACAAGACTTATAACCAGCAAAATATGTGTGTGCCTACCTACTAAACAGTATACACCTCCGCTTTTGGCTCCGTCGCCGCCGCAAAGATTTGATGTTATGATTTTTTTATTACCTTGATTGAAGGCTTGAAGGCAAAAGTAATAAAATACACTTTTTCGGCCCTCAACAATTTCGCTGGTGATTTTAAATTCAATTATTGAAGTACTGTATAAAAAAAAACACTTTCATTCAAGATAAATCTATTTAATACTTTATGTACCTACTCAGATAAAAGTTTAATTACTCATTATTTATTAAATTTATTAATTCTGTCTTGCGTTAACAACCAGTCATTAATAATGATGATCTATCTCTGTCTTTCATACAATTCTGTTTACCCGTATGGTAGGTATTATCTGCCTGAGTAACAAACCAACATCTTCACAAACTTTCACGTTAATCATATTAATTATAAGTTGATGACATAACATTGTCCCGTGCTATCTAATTATCATTATGTACTCGTTATGTCTACTAAAGTGAACATTAGCTACATCATAAAAGGCTAAAATACTCGGTAGTACCTACCTGCAAAAATTTAATGCTAAAGAAGATACAGCTCCTCAAGATGTTACCAAAATAATTAAATTTGTCATCATTCATTTACCATCATCATTTCAGCCGAAAGACGTCCACTGCTGGACATAGACCTCCTCCAAGCGGGCCCCACTTCGACCGGTTCTGTGCTTCCCGCATCCAGCAGACGGGTATTAATTTACCATGCATGGATCAAATAAGGATCAGTCACTCCGTCTTAAAGTATTTGAGTCGGTAGGTCTATTTATTTTTACATCTAGCTATCAAAATAACTGGCCATTAAGACTCCTGAATTTTTCCTTGTCTAGTGTAGGAGAGGGTCTTGGCTTTACCATACCATTTCAGTGAATCATACATTTGTTTAATTTCAATGTTTGTATAATTTAAACTTATTTCCACGTAAAGTATAACAAACTTCTTTACTGTATTTATGTTAACTGTATTTTTAGGGCTTCCGTTTATTGAGTACTGTAGTCCTTGAGTAATTCCAAATAAAACAAAAACCCTTCCGAAACGTATGCAAATTCAAAATGAACCTACAAACCTTTATTTACACGAACTTCCAAATGCGAATTTCAAACAAACTCTTCCCAGTTTGATTGCGAACTCAAAATAAACCGAACTTTAATTTTCAGTCACAAAACTTTGTTCTTCTCCGTAACGAACGTATTTCGACGCAAACGAGACGCGTGCTCCGTCGCTCAAGGCTCGAACCTGACTGACTACGCGCCTGTTCGCGAACTTCATTTACCATAGGCTTTCCACCAATCCCTCGTGATACATCCTTATATCTGTTACATTGACCGCTAAGTACAAAAGGCTATCAGGCATATGAGTGGGAAGTCAGTAATGTATGTAAGCTAACATCATATTTACAGAATTTGAATGGTTTTTATAGTGAAGATGAGGGTCGGTTTTCCTACCACCCTAACGCTCCCTCGGCACCGTACTTAAACTTGTATTGCATGTCTGTAAGGTAGGCTTTTCAATCAGACACGTTGCCCTTTGAATTTAAATTGTATTGGTGTTTTTGTTAGTTTTTCTTGTTAATCAATTTCTATTCAGAGACTTAATTAACTTCCCCCTGGCTGCTCGCTGAAGCCACAACACTGCACTGCCGTTTATTTCACATAATTGAATTGCTGTTTTGGATTTCAAGCGTTTGTCTGGTTCGACTGTTCAAACGTTGAAATAATCATGCAAACAACAGTACAACTTGAAACAATAAATTTTTGTTGTTATTGAGACATACACATAAATGAAGCAGAGAGCAGTGGGGTCGCCCAGTTTTAACAGCTCTGACTTACGAGTTATAAGTCGTGGGTTCGAACCCAGGCAGGCGTTTTACGTTGTGTCAATAATCACCACTGCTCCAAAACGGTGAAGGAAAATATCTTGTGGAAACCGGCATGTCCTAGAACCAAAAATTCGTAGATATGTGACATCTACCAACCCGCACTGGGCCCGCGTGGTAAATTACAGCCCACTCCCTCTCAAAGTGAGGGGGCTTTACCTATATTCTAAATGAATGAGCGCATTAAAAGGTTTACTATTTCATTTCGAATGAAATAACGTTAAACAAAAAATCATGTTTCATTCTCTTAAATAGGACGTTTGAAACTGCTCATTTCACGAGTTGAGTAAGTATTAAAAGCATTGAATAAACATTCATTAGGACCATTGTTCTGACGTAGTTAATCTGTTCTCTTTTATTTTAGCATCTGGCCTTTATTAGGTCCGTTCTCAGATTGCGCTGAACAAAATCATTAGGATGGTTTTCGTTTACAAAAATGTCCATTAGAACAACCTTCATCAAATTCTATCTATGGGTTTGTCTTTTGTGATACTTGTTGTGGTTCTATTAGGCCCCTACACATAGGTGCGACGCGATTTATTTTTGCGACTTATATGTTGTTAGCTTTTTTTTTATTTTCTTTGTATTGCAGTACAATGCGAGAGCAAAACAAATGGCCTCATACTTGGCAATGAAGATGTGTGCCAGTAAAATGCGGTTGGCTAATGGGAGATAGTAGCTTCCTGGCACACTTCTTGGCTAAGATTGTGGACCAGGTTTGGTCGTGGCTAACTGGGCATACTTTAATCGTCCCAGTCTTATGAGGGGTAGGTGGAGATTTTAAATCCGCAAATACTGTTTTTTCGGATGATTTTGATCGCCATGACAGATTTTATGTATCCGAAAAAATAAGTTCTAACATGTACTTTTATATACCTCAAACTTTTTGCAAACCAAGTACATAAGATAAGTATGTTCAACGAAATCTCCAAACGTTTGTTTGACACTTCCCGTGACCCAAGGGCTCGCTAATACCTTGGTCAGAAGCTAAGCATTGCCATAAAACGTGGCAATGCCGCCAGTCTCTTGGGTACATTACCAGCCGATATGCGGAGGAATTTTTCGATTAAAAGTTAATTGTTTATTTGTATAGTTAGTTTTAATCATTTAATTTAGTACACATTATAAGTAGTTAGTTGTGTTATGTATATATTGTCTATGTAAGTTTAAATAAGGTACATACATACGCGTGTATACTAGACAAGTTTTTAGTAGCTCTAGAATTTATACTAGATGAAGAGAAGTGAAAAGAAAGCAACGAAGGCTTTTGTCCTAGCGAGGGTCAACTTGGGCTTTTAAATAGCAAGAATAAAGTGTACTAACGAGGTCATAAATTATCACAGACGGCAGTTTTCACTTAGAGACCCTTTACAGTCACGTTGCAAATTAGGGTGCTAATTATTAAAGTTAGTTTTAGAATGATTCTGTATTAAGGTACCTGCCGGTCTATTCTGTAAACACCTCACCGTGAAAACTTAGGTGAAGTGAGCTGTCACTCCACCTGACGCTAGGGATTGACAGCTCACATCACCTTAGTTTTCACGGTGAGATTTTTACAGAATATCACTACTGTACCAAATAAAGTAATAATAAAACACAATTAAGTGCTGTAATAAGATAGTTAATTGATTCAGGCGTGATTTTGCGGAAATCTATTATAAAATGCAATATATGTCGATATATTTAGTAACCTAGTAAAGCGTAAGTGGGTAGTAGTTAAGCGGAATAGGTTACTAAATAATTATATCTACGTCTATTGTTTTATTTTTTTTGCTGTAATAAGGTCTTTAACTGATGTAATTTTCCGTTTCAATAAAGTTAATAAATAGTAATAGCAATTTTATACTTATTTATTTATTTATTTATTTATATATTTATATATACTTTATTGTACACCACAAAAATATATAACAAAAGGAAAAAAAAACAAACACTACAAAATATACAATACCCCATACTACCCATTATACTTACCCATTTAAAGTATTTTGACTTTAACCGTTTGTAAATTATCATGTCAATCAGTTGATTTGTAATCTGTGTCTGTAACTCAGAACCCTCCAACATCAAACACTTTTCTCTAATTAAGATTGTGGATTTTATTAACCAGTGCCTGTAATATTCTGTTGAGATAAATAGTGATTTAAGATTATAATTAGTATCGTCCTTCTATCCGGCCTTTTTGGCCTCGCACAGGTCGTCTAAGTACTTTGTTAGTTTTAATTGTTTTTTTATTTTAATTTAGTACTTACTTTATATTATTGCTGGTTTTTCCTGTGTGTGTCCCAAATATAACATTTTTCTTTCTTTCTTTAACCTAACCTAACCTAACTACCGCGCGTCTAACTATACCAATATCGCGTGGCCGGACGATATAAATCGCACTATGTGTCACAGACCCTTTCTCGTGGGTCGTCGGCTTGTCCTTGTCCCCTCTCTTGATTGAAGACCTCCATGCGTGTACGGAAATATTCTTCAAGAGAAAATGCTTCGGTTTCGTAAGCTTTCGACAGATTGACATTTGAGGCTCTTTTCGTTGACATTTTAGTGAAGGTTGTTATTTTTGGAGGTAGGTTTTATTTAGGTTTTGCCCTTTGATAAGAGGTTTTGATAAGTGCTGCTACGGAATTAACGTCTTTTTACATTTTAGTTTCATTTTAATTACACGCACAATAAAAGCTATTTACGGTTACATTGAATAATTGGCGTCCATTTTGTTCCATGATCCGTTAATATCAAAATAAACAATTGTATACAACGTAATTAAATTCAATCACATTATGTGTATACTTTTGCATTCCTATGGCATAGCAACGTGTAACCAGACTCGTAATAAATAAAGCAAATCCCGGCATTGAAAAATGTTTGCATGCTGATTCGGGAGTGGAATAAAAATGCAAAAACATGTAATCCTCGGCTTCTCGTATTTTTTTACTCTTGTTGCGGTTTATCTCTTTCATTGCGGTAATACAGGAAATGGCGAGCAACTTTGCTATAATTATTTGTAAACATAGCATACAGCATTCGTTTTTCTGAATTAAAAATCAGTTTAAAAAGAGTACTTATTTTTACTACTACGTCGTCAGTATGAGATGTGTCAAAAGACATCAGCTTGCTACGAGAATGTCTACGCTTATCGCGCTACGTCGTAGAGGCGCGTAGCGATGCGCTACGCGTTATCCTGTCAACGATCAAAGGTGATTTTGCCTGGCCTTGAAGAGTGAGATATTACGCTTTATCCTGTTAACTTAATAAGCGAGAATTTATAAATCTTCTCTGAAAAGTATCAACAAAGCTCATTGATCTTAGATAACGATTATCAGAGTCATTGAAATCGGATATTTAGCCCAGAAAATATTGTCCGATCGTCTTACCAAAAGCTATTTTCGTAAATCGTTAATCAACCGGCCGTGCGGAAAACTGATAAGGCAGACCTTTCGCCAATTAAGTTAATGGTGATTCTTTTTCGACCTTGACACAAATGGCTAGTTTATACGACAAGGGCTTAAAGGGCACATTTATGTCGCTAAGCCCGATATCCAATGATTGAATTTGCTCTATTTAACGTTTCTTTGTCATGGAACAATATTTAATCAACACAACGTTTATAAACAAAGAGTTAAATGATTTGAGAGAATCGCTTTTATTCGTACGATCACTGTTTTAGAACAAATAGTGGTCATTTTGCTGATTGAATAGTTTAATGTTATAACTATCGGCTTGATACACAAATGGTTTTGTATGAAAATAAAGAAGTATTTTATGGAATAACAATGAAATGGAATGACCGGTTGGTCAAGCGTGAGTTGGGTTGCTCATCGTGAGATGAAGAGAGACTTCAAATCAGTGATTTATATTGCTGCTTTAAATATCAAGGTATTTATTCAAAATTAATATAATGTGTACGTAAATAAAAACTTACCTATACCTAATTAATTAATAAAAATAACAATCTGCTGCGCCACTTTTTCTGCCCAGTCCGGACTGTCTTATGTAATTTTGACGTTCGAAAAGTGCTGATTCTCAGCCTAGTTTGAATAAATGACTTTTCATTTTGAAACGAAAAATTCATTCGCATCGCTGTCGACTGGTAATGTCTACAGAAACTGGCCAGCCCTTGGGTCACGTGAAGTTTCAACCAGCCGTTTCGAGATTTATTTATTTATTTATTTATTTAAACTTTTCGCACACAAAAAAGAGGTACAAAGGCGGACTTAATGCCTTAGGCATTCTCTACCAGTCAACCAAGGGATTGATGAGATTTCCTTAAAGAGACCATTAGCACTTGGACCCCAAGGCCCGAGAGTTTCTGCAGCCGCAGCAACGCCATCATTTGTACGCCGAGCCAGAAAGATGAACACGTTCCCACACTAATGGCCTACCCACCTTCCATGGAAATAAAGACATTCCGTTCATTAGCATTCTTAAAGGAAGATTAACCTTTATTTATTACTAGCTTCCGCAAGCGGCTTCGCCCGCGTGGTATGTTGATAAAAAGTAGCTTATGTCCTTTCTCAGGCTCTAGACTATCTGTGTACCAAATTTCATTTAAATCGGTTCAGTATTTTTGGCGTGAAAGCGTGACAGACAGACAGACAGAGTTACTTTCACATTTATAATATTAGTAAGGATACGGATTATGAGCCTATTGTGTCTCACTACAGGGCAAAGGCCACCCGCCTTCCGTAGACTCCTACCTAACGGATTGGGCTCTTATTGCAAAACAGTAACCGCGTTTAACCACCTCTGTGGTCTAGTGGTTAGACCACCTGTCTCAGACCCAGAGGTCAGGTTTAATTCCCAGTGGGAGCAACATTTTCAGCTAGGTTTAGTTGCTGGTAGGGCTTGTTCGCAGCCGCCTGGCTAGCTACCCGCCATCTTATCAGATTCTGTCGCCATAACAACAATGTTAACAGCCTTGTTGTGTTTAGTCAGTTACAGGTACATAAGATTGCCAGTTCCTCAGTAGCTGAGGATTCTGGTTGAAGCTAGCTTCCACCTTCAACCTGATCATCAATTACCATCAGGCTCACCTGATGCACTTGTAGGTGTCCCGTTGTGGTTAAAAGAAATGCCTTTAGTTCTACTGAAAATACTTACACCATGACGTCTGCACATGAAGTTTGACCCGTTTTCGCCCAAAACGAACACTTATGTAAACAACATTCCATTTTCAGATCTCAATTACTCAAGTCCGTTGGAAATAAGTCTTTATTAGTATCATGTTCACCTCTAAAAGGGTCTGACGTGGCAATAAAAGTGTCCGTTTGTAATACCCTTATCAAACTCATCATAAATTCCAGGTTTATTTAAGTGGTGTTTAAAAATTGATCAACTGTTATGTAAGATGATAACTTTTTCCGAACTGAATTTATCATATTATTATTATTTGAAGCGACGTAGGTACCTACCCAA
This sequence comes from Lithophane leautieri, assembly GCA_949152455.1. Classification (NCBI taxonomy): domain Eukaryota; kingdom Metazoa; phylum Arthropoda; class Insecta; order Lepidoptera; family Noctuidae; genus Lithophane; species Lithophane leautieri. Next base: position 9,046,401 of record OX424467.1, read on the forward strand.
ATATTATAAAGTTATTTATTTTATTTTCTCACACATATAACGTCCTGAACACGGTACCTTTCTTGTATTCTCTTTGGATAGTTAAAAATTACAAAAAAAGTTGTGTCATCAATCGCTGTGATCAAACGAAAGTCTGTGGTCACATAAACTTGATAGACCAACCATCAAAATTAAGAGAAACTCACATCAGATCTGTAATTATATTATCTAGTGAATGCTGTACTAAAATATACAATCGAAGATGCACACTCACTACACTCTAGAAACGAACAGAGGAAATTCCCCGACCTCCTCCTCCTCCTTTACTCTACTTTACTCTCTCTCTCTCTCTCTCTTTCCAAGAGAAGTACCTTGAAGTAAAATCTTGGTGGTTCAGCGGTTAATTGCACTAAAGCCTCAAAATTCTTTGTTATTTTTACCAACTCACCATTAAAAGAAAAGAAAAAAAAACATTGAAGTCTTTTTTTTTTAATATAACATTGAGAAATATTGAATAACGCTCCACAAATAATCTTAGTTACTACGATAAAAATAAAGTATGGATCGCCTACATAAGTTAGTGATATTTATTAGAATGTCAGTCGAAAGCGCGGTGCTCGATATATTTTCGTAGGGACTGTAGTTTATGTCCTCTGTGACAGGTAACGCTACCAATCGCCCTTTTCTGAGCAATACACAGAATATTTGATTAATGTGTCTGATCCGAGAGTAAAAGAAATTACGCGTAAGTCTTATTTTACATCTCGTAAGACGTAAGAAAAGTTATGGACCCACTAATCTCAATAAATCATAGGTATGTCATGTTCTTCATTACATATAATGTTGGTAGGTATAGAGATATACCTCGTCATTGTTACACTCAGCATGAATAAAAATAATAAGCAGTAGGTACTCGAAAAGCAATTGGTACTTAGCAATAAAACCACTTGGTACTTGGGTATTATAGTCAAACCATTCAAAAGTAAGTTCCCTATAAACCGTGACCACAAGTACTTGCTCGCTAAGCCATAAAAGCAGTAATAGTACAGTCTAACTTTGCCGTTCCTCTTCTCAGTTCCAATGAACGTGCTGGTTTTAATTAAAACCAAAGTCGAAATGAAAAAGTCTGAACGGCTCCTTGCTTCGCCGTCATTAGAGGCACCCTCATTCCAATCTGAATCCGATATCAGACCGTGGTACAAGAAACTTTAAAACAAGTACAATTCATTAGGCTTGCAATAAAGGCATCGCTAAATCGGCCGTTAAGAAACGACTGTTCGGAAACTCGCTTCCAACTTATTGAAACTCAGTTCTCGAATCAATTCGAATGAGTGTTTTACACTTTCCATGGTTTTAAATGGAATAAAAAGGGGTTCTATTTGCCAATTATTCAAATGGGCGTCTGCAATTCTAAAAGGATAAAAATGTAACACGATTCTGTAAATATTCCGACGCGATCTGAATTAGAACGAGTCCCAAAAGGATTTTGGGCCGAAAGTATCGAATTTAGTTATGCTAATCTTACGTCACCCTGAGGATAAAAGTCTGTTTCGGCACTAATTAACTTACAATGAACGGTGTTGTGTATTTTATAAAACAAAGACACTTTTGGGGAAAGGCTTTGTTTTGACAAGGTCGTTGTTGTCAGTAATATATTGGACCTATTGTGTTTCTAAATCAGATATTCCTAGTAAAAGACTACGGTGAACAAGAAACGAAACAGTGATCAATTCTGTTACGAAACGGCGTCGCTGATTTCTATAAAAAATGCTAATGGTAGTTATTTCTTTTGACCAACCTGCAGGACCGAAAATTATTCGATAATATAAGACCATCAATTATTACAAAGACATTTATTTGACCCAACACAGGAACTTCTTTACAAGTTGATAATGCCTCAGGCATTAATTTCGCCTTTGTACAGTATTGTTTACTAGTGTATAAAGTTTTAATAAATAAAATGATTAAATTGAGAAGAAATAAGTGTAAACGGCACAGTACAAACTAACTCTTAACTGGCACAAACAGTAGTCTCGTACAGAACAGTTCGCAAATGGTAGTCATTAAAAACTAATAAACAAGATGTTTGCTCATGCTAACTAATCTATTATTGTACCGTATTATTTTAAGAAACTTCTATCTTAAGCTGCGGTCCCACGGCCCGCTTTCTCACAGGCCAGATCGCGCCAGGCCAGGCCGACAGGCCGTGGGAACCGTCAATCCCATGACGCCTGTGGTTAATGCTCGGCACGGAGCGCGACAGGCTGCGACAGGCCTCGACTGGCCGTGGAACTGAGGCTTTAGTGTTGTTTATCGTGACTTCAAATTATAACAAATTAAAGTTGAGATATAATTAAAATTAATGTGGGTGTTCTACAGGTACACCTCTGCTGAACCCTTCGGGAATGACAGGCGTGATGTTATGTTGTTTATTTATTTAAGTAATTCATTCAAGTTTTATGATGTTGATGAAGTTTTTCAATACAACTTAGCCCTTGTTTAAACTGTTTTGTTTCTAGGTATTCCTGTAATTTCAAATAAACAGCAGAGCTTACAATCCATATCGTCGGCATTAGAGAAAAGTGTTTCCCATACGTAAGTGTTACCCATTAATTTCTCAGGGTAAGGCCGTAGGGTGTCTGCAATAGGTAATATAATAACCTTAAACATTTCGCACCCTCTAAAATATTATATCAAGGTTCTACCTGGCTAAATAGAATTTTGTAGTTAACCTTGGCGGGTAAATAATAACGTTATACCGATAACTAGCTACCTAATATAAGTTTATTACATAAAACCATTAAGCCACACAGGGATCGAAGAGCCGATAATAACCAGTTACACAAAACGTATCACATTTTACGGTTATACCTGGACGTTGCGGCTACGGCTAATAGTGACCAATATTGAAACTAGCGTAGAATATCCTAATTAATTGCTGTAATCATTTTAGTGCATACTTGTCCTCGACTCCTGGAATTAAGGGTAATAAATACTATACTTACGTTTACTTTATGCATTCGGGCTTCATTGCTAATCGTCTTTTTAGCGTTCAATGGCAAAAAGTTCAAACATGTTTGGCCCAAAACTCAGCACCCCGAACTCCATTGCGCATGTGCGTACCACTAACGAACATCAAACACAGTGTGTGTTAAAAATGTTCGTGGCGATCCAATTTCGAATCCATGGCTACTAAAGAGAGTGGAGCGGTTGATCGCGAACACAAGTCGAACTGTGTTCGTATGGTGTTCGTGTTCACTTTGCTAATTTACGTCCACACGTACGAACCAAATGTTCCGTGTTCGATGTTCGTGCTCACCATGTTTTGTTCGTTCGTGCGTAGACGCCTTAGCACATGAGGAGAGCACGGAATTAGTATGTACTATATCTTGGACGAGAGTTAGGTATCAATTACCGATAGTGGCTTCTACTCGACTGATTGTTTAGTGACTAATGTTAGTAATGTGTTTGCGGACCCAAATTACTTGCTACTCTGATTGCTTTGGCCGGGTAATGTTAGCAAATATGGGTTGATTTGTTACACATTAAAGCAATGAAATACCTAGGTATTTTTTTGTTCGTTCATAATTGTGTGGTAAAAGTAAAAGTTTAAATAATGAATTAAAATCATAGGTTTAGGTTAGTGAATCTTGCTGTTAATACAGATTTCGAAAGTAAGCTTATTAACATAAAGTAGGCTTCTTTCGACCCGATAATCGGCTTACACGTGCTATGTTGTTGAATAAAATAAACATCACAACTCAGTAGTTTTAAGTGGGATATTATTAAGTATTTCCATGTGCTTCACACAAAGAAAATATTGTTAATAATGGATGGAAACAATTATAATGGTTGAAAAAAAAAAAAAAAAAATGTATATTTCTAAAAAAAATATTTTTAACCAATGAAATTGTTTCTTTTAAAAAATCTATAAAGAAACAGAACAAATCAAATCAGCATAAAAACATCTGGCAGCGAAAGAAAACAAATCTTCGTAAAGTATCCGCATCCATTCGGATATCCGGAAAATATAATAGAGCTGGGCGAGGAAGGCCAAAAAAAATGAATAATGGTTTCACCTTATCTCTACAAAGCTCGTTTGCTGGTACAGATGTCCGTAATCCATCATAGCATCATTTCCAACACGATGTTTTGTTGCAACTTTAAATAAAAGGGACAGGAACAAAGAGTTTCCTTTAACATGACATAAACATGGGAGAAGCAATTCGTTTTTCAACGATATTATTTTAGAGTAGTGTCGAAGGTTTTATGAAATAAAATTAATAAATAAAAACCTTTATTGCAAACCACATGAAGCCCAATAAAACACAACATACACCAAAACATGTGTTTACGCCTGTAAACACATGTTTTGGTGTATGTTGTGTTTTGGTGTATGTGTGTTTTATTGGGCAACATGTGGTTTGCAATAAAGGTTTTTATTTATTTATTTTATTTAATGTATAATTTATTGTGCAAGAGAAGGAAGGCTCCTTCTCTTGCACAATAAAATATACATTTACGCACCTATTTCCAACCACCGTTTTGTAGGTCTTGTTAGTTATTTACCTTCTACTGCAAGAAAATAATAACTTTTAAGATTTTAGAACGTAGCAAACAGATGTGTTTTTAATTGCGAAAATTTAAAATTAGATGCCCATTTCACAGTAGTTTTCCTAGAAAATCGCTCAAAATATATGTGCCTTTTCTTTCTAAAATGGTAACAATTCGCGTGATGAAGTATTCTGTACCTCTCTAAGAAAAAGAAAAAAAAAAACAGAACAATGTTTTTTTTTTCTGTTTTTGTACCGTTAATTGGGTACACGAACTCATAAAATGGCCGACTTCGTATGTTCTTTCGTTTTCTTATAACTTCGTCACTTTAATTTAAAAGTATACGTGTGTAGGTACCTACTAAACGCACTTAAATATGTAAGTTTTGAAATTGATGGAATAGTACATTACTGTCGCGGCCTGCAACTGGGCCATTGATGGACGATCGAGAATATGTGGGCCGAGGCGAAGCTGAGACAAACAAACGTGAGTCCATCGTGATGCCTGGTTGCGGCCAAGACTTCTATGGTACTTTTCTCAAATAATGCACGGAAATTCAAACTGAGTAAATTAATTATAAATTCCAGAATCAATGACGAGCAAGGATATTTTTCACACCTCAATATGTTCATTTGTTTCTTCTTTACTTTAAACAGCTCTATTTGCAAGCCAAATCGAAATTTTAATAAAATCTTTGATAAGTTACCTCCTTGATTGCCATATTATATGTTGAAGTAAAAAGTTCGTTCCATTTTTAAATAACACAACAGATATAAGTTTTCATAGCCGCTAAACACGAAAGATATGGATTCTCATAGCAATATTGCCAGCCGCATCGTCACTTGTTTTTGACCAGTACAGCAATGTCAATTTATCTCGAAGAAGATTGTCAAAATAATGCTCAAATTTCCAAGCATGTTTGGGAAAATATACACGATGTAACGTACTTGTACCTTTTTTATTCCGACGCTGTAGGTAGGTAATTTTCAACAAAGCTGTTTCCACGAAACAACCCTTCAACTTAACTTGCAATTAGAACTTTTGCAAATTGCTAAGTTTATAAACATTCCGGAATTGTGTAAACACCTCCGGAATGGTTTGTTGAACAAGGGCTTCTTTCTATTAATGTTAATTTGACTAATCAACAAACTTCTATTGAATACTGAAGTACCAACTAATACAAGAAATTAATTAGAAGTATCATAATAATACCTAAATTAACATAACATAACATCACGGCTGTATTCGCCGAAGGGTTAGACAGGGGTGTACCTATAGTACACCCATAATACCTAACTGTAACCATTTTATTAATAACGATATTTCCACGTTATGTTATTCAACAATAAATACTCGTATCTTTTTAAAGAAGTCAATGAAGGGTTATGCAGAGGTGCATCTGTAAGTAATACCTCTATGCACATTTCGCCAGTTAAGTTTAAGTCATGTAACAGGGGGCGAGCTTATTGTCATCAACCGGGCACAAATCCAGACTCCGGGCTGTTATTGAGAAATTTCAGATTGATAAACCGAATAACACTTTGCCCGACCCGAGAATCGAACCCAGGACCTCATCCTCAGCTCAGCGCTTGCGACTAGACCAATGAGGCAGTATTATTAATTATTTTACGTCAAAAACAAGAACAATAATTACGACGTTAAACATAAAAAAAAAGTTATATATAAACATCTTCTACACGTCCATGCATTGTATGGTCGTCTGAAAAGTTTAATGAAAATATAGTCACAAAGTACTAGAATGGAGTGTTTCGCCTGGAGATATTGTAAACTACTTCACTACAGTTTCATAAGTCTCCAGTCTACCCATAACTTGTATTGCAAGAAATATACATTCAAAGAAGAAAAAGTGGAACTGCTAAACAGTCGTTCGGTACAGCAGTTTTATTTACGAACTACAGTTTTACAGCAACACTTTGTAACTAAATTAAGTCGTAAATAAAGAATGTAGCTATTAAACGTGATATTTTGGCGGTAAAAGTTTTTATTGCCACTTTGATTGGGTACCCTACGGCTTTACTTCGACTAAATAAATAAAGGTCAACATCTGCACGAAACGGCGAATGAAGTGTAGGACGCCCTTCAGTTAGTTAGATAGATTGATGACCTGACTTGTAGGAAAAAGACAAAAGGTAAAAGACAAAGGAATCGGTGTTATAGTGCAATATCAGCTAAGCATGCTTGGTCGTGTTACGGGGATGAATGAAAGCCAACTAAACAAAGGTAGCTAACTAACAAGGCAGATGTGTGTGGAAATGCCGACAGGGGACGCCCTAGAAGGGCATATAGTGATGTTCTTTAGAACGGTCAGGTGCGTATAACAATATTTAATATAATACTTGCTACCGGCGTGCAGCGTGAATTACCAGATAATTATTTGAACGTAAACGAAGCAAAAGGAGGACATATGTACGGATCGTAAATAGCAGGTCAGCGTTCTCTAGTGTTGGGCACGCCACAATAGCGGCAATAAGTCCCCTCTTTGAGGAGTGGCTAGAGAGGCGCCACGGCGTCCTCACCTTCCGCCTGACACAGGTCCTCACCGAACATGGCAGCATCGGGAGGTTCCTGTGTAGGATTAGGCGGAAGGAAACGCCCGGGTGTCACCACTGTGCGGATCGCCCGGAGGACACGGTGGAGCATACGGTGGAGGTATGCCCTGCTTGGGCGGAGCACCGCCGTGTTCTCCTGGAGGCGATTGGCAACAATGACCTCTCACGTCCGGCCCTGGTCCAGGCCATGGTACGGAACGGCCACGGGAAGCCGTCACCTCCTTCTGCGAAGCAGTAATGCTCGCGAAGGAGGAGAAGGAACGCGTGAGGGAAAGGCAAAGTTTGCGCCCTCACGCCCCTAACCGCCGTCGTTGGAGACGCCCTGGGCGTCGGGAATCCCAGGCGGATTCCCGGCCACCATAGGCGCGGGCTTGCGGACGGCGAGCAACGGGCAGCTCGCCGTCATATAAGGACCAGGCCTGGGTCGATGGCGCGTCGTGTTCCACGCGCGCTTCAAAGAGATGTCAGCACAATTAGCGGGGTCCGCTAGGACCGATGCCTGCCAGGGTTGCGGGAAAGTCCGAAAGGGATACCGGGACCTTGGCAACAGGCAAATGAAGGAACACGGGTGGGTTTTAGTCAGTAAAAGTCTGACACACCCTTCCGCTCCGCCCAGAGCGGGAGAAGTCATTGGATGATTTCCAACCCTCAAAAAAAAAAAAGCGTTCTCTAGTGTATGTATGTATAGGCTAAGTGTAACGGGGACTGCAATAAAGCTGGTCAATTAAATCATAGTTCATCATCTGCCCAAGCCTTTTCCTAACTATGTTGAGGTCGGCTTTCAGTCTAGCCGGATGCAGCTGAATTCTGCTGCTTATATTCAATTTTACATGAAGCGACTTCATATATGAACTTGGTTGTGGAGGACAGATAGGCAGTCGCAGTATGAGCTGCGTCTGGTTAGACTGGAAGCTGACCCCAATATAGTTGGGAAAAGGCTAGGCAGATTGATTTGACTGCATATTTGAAGTCAACAACGCAGTTACGGGGCAATACGATACCCCTTGGTAAGACTGGTTGTCAAAACTCCACAATAAATTGCTGTAACATCAATAGGACAATTCAAACACATGTATACCTAACTAATGTAAAAAAGGTGCCTACTCTCTAATCCGATTACAGGCGAAAGAAGCGTGAATTAGTCACACTATGTGACCGGGGAGCGTTCCCCGCTTTCCCCTAGAGAGAAGACCGCGGCTTAAGTAACGCGTTCTATTAAATTTGCTACAAACCAGATGCTCAGTCCTTTGAGAATACGAAAGCCTCCGAGTAGTTCCGTTCCGTAAGCTTTTGTTTACGAATTTTGTTGCTGTTCTGCCGAAATGGAAGCCGCGGAGGAACCTATGTAAGTGATTGTGGTATATAGAAGTAAAACTATCTACTACTTTGAATGTAGATATGGGTATTTATTTATTTGGTTTTTTTTTTTGTTACCTATTTACATTTTTAAATATTTCTTAAGATAGAAATAATTAAAAAAAAAAAAAAAAAAAAATATTGACGTTCACACAGTAAAATATATATAGATACCTACGACATAATTATTAATTTTTGTAATAAATTTCTTCCAGCAGACCTCCGAAAGGAGGAGCTCGTGGCTACGTAATAACAGCCGCACGGGTCGATACATCGAGTTAAGCTACGCTTGCCGGGGTTGGTCCGTGGATGGGTGACCATCTTTACATACCGAGACTCCTCCGTGCCTCGGAAAGCACGTTAAGCCGTTGGTCCCGGCTGTCATTTGTGGATCTTTGACAGTCGTTACGGGTCGTCAGAAGCCCGAAAGTCTGACAACCAGTCTTACCAAGGGGTATCGTATTACCCAGTTACTGGGTTGTGGAGGTCAGATAGGCAGTCGCTCCATGTAAAATACTGGTATTCAGCTGCATCCGGTTAGACTGGAAGCCGACCCCAACATAGTTGGGAAAAGGCTAGGCAGATGAGACCTGCGAAAGGAGAAATGAGTAAGAAATGTTGACAATAATGTGTAAGAACAAGAAGAGAAAAAAAATATATGAATATGCAAAGTCTTAAATTAAAATATTAAATATACCTCTCAGACCAAATAAAAACCAAGACGGAGCGCTGCGAACAATACAGTGAAGCATGCTAAAACTACACCAACGCTCTGTGCATACACGCTCACACACACACATTTACAACTATTTACAATGACACTACAATTAAACTACACCAAACTAAGTGCACACATGTTTACGAAACCGGTGTATCTTGGTTTTTTATTTGGTCTGAGATATACCTAGGTACACACCACCATGTTAATGTTAATCTTGTTTCAAATACAATTTATCCCAGCCAAATTAACTAAAGAACATAAATTCTCATATTACAAATTAAACAAATTGAAAGACCTTAAAAAAATTAGTAAACTGATGAGAATGCTGAAAGCTTTTATACGTCCTCATTAATGCAACTAACTTTGTTACAATTAAAGGCGCTTACATACTGGCACGATATGTCGCGCGACGCGACTCCGCCGCATTGTTCGCCGTGAAGTTTTCTCAGAAATTGTTTTGTAAAAATTCACGTCGCGCGACAAGTCGCGCCAGTATGTAAGAGCCTTAAAGCGCGGTTTGCTTATCGACCTGTTTAGATATAGTTCTGTAACTACGGCTCTCTCGATACCTATTGGTAATTGCATACTCGTGTCGCTTTTAAAAAAAGGGTTCGTACGAACGAGTAAAACAGAAATCCGCTTTGTATTTTTGGTGTGAAAACGAAGTTGGAATATAGATTGACATTCGGTTTGTGGTTCCGTTGAAATGATTCGACGCGACAGGGGCTAACGAGAAACATCAGACCACTCCGAACGAAATTCAATTACCCTCTGCAATCGTGGGGCCACTTATTGTTTTCGATTTTTGTCACCGTGTTTATTGACTTTGTAGTTGCTCTGTCAATGGTTTAAGATAGAATTTTGTGAATACATTGTGTTTTGAACACTCGAAATACCTACTAAACATGAGTGGTTGAATTACAAGGTTCACATAATAAATGTCGGATTCAGGTTAAGATAGGCCAAATAAACTAGTGAGCCCAGAACAGTAAACACGTGTTAGGGCATAAATCAAACAGTTTACGTGTGACTCCGAATTTTTAATTTGTCTGTCTGTATTGTTTTGTTCATAGTCGTAGTTGGGTTTTAATTTTTATTACTTTAACTTATTAAATTCTTTTGTGGTTATAATACATAAATATTTTTGAAATGTGCTCATTAAGCTTGCTTTGTGCTTTCATTTGATACCCAACATGGTACGATTGAGCAATTTTTTTTTTTAGTTCCTGTCTTTATGTCCTCTAGACGGCGCCATTTTTAATTTAATGTGACGTCACATAGCCTGTAACCAGCGGATAATCAAGACGCTTCCAACGATACATCATTTGTCAAGTTGTGATGAGTGATTTAGAAGATAGGCGAGAACAGGTGAACATACTTACATACATACATACATACATACCGGTCAAAATCATAACCCTCCTGTTTTCTTCGTCGTAGTCGGGTAAGAAATGTAGATTAAAAAAAAATAGCTTGAAACTTAGAGAAAATTGTAAAGTCTAAATCCCACGCGGATGAAATCGTGTGCAAAAGTTAGTATCTATCTCCAAATGTGCGTACATATACTGTCCTATACCTATACAAACACAAACTGAGCCTAAACAAACAGAATCATCCATCATTTCCTCGACCCCAGTCGTCAAAACTACTGCTAATGCGCAAGTTAAAACCACATGTGATGTAACTTTAATGTAAGACTAGCTTCTGCCCGCGAATTCGTTCACGTGGAAGTCGTGACATACGTAATAAATTTGAATAATAGCGATATTTTTATAAAACTCACTCCGCCCTCGACCCACCGCGTCGCATCGCATCTGAGCCCGCGCTATTACTTCGTTTTCGCTTAGCTTCTTTCAGACTTTTTTCTTTTTGCTCGGCTCCTAAGCTTAGGTCATAGCGTGATTATAAGTAAGTAGACTATAGCCATCCTCAAAAATTGAGCTATCAAATGCAAAAACAATTTTTCAAATCCGACTCGTATTTCCAGAGATTAAAGACTCTTATATACTGGGGCGATTCGTCGCGCGACGCGACGCCACCGCATTGTTCGCCGTGAGAAATTGTTTTGTTAAAATTCGCGTCGCGCGACGAATCGCCCCAGTATGTAAGAGCCTTAACGCGTTCAAACAAACAAACAAAAAACGAACTCTTCAGCTTTATTATTAGCACTAGCTGTAGCCCGTGGTTTCACCCGCGTACGTCTCGATCCCGTGGGAATATAGGGATTAAACGTATCCTATGTCCTATTCCAGGTCATGGTCTACCCGTGCGCCCATCCTCTCCTCTTTAGTGTAGGGAAAGTCGCGGGGCGGCGTGGCACCAGCGTCGAACGGTTCGCGTATTGCATTTTTAAACTCGTGATAACATCGAAATTAAATGTCCGATTCGAATGAATTAAAAAGTATTTTACTGCTAATAAATACCCTTGATGTTAAAACTATTTATTTGAATAAGAATTTATATTATGTTGATATAACTCCTTTGCAAATAATGCATTAATTTCGAACAAATTTATTACCTTAAAAAAAAGGTGAGGCAATCTTAAAAGATATGATGTCGCGGACTTTTTTTTTAGAACTTTTAACGTGAAACAATTCCACCATACATGATATTTGCGTAACTTAAACCGATTACGCAGCGCACGCAACGGAAGTTCTCAAAAAGTTATATTTTTTCCCGTTTTTGCAACATTTTTCATTTATGCTCCGCCCCTATTGGTCGTAGCGTGACGTTATATAGCCTTCCTCGATAAATGGACTATCCAACATGAAAAAAATACAATTCCAACCAGTAGTTTCTGAGATTAGCGCGTTCAAACAAACAAACTCTTCAGCTTTATAATATTAGTATAGATTATAGATATAGATATATATAGTACCTATCTTAGTTTACAGTAGATTACAGTCGTTAGTCCTTAATGGTGTCATATCACTGTAATTTGAATTTATTTTGGATCATTGCGGGTTGAGTGAAAAGTGGCTGTCATTAGGTCTAAATGTCGACGTAACAATAAACCGTTCAGGCTCAGAATATCCATTCCCAAAATGTCCCTTGGCTTCAAAAAGTCCCTTTCCCAAAATGTCCCCTCCCCATAATGTCCATTTCCCAGAATGTCCCTTTCCCGAAACGTCCATTTCCCAGAATGTCCCTTTCCCGAAACGTCCATTTCCCAAAATGACTCTTTCCCGAAATGTCCCTTTTTCAAAATGTCCCTTTCCTGCGACAGCTATCTGTTTAAACGGGGAATATGAGTACTAAGTATAAAAAAACAGTTTTTTTTAAATTGAAAATTATATAAAAGCCCATTATTTGCATAAAGTCTCAAAAAGCGACATCTATCCTAACGACGCGACGTATTGATTTAAGGTTTGCCCGGCGTATCAAAGCCCTTGCAGATTTTGAGTTTACCTATACCTTACACTATAAATTGGCTGTAATTACACAAAAGGAACATAGTGTATCAAATCGGACTTTAAGGACGTATCCTACCTCAGATTTTATCTCGCTCGCACCATAGGTACTACTCGCGGCCTGACTGAGAACGAGACGGAGTGGGGTGCTGGCGATTCTCAAGCCTCGAATAGTTTAGGTAATTGCTTTTTACGGTGAAAATAATGGTAATTAAAAATAAAAATAAAACATAAGCCCTGTTTTATAGTTAGTTCAGTTATTATGCAAAGTTTCATGATCTAATTTGAAGTATCAAAGTTTCATGATCTAATTTGAAGTATTTTTTGAATACCAGCGGGTTTTTTGTATTTTATGTAATCGTGTTTTCGCCAATTTGTATTGAGTATTGAAATATATTTATTTCAAAATTAATGCTGCAGTATTTTTGGCATAACGGCAAGCAAGCAATTTGAGGTAGGGTAGGGCTGTGAGTGATCATTTTAATTCTTTATTTACTTTTGATCTTTTTCCAATTTATGCAAATCTTTAACAAGTGATTTAAAGACACGTATTAAACCACTAACGAGACACAATAGAATTTTAATTCTTATCGGCCTTCTAAAGGCCGCGCGACAGACCAGAATTTAAATAATAATAAAAATACGTACAAGTATATAAAAAGGGGGGATATAATAAAAGGGCATCAAAAAAAAAGTGATTCACACGCGAGTAGCTACAATGTCATGTGAGGACAGTATCTAAAGCAAATATTATAATACCTACTCATTCTAGTTACATAATATTCTTTCACATTCACCAAATCACCCAACCTAAGCATAAAAATATTTCGTTAAATCTGCCGATCTAGCCTCCCTAAGAAAATATGAATATAGAATAACGTCACGAAACGCTGTCGTGCTCCCGAAACTAATTGCGGGCGTTTCTTCTAGCTAGAATGATTACTGTAGTTCGTTTTACTTTTATACACTAAAACGATGTCATTAATTAAAAGTTAGGTGATTAGCGCCAAATAAGCTATTCAAGGCAGCGAACACCGAACCCTTTGTCAACCGAGTCTGAGGAAACTTTCTGTAAATTGATTCATTTATTATGCTTTATTCTTAAGTCAAGCGGTAATTTATCGATTATCTGCTTTTACAATTATCCGAGGCGCTTCTAGGGTTGGTAAGGAGAAAGACTCTCCTCAGTTATAGTACACTTTCAACTTATATTTGAATTTTTTCATTGAATGTTCAGATAATAACGCAGCTCATTCGACTTATTAAGGTAAACTGGATCAAAATTATTACTGTAATATATCTTTTATCAAGAATTAGCTGTGGTCTACGAAAACACGAACGCCTGTGACAATACAATAATTATTATTTTTCATTATTTTGGATTGGAAAAACTCTGATTTGATTACGTTTAACTTACCAATGTTAAGGATACATAATTTAAATTGAATCAACCCCCTCCCCCCCAGGTATTGTGGAGTGGCAACCTTGTTACTAGGACAACGGACCTCGTAGCTAAGCGTACTTTGGAGGAGCGCTGTTAATCAAATAACCTTTTTGAATAGTATCGAAATCTTAAGTCAAGTCCTATTAGGTTACTTCAGGCTTATTGGACATACCAACTGCTTGAATTCTATTACTGTCAATATTGTTCAGAAGCTTCAGTTGTTTAGAACCTTCTAGCGGATTGTAATTTTAAAACAGTGCTTACTTCAATTCTAACAAGTTTATGGTAAAACTTGATAAAGTGAGGCCTTTAACCCTTGGTAACAATTACAGAAACAATTAAAAAGCCGTTGTGTCTCGCGTGGATCCACGTTCGATATGAAGGGTTAAAAATTATTGACCACAAGGCAGGTTTTGAGCTACAGTAAAAATTGTAGAGTTTAGTTCATATTATTTTATACACACTTTTTGAAGCGTGTCCGTAGAACACCACTGCCTAGGCTCTGTATTATCGATTTTTCTTTAAAATAGAATTTAGTTAGTAATATATATAGTAATAGTTCTCCAAACCGAATTTTGGCCATGGCGACTAATCTCAGCGGAGACCAGACTTCGGCGCGGCACGGGGTCATCACACCGCTAACTTCCAAACTCCGGGCTTGATACTAAGAAATTCCTAATGGAAAAACCCACAAACACTTTGCCCGACCCGGGAATCGAACCCAGGACCCCACGTTCAGCAGTCGTGCTTGCGACCACGAGACCAACGAGGGAGTAAATACATAGTAGCTTCATTCTGTGAAACTAATCTAACTGAGCTCGCTATCAAACTCAAACTCAAAGCATTTATTTCAATGAAACCATTTACATGCACTTTTGAACTATCAAGGAGTCAGTCAGTCAGAAATATGAAGCTAGTTGCCCATTGCAAAGCGTAGTAGGTACCTATTGAGAAGAACGAGCAGGAAACTCCACGGACACACTTTTAAATTAAATATTGGTTACATGTGTACTTACGTCCAGTATGTGTACTTACATGCAGTATGTGTACTTACTTACGTGTGTGTGTGTGAATGTTAATGTAAAAAACTATTTTTTTTGTACACAACTAGAACCTACCTACGTATACTTAAGTATGATATGAACGTACATAATTTACCATAATTCGATCGTTAAGAGAAGCTGCCAGGTAATATCTACTTAACTTGGAACCAGGAAGGCCTATCAATTAGCCGGTCCAGTGACGCGAAAAAACTGCCTCCCCTTATAAAGGTCTCCCTCACAAAATTTCGTGAACATTTATTTACGTAATTTTCATTATTTTAATGACGTCATTTCATTTTATGTTTTCTACCGAATTCAAATTAACAAGGTGTATTTTTTAAGGCACAAGTTTATGTTGGTTGTAGGTAGATAAAGATTTTAGCGCGGAAAATTGAATTTTAAAGCAACGTTTTAAGTCTAAAAATAGGTTGTTTTGTCTACGAATTTGGTAATGCCCTGGATGATTAAAACCACTGTTTTAGAATGTTATAGAAAATATTGGATAAAGCAAAGTATAAATACACCAGTTCTACATTAGATAATCATTTCAGGAATTCCGCTAAAACGCCGCTATGACTTTGTTTCCAATAAGGGTCAGTACAGACTGCGACGTGAAGAGACGCGACGCTGTGCGCAATTTTAAACAATTATCGAACTTATTTTCTTCACGAAAAGGTATAATTTCAGTGCGAGGGTCGACACGTGTAAGTACCGTACAAGTACGCTAAGATACGTGTAAGTACCTTATTGTGCTGTAAATAAATTCGATATTGTATCGGATCATAAAAAAGTCCGCGTCACATCTACCCTAAAAATGTCTTAGTGTAATTGTGATGCGAGTAGAACCTATTTCGGGTACACACACACACACCCCCACACATAAGTGAATAGGTACACATACATAGATACCTCTGTCCTAAATCTCGTACCTACAAGAACGAAGAACTGGTGCCGAAAGGGCTATAAAATATGAAGTTCAACAACTATCACTAGAAAATAGCGAGTGAGAGCCTGAACGTCGAAACAAACTTGGATCGTTTGTGGTTCGCGATAGTGAGACAGATGGTGCCACCAAGATAGTTTCGAGAAGGCTCGTCTTCTTAATGCGTCAAGAAAGTCTCAAGTAATTTCACTGAGAAGTGAGGAGCTCTTGACTAACCTTCAGTTCGTAAGAAGCTTTTGGAGATGTATTACTAAAAGTTTTGGATGTTTTATGGCACAAGTGTAGTAAGTATATCTGTTATGTTTGTTCTTTTACTATGCACGTTTTTCTGTCACAAATAATTTTTCTTTCTTACTTTTTTTATTTGGTATACGTGGATAATTAACTGGTAAATATTAACTAACTTTACAACTCTGCACACTCAGATTATTATGTTTGAACAAAGAAAATCATAATATAAAAAAAAACATAACTGAAAAGAGAAAAACAAGCATCTATGAAATGTTGGTATTGCAGACGGGGACAAACCAATAACCTGAAATAATTAGGGTGTAACTTTTGTTTGTAGGTACCCGCCTGCGATAAAATTCTATAGATTATAATGCTTGATAAACTCTTGTCATTTAAGTATTTTTTGATATGGTTTTTTTCTTCCTTCAAAAGTCTGTTTTTGAAGTCGGGTTTTTAAAAAAAATCATTTGCTATATTTCAAGTTTTTTAATTTTATTAATATATATTTGGAATTGACTCATTGCTAGCTTGCAGAATTGTTTATTTACAGATGCAATATACCTATATAAATAATATTTAAAAAGCATGCCAAGGTAATAGGCATACATACATACTCTCGGAAAACATTATCCTCCTTCTGGGGTAGTCGGGTAAAAACACCTAAACACCATTACTTGGCGTGTTCTTAGATGTTCGAAAGACATTTATTTGTTCATTTTTCCTGCAGGTACAGTCTCATTGAAATATAATTCTGCTTTTACTATGAGCTACCTCCACTAATTTCGTAGACCGTTTCCTTTCATCCATCCACAAACGAATACTTATCTCCTCAAGTTTTTCCTCATAACAAAAGCAACGGGCAATAATAATTTACACGACATGTAACGCTCACGATACGGAAAACATAACGAGTATAACAATAACCATAATAATGTGAGTGTTCACTGTAGTGTACAGATAGCACAAATTGGTGCAAATTTACAAAAGAAACAAGCTGAATGTACAGCACGCAAAGCGAGTATACAGGGTGCATAAAATTTTGCGACATTGTTACGGGACTTTGTGTCGCTTTTGTATTTTTTTTTTTTTAGTGTGTAATAGGCTGTTTTGCAGCCTTGTGTTATGAAGAAATTTAGTTCATTAGTCCAGTTGGTGAGGAGAAGGTAATTTGTCAGCAGATTGAAAAATAGAAGAGATTGATTCTCGATCAAGATTCGACCAAATATTTTTTTCCTTGGGTTTGTACATTATACTTCAACAAGATTTCAGGTCTGTCGAATATATTGTTGCTAAATGCTTGCGATTGGCGCTGCAGTAATTTATAACCACAATACTCCCTTGGTAAGAGAATGACATACAACCCCCATTTCCATAATTCTCATGCATAAACACAAGATAAGACCTGGCCTCCAGCTTACATCGAAACGTTTACGAAATCGTCTATAAATAACCTTAGTATCGTGTGCTACGTCATAGTGATTTATTACCTGCAAAATTCCACTCACGGGATGGTCACGGTCTTATGTGTTACGCAGAAGGGCATATGAAGCTATTCCTACATTTCCAGAATAAACTGACCTCTCCTTGTACATTCAAGTAAATTAATCCAAAATCAAAAGTGATTTCTTCAAATTAGACTGCGAATCAGCACTTTTTGAACGTCAGAATTACTTAAGACAGTTTCTCAAAACGCCAGCCCTTCACCACTTCCAGGTGCGCTGGGAAGAAGTCGGTTGCGCAACAAACTCCAAAGAAATTGTTTTTAACAAATTGGCACACTACCTGAATTCACCGTGTTATAGCAGTCAAATGAAGTCAGAATGTGTGATTTAATCATACGGACACTTTAGGTCGGTAATTTGATAAAATAATTTCCTCTACAAAAGGCTTAAAGTAAAATTATTTTCGAGCGAGGTCTGCTTATATTGGAAAGAATAACTTGATAAGTTGTTGTCTGTACTCCGTAGCAAAAAAGGTATCGACCAAATAAGGCGTTCGGGGAATTCTCTCGGGTCCAGGTGTACAGACATGCTTCGCATGACATAATAATGAAGCATTGTAAATGATACCGACGAAGTAGCCACAAACATTGGCCCATAGGAGTATTTTGTGTTTTAATTTAAGTTTTATTATTTCTGATAATATCAATAACTGAATAAACATTTTCGGTTGAAAGATTTTCCTTTAATAATGCAGTAATAATCACAATTTTAGTTTTTACGTTTGCAATTAATTAATTACATTGGTATCTATTATTGTGTTAATTTCATCAGTTGATAATGTCAATTTGCCGAGAATTTATACTACCTAAGTACATCCAAACACGCAAATTTTTTATCTCGCTAACCCAAAACGCAAAAGGTTTCTTTCTGAGATTAATAAGAGACCCAACCCATTTAATATTTCAACAAAATACATCCCCACGTTCATACGATATACATCGGAGTAAAGTCACGTAGATAAGCAGTTTATCTTCGTTATAATGATACACGAACAGGAGGAAAAACCAGCAATCATGGTGTAGTGTATTTTAAAATAGGGTTCTTTATAATACAAAGAAGGGTAGGTAGATGTATTTTGGTAGTCCGGTAAAGTAAGCAAGATGGTACTTATGGATTTTTAAAGAAGAAAAGTGCTTCGGGCTATGTTGAGAGTGGAAGACAGTTCTTCAGACATTAACTACTTACTCTGTAGATTGAAAAGTAAGTTAAGTCTGCGGTCCTAGACACATCTCTAGGTTCGCTTCTATTGTCTACTACTCAAGTTTGAGAAAAAATCCGGAATAATAAGCAAAACTTTGCACGTTTGTGCTACTAAGAACATAATACATTCCTCCAGCTCTTTCATTTTTAACCTAAATCATTTTTATTCTAAATCATTTCTCACAATCGGTATTAACAATTTGCGAAGAACAGCTGGACAGCCTAGATAGATTCCAACATTGAAGCTAAAACAATATCATAGTTTCTACACGTATAAAAAATTCATAAGAGCAACCATTTTTCTTTTCGATCAAACAAAACAGTAATCCAAGAAAAACGGGCAAGAAATATTCGGGACGCAATAGCATTAAGTGTGTCCCGACATGTTGCGACGCATCGGCTATTTATTGGATCATGAATTAGTAAAGTTGTAAACTGGGGCGGCCACAGCTGGAGCCAAGAGATAGTTTTCGAAGGTTGCCGCCCTGTTTTTTTACCCAGGGTGGATCCAACCCGTGTGACATATGGCGGTACTTATCCCTCCAAACTACGGTAATTTCTGAGATCCAATTCAAGGATTGAAATAAAGACTCGTAGCCAATGTAGTAGCCCGCATACATAATGGAATCACTCGACAGAGTAGGTCGTGTCATCATACAAATTTTCACTTAACAATTTGGGATAAGCCCACATTCGCACGGGCGTAAAAACATCGCGGCGGGATTTTATCGCGCAATGGATTTTCAACTCTTAGTACTGAGCCGAGCATGGAGGATCCAACAGAGTAAAACCCAGCGCGTCAAAAAATCACACTGTCGAATTTTCAAATCTCGGCGTTAAAAGTCCAATCTAATCCAATCCAATCCATGAAAATCAAAAACGCCGCAGGATTGCAAAAGCGCGAAAAAAATTCACCTCTTGAAAATTCACGCGTGCGTATCTGGGCTTTTAGGGTCAGTACAAACTGTGTATAATTGACTACTGTACGAACGAGTAATCTTATACAGAGTGAAGCAGCCATCCACCCGGCCAAGACGTCAAAGGGGTAAATTATCCACTGCATCCACTACTGGCAATTCTCAACACATAAGGAATATCTGGTGTTACGCACCAGTGGTCTTGTGCTTCTCCTTTGACATGCAGCACAGTAAAATGTTTCTACTTAGGCGCAGATATTATAATACTACAGAGACCCAATCCCATACAAAGAAATGACACATAACCCTAAGTCTGGCTATTTTTCTTCCTCCATTTTTTTAACAGATGGCAGCATCAGCGACTAATTGCCAGAGACTGTAGTTGTACAACGCCATCTAGGAGTCTTGACTAGATACTAGGCAAGACTCGTTTGTTCTTCCTAGGTTTTCAATTCTTATATTTCTACGTAAAGTACAAAATTTAACTAAACGTAAGTTTAAAGTGATGACAGAACAAATTGAGTAAAACGCCATCTATTGCAAAGAGCTCTCAACAAAATGATTAACAGATGGCTACTTTATCATTCTAAGGGTTCGAATTGAAGTAAAAGGCTTAATTTATGTTTTTTGTTGAAAATACGAGATTTATGACTGTAAATACATAAATCAGCACTAAACATAGATTTTTTTAATTTTACTTATATTACTTCACCCAAAATTTGCCGTATAAACCTTTTTAATGATTGTTAATTTCATAATTGTTACTTATGCTGCCATCTATGATTTTTTTTTAAGACTAATTATAATTTTTCCAGTTGAGACCCCATGAGTTAGGTATTTTATTCATAAATAATAAATAATCGAAAAGCACAGTTCCTAAATCGATACCTCCAAATTCTACGACATAAAAAATTAAGGGCGAACAATATTATAATGTATAATCTAAGTGATAATGCAAAATTATGTAATAAAATATAATTAGGTAGCGTCTCAATACGAAGCACCTTAAATAAATCTTAATTTAAAAGTATGTATACATGCATTAATTACCAGTTATATCCCGTATGAGAGTAGCTACCTACAAAGGGCCTGTTCCTGGACCTGTTCTACAAAGGGGTTTCACCATTATTATATGACTACAAGCCTCGCAACCAATTTGTTTTTGTATCTATAAAATGTCGAAATTCCATACAAACTTTGAGCCCCTATTTAACCCCTTTAAGGAATGATTTTTCAAAAAATCTTTCTTAGTGCTGACCTTCGTTACAAAAGGGACTCTTTTGCAAAATTTTGGAACAGATTTAAAGTGTGTCATACTCAAATAGTGTCACTTTATTTCTTTAAAATATGTTTTTTTTTATGTAAAAAAAAAACAAGTTGCTAGTCACCTTGTTTTGTTTTTGTTTTTTTCATGTTATTTATTATCTGACCAAGATTAGGTATGTCTGGACTTTAAAAGAGACTGTGACCTCTGAGTTTGTTTCGGCCTTTCTTCTCAGAGTAGTCAGATAGGAAACCCCGACCTCATCTAGTTTTAAAAATGTGATTGACGTGTAAAAGTGGTTGTACAAACCTACTTACAGAAATAAAATCAATTTATCATTTAATTATGCTTTCGTGTTTTGTGCCATTTCTGTTGTGTGCACTGAATAAATGGGTTATATCTATCTATCTATCTTTTGAAAAGGTGAGGACACGAATATAGAACCAGAACAAGAGCTAGGCATTATTTTTTTGATATTCTTGCCATTTTACGAGTGAGATACTAACGAAGGAATATTCTGTCCCTGTTTACACAAAAAGAATTTGGTAGAGTGTGGAAATAATGTGCATTCGCTCGTTTGGTCTAAATCGACCTTAAGGTGCACTAAATAAATGATTTATCTAAACTAAGTTATTGTTGGCATACGCTTTATTCTTCAAATACGTTTGACGGTGAAGCATCGAAATGCAAAAAAACCGAGAGAGGCCGAGAGGCTTACAGTAGTCGCATAGTATGATGTGTCACATCTGATATCTTGGCTGGCTCTACCTATCTCTCTGAATATGGGTACCATCTGACGACAAACACTCGAACCACGCGCGCTCATTGATCAAATCAAATAGCGTGCGCATCCCTGGCTTCCTGTTACACACTTCCGTCCCTTTTCACAAAATCACTCCCACAGATTGCAGGAAAGCAAGAGGAAAGATGTTACTCATCTAAAACATAAACTTCTATTATCTCAAACAGTCAAACTTAAAATCGCCAGGCTAACACAATGCAAAAATTTGCTCCAGTTTTAGAAATACATAGTTTGTCTAGATTTACAATATAAAATCCTAGAATCGAATATTTCCTCTTCAATAATGTCGTGTCGTCATTCCGATTGTCACTCCGTAGCATATTGGATGTGACAGTTTTATTGAAACAGTGTGAACCAGAAAGATTTTATCGGATATCTCTCTTGCATTTGAGGAGTTAGAATGCTAGACGTTTATGCACAGAAGTTATTTAATAGTTACTTACCGTTATGCCAAGTCTTTGAAGAACTCATATTGAACTATGATCACAGAGTACGGAATTACCGCACCGGCAGCGTCTAGCTATGGCAGCACTATTAAAATTCCTGGTGCTGAAAGTGCGTAAAGCGCATTAGATACTTCTATAGCTACGGTCCTACTGACCGTTAAGCTGCGGTCCCGCGGCCCGTTAAGTGACAGCCCGCGCCAGACGTTGCCATGCCTCCCGAGGCCTCTCGCGGCCCGTGCTGAACATTCCCACAGCGTGTGTCGGCCTGGTGCGGCCTATTGGCATGGCTGAATGTATGCATTCGCTGTAGTTTTATGCAGTGGTCAACATTTGCCCAGACACGCTGCGATAACAGGCGCTCTCGCGCCGCTCCACACCGCGTCTCGTCATGTTGGCCTGGCTTGGCGCGATCAGGCCAGTGAGAAAGTGGGCCGTGGGACCGCAGCACCAGTCAAAGCCATCAATTTCTATAGTCATTTCTATAGTCATTTGTGTCGTAGAGTGAGAAAACGGTGACATGCTTGGTTTCTCTGGAAAGTGTCGCCGAGGCACAATATTATATATATCGGCAGTGACCTTGAAATAATTAGCAGCGGCCTCTCGGTAGATAAGCCTTCTGCGTCCGTGCGTAACTGCCGCGCACTCAATACTGTTCCGTACTAATACACAATGAAATTTCGAAGCGCGTCGCTTCGGCCGTTTTCTATGAAGTTATAATACTGTTACTTATTTATACTGTGGACTCGCTGAGCTCTGTTATCATCATAAATGTAAGGTGTGCGCTAATGTATTCCCGGAACTAGTGATTTTGACAGTTTATTTGCTAAAATGTTGCGAAGCCATTTTAATTTTTAATAATTACAAGGGTTCCACTATAATGGTGTAGATTATAATTCTCAATGATTGACGTGTAAAAGTGTTTGTACAAACCTACGAGTACTTATACAGAAATAAAGGCATTTTATCATTATAATTATTTTTATCAATTCAATTGATTTTAGATTTTTATAGGTTACTAGGTTAGGTTAGTTGTGAGCGTGAGCTCGTACATACCTACCTAAATTCTTGGAACTTCACACTGATCGCAACTTGCTAGTAGATGTACAGTCAACAAAAGAGATAGGCATGCAAGGAAAGGTGCCGACAGCTATCTACTGCGCAACTCATCTTGTCCGTGTTTCTTTGAAATCATCATCATCAATCCACGGGATTCACCATCCCTTATTCACCGACTGCTGGGTATAGGCCCCTCTTTTCTCGTCCCAATCCCTACGCTCCTTTGCCAGCCAGGTTTCGCTCGCGATGGCAACAATGTCGTCGCCCATCTCGCGGCCTGACGACCGACACCTCGTCTTCCAGCCGTTGGTCACCACTCGGTCATAGCCTTACTCCACCTGTCATCACTACGCCTTTCGTCCACCAATCAAACTTTTTTGCCGACTGTACTACATGCCTAGGGGCCGTGAATAAACGAGGTATGTATCTAGGTATTTATATTAATTACAATGCCATATTACTGTTATCAGATTAGATTACCTTTAGTGCTATACAATCACTGTGATAAACACAACTTGAAAAATCATTTATTTCCATTTTTATCAGCTGTTTTATCTATTGTAGGCTTATTGCTTAATTGAACACAGTAATTTACTTTAGGATTGAATGTAACTAATGTGCCTTCAATGAAT
Source organism: Lithophane leautieri (assembly GCA_949152455.1). Taxonomy (NCBI): domain Eukaryota; kingdom Metazoa; phylum Arthropoda; class Insecta; order Lepidoptera; family Noctuidae; genus Lithophane; species Lithophane leautieri. Next base: position 9,070,471 of record OX424467.1, read on the forward strand.
AAAGTACTTAAATACTATGATTTCGAACGTTTAGATTTTTTTAGATTTAATTCTTCAAGGACATTCTAATTAACTACAATGGTTTTTGGTACGCGGGTGTACCGCGCGCGGTCGTTTACTTAAAATTCCATAATATTTTAACTCATTATGAATTGAAATAATAATTTATATGCACATGATATATACAAAAAACACCAACGACATAAAAACAAAACAAATACCTACAACCCAGACTGCACAAAATGCCTAAATAAACAAAACAAATACAACGCGGACTGCACAAAATGCCCAAATAACCGTCAATAAAAATAGCGTTTTTGGTACTAAAAAGTGAAACAGCTGTTCAGAAACGGCGCTCAGTACTCCTAACGAGCGTTAAATCCATTAATTATCAAAACAGAAAGGTTTTTGCTCCAAAGAGCCGGTAACTGAAGACCGCAATTAAGTACAGAGAATAAATAAATTTAAAACGGCGTCACGCCAGGAAACATAATCTGCGCTTGATTAATGACGGCCTAGGAGACCTTCAGATGTCTTGAGGAGAAGGTGGCTACTGCTAGCTTGGCTGAAAGACTAGCAACTGCCCATGACTTTGTTCGCATACAATCTTTAATCCTCCGTTAATACCGCCGTGTTGTATTTAAAAGTATTTCATATTTTAATATGTGTAGTCAGATCTTAACTATATAATATAAAAATATATGATTAATATTATAAATGCTAAAGTGAGTTTCTTTACTTGTTACGCTTTCAGGCTAAAACAGCTGAACGGATTTAAATGAAATTTGGCACATGGGCAGACCATGACCTGGGTTAGGACATAGGATATGCTACATAGGTTGAGCTGAATATGGTGCTGATCCATGCGTCATATTCGTGAATGGGCGCCGTCAGTTGTGACTGGTCATCTCTTAACTGCCATGGCTTATTTAAATTTTGAATTTTTTGTTTTTATGTTATAATTGCGGACGCTTTTAACTTGCTTTCTACATTGTTCTCACATGTATAATTTCAACATGAATGATGTAACCAATTATTTGTATCAATTTTTTTTATTTAAAAGAGTGTCCGTGGACTTGCTATCCCGTTCTTCTCCATAGGTACCTACTACGCTTTGGAATGGGCAACTAGCTTCATATTTCTGACTGACCGACTCCGTGACAATTCAAAAGTGCCTGTAAATGGTTTAATTGAAATAAATGCTTTGAGTTTGATACTTTTTATTCCTATTTTCCCACTGGATCGAGACTTATGCGGGTCAAACCGCGGGGGGCAGCTAGTCTCAAATAAGTTCAAGATAATTATGTTTTCTTTCAACTACGTAGTAATTTTATCATTAATCACTACAAAACCGATCACAAAGGACGTATTTTTTGCTTAGAACCAAAACAGTGCAGAAATGTTATATGAAATCTCATTTTTGCACAGTTTTTTATTTTTTATTTAGATATAAATTTACCACAGAGGTTTAATGTCTAGTTTAATATAAAATGTAGGTATGCAGTAGATTAAAAAGATACTGGCTCAAAATAAAAATCGGCTAAATAAAACCGAATTGGTGGAAAAAAAATAACAAATGGCGCGCATTCTGTACCATTGTAAAACTTTGATACCTACTTCTTAATTAGAGGGAAAAGTTTAAAAAAATGGAACGGGTTATTTCCATTTTCAAGTGTACCTACCTAAATAAAATATAGTTATCTAACTACACCATTTTTCGTTTTAATAATACTTTGTCTCTCTGTGCTTTTTGCTTTGCTTATCAATGTGTTCAGCCAGCCGTTTGAGCGTGGAAGCGTAACAAACAAACATACTCACTTTCACATTTATAATTTATTTAGGGTAGCCACCTACCCATCCCTAATAAGATAACGAAACGTGTGTAAGAATGATGTTTTCATTTAGACGCAGCGCAGGATAAAATACGTAGTAGAGTGTAATAACAGACAACCATCTGGCGATATCTACCACTTAGCTCTCTGATTACAAACAACAAAACATTAATTATGTTTTTGCTTCCAAAGATACTGAAGTAATTTACGTGCTCCCGTTTTTCGGGGAAAATAAATGTTTGTAATAAGTCTGTGGTAAGCTCGTGCTTATAATTGTTTGTATAGGTGTAAGGCAATATCTTCGGATACAATCTATAATTTACGAGGCCTCGTTGGTGGCTTCTGCGCAGATCGATCATGGTTTTGTCAATTTTGGGGTATCACGTTCAAATGGCGATGGATTTTTTACAAAATAAGGCTTATTTAAGCTCTCATAGATCACAGTTAGCTTACTTCTGTAGTGTGTAAACTCTACAGCGCCCATTCAATCGTCAGCGTTTCCAAAAAGGAGGCAACGCGAGCGTATTAAATAGGAAGGCATGCATACTACCTCGTACAGGTACCTACAAATATAATATCCAGTCATCCCCAATTAACATACAACACAATGTCTTTCTGTTAGTAATAAAGCTTATAACTCTCGATCCATTTATCGAATTTAAATGATAATTGGGGTTCCGTATGTCCGAATAAAAAAACGGAACCCTTATAGGATCACTCGTGCATGTGTCTGTCTGTCTGTTTGTCACAGCCGATGCGCTCCGAATCTACTGGATCGATTAAGTTTAGATTTGGTACACACAAATATGAATTTTCGTGACTCACACACGACCGTGTAACATAAATTAATTAATTTTGAATATGGGGTTCAATTTAGGGGGAAAATTATAAAAAATTAAAAGTTTTGCAAACTGTACCGTGTGATGAAATGAAAGGGCTTTAGTAATATGAGGATTTCATAATAACACTTTTTTTTTTTTATAATTTTGAAAAGATACTATAGAAAATTTATGAAAATTGACACTTTCATTACTTATCTCCGAAACTGCTGAGCCTAAAATTATGATAAAAATACAGACAATAGTTCTATACTTATAGATTACAGAAAAACCTATAAGGTCTTAGAACAACATGGTAGATCATACAATATTGAGTTTACAAACTTAGATTTGCAGTTGTATTGTATGAGGGAATATTTATCCCAACTACCCATCATTAAGCGTGGTCCGACACGCACTTTGCGGGCTTTTTGTTTTAGTTTCAGATATGTCTCAAGCCAGGTTCTGCTTTTAGTCCACGCAAGCGAAACCGAGTACGCAGCAAGTATCTGATAAGGCTGGCTGTCCCCAAAATAGTTAGCAAATTACGTCACAACAGTCATCCGTCACTGGGTATCTGATCCTAGAACAAGAGTTGTCTGTAATCCGTCACAGAGATATAGCCTTTATAGCCACTTTGTTAGGCGAGAAAAACATAGCAGTTATCTGTCCGACCATAATTAACGGATAGTCAAATTAACAGAGATGAGTACCTTCTTCAATTACATTTTTATGGTTTTTCTTAACTTAACTGTGGATCTTTAGTAACTTGAAGCTTGTTAACATCGATTGTGTGTTCGCATATACATTTTGTCACAGAATAAATAAGCAGCAGTATTATTTATCTTGGCAGTCCCATGCGTAACTGCAGCGCACTCAATACTGTTGCGTACTGATATACACTGAGATTTTGAAGCGCGTCGTTTCGGCCGTTTTCTATGAAGATAGAATACTGTACTTATTTATACTGTGGTTTTGAATTCGTCACTGCATAATATTCGAAATTCAAAGTTCCAATTGCTTTATGTATGTAGGTACATAGATCTGATGCATTTCTTTAGACACAATACTAAAAGTTATAGATATACGCACTCTACTAAAGTAATACTTATTTTTCTTTATTGAAGACTAATTTATTCAATTTTCTTGCTTGTGTTCGACTGTATGTCTAAACATATTCATATGCATACTTTATCGTGGTTCATACAAATAAAAATATCGTAGGTATTATCTTATCTTCAGCTTTTAGGACGGCAGTAGTAAAGAAGGAAATACCAACAGCGATAAACGAATGTATCTTGAGAAATTAAATTGACGCTTTGCTTAGACAAACTGATAACAACCGCACGAATTGAAATGCCAATTATTGCGTTAAGGCTCTTACATACTGGGGCGATTCGTCACGCGACACGACGCCGCCGCATTGTTCGCCGTGAGAAATTGTTTTGTTAAAATTCGCGTCGCGCGATGAATCGCCCAAGTATGTAAGAGCCTTTACCTGGTGCAATATCATGAAGTATTAATGCCACAATTTTTCCAGTGTGAGACAGAGACGGAGCTAGACAAGATCGCTAGCACCATCCCGTTTCCACAGTGGCATAATGATGGCATTAATACTTCATAATACTACCCCAGGAACCCATACAATTCACATTATGGTCAGCATTCGTGTATAGCTGTTCTTTGACCCATGCATGTAGAAGAAATTAGACATAGTCCCTATTTTGTGCACACAAACAAGACCTCCAGTAGTAATAGTAAAATATTTTTATTAAAAAACAAAATAAAATTACTGAACCCTTTTTTGAGCTTGGCGGTGGCTGTACGCCGAGCAACTCGCCGTCTTTGATGTGGCTAATTACATAGGAAAAAAAAACATAATTAATAGACGCAAATATTTTTTAGTCCCGCAACCTCTCAACGTTGAACTTTATGAATAAAAATCCGAGTTTGCCTTTTTCCTTGCCCAGCCCTAGAGCTTTTTATATTTACCGTGAGGAATCTCGTTTAAATATTCAATTAAACAAGTAGTTTGTTTAAATAAACTCCGGAGAACTGCCAAGGGAAAAGTTATAACTCGGCTCTTTTTAATGACCGGCTCAGTCTGCGAAACTGAACGATCTCAGTCAATTATCTAAATCATTGAAGAAGTAATAATCTTTCATTCATTTCAATCGGTCGACGTTAATCTGCAAGAGAGCATTCAGCAGAATGAAAATCGAATCGTCATTGGGGGAGCGATTTCATTATATTTTAATCTGATTTTTACCCGAGCGTTTGATTCTAACAAAGGCTTTATGAAAAACGTATTGAGTTTAATAAAGGCTGAATGTTAATTAAAACAAATCAGTCGTTAATCTGTAACGAGATCTTTAGAGAGTGGCGTCTATTCACGTTCCTTAGTGAAGCACTTAATTAAGAAGTTAGTTTGCACACAGGAAATTTGTTGCTAAGGCACTTAGGCATAAATCTTTAATTATACTGGGGAAGTTGAGATACTGTGTGTTAGGGCAAATGTTCAACACTTTAATTTACATAGCTGAACAGGCATTGCGTCCTTTGTCTGCCCACTTAAATATAGATAGGTAGTATCTTCTACAACTCGTATATTTTTAGCATAAAACTAGATGCCGTTTAAACATCAAAGGACTAGTCAATACAAGAATTGTCTCTTTACTCAACGCCTAACATCGTTATAGAGACATGATATAGGTATGGATCATCCACAATGTATCACAATGTGTTTGAAGGCTATCCCAAAGTATTTAGGTACCTACTGGTACAAATCAAATGTCCCTACAACACGTAACTGGAAAAAAAAGTATGCTTACTAACTAGTAACTCAGACTGCTTCATTGGTCTAGTGGTTGCAAGCGCTACTGCTAAGCATGAGGTCCTGGGTTCTATTCCCGTGTCGGGCAAAAGTGTTATTGGATTTTCCATCTGGAATTTCTCAGTAGCAGCCCGGGGTCTGAATTTGTACCCGGTTGATGGCAATGGGCTCGCCCCCTGCCACATGGGACTTAAACATAACTGGCGAAATGTGGGTGAACTATAGGTACACGTCTGCCTTACCCCTCGGGGAATACAGGGGTGATATCATAATTATGCTACCTCAAAATTATAAGGAAGAAAATTCAAAACAAAAGATATTAGAATAATATAACTTTATAGCAACTGGTTAACAAGATCATTACCAGCCTATCGTAAATCACACGCCATTTCCAAAGCAAAGGGAAGCGAGATAAAACGTCCTCGCTTTTCTTGCGAGTAAATTGCCATACATTACTTTGGTATTATTGCGTTTAAAAAGATCTTGTCGGCTTGATTTGTGTTCCTGCTGGAGATAGGCTGAAAATGAGCGTTGCCTTTAGCAGAGATAAATCAAACATTTCTTTAACAAACGACAGTGAAACCTATACGTATTTAGTTGAACGAATGTCTGTTTAGAAATTAATGCTTTTTACTACTTAATAATTTATAATTTCTAACAATTAAATCGTGATAGCCTCTTGGTTAAAGCCTCGCCTTTCATGCACGAAGTTGTTGGATCAAATCTGGGCAAGTACCAATGTGACTCTTAAATTCATAGTTATGTACTTTCTAAGTTTATCTTCGACATGACTGACATCGGTGAATTAAAACATTGTGAGGAAACCAGGACTTATAATTAATACAAGAAAAGAAATCGCCAGTCTGCCTTAATGCCGTGGAGATCAATGCTCATGCCTCCTCTGTGTGAGATGAGGCCTGTGCCCTGCAGTGGGATTATATTAGACCAGTATTGTTATTTATTATATCTAACAATTTAAAATCATTATATTTGTACTTGCAAACAGCCATACCTACTGCTAAAAGACTGCCGAAGGGCACGTGTATGGTCTACGACACTGAGCTACGAAGTGCTACGGAGTGCTACGTGGTACTACACGGTGCTACGTTTTGCAATCGTTACCATGTTATGTGAAAACAGTTGCTTCACCCAAATACAATCAACCAGTAATGAAAATACAGCATCAAAATGTTACTCTTACCAATGAATTAAAAAAGTCTCGTCTTCTACGAACGCAATAGAGGTATTCTTGGAAAACTCTAGAATAAATCTGGCATCGTAGCCACACCGACATGTTAAAATGTGCAGAATCTTATATATGACGACGTCAGCGATGGCTGAGCGATAGTGCCGTCATCATCTCGATTCGGTGGTACGGAATCCATAGTGCAGGTTTACAGTAAAACACTACTTTCTACATTCGGACAAACCGACAGTTTCGCATATGAGAAGTGAAGGTCTGCATCCGTTCGTTGCCCTCACAACACTAACTCGTCGCTCAGCCAATTCCCTTAACACGACTCTGTCCACGTGCCGCCCCACTCTTGTGAGCGCGACACGGCCGGCGTTTACCCTCACCTTAGTACTACAATAATCAATTGAGAGACTATTATCACTCAACTTTTGTAATCTACGACATATACAAAATGTACATTGAAGCTTTGTAAAACCAAATGTGACCATATACACGTTTCATTGGAGTGATAACGTTTGCTTTAACAGAGCTTTCAGTCCAAATACCGCATTGAAAAATCACGGTTTTTTACTGTTAGGCATACCGGTACGACACAGGTGTCAAAAATATTATCAAATTCTGAATGTAATTCAGTAGTTCCATCCCACCCAATTACTTTAAGCGGGTCTCATTGTCGCCGGTCGCTATCTCGTCTGATAGATGACCGCAGTCCCCAGTGTGATGCTCCTAATCTTCTCAATTCCCGATCCTAAAGGGTTCACCACAATCCAAACGGGAGCAATTTAGAATAATTTATTCCGTGCGAACTTCAATATTTTCATATTTTCGCCTATAAAGGTGGTCCGTGCCAATTTTATAGCTCATAAATTTCGATGATAACCCCTTTGTTTGTGGGTACTTTGCCGGATTAACGAGTGCTATTGACAATTTGTATAACGAAGCTCTCAAGAAAATTGGCTGTAATTTATTAGGTATTGGATGTAGAAGATTGGCAATGGGGTGGATTTTATCAATTTACTTAATAGAATTTATTGTGTATTTATAAAAAATCCGATAATATTCAAGGCTTTCATGGAGTTTCTTTTTTGTAACATTCGTATTTCTTTGTTAGTAACATCATCGATAGCTCTTTCCAAGTGCCTTTTCAGCTTTTAGTTACAATTTATATCGAACTAGGTGCGCCTCGCGGTTTCACCCGCATAAGTCTCGATCCGTGGGAATATCGGGATAAAAAGTAATCTATGTCCTATTCATGGTCATGGTCTACCCATGTGCAAAAAAAAATCATCTAAATCCGTTCAGCCGTTTTAGCGTGAAAGCGTAACTAAGAAATAAACAAACAAACTCAGTTTCGCATTTATAATATTAGTTATTAAGACATTCATATAACGTGTAACGGAATAAACGCAAGAGCTCAAACACCCCAATTAGAATATTAAATTATAAGACTAAAATAATATCTGTAATTTAATTTAATTAAACCACACCTTAAATTAACTATTTTATTTAACGCGCACTACACATAGGACACTACACATAGCTATGAGCGTATTATAAATTTGGTTATGCATTTAAATAGGCTTTGTTCCTTTGAGATAAGGCTTAAATTTCCTTAAATAAAATAGCTTAATACCTTGTTATGACCCCGTGGTTCTAATTTCAGTTAAATAAAATATTTTTTCATGAAAAATTAACATATATAAATAATCACGGAAATCGATTCAGAAGCCGATTCTGAGCAAACTAGTTTCAGGTCTTGCGCTTATTCTGTTACACGTTGTATATGTGTCATCTAGAATTATTGAAAAAAGCCATTATTTTTATTTGCACCGATGACGGTTTTAGGTCTAACCTATCGGGTAAAAATAAAAACCAAATAAACCTCCACTTTTCTGAGGATTGAACAATCCTGAACCAGCAGCCGTACTAGACCAATGGAGGAAGAGAACATAGTTGCTAAGCTGTTTCGGGTTTGTTCAGAAATAAGAGAGCCCTTCTTATTATTTCGTGGCATCGTCGGTCTCAAACATTCGAGATAATCCGGTAGCCCTCAATGTGAAAATTTAATTAAAGTGAAAATGTCTAGCAAATTTAAATATTAGTGGTGAGTCAAAGTACACGCAGAGTAATGAATTGTTAAGAAAATTTACTGTGACTATACATATATGACTTAAACAACTCAAAGAATGAGAGTTGTCATTTAAATGTACGGGCAACTTAAGCTGGCAGTCAATTTGCTTAACAATTAATTTCCTTGACTTTATTACAAAGTCTTATAGTAGTTCGCAAAGAGAATGGGTCACTATGTTATAAAATATAAAAAAAACAGTAGATAAAAAAAACAAAGTTCCCGTTCCAATCGTATGATTCAATTTGACGGTAACTAGCAAAACATAAATGCCGTCTTTCCATAACGGGCAATTGAATCTCGATGTAGTATTTCTAATATATTAATATAAACAGTACCAATATACTTGGTTTAGTTATGGTAAAAAATTACCGTGACAGAAACCGTGAACAATAAAAATAACCTTTTAATAATAAAAAATGGTTGGTAGAAGTTTTAAGATGTCCTTCACAATTTTATTCTGAAATTAAATTCTCAATGTCTGTAGAAACGGAAAAATGCAGTTAAAACGGGAGAAATCTTATTAAGGTGCCCTAAGGGGACATCGAATAGCCTAACGTGACAAGAAATTTTTCATTAAACTGTCTCCGTTCAGTTTCATTGAAGAAAACGCTGTTCGAGTAACTGTTTATTATTTTTCCACGTTTCAATTTTTATATTTATTGCTGATTCTTATGAAAGGGGATTTCAGGGACGCAGGAGTTCTATGAAATTGTACAGCCTTAGAAAAAGTATTGAAAAAACCAAGTCTCTTATTTGTTGATTCTAAATCACCTTGCTTAGCAATGACGTCAATCTTTATTGTTTGTCAGTCGAAGCCCCTACCTACCAGACCTATCAGATCTTATGTGCCAATTACACATCAGCATCAACGTCATCGGGTACATTAACATAACGAACGGTTTCCAGCCAAACTTCAATGCAGGAGATTATTATCTACCCGATCTGATAACAAATATTAATACAGACTCAAACCAAAATTAAAACACCTGTTCGTGTATTATAATTATAGCATTTAGCGGTATTCTCGCAGCCCTATTAAATCGAAAGCCAATGTGTGCTATTAGATTAATGGAGGTAATTCAATTTTATAACGTACCTACCCGAGTAAGTACGAACCGCCGAGGAAGAACGAACTTAATTAACCTCCTTATGAATTATTCGCTCTTGCAGCGGTAGACTTCGCCAATCCGGAGTTTTAATTATATAAAAGTTAGCCTGAAACAGATTTTCAAGGAAATAGCTTTAAAGTTTATTGTTCAGCCGATCCAAATAGAAAATGGGGAAAAGATTTTTTGTACTATTTTTAAGCATTGTTTTTTTTTTAAACAGGTGTTGTATTTATGAGCTCATTATGTTCTGAGTTAAGCTGCACGATTACTGATAAATGCGTGCACTGACTGTACAGGTCCACTCAATCTGTGTGGGTCTTTCCTCAATAGACCATTTCAGACTCCAATCTACACGGTCTTCACATGATCTAACCAAGATTATGTCTAGACTTCAACTCAGAAGAAAGGCCGAAACACACTCAGAGGGTTTGTTTCGGCCTTTCTTCCCAGATAGGAAACATCAGATAGGAAACGCTGAGTGTTTAAAATATTATTGACATGTAAAAGTGATTGTAGGTACACTTACAGGAATAAAATCATTTATCCTAAACAATTAAATAAGCAATGGTATACAATCATTGCTTATTTAATCAATTTAATAATAATATATTTGTAATCACGTTCTCGAAATCGGCTAAGGATTTTAATGAAAGTTGCAATATGGGGTTTACGGGGGTGAAAAATCGATCTAGCTAGGTGTCATATCTGGGAGAATTCATTTTCTGTATTTTCACAGCCTCGGGTATATGATACAACGTTGGTATACTTGGACGTTATGTTCAGATCTCGGTCGACCAGGTTCTTTAAGTGTAAAGTGGCTTCAAGATAATTATACAGCTATATGTAAATAAATAAAAATGAAAATTGTTTTACAGGACAACGTCTGTTGGGTCAGCTAGTAAAGAAATAAAGATAAGCGAAAATGCACTGCAGCACAGCATCAGACATTTTCGTTCTGATATAAGCCAATTGCGATCATCGCAGCAGCTAATAATATCATTTTAAACCGTAAACCACGTACACAGCGTTTATTAATGTCGGTTTTTTATTCAGAAAATGTTGTTAGTCCATCAGAGGGTCGAGTTGTATGCACAGAATTCTGATGGCGAACATTTGCATTCCAGATACGTAGGAACAACGCTATCTAGTCGCGTACCGCACACACGACAGGATTTAGCACTCACAGATTATAGTAGCAAATTACCATGAAATCTAAACAAACTGGGCCGTTACCGTAAAATGGCTTAAAACTATTTGCATAATTGACTGCGGTGTGATATTGTTGTTAATTTTCATAACAAAGTCATGATTGGATGTCACTGGCTTTCATGTATGTTTTCTGTTCATAATCACAAATAGTTTTCTGGCAAAGCCGAGATGCTTCGGCATCCGAGTAAGATACCGAAGCATCTCGGTTTCGGAGATCACGGAGACCTCAAAATCAGAATTACAAGGCTGCAAAAAAGACACAATCGTTACAAGACTATCAGATGGTACTGTAGACAAAAATTCAGTGTAGGTACTTAGTAAAAAGGACAGTTTTATTTGATTTGATTATGCAGTAATTCCCCTATTGAAGCATTCGTTGGAGACGTTAATTTAACCAATCACCTCTGACCATTTAAATGGTCAGATAGGCAAGCAGTAGCGTATTTGAAAGTCTTGTGACTATATGCATATTTATGACCTACCCTTGGAGCAAAATAACTGGACCGCATTCAATGGCAGAGATATATATCGTTTCATTGGAAGGACGGATGCTTGAATTATGTATTTCTTTATACTTGTGGCTCTAGGTTTCAGAGTTCTATCAAAGATTTTTAGGAGGTACCTATAGTTGCTTGAGTCCGCATCAACGCAATCATTTGAGTTCTAATTTAAAAAAAAGCAATACATACATAAATACATTTTTCAACACACCTGCTCGTAAAGTGGCTCTTATTGAACCGCTTTTAGGTTCATAATGCAGTGTATTATGGAAGCGTGCTTTTTACTTTACAGTACCACACTAGTGCGGTAATGTAAAGTAGTTAGTAGTAGTAGTAGTTTGCCTGTGCCTTTATTTACACCTGCGTAGAAACAAAACCAGCACGCCATTTTCCATAAATATTTGTTATCGTTTTCGTTGTATGGTTAATTATTACATATTTGAAAATGTCGATTTCACGTAGGGAAGAATAGCAATATGTAAATAATATTATATAGATTTGACCACGCCATATGTTAAGTAATTTTTTTTTTCTTATTCAAAACATTATTTTTTGTTTATTTTACTACAGGCTGTCTAGCGGTTTTGCCAGTGCCTTTATTTATACCTATGGAAAATGAAAACCAGGGAGCCATTTTCCATAGAGTTGTTATTGTTTTCGTTGTGCGGTTAAATAATTATTATCAAAAATACGAAATTTAAAGTATTATCACTAACAGACGTAGAAAAGTTTTAAACGAAGCTCCGGATAGTCAGTACCTGGCAACAAAGGTCAGTTGAACTTTATAAATCTAAATGTGTCAACTCTATAATTACGTTATTGTAGCGTATGTTCTTACAACAAGTCTGTGTTTTTCCTCGCAAATGTGTTGAAAAACTTCGTATGAAACGCGTGTGCATTGATCATTACACTCTCGGCTACCTTATCGAGCTCGCCTGCGGTTCGCGCTAATAATACCGCCTCGACTGTAATATCCAATAGAGCACACTCGTATCACAATGTACTATTACAGGGAATTTACAAAAGTCAATGCTAAATTACTAACCACCTATTGCGATTACAAAATAAAAGTATTATACAGCGCCAAATATTATTCAGCACCTACAATTAATTTATGTAACTAACCATAATACCAAAAGCTTGTGAAAATTGTTACGTAATATTTATCATTCTGGAATTAAAAAACAAAGCACTGTCTGCGAACATTTTCTGTGGTTGCCACAAGAAGCGTTTCAGGTGGGAATCTTCAAATGTACTCACCAGACTGTACCTACCTATGTTCTTACCAACACCTTCAACTTCTTTCACGTTAAGCTGATTACTTGCTCAACAAAAAGCTTTGTTTACCATTCCTTTGGTTGTTCCAGACCTTTGCCTATTGCGGGCATTTTAAGTAGTTAAGTATTCGTAAGGAGATTACTAAGGAGGTGTTAAAGTTTTCTGTGCTAAACCTATGTAGTGTTTAAATTATTCGATAGAAGATTTTTCTGATACGAATCCAGGCTACGATTAGAATAGATAACTTTTAAGTTATAGCCTGTAAAGTTATTCTAATCGTAGCCTGGAAGCCTGGTAGCCTTAAAAGACTAATATCAATATCTGGTGTTTTACTTATAAAACACTAGATCCTGATATTAGTCTTTTAAGTCCGTCGTTATAAGGTACTGTAAGAGCTTTTAGCTTGCTTGGTTTTACCATGCAACCTTCATGAATCCTAATCCTAATTATTTATATTTATAATATTATAAATGCGAAAGTGAGTTTGTTTGGTACGCTTTCACGTTAAACGATAGAACGGATTTGGATGAAATTTGGCACAAGGGTAGACCATGAACTGGAGAAGGCCATAGAATACCTTTTATTCCGATATTCCCACGGGATCGAGACTTATGCGGGTAAAACCGCGGGGCGCAGCTATTGTAATATGATTTATATTGATTCTTTAAAACTTAATAAGTCTTTTATTGATCTGCGCCCGTATTATAAAGACGAGGAGTGCTTATAACAGGTAGGGGCCAAAAGTAATCATCCGATGTTGTTTTGTTGTATTTTGTTTTTGGGAATGAAAAGTTTTTGTTCTACTTTTGGGTTTGGTTTATTTAATGAATTCGACTTTTTTTCATAAGTCGTGAAAATGATATCGTTCAAGTGGCCACCCTCAAGTTTAATGACCGGGCTCGTTTTGGCATTTTCCATCACTTGTGTCAGAACTTCCGGCGATAGGTTCTCGCATTCCTGTTGGATATTCTCTTTATGGGCTTCAAGAGTCTGAGGCTTGTTTAAACCCAGAACTTCAAGTAACCCTACAAAAAAAGTCTGGAGCGGTCAAATCGGGTGATCTGGCCGGCCAGTGCAAATCGCCAAAGCGAGAGATTAGACGACGCGGAAATGCTTCCTGAAACAAATATTCCGCGTTCTTGAGCAGTTTATCGTTCCATGGCTTACTGACGTATATTCTGCATCTGTTTACAAATCACAAAAACACAATTGATATTTGCCGCCATTTGCAAAAGTTATAGCGTCATCCAATAGGGTGATTTCTTTTTCCCACCTTGTAGAGCGGGTTTCATCAAATAGTTCCTTTGCCGTAATGTTGGCTCCTCTGTTACATTTTAACAACGGACCTATTAGGTAGCGCCGTAGGGTATTCAAATTGGTCCTACAACAGTGGAGCCAACATTACGGCATAGGAACTATTTGATGAAACGCACTCTAGTACCTACTTACAATAATATTTAGACATTCCATGTCCATATCAATCAACATATCCTCGTCTCACTGTTTTGTCTACATATTTTTAAAACAATCTCTGTTTGGGGTACGCTTGGAGAAGATGTCTTATGGAAACGTTCCAATCCTGTTATAAGATTGTCTTCTAGACCGTTATCATGAGGTCCGTTATCGTACCACTATTTTGTCTACATTTTTAAAAGTGTCCTTTTATCGTTCGACCTTTTTCAAACACAAACATTTTACGAACAAGGCAATACTAAACACTACCGTAGCCCGATCACTGGACAAGAAATTTATCGTCAAGAATAAAAATTTATTGTATTCAAAAATCGTTCTCCGTTCGTTATATAAATCACGGGATTAAAAAGCTAAAAACGGCAAGGGGATTGGGTCAGCTATATATTATCATGGCGAAGGTTGATCGCCTATCGAGAAACAGGAATAAACTGTGGAAAATGTCTGGCGGCGCCATCTGTTGCCGCTATGACTCATTTATTAAGTGTCGTCTCCGGAAAACTGAAAAGGGCTTATTTTACTTTAGTGCACGCAACCATGTGATTTTGGGATAAAATATTTCCGTATCATGTCAAAAATGTATTTAAATTCCAAACTCGCAAATAAATATATTTATTTTAATTTTCAGCTCAAAATAAGTTCACTTAGGTTAATTATCTTTTAAAATTTTATAGGTATAATGAACAGTAACACACATCAGAGAATGATACTGGGGACGGTGCTCATTCTAATTCCAAGGATCACGTCCAAACTCGCTTTAATCTTACTTTCATCAAAAGAAACCTTATTCTTCTTTGTTTGGTAATTTCTCACGAAGGGAAAGTAATACGAAAACCTAATCTTCATTATTGTTAGAAGAATAAGGCCACAAGATGAGAGAAGACTTTTGAGAGTACAACACGCACGCTACAAGTACGCACCTAATCATTTACCCTCCGCGATATAGGTGTAATTCAGTCGTGCATGCGTCCAACATAAATTGAACCTTACCAATTTTCCGTCAGGATATAAATCCCAACGAGACTCGTATATCAACTTACATTGGTAGCTGGTGCCTCTGTTTCGGAAACTATATAACCAAGTTACAACCACTTTTTATTGTGCGTGTGTAAAGAAAAACAACCAGCCACAAATTGCCACTGTTCGAGAAATAGCAATAAACTATTGAATTTATACCAGAGAACCGATCTCCATCTTGTGTTTACGCTTTGACAGTTATATTATATGGGCATAAAAAGTATTGTATTGGCTTTCGTACGATAAGCATTTTTACTGCCCGCTCATAATAAAGCGAACAAAAGACTCCCGAACTTCTAGACTGAAAAATGAGCCTTTAGCCATTCGAACAACAAACAAGTTTTTCGCTATCGTTCAAAAGTTGTGAACTTCTCCAAATATTGAGCATTATTCTTGGGCATAACAAGTTAAGTTGGACCAGGTATCCCGCAAGAACTTGAAACTTGGATTTAAGAGCAATTTTGTAAATCGCTTCAACGAATACGCACGGCTCGTAACTTCGGCACTTTGCACGAATGGTGCTTTAATGCCCATTTAGCCAGAAATTGATCTCTTACGTTCGTGTTGAGGAGCCGAGATTCCAAATAAATAGGCCTAATCCAAGTTGGTGTGAAAGAAAATCCATTAGGAAAGAATTTCTATGCCTCAAGTGGTGGTAACAAGATCGGCCCCGAGGTCATATAAATGGGATCCAAGCGTTTATGGTGCAATGACGAGGACCATTTGAATGAAAATACTTTTCATGACCATCCTATCCGGCTGTAAGCAGTAAAATCATGTCGTTGCTATCTTTATTAGGGTAGTTAAGGCCTCCAAACTGTATAGTTAGTGCAGTCAGGACAATTAATTATAGAAAGGATTCTTAAAGTAGGTAAGTGGATCATGAATTAATATTTTTTCATACAACTGTCTCAACGTATCTTACATTTGTGTCAAGTTTTCTTTCTAATCCTGAAACAAGTAATCACAAGCTTGGTCATGTATCAAGAGGGTCTGGGTTTGATTACCCGGCATTGTTATTGGAATTTATGGCGACAGGTTCAGCCCGTATCACATGGGAGCTGTCAAAGGACCCACAACGTTCATCGCCAAGCGTTGGGTGGACAATAGCTAAACTAAAATGAGTACCTCAATTATTTTTGAAGTAATGGGCGTACTGGACTTTCCGTTTCGGGCGTTGCCGCGTTTAACTAAAAAAAAAAACCGGAGAGTCAAACACCCAATAGAAAATGAATCGCTTCTCACGTAATACATTGAAATGAAGAAAGATTAATTTTCTACTTCAGAAATCTTGATCGAATAAAGTTTCTTGTTCACTAACTAAGAAGAGACGTAATTCGCGAAATTAACTAATCGACCCAAGTTTGCAGCCATATTTTGAAGTCGATATGGTCTTACTTAGAAACTTTAATGCAGTCGTTGAAGTAGTGCTATAGATAATTACAAAATGATGTATACCGTGATTTGCTCCCGTGGTTTTGTTAATATCATATTAAAATTGAATGTTGCGATGTCAACATTGACTACAAACAATAAAACAGATAGGTATCTCATTCATTGAAAATGAGAATTTAACCAAGTGTTTTGAAATACCCACTATTTCAACAACACTTTTATCAAAACATGGATCTGTATAATGGATCGGCTGAACTCGTGTTTGGAAAGGCAGAAATGCACAATCCACACACCTATACATTTCCAGTATAAGCTGACCTCACATTCTACAGAAATCCTATACAATGCGAGATCAGCATAAACTGGAGATGTATAGCTTGATGTGTAGCCGTGTGTATGTTGATAGATGTAAATAATTTGTAGTTCCATTGTAGTCCGTCTGTTTACTACATTTGAAAAGATAAAATCAAATCATTAGTATAACGACGTTATTTTCCACTTTGGTTTTTGTACCTTCTAACATACTTTTTAGGGTTCCGTAGTCAACAAGGAACCCTTATAGTTTCGTCATGTCCGTCTGTCTGTCCGCGGCTTAGCTCAGAGACTGAGAGATGCTAGAGCTGTATTTGGCATGGGTATGGCACCAATACATATTATATATTAATTACGCCGACAAAATGGTAAAATAAAATCATGTTTTTTTTTTATGGTACCTCCCCTACAGCTAAATTGGGGATGTTTTTTTTAAAGTTTTTTTGTAACTAACTCTTTTGGCCTTGGTTGTCTGAAAATATAGATACTTACCTTTATATACAATTTTTTTTAACAGTTCATACAGTTCAAATATGGCTCGATGTTTATACTAGGAACTAGAATGTAAAAATCAGTCATGGCATTGACAGATTAATTTTGCTACAAAGATAAAACAGAGCACAGAATCAAAAGTAAAAGTTAGATAAAGGTCTTAAGTGACTGCTACGCGGTCGCCAACCGCGTCCTGACAGAGGTGACCTTGGTGGTTTACAGCCGTGTAGATGATGGTTTACTAACAAAGAAACAGCTCTGCCTGTCTCCAACCAAGGTCACCTCTGTCAGGGACGCGGTTGGCAACCGTGTAGCAGGCACTTTGCAAATGTCGTAGCCCTGCCGGAATCTAGGAATCTTTTAACACATGAAAAAAACAGATGCACCACGGGCATCTGTTTTTTCATGTGTTAAATGAGAGCATTATATTATTATAAAAAACTGAAAATTGTGCTCAACCTCTACAACATAATATTACACGAGCCATCGCAACAAACATTTGCATACATTTACCGTAAAAATGATATATTTAAACAACATTATATTAGCATATTGCGAGAGCCGGCTATAGAAAATCTGAATGTAAATCCCGGTAATATCATTTAACGGCGGCATGCGCTGGCCTAGCCTTTTCCCGGACAGTCCTTTTTTATGTTTTAACTTTAATGTGATACGATGGCCAAGTCCACCATTATAAAAATAACCCAGGGGGCTAAAAGGATAATTAAATTGTGAAAATGTTTTCCACGTTATTCGGTGGATTGCTTTATTTAAATGAATGAAGGACTGTTCAAACGGAGGCGATTTCCGCGCGAGATGCGGGCTACTATTGCACGCGTCGATTGTTAAGTCACCCTTCTATTCGCGCCAGTTTGCACACCTCCATAAAAGTTAGTTCACACAATCAGCGGGGGTGACTTTCGTCCCGCATCCCGCGCGGGATTCGCCTTAGTTTGATCAGAGCTAAAATTTTTTTTTTGTTTATTTTTGGTCTAGTAGTTAAATTCCGGGATGTTCTAGAGTTTTATTATTAATAAATTCTAGAATATCCCGGAATTTAATACATAGTCAGCCTATAATGTTCCCACTGCTGGGACACAGGCCTCCTCTCAGTGTGAAGGAGTGGGCCGTAATCCACCACGCGGGTCCAGTGCGGGTTGGTAGATGTCACATATCTTCGATTTGTTGGTTCTAGGACATGCTGGTTTCCTCACGATGTTTTCTTTCACCATTTTTGAGAGCAGTGGTGATGAAATAATTTACACAAAGTAAAGCGCCTGACGAGGTTCGAACCTACGACGTACAACTCGTAAGTTGCGGCCGTTAACACTGGGCCACCACTGCTCTCTTACTTACCACTGGGCCACCACTGCTCTCAATCCGGAATTTAATAATAATTTTGAATCCTTATTTATTGAAAATTAATTCGTCAAGGACTTTCTAATTAACAACAATGTGTTTTGGTCGACGCGCGTGCCGCCTGGATGCTTAGCGGCTTTTTTATTATTTTACACTCTTCTTATTTTCGTGTGGTTAGTGACTAACCTGGTGTCAGAGTTTTAAAGCTGCCTAAGGGCCTCAGATTTGGATTATTTTACACTGAACTAACTATACATTATTCAGCTTGCATCAGAAAGGTGTCATTCAAATGAACAACTTGTACATGTATTTGCTGATAATTTTTCTCGATTACGATGTTAGTCCCAAGTAGAAAATTATTCAGTTTCATGGTCTGTACACACGGTTACACATCAAGCTATACATTTCCAGTTTATGCTGATCTCGCATTGTGTAGGTTTTCCTAACAATGCGAGTTCAGCTTATACTGGCAATGTATAGCTTGATGTGTAGCCGTGCGTACTACACCCTTAAAGACCACACTGAACTGATTCACGCTGTATACAGAACAAACTGTTAGCCATTTTATATGCTGTGTTCACACTGATACAAAAAATATAAATGATTTTTTTTTTTAAATCCAAGTAAAAATGTCCGCAAATTAAATTAGCTAAGATAGTCCCAACAAACTGAGCCTTGCATTAAAATATTTGCTTAAGCCGAGCTCTAAAATTAAGCTCTCTCTAAGCCTTTTATGAGCAGCCATGTATTTCTTAAAACAATTAATGTTGTTCCATAGCTGCGTAATGCTAAGAGAAGTTTTCTCAAAGGCTTAACATGGCTGTCGTTTCCCTAAAGGATTAGCCAAACTACTTTGTTACTTGCTCGACTGTGATATTTGTCGGCACAGCGTTGTTGCTTAGTAGTGATGGATTAATTAGCATTCGCATTCATTGTTAGCGAATTCATATTTAGCATTTAGCAAACGAAATGTAATTGCGAAATTCTGTGAAGTGCTAAGTGAATTTATCGCTTCGTTCTTTTTTATACTGTCATACGTCAGAACGTCGACGTACGCAGCGGTAGCGTGCGGTCTCCGTCGCACCTACGGGAAGTCGGGAATACTAAATCTATCAGTTTCACGTGACCGTGACCTCGTTCGCGAGTGATTAACAAAATTCACATACTTCATTATTGTCAATTATCGTTATATTAGCTATTAGCATAGCAATAGCAATTATCATGCTAAGACTCAAGAATTCACATGCTAATGAAATTAATGCAAAATCGCATTAATTGCTTAGTAAATAAAAGGATAGAGGCCTTAATTAATTACCTACCTACTGTTGTTTATATTCAGCCTTTTTATACGAACTGACGACGAAGCCATGACAGAGCGACTTGGTAGTCGCAATGCCAACAATTGTAAGCAGCTCAAGGTAAGTACAGTCGAACAAGATATTTGGTATAAAGGCAAAATTAATTAATTTTCCGCTACACTGCCAAAATTCATTTTGATTATGTATGATATTTTAATTTTTATGCATAAGGCTTAGGAGGGTGACGTAAAATGATTGTTGACTACTGAAAACACTCACAAAATTGTTTAAAGTAGTTGCAAGCTATCTACCTGTACACCAAATAGCTTGTTCGACTGTACCTAAAACCTAACCTGTCGTTCAATTAGTTACGCGACCCATCGGATCCCAGGAGAAGTACAACCGCGGGAAATCGTGGTCGGCCACTTTTCACCCTTATGCCCTTAGAAAACTGGTTGCAAAGTGGTGAATTGCCAGTGTCTGCGATGATACCCACTATCTGGTTGCACCGCCACAATTATGACAATAGTGGTCTTGATGAGATTTCTTCCTTATAAGTACGTACCATTTTTATAGATGTTCAAAACTGCAGGATAGTAAGAAAGGCGGTTTAAATCTTCAGAACGCTTAACGGAATCCTTTTTTAGCACCTTCAACAATACAAGTAATAAAAACAAACTTGTATCATAATTCAAAGGGACCAGTCTCTCCCTGAATAACAATGCGATGAAATTTATTACTCAATGAACAGTAGATTTATATTTCTCCTTGAAGATCCCGGGAGGGAACTTTCAAAACTCTCCGAAATGATTTGCGGACTCAGACGAATGTTGGGCCAAGGAAATACCCGTTGGTCATGAGTTTGAAGTTTTCTTTGTTTATTTAAAAAGTTAATTTTAAGAATCTACAATCATAAATTATTATAAAATATGCTTCACATCTTTCATTACATTACACGTCAAGAACCTGTTATAAATAAGTTTAGGTACTTATTAATACTCGTAACAGGTTCTTACCGGATCTAGGAAAAAGTTAAGTAGATTTTTGTCGTAAATCTTCTCTTTCTTGTCATTATAATTCAGTGCTTCACATAAACGACACAAATGATAAGATTTTGTTCCAAAGTATCCGTGCTCATTGACTACTTTGTAATGATTCCTCCACATATGCATACTAAGAATTAGGTCAGTACGTGCCGCTAATGTGTTCATAGTATTTGCGAGTAATTCTACTTTTGTTTGCGCGTCAGCATATATGTAGGAATTAGGTGGTAGTAGACTCTCGACGTCTTCAAGTATAGGCCCGAAAATAACTGGTATAGCTCCTTTCGCGTAAGCATGATAAAACACCTTCTCGGTCAAATATTGAAAGCAACTAGTATTTTCTAATACTAAATAAAATAAATACTCTGCTACTAGGTCGCAATCCTCTCTAAAATGTCCAGGGCAACTGAAATAAAATAAAATTGTGCTATGAAGATATTTTATAGCTTACAGTTTCAGACGGTTATTCAATAAAAACCGGCCAAGAGCGGACCGGACTCACACACGTAGGGTTCCGAACTAATTTAACACTAAATCGCAAAATAAATTTGTATTTTATAATAATACTGTGAATTACAAAGTTATTTTTTGCAGCTGCAGAAAATCACCCATTTTTACATAAAATACCTTATGAATCGGCGTTTTCAATATTTGTTGATTGAAGCAGTTTATTATGGTACATGATATACAGAAGTTACACATTCCTAAATTGTTTAGTTGGTGCGATGAAGCTCGTACAAAAATAGTCTAAAACTTTTACGGCGCCCTACTTCTACATTTAACAAGATTTAAAAAAAACATGCGAGGCTGTCTTTGGGGACTGCCGATAGAAGTGAAAACTAAGTAACATCCTTCCATTTCTTCAAGTGTGACGATGACGCGAGTTCAATGATTTTTGTTCACCCAAAAGCATTCATTCATTTCTTCAAGCGTCACGATGACGCGAGTTCCATGATTTTTGTACACACGGCTACACATCAAGCTATACATTTCCAGTATAAGCTGACCTCGGATTGTATGGAAAGCTTATACAATGCGAGATCAGCATAAACTGGAAATGTATAGCTTGATGTGTAGCCGTGTGTACACCCAAAAAGTGCTCAAGGTGGCTAAAGAAGTTTTCACTTCAAAAAAATATTTGAAGGTAAGTACTCTACTCGATGAGTTCTAGACAGTGCCACCTCACATTCCTCGGTAAGAATTTTGTTTTAATGTTAAATTTTAAATTAGAAAAACACTATCAGTGAAAATTTAAATTGTCTACCTATTTTGGTTCATGGGATATTTACGCCATGCCCGTTGACAGACAGACGGACGGACGGACAACAGAGGCTTAGTAATAGGATTCCGTTTGGCACCCTTCGGGTACAGAACCCTAAAAATTTTAGCATTTGACATTTGATTTTCATTCTTTTATTTTAATTCGTTTATTTTAATTGCATTGAAATTCTATTCTATTCCGATTTCTGATCTATCTTGTTGTATTATTGTAATATTTTATTTTATTTTACGTATTATAGGTTTTGCCTGAAGTAGATAAATTTTATTTATTTATTTAGCTGCTTTGTTTCACACGGTCTGGTTTTTTTAAAACTCAACGGGGAAGTTTTTGACCTGCACCTCACCTGATGGTGATGATCAGGCCAAAGGTAGAAGCGAGCTTCACCCGGAATCCTCAACCACGGAGGAACTGGCTGTCTTACCTCTAACTGCCGAAACACAACAATGCTGTTAACATTGTTGTTATGGCGACAGACTTAGACATGTAAGATGGTGGTAGCTAGCCAGGTGGACTTAAAAAAAGCCCTACCACCAACCAAATGGAGCAGAAAATTTTGCGATGACGACAGATGGTCAAACCACTAGACCACAGAGGTAGTTAAATTAACCGATAAAAGTTTTATTTTCCAATTTTATATTCTTTTAAATATTGAATAGATAAGCAAAGATTAAAAAAAAATTGCATACCTGCACACATTTCGGTTACTACCTTACTTCACACAGAAAATAAATAGTTTAAAGTAAGCAAGCATATTCCCAACATTAACTTACCTCGTTTTAAATGTTTCTTTTTCTGAACAAGCTCCATAAACATCAACATCAATATGTCGCCGTAACTTTTCCAAAAAGTCGTTTCTGGCTTTGACTCCACAGTTTGACATTAGAACTGCAGCTATTTTCCCAGGTCTTTTCCTTTTCCAGTTTGGAATCATTTCAGCGATATCTTGTAGAGACTTATACTCCATATTTATAGGGTGTTCTAATGTAAGCGTTCGACCGTATGGGACAGGCACATCCGCATCGCTCCTGAAAAATTGAACATATCGATACCTCTGGGATCAAAAGGGCGTATAGCACAAGGAAAAGAATGTGCTATACGCCCTTTGAGCCCAGAGGTATCGATAATTATAAGTAATGTTGGTGGTGGTTGGAGGTGTGCGATCGGCTCAGGATTTCGGAACACATTCCAAATACGGTAGAACGTCAATAGATGTTGGCTTCAGTTACAAACTTACAATAACGTGCAAGTATTTAATTTATAAATAATTATTATGTTTAATAAGCAGCGAGCTATGATAATAATTAAGATGACTGAGTAACAATTTTGTTGTTACTTTGTTATTGTTGTTGACATTAACAAATAAGAACTTTAGAAATAAAACCTACCGATAAGTCATAGACCAATTGAATACATTATAAAGACTTTTAATGTTAGGTTTTTTTTTTGCTAAAGAGAATGCATTTCTTGGAGACTCGTCGTTTAAAAATATCCATCTTTGGTTCCGGTTTCTTTTTTTGACTTTAGGTACAAGGCCTCTCTGCAAATGTACGAGGACAGCATCGGCTGTATTTATCAGGTTGTCATTGCCTGAAAAAACACAGTTGTTCACACTGCAATCTTCTAGTATCTTATTTTCTTTGTCTCTGTAAATAGAGCAAACATTTTATGATCAGAAATTATGTAGATATCTTCTACTTAATAAAAATCCTTACTATTCCTTACTAATCCTTACTAATATTATAAATGCGAAAGTAACTCTGTCTGTCTGTCGCGCTTTCACGCCAAAACTACTGAACCAATTTAAATGAAATTTGGTACACAGATAGTCTAGAGCCTGAGAAAGGACATAGGCTACTTTTTATCGACGTAACACGCGGGCGAAGCCGCGAGCGGAAGCTAGTCTTAAATAATTCACTGACAGACCACGCACAGCTGTCTTTTTTTTTTTTTGAGTGTGGTAAATCTTCAAATTACTCTTGGCGGAGCGGGAGGGCGTATCAGACTTTTACTGACTAAAACCCACCCGTGTTCCTTCTGTTGCCTGTTGCCAAGGTCCCGGTAACCCTTTCGGACTTTCCCGCAACGCACAGCTGGGTCTAGGAGCATGAAATTTTGCACATGGTTTCTTTATAACGTAGGTGAGCACTAAGGAAGGATAATTCAAAATTCATCAAAAACTTGTGGATGAATGTTTGTATGGAATCTCGTCATTTTTGCCGATGAGAAATCCCAACGTTTGCGCAGCTTGTAACACATAAATTCATTCGACATTAAGAGTTCATGTTAAAAAGGTAAATTATTACTTACTAGCTGCGCCCCGCAGTTTCACCCGCGTACGTCTTGATTCCGTGAGAATATCGGGATGAAAAGTATCCTATGTCCTATTCCAGGTCATTATCTACCCCTGTGCCAAATTTAATCCAAATCCGTTCAGCCGTTTTAGCGTGAAAGCATAACAAACAAACTCACTTTCGCATTTATAATAATTATTAGGATATTAGGATTAAAGTTTAGTCTTATGAATCATTTCAGAATTCTGATGAAATCGAATCTCCCTTTTGTCATATTCTGGCCTTTGATCAAAATCCTACGACGTAACCTATGACTAACTAACAAAAACTCTTAGCAAAATTCAATAACGATTTTCTCGTGGAATAAAGATTGGAACTTTGAGACAATGCTTATTTCATAATAATAATGGGTTCCAAAATACTATGTTCGTTATAAAATAAAATTAAAATCAATAAATACAATAGGAGAAAATCACTTTTAAAAGTTGCTAAGTGTATACATATTGGTGCTTGTGACTGTACCTACCTAGATACAAAAAACGAAGTAAAATGGTATCCTAACTTTTTTTTAACTAATATTATAAGTGTGAAAGTGAGTTTGTTTGTTTGTTACGCTTCCACGCTAAGATGGTTGAACGGATTTAGATGAAATTTGGCACATCGGTAGACCAAGACCTGGAATAGGACATAGGATACTTTTTATCCTGATATTCCTACGGGATCGAGACTTACACGGGTGAAACCGCGGGGCGCATCTAGTAACATAATAAATACAAAGAGACACTCAGGCATCAATGTACTCTTCCACATGGCTGTCATCCATATACTTATGTGCCAGTAGTTATTTTTTTTTAAATCTGTTCACACAATACTTAGATATTCCGTAAAATAAACATGATTCATTTAACATTGTTCAATTTAGTTAGAAAACTAAGCTTGAATGATGAATGGAAGTACTTATTTCATATAAATTAAACAGTTTAGAGTAAATAACCGTATCATATTTTACACATTGGGTAGTCACAAACGAGAGTAGGTATTGGCCGCAGTTTACTTCTTTCTGCGAATAGCAACAAACCCCCATCACTAATGTGCGAAGCATGGTGATTCTCAATCCATACATCCCTTCCCTTGATGTTTGTAAAGAAAGCCTATTCTCAACAGCGTGTGGCGGTACCTACATCGCCACATTCGAACTACGCATCAAAGACCTGACGTCACACAAAAATCCTGACGTCCCAAAAATTCTGCATCGCGCAATTATAGTTTACCGTGCAGTGAACATACTCGTATATACAAAAATCCAATATCAATCATTGGGCAGTTGCCCGCCAGATACAACACCCGTCTGGTCGGAGGGTCCTCTCTTTTCTATGGTGGATGAGTGAACTTTACACCCTGTTCCTCATACCCCTAAAAGCGCATCGCTTGGCTAAAGAGCAACACCGTAAGCAAAAAACCGGCCAAGTGTAAGTCGGACTCGCGCACGAAGGGTTCCGTACCATTATATATAAAAACGGCAAAAAAAATCACGTTTGTTGTATGGGAACCCCCCTTAAATAATACAGCCTGGTGACAGACGGACAGACAGACATACAGCAGAGCCTTAATAATAAGGCCCCGTTTTACCCTTTGGGTACGGAACCCTAAAAAACGCTTTCATTTGTAAAAACAAAAATTCAATTGTCACTTGTTATGTTACACAACTACGTTTTGCATAATCTGGTTATGCATGGCGGCATGAATGATACACATTACACGCATTTAGCGTATACGATACGATACGACATAATGTTAAGTGAGCGGCGTTTCAAAACGGGGATTCGTTCTACGGAGATGTTAGTACTAAAGCATTTTGCTTTTGAAGTTAATAACAGCGAATTGATGTCCGATTGCTTGATTACCGGTAGAGATATTTCGAAAAGTTGACGTTTCAAGTTCGCGCCACGTTCTTCCGAAACGAAGTAGTGAAAAGGTATACCTATTTGGTAGGTATACATACAATGTATATCTGATCTAAATATAAAATGTACATTCTCTTAGGTGGTTTCGTAAAGGTTTTGGTATAGGTTGCATTTAACCTATTATATAGAGTTCAGGCATCCGTTTCGATTAAATGGTACATTTTGTAGACCACCGATAAGTCCTACAATGAAAATAATTTTCCTGCGCATGAACCCCACACCTTTATATGTTCAAGTTACCTACATCATGGTCCGCCTTCAAACGGCTTACTAGTTAATATTTCACCAATCAGTCTGACAAGGTCGGGTATCAAATCAGCTGATTCAATATACGATTCATCAATAAAGTCTGACTGCAAATCACGGAATAGATAAATAAGGTTGGAATGGTAATGTGGGCGTGGCAAGCGCGCCACAATTATGTTTCGATAATCATAACTCGACCGATTCATTCATTCCCCGCGTTTCGTGCGCTTCGGACTACTGCGGAGAACAGAGCTCTGCTTTAAAATGCCGTGTTGTGCAATTATAACTTGTAAAACAAAAAGTCAGACCGCAAGTATAGAGCGAGGGGGTATATCTTTCCATCGGTAAGTCGAAAATAACATTTAATTATAATTTTATTAGTAAAAAACATAAAAATATTCTGATCACTATGAAATTCCAAACAATAACGACATTATTGCAACAAGTAAAAAAAAATATACATTGCACGATGTGTACTCGCGTAATCAACGCAATTACTAAGTCCGCTTACAATGTACTGCATGCGTCGCGTCCTCTTCACTTCAACCATTGACGTTTCGTCGTTTGCCCTGATTGGCCGTGATGCACGGTCGATAGTGAGGTGACCATGTGGTTAAATAAAATCATCGATAGAATTCTCAAATAATATAAATTTACGTTCGACAAAGATTCTTTTTGAATTATTTTATATTTAATTAATGATAGTATATTTTTAGTTAGATGTATAATGAGTCAATTAAATATTACAATAATTATTGAACGAATGATACAATATAGTAAATACTTGTAGATGACAGATTTACAGGGAGAAATTGAATTCATTGGCAACATTATACGAGATCATTGTACTCATCTACAAGTATTTACTATATTGTATTTAGTATTAAAATATAAGTAAAATCCAATTTTACTTACGCAATAAATTATAAATTTTAGGTTTCCTAAAGAACCTAACGCCAGGGAACAATGGATTGACGTGACAGGTAGAGGAAACTGGATGCCGACAAAGACGAGTACTATTTGCTCTATACATTTCAGTAAAGATGATTTTATCATTAAAAAATCAGGTTATTTGTAATTAATAAAAGTAAAATAAATATTTCTTAATATTTATTTCATGTTTAATTTTCCCCCATACATTCATCAGATAATTTATCGATAAAGAATATCGGCTTTATCAAGCACTAGCGTGTATGAACATTTTTATTGCTTTTTTGCGTGTGTGTGTGTCTATGGCTACGAGGGCTTAGTACTAGTGTGCGAACGAATATCTGCCCTGAGATTTATGTGTGTCTGATTTGGTTGTGTGCGAAATATTTGTAAACAAACTATTTTAATTTCTACACATACGCACTCCTAGTGCGTATGTGTAGAAATTAAAATAGTGGGAGACAAGCGGTGACACTGGTCCTGATACAAAATTGGAGCTAGGGCCTTTCCAACCTTATTTATCAATTCCGTGCTGCAAATATAGCCTCGCCAACGCCGTTATAAGTGTACCTCCTTTTTTTTTGTTCCGGTTTGGAAAATCTTCTTGAATGTCCTCCTGGGGCGGGCTAAGGGCCGGGGAGGGGTTTTTCAGACTCTTACTGACTAAAACCCAACCCGATGTTCCCTTCTCACACTTGGACTGGGGATCATGAGATCTAGTGCGCGTTCCACGATCCCCGGCTGGTGTCGGGCCGCCATGCGGGCCACTTCAGGCCCGTGGGGGGAGTGAGGTGTAATGGAACACTACGCGCTGCCGCGCTGCCGCCTAGGTACCTACTAGGCCAAGTCTCTCCGGGGTACGAGGGCTGAGTTGCTGAAAGCCGGAAGACTATTTATTTCATCCTTCTCCATGGAAAGAAGGATTTTATCCTTCATAATATGTAGTCACTTCTACATACTACTTAATCCTTAAGGTCTTAGCAGACATGTTTCTTCTAGCATCGGGGATTTTACACATGCGCTCAGTTTCTTACAAGAATAAAAACAAAAATGAAATTATCCAGAAAAGAACTGAAGTAACCGAAATATAACTTGCAGAGTAAGCAAGCTGAAGTGGCAGTGGGCTGGCGATGTCTGTCGAGGAAACGGGCCCGTGGAGCAGACGAGTCTTGGACTAGGGACCGCATATCGGCAAGCGTAGTGTGGACGATAGCTAAATAGACCGACGACATGAAAAAGGTGGCTGGGACAGTGGAGAACCGGCTGTTGTGGAGCAGCTCGAAGCCTGAGAGAGGCCTATGTCCAGCAGTGGACTACCATGAGTTGACTGATTTTACACAACGACATAACTTCGCACCTGTCATCCCCGGTGTTTTCGGTGATTTTGTGCTGCATTGTTTTGGTGACGCTTCGTTTTTCTTCTTCGCAAAATCAACATTACAGCGTATGCTACAATGCAGCTGCATCGCGGTTTGGTGACTCGCTTTCAGCGTGGTATCAAAATTGCGTCCCGTTTATCTTACGACCTTCTGTCAGTAGCGTAGCTGTAGCAAGCTTCGGAAAGTGACTACTTATAAGAGTTCTACTGACACAACAATTATGTTACTTAATAACAATTACGTAGTTTTACGTACTCATACCCTGGTTTCCCGAAGTTAAAAACGTGCCGATTCTTGAGCCAACCCCAGTTTTTCCACACGAGGACCACAAATGTTCTGTTTGCATTGGGATTAGGTTCTGGAATTTTCTCCCGATCAAACAATATTTCACCTAATTTCGAGACGGGCCATATCTGAAAAATTAAAATCATATTTATTTAATTATCTATGTTATTTGGTAGGTTGGTTAAAACTTAATTTTGTAAGTTCGGCGCCAATTCTATGAAAATTGATATCTATATTTATTGACGAAATTAGGTATACTTAATTAAACGAAGCAATACAGGTAGCGTTCTGTAGTTTCTGCCTACCCCCATGGCAAGAAGCAGGCAAGAAGAAGCATGGCGTGAGTTTATGCAAGTGTATGTATGTATTGTTGTTTTCTATACAAAAAAAAGGATTTGATCTTTATTGTCAAAATTACCAAAGATAGTTTACAGCGTAAGCAGATAAGATAAGATAAGATTAGAAGCAGTAAGACAAAGACCCATTTTCTTTTAGGTCAGGGTTCGATTTTTCGTTTTCCAGTTCTACTACTCTCTTCAACAGAATGAAGAATCAGTTACTCAAGTAAAGGGTATAGGTAGGTAGGTAAGTAAGATGTAATCATTTACTATCGCGTCCAGTGATGGAAACACACAAGTATGGACATGAGTAGGTTTATGATCCGTCGAGCCGAAGAACCTACCCCATCAATCTTATCAGTAATTTCTAATAACCATAGTTTAACGATCAACGTCTTGATCGAAGAGATAACAGCTACACAATCACATGTAAATATAGTTCGACCGAGTTTCGTTTATGTTTTCGGATTTCGGCAACAAAAAAAAACATTTTTGGGTGGAATCTTGGTGCAATATTGAAACATGTAGATTTATTTTTAAATGTATTTCGGGTAAATAATATTAATTACATACTTAGACGGAGTCGTGAGAAAAGCATACGTTTCTAAATCGCGCCATGATGTCTTCGCACTACACGAACGGAATGCGTCTAGAGATTCACACAAACAATTCTCTTAATTGTATAGAGTGATACATACTTGTTATTCAATAACAATCTATTCATTCATTTAGGTAACAGTTTAATATCACGCTTTAATTGTGAACTCACAAAATACAATAGGCTTCCTGAACACACGGCTACACATCAAGCTATACATTTCCCGTATAAGCTGACCATGCCTTGTACGGAAATCCTATACAATGCGGGATCAGCATAAACTGGAAATGTATAGCTTGATGTGTAGCGGTGTGTACATGATGCCGGAGCCGCAACGGCGCCGGACCTCAAAATGAAAAATTTCAGAATATGTCAGAATGAGTGTAAAATCTCTAAAATCGGTGCGGCTTCGGCGTCTTGTACAGAAAGTAGGTACTTAGTAAGGGTGTCCCGATAACGTGATTTTTTTTCTGAGTTTCAGTTGTTTCTTCAGAACTTCCTCGTATCGTCACTAACTCAAAATGTCAAGGTAAAAAGTATATATAGTCGTGAACTGATTTAACAGCTGGATAAACAGAAAGACAACCACAAAATTGTAAATCGGAAAGTTGAGTCGTTATAAGCATGATAATGATTAGCATGCCCCTTAATGGCTCCTGTGATTCCTCTGACATCTGCGATATCAGATCGCAGGTGTCCTGCCATCAATGACAATATTAATTCTCATGCGCCAGTTCCTTCAAACCGAGATATAGCACCATTTAACCACAAAGGGCTCTTGGCCCGCATCTCACCTGATGATCAGGCGGAAGCAAGCTTCCCCGGAATCCTCAACCACAAAGGAACTGGCTATCTTACCTCTGCCGAAACACAACAATGCTGTTAACATTGTTGTTATGGCGGCAGACTTGGATAAGATGGTGGTGGCTAGCCAGGCGGACTTAGATCAAGCCCTACCACCAACCAAACCGAGCAGAAAATTTTACCCCCACTGGGAATCGAACCTGGGACTTCTTGGTCTGAGACAAATGGTCTAACCACTAGACCACAGAGGCGGTACTTTTTGTTGGTACGTACGTACGTACTCCTTACCAAAGACCTCTAGGTACTCGAATTACTACCACTATTACTTCAAAACTGTATCGTTGTTCCTGCCTACTCGTATCTATCTACCATTTGATTCTAATATGTATTTAATTTAATTCTATACTTACGTCATTTACCAACTGGTGACAATACATGTTGGTAGTTTAACGCATTGTATATTTGTTGAACACTGGAGCAATAATCAGTAATAATCAGCAAGAGTCAGACAATAACAAAATATTAGTACACGTAGATAGTGCTTTATCATATTAATTAAAAATGATTTAGATAAAAAGCATTAAAGTGGGACTGGGGGCTCGCTACGTCACAATTCAGTATAAAATCTACCGCCAATGACGTTATGCCACATTTTAACTCAATATTTTGCCGTAATTTTTTGATTACGTAAAAAAAGAAAAAATATTTGTCAATATTTTTTTTTATTAATCTACATGACGTACAATTTTTTTTTTAAATCGACCTCCCAGTTTCACTCTTAAAACGATATGCAAATTAGCGCCACAATAAGTACAACGCTACGCTTCATTTAGTCCGGATAAATAAAAATTGAATATACATATGTAAAGTGTTGAACTATAAGTATTCGTCTTGAAGTAGCAGTAACCAGTTCCACTAGTATTTAGGGTTCGGTAGATAAAAAACAAAGGCTCTGTACGCTAAGGCCGTTTGTCTGTCTGACTTCTATTGTTATCGATATGTTTGGCATAGTTGCAGAAATCATTGGCCCACACAAATGCGGTAGTAAAATAGTTTAAGTATTTTTAACAGAGCATTGCAAGTTATCGACGAATATTTCCAATGCTTATAAGTCCAACTGACTGATACAAATAAGTTAGAAGAAAAAAAAGGGAGTTACAGAAAGAAGAATGGTATATATTTTTGCTTTTACCACTCTTTGATATATTTTGCTTGTGCGAAACTCGGTGGACACGAGTCTGACTATCAATAATCAATAATTGATGAAGAAGAGTACCACCAGATGATAAAATGGCAATGGACCAGCTTTATTAGGCGTATAACCGATGATCATGGTGATGGTTTGAGAAGAGACTGTGAAACTGTTTGAAAGTGTTTTCATGTGAGATTTGTGTCCGTAAACGTACACACGATTCAGGAGAAATTCCTATAGTGCCGTTCTTAAGTTTTATTATACATTGGATACATTCATCGAAGCCTGTAGATATAATTATAATATGTTACTTAGTTTTATTACTTCAGTAGCTGATGCCCGCGGCTTCGCCCACCTGGATGTCGGTTATTACAATACTAAAACCTTCCTCGAGAACCACTCTATCCATTGGTGAAAACATCATGAAAATCGGTGAAGTCGTTTTTGAGTTTATCGCGAACAAACAGACAGACGCGGCGGAGGAGTTTGTTTTATAATATGTAAGGGATAAGGATAATGAAGGTTGATGTGATTATAAACTTAATATTTACAATTTACTAGCTTCCAATCGTGAGTCGTGACGGGACGTTACCCTGAGATTACCTAGTTTTTGCATTAGACGTGCAGACATGACCCATGAAGGTCATCACTTCAAAGGATAAATCACAATAAGTACCTACTTACTCGTGTTATAGAAATTATAATACTGGCTATTATGTCGATTACCAAATTTAAACCTTTTCCGTAACGGTAAACTACTTCAAAGGCCGAGAATTATACCTACTCGTACTATTTAACTTTAGAATTATAGTACTCACGGCTACACATCAAGCTATACATTTCCAATATAAGCTGACCTCGCATTGTACAAAAATTCTATACAATATGAGACCAGCCTAAACTGGAAATGTATAGCTTGATGTGTAGCCGTATGTACCTAACACACTCCTGTGTTTAAAAGGATTCACTATATTTCAACGCTTTTTCGTCTAGCTAGGCCATATAATTTTGGAAAAAATCGTTTTCTCTATTTTCACAGGCTTGGGAATGTGATACAATGTTGGTATACCTGGAGGACATGTTTGTCTATTTTCAGCCGAGCAGAGCAAGGTCGACCAGGTACTGTTCATAATCATAGCTAGAGAAGTCATGCTTGCTACAAAATATAAGTAGCCTTTTGGGCCATAGCAGCACTGGCCAGAATAAAAAAAAAATTGTTACGTTTTATAGATAGGTACCTATTTTCTTAACTATCCATTTATATTATAGGTTATAGTAGGAGTGAGGCGTATTTATCGTCACTGATAGAAATAACAGATATTACAAAATAGCAGATAACAGTTGCTCCTAACAATAAAACATATCTGTTACTTAAAATAACAGATCCTCAAGACTGTTACCGCGGCTGTTACTGTTAAAACTTCGAATACGATGTTCGACTTTAACTAAAAGAAATAAAGAAAATATACAATTGAGATTTAAATACGTATTTATCATTCGTACAAAAATAACAGGCTGTTATTTAATAACAGGTAGATACGATTTTCGACTTTAAACCAAAAGAAATAAAGAAGATATTCAATTGAGATTTAAATACGTATTTATCGTCAAAAATCACAGGCTGTGATTTAATAACAGATACAAAAATCACAGGCTGTGATTTAATAACTGATATTTGGATCCGTTATTTTTTTGTCACAGTAACAGTGATAACTGATAACAGATATCGTGTTTAACCTATTACATCTCTAGGTTATAGGAATTTAGAGCCAAGTAGCATTCGTGATTACTCACCACTCGAATTGCAAAGAAACCATCCACGGATGCGACATGCCATCTGTTCATCAAATCTTTTCGCTCCTCCGCTCTAAGGCGGGTTGAAATATTGCGAATATCGCGCAAATGAGATCCAAGGGGAATCATCGTGCATAGACATAATATAAATAAGAAAATTACAGCTTTCATTGAAGCTAACTTTCTTCGTATTACCAGGATCCGAGCCATGGTCTTAGTCTTTAATTTTTTTTTGTACACTCAGAACACAGGCCGATTTATCGGAATGCCAAATGGCGTTAATGTAACTGAAAAAACCTTATTGGTTGGCATTACAGATCTATAACCTTCTACCACTAAAACAGCATTCCCTCGGAATTGAATTTAATTCGATACGCATGAGCGTATCTTAAATTAATGAACCATTAAAACAGATGACTGTTTTAATGGTTCCATAAAGCACAAATTAACCTTTAAAACGTTAACTGCAGGTAGTTTACTCTTGGATAATACGAACTGTAAGGCACTGTTATCACAAAACACTGTATAAGTCACGAATAGTGGATACGTTTAACACTAACACCTTATTCGAACGTATTGACTGGCGTATCTACATGAGCTGAGCAACCATACTGCAAGGTATCGTGTACCTTGATGACAACGCCTCTGATAATAACATACTCGACGTACAATGTTAACAAAATGTAAACTTGCAGTGGTCGAACAATGGCGCTGAAATCAGTTAAAATTGACCAAGGACGACCTTTTATAATGATAGAGATTATCTATTTAAAAAAAAAACATAAAAATTCTGGTTGGTTTATTAGATAACGTGGAAATGGAAAAACATTACGTTGTATCTATTGCATTGGCGGGGAGGAAGTGTGATATTAATTTATGTATAGTTATCTACCTACTCACAGCCGGGAACTACGTACTTATTTAATAAAAGTTTATTGAGTTAAAAAAAAAAGTTATGTAAGTAGTTAACATTGTTTTACGAATGTTGGTACCTACCTGGTAGGTTTATTAATTACAGGTTGTTGTATTGGCAAATTATTATTCGTAGAGTAAATTATAATAGGGGAAGCCAGGGCACTGCGCGCCCCCAGGGTAAGTCTGACACCCCTGCTCCTTCGCAGTATAATAAACCGAGACGTTCGGAACTAGTTGGATCGCGTTCCAGTGACCGAGCGAGAAAAGTGGTTTTCTATACGAAACTGCATGTCACTCTTAAACAAAACGGAAAAATGAGAGTCTAATAACTTTAATTTCGGAAATCGGTATCTCTGGTATGTATTGAATTTTCGTTTTTTGCCATGTATTTTATGTATTTTTTTTGTCGAATGTGCGTTTTGGTGGTGCAGAATAAACAGTTTTTCTTTCTTTATTTTTTTGTTTTTATCTGTCATGTAAATAACTGTGACAGGAACATAACATAGCATCACCCAGATAGGCTAAATGGGAAAAATACGTAGGTATTATTGAAGATAACTTAAAAACTACACAAGCAAATTTAATAAAAATTTACGGGACCACTTCTGTAAGATGAACAACCGAACAAAAAAACAATCATCAAAATCAATTCATAATTGGCGGAGAAATCACGTAACATACAAAAAAAAATTGAAGTCGGTTAAAAAACGGTAACGGTACCTCCGTTACCGTTTTTTAACCGACTTCAATTTTTTTAATAATATTAAGTTTAAGCCTCGGCAATGAATACACTGTGTTCGTTGTTACCATTATCAGTCTGCAGTCTAATAAACCGGACTGCCAGGATTGCGGGAAAGTCCGAAAGAGATACCAGGACCCTAAAACAGGCAACTGAAGGAACACGGGTGGGTTTTAGTCAGTAAAAGTCTGACACGCCCTCCCGCTCCGCCCAGAGCGGGAGAAGTCAAACTCAAACTCAAAGCATTTATTTCAATTAAACCATTTACAGGCACTTTTGAATTGTCAAGGAGTCGGTCAGTCAGAAATATGAAGCTAGTTGCCCATTCCAAAGCGTAGTAGGTACCTATGGAGAAGAACGGGCAAGAAACTCCACGGACACTCTTTTAAATAAAAATATTGTTACAATATATGGGTTACATCATTCATGTTGAAATTATACATGTGAGAACAATGTAGAAAGCACGTTAAAAGCGTCCGTAATTATAACATAAAACAATTCAAAA
The DNA here is from genome assembly GCA_949152455.1 of Lithophane leautieri. Classification (NCBI taxonomy): domain Eukaryota; kingdom Metazoa; phylum Arthropoda; class Insecta; order Lepidoptera; family Noctuidae; genus Lithophane; species Lithophane leautieri. Next base: position 9,107,024 of record OX424467.1, read on the forward strand.
ATTAAAATAAGTCATGGCAGTTAAGAGATGACCAGTCACAACCGACGGCGCCCGTTCACGAACATGACGCATGGATCAGCACCATTCAGCTCAACCATTTTGAAGGGAGCTAAATGATCCAATACACGCGCTACCATCAGCGAGACGTGAGCATGACATTCCCAGCCGCCAGGGCACATTCAAGTCAATGAAAGACAAATTTCCCGATAAATGGTAGCTCAATAGTACATAGTACTCACACCTGTGCTATGCAATTATATAATACAAAGGAGATAGAGTTTATACAATGCAAAGATGGTCTTACAATCTTCAGCAGTTCCAACAGTGTTTTCGAATGTTAATAAGTTAGTTGTGATTGTGGAGCAGGACCAGCATTAAGCCAAGCATTTTTATCAGCGACGTAATCCTCCAACTTATAATATGCCTGCCTGCATAGTGTGCGTTTTATACAAGTTTTGAATTTCGTCTCATTCAGTTGAAGTATGTGGGGAGGAATTTTATTGTAACATTTTGAACAGTACCCCATGAAAGATGACTCTACTTTAGCCAGTCTGAAACCTGGTTGAACTAATAGGTCCCTATTTCTAGTACTATAATTATGTCTATCACCTCTTTTACTAAAAAGATGCAAATTTTTTCTTACGTGCATGATGTCATTTGATGATTTCCCATCCTCAAAAAAAAACAAAATGTCTAATAAACCGGTTCACTATAATAATCGGTTTGTAATGATAAGTAATGCTTTAGACACCAGTTTTGCAAACGACTTTGGGATATGTTCTTAGTCATTAGTAACTTATCTACCAATCTTCTTGACATGCATCATTGCTAGTCTTGGGATCTCGACATATTTTCTTCAAAACATAGAACATCACGCCGATTCACGCCTGTATCACAAGAAGGAGAGGTGTAGGTATGATTCATTCATTAAGGTAGGTAGGATGATTCGCTAATTACTTTTCAGTGCCAAACACTGAAAAAGGATTCGATCGTCACTCAAGAACGTTCAAAAGGTTAAAATTTCATACTTTTTAAATCAAAATTATTAATAGATATTAATACTTATAAATAATTTTAAATAGTCCGAGCAACAACAAGCGCAACACGTCATACTCATAGCCACAGGTACTCGTATACCTACTGTTAACATTAGCATGTCAGTGACGCGAACCCAATGGATTTTCCCGTACCTACCTATTAAAAAGCGCTCAACGCGCCTAAAGAAGCAGGTACCTATTCATTTCAAATAGCTTGTTATAAGCTCAGACCAAATAAAAAACCAAGACAGAGAGAGCGCTGTCAAAAGTGACGTGAGGCCGGTTTCGTAAACATGTGTGCACTTAGTTTGGTGTAGTTTGATGGTAGTGTTATTGTAAATAGTTATAAATGTGTGTGTGTGAGCGTGTATGCACAGAGCGTTGGTGTAGTTTTAGCATGCTTCATTCTATTGTTCGCAGCGCTCCGTCTTGGTTTTTTATAATGAGGTAATAAGTTAAAAAAAATAGAGTATCTAGGATGCAAGAGCGGCTGAGCGAGTGAAGCTAACTCGGAAATTTGGGTACCCCCTCGTACCTACGTAAGGTCCGAAAACAAAGTAGGTACCTAAGTTCTATTTCTGTATAATGGAGAACCTTTTCAAGGTGGGGTCCTAAAATTTTCAGGCTCGCTTCGCTCGTAGGTACTTGCATTCTACATTCTCTTGATTCTTGAGCTTTTCTTCAAGTCGACAAACAACATCTTATTCCTTGTTCTTTTGGAATGATCAAACGCAAACCAAACCTATCCGAGAGTAGGTAGGTTTATAAAATTTTCGAGCTCGCTCATGCATTCTATATTCTCATAGTTGCTTGGGCTTTCCTGCATAAGTCGACAATGTAAACCCTATTTTTGTTTGAAAATATAAAACAAAACCTAAACACCCGAGAGGGGTTGTTAAAATTTTCGAGCTAGCTTAGCTTCTCGTGAGTATTAATGTTCTGTGCTTAGCTTGCTCTTCTCACCGTACGTATTCTGCTGTTCCAATACCTACTAATTATTTCTCCAAAAGTGCTGCAACCAATTTGCCCGCATCAATAAGTAGGTAGCTGCGAATGTAGGTGTGAATAATTAATGTGGAGCTGGAGATGTACCTACATGAACATTAACACAACATACCTACTTATTCACTCATTATGCGTTTCACAATGTCCACAGTGGTAGGTTGTAATTTATTACTGTCGCGGCCAGCAATAAGGGGATTGATGGACGATCGTGAAAATGTGGGCCGAGGCGAAGCCGAGGCACACATACGTGAGTCCATCAATTCCTGATTGCGGCCAAGGCTTGTATAGTACTTTTCTCAAATAATGCCCGGAAATTCAAACTGAGTAAATTAAATAAAAAATCCAGAATCAATGACGAACAACTATAATTTTTCATGCGCCAATATGTTCATTTGTTTCTTCTTTGTTCTATTTGTAAGCCAAATCGAAATTTAAATAAAATCGTTGATATGTTACCTCCTTGGTAGCCATGTGTTGAAGTAAAAAGTTCGTTCCATTTTTAAATAACACGACAGATATGAGTTTTCATAGTAATTTATTTGGCCGCTAAACACGCCAAATATGGATTTTCATAGTAACTTTGCTGGCCGCATCGTCACTTGTTTTCGACCAGTACCTACAGCAATTTCGATTTATCTCGAAGAAGGTTGTCAAAATAATGCTCGAATTTCCAAGCATGTTTGAAAAAAAATACATGGTTATTGTAGACCCTTTCGGGCACACTAGAGCAGGAAGAGGGCTTCAATCTGTTGAATTAGTTATGTAATTATTTTATAAAACATGTTATTTAAAATTTGTCATTTAGATATTCATCGCGCCTGTTATCCCCGAAGGGTTAGGTATAGGGTCTAGCTACATAAATTAGGTAGGTACACCCACATATTAAGTCTAATGACATACCAGGCGAGCCTACTACCATCAACCGGGCACAAATCCAGACTCCAAGCTGCTTCTGAGAAATTTCGAATGGAAAAACCCAATAACACTATGCCCGACCTGGGAATCGAACTCAGGACCTCATGCTCAGCAGTACCGCTTTCGACAACTAGACCAATGAGGAGGCGTACCTCCCTAAAAATCTTGAAAAATCCAAAATCTTGGTCTGCGACAGCGCCTGTCTGCCGCAAAGTTTTATGAGAGAATAAATAATGAGAATTCAAAATTCCGCTCCAAACCAATGAATAAGACCAGTAGTACCTAATAAAAAGAGTTTATACCGAAGTCTTGTTGTACCAGGTGTATAACTAATCCTAGCCTAATAAATCTTCCATAGTTTCTTAGTTTAGCACTATAATTTCTATCACAATTTCGAATCTCGCGCGTTTACTCCCAAGTGGTTAGTTATTAGGCATAGGCAAGCATAATAAATAACTAACCAAAAACAAAATCAATCGAAAAGCATAAATTATATTTTGATGAAGCCATAGTAAAAATATTAGATAATTATTTGCTATTCAATCGGACTTAGAATATGTGGAATGTTCCTGCCATTTGTTCGTCGTTCGGTAAAGCTGGGTTTTCACTTTACGAGTAGGTACTTACTCTCGGACCGAGTCTACTCGGATTACTACTCGAACGATCTCGTAGCGTGTGAACACGTGATCTGAGCGTACTCGAACAGCGGCACCCCATCAGCGCGGTTCTATTTTCACAAGTTCAATTGGACCCTTTATAAAACAAAATGGCGCCGACTAAGAAAAAGTGGAATGAACGTGACAAAATTAAATGCTACTTTGACGCTGAACTCGTAACGTGTCAACCAAATTCCGAGTGGACTTCCTTTAAGACCTAACTCGTATGAGCGCACTCGGTTCGAGAGTACCTACTCGTATAGTGAAAACCCAGCTTAATAATTATGAAAAGTCGACTTTGTCTGTCTTGTTTGTCATTTTGGGGATCTTCACCATAAATATTATGATTATAGCGATAAATCCAGTGGCCACACTTAACGGTCAACGTCAATGCTCATTTTGATTGGCGATAAAATTGGCGCTAATGTTCCTTCTGGTTCCTTCCTTGAATTTCAAGATGGACGTTGACGCTCCTACATTTTATTTAATGAGTGCCAATTTTTTATGAAGTTAATTTATCATTATCCCACAAACATCTATCATGATCATGAAACATCCATCATACATTATCATCATAATCAAACATCATCCCACAAACTGTTTGCAGAACTTCGAGAAGCTCAATGGCTTTCTCGTTAGTTCACTCCATAAAAGGCTCATCGGCTCCGATACTATTATAAGTGCGTGCGATGGCGATCCCGTCGCACTCATGGTGCACAATGATAAACGTAAGTGTGGCTACTTCATTCAACGCAATAATTCTCGCTGTAAATATCTTTGATCTGCTCTAAAATACCTCCATCTGAGTTATCGCCCAACGTTAAACGCCAATGTGAATGCCGTTGTCAAATTCTCGCGATAGTTGTGGCTACACCTAGGGTTAGCGACCATTATCGCGATAATCAATGGCGTTTCCACAATGGTGTGGCCCCAGCATTAGCATCTGACAATGATTTATGTAGACTGCGTTTCATCAAATAATTCCCCAGCCGTAATAATGTCCTACAACAGCTTAGCCCACATTACGGCATAAGAACTATTTCATGAAACGCACTCTAGCTACTTACTCCATAATAAACTGTGCTGCTACACAGGGGTTAGTTAATTTTTTTTAAATTTATAAACAAAAATCTCGAATTTAAACGAGATCACTAATTAATAAAGTTATTGTGGCATAAATATTTATAATAATTAATTGGGAATGAAATGTTAATCGTTTTTAAATATATCTAGATTTTTTATTTAAAAAAAATATTTTATTTTATTGTGTTTGGTAGGGATTTACTTGTAGCACTAATAATTTATAGGTGTGGTTGCACCCACCTTAAACCATTATTTTAACCTACATTTTATTATAAGTATCGAGGGTTCCCGGGCTATTTGTATTAAGCGACAACCTGGTCGATATTGAGTTATATGTATAATCGGAATCGCCAGATTTTTCTGCGTCGTTTGAATCGGGTTTCGTGGCAATCTGCGGTGATCTGATCTGATCACTTTTTTGTCGCTTGAAACATCAGTAAAGTTAGGTCTAGTTTGAATCTGACTTAACTTATGCGACACAAATTTTATACAATTTTACTAAACATGGACTTCACACAAACAAAATATATTGTGATTGTGACTTAAGCTATTTGTCCTGACATAAATTTCGTAACATAGGGCGCTTGAATCATTTTGCCTGCATCTGAAATCCATGCTTGATGTCGCTTGGAACATTTTGCCTGCACGTGGAATTCATACCTGGAATTTATTATACAGTGTGTTAGGGTAAACACCTTTAACCTTGAAACCAGTGGTTTGGTTTCATGAATAGAACGTAAAATCAATGGAAAATTACAACTTTTTTTTTTAAAGGAAAATCTACCTTTTAACACAAGAATATTTCACCCTATGCGCTAGCTGCTAGGGCAACGAACTTGCGTCTCAACACGCGGGCGCGGCGCGGGCGCGAAGAACATACCACGTCCGCGCGTCCCCTTCCCCTCTCTTACCTCACTCCAGTCAGTCAGCTGTCTTGCTAGCGAGTGCACGTAATGCAACGTCGTAGCGCCGCCGCTCATTTCTCGCGCGTAAACAATAATAATTGTAGTTTGTGAGTAGTAGTTACACGTAAGGATGTCTTACCGTGCATTTGCACTGGCGAAACATTCAAGACAAAACATGTTGAAATCTCAACTTTCTGTCAATGTTCCATACAATTTTTGACAGGAACTAGAGATTTCAACATGTTTTGTATTAAATGTTTCGCCAGTGCAAACGCACGGTTACACGAATGAACAGTTTACCGAAATAGTACGGCTTTACGCCATCGCGGGTGATAACCTGAACGAGGCGCGTAGGATGTACGCCGAACTATTCCCTAGACAACGTGTACCAAGCCGTAAAACAATGTTGGCGGCTACACAGAGAATGTGTATCTACGGACAGTTCACCGTGCCGGCCCACGCGCAGGGTCGTGGTAACCAGCAGCTGCCGGTTGATCTGCAAGAACGTATCCTGAATGTCTTCGCGGAGCAGCCAGAGGAAAGTACCAGAAGGACGGCACGTGTTTTTAATGTTTCGTACTTGACAGTATGGAGACTTCTCCACATCGATCATCAACATCCGTATCATTTTCAACCGGTTCAAGAATTAAATGACAACGATCACATACCGCGGATGGTATTTTCCCAGTAGTAAGCCAGGTATGAAGTATGAAGGGAAAGTTGCATCACAGGTTATGTATGTGTATTCATGTGTTGTGTAGGTAGGTAGCGGGTGGCGACCGGGCGCATATCCATGAATTAGCGGACGGTGTCGGATAGGAACTTTTTAAAATCTTTTAATGAAAATAAGGTTTTTTTTTTGTTGTTACTAGATCATTAATTTTTATATTTAAGTCAAGTACCCATGGTTTGAGTGACAACGGTGTTTACCCTTACATACTGTATATACTTAATGTGAAGTGCTACATAAAACATTTTGGTCTGAAACTACTATATGATACTTCAGCTGCATAAGCTGAATAGCCTGATTCTATATAACTATCGCGATGATAGCTATTACATTTAACCTTACACTAAAAGAACACCGAGTGTTGCTTAAATCCTTTTTCCTGAACCATATGATATACCTACAGTTTATGGCACTGGAATCATTTAGCCTGTTCCTAAATAAAAGTGATTTGAGGTAATTTTGTATGAAGCGACATTTATTTCTGGTAATAACAGCTTTAAAAAAATGAAAACTAGACTAAATTGTGCGGTTTTTATAAAGGAAACAAACAAACAAACATAGAACACTTTTTTGTAAAAATATTAATACTTTTTATAATGTTTTTTTTTTCTAAAAATGAAACTTTGAAATGCTCTCCTGTAAAGTTACAAAACTGTCGCTTAATACAAATAGCCCGTGAACCCTCAATATACACTTGGTTTATGCACTAAAAGTAATGCAAAACAGTACATTATTATTATGTACCTAGAGTGTAAAAATATTATGCACATGGTTTTTTATTATCTCGTAATAGTGTTGTTATAAGTGAGTGTAAAATATAAATTTTATGCTATTTTACTATGCTATTGTTAACATACCAATGAAATGAAACTTGCCTCGCTTTAGCGTTTTGCAATGATGCGTACAAACCAATTACGACATAACAGGCTACTTACGGCATGTGTGGGCATGTCTTTCAAGCCTTTGACATCACACGTCCAGGGTTATCAATTTGTGATGATTTCCTCAAACTGCGGGGAATCACCGGGAATCTCAAAACGATTGGGGATTTTGTGGGGAGAGGCACCATGCAGGGATTATGTGGGGATTTTAAAATTTTACCAAGTCAAACCAATATTACAAATTACAAACTTCATTCTACTACATACCCAGATATTGATGTCATTCAGTAAATTCCAGTCTAAATTTATATTTTTGATGGCAACATTACATCAATCTCAATAAATGTTCGGGGGAAACCCCTGCCATAATGTAGCTGCGTAACATTATATTCTTTACAATTGTGATTTTTTCTAGTTTGTTCCTTAGAAATATTGTTAATTATTTTTTTATAGAAAGGAGTCAATTTATTAAATCATTTTGAGGGGATTTTTTGGTGAATTATTATTAATATTTCGCACTCCCAGAATTCGGGGATTTTCACCAATGACTTTGGTAAATCTGGAAAATAGGCATTGGCATCCCTGAACACGTCATGGTGGAAAATTTATCAGTGAAATGTCAAAACAAACAAAAAGTCAAAACCAGAGGATCAGAGGAAAACCCAAGACCAAAACGACGTACTTACAAGAACATTGCTTATACAAAACTCGAAATTTATCGTACAATGAAATTGTGAACGGTCTTTATTAGTGGTAAAACAAAAAAAAACGGCTGCAAGTGACCAGTGAACCGTGTTTTATACTTAACGGTAAGAAATCTTGGATGTCGTACTAAAATAAAAATCTTAACAGATCCATAGATCATATAATTATGTGCTGTACTAACCTATTAATAAATTAAAATAATTTATTCAACCATATCATATATGTCATATTAGAAGCATAAATTTTAGATAAAGCTCGCCTACAATATGTTTTAATAGGTAAACAAAGATAATCATTGTTTGTAGAAATACAAACATGATCATATTAGTGTTTGAAAATGACGAATAAGTCACTGTTCCCATGATTATTTTTATGAGGGAAGTATTAAGCGTGTGGCTCAGGACAGAAAACACATTTTTACAATCTGATGTTTTATTTTTTTCTTATCACTAATTTACATAATTACTTGCCCGCATAAGTAAAGATCAATTTTAATTTGAAATTATGATGCAATTGTATGAATGTATTTCAGACTAAAATGGCTTCAGAACACTCCGGTTTAATACAACAAGTGGAAGATTTTGAAATACTTCCTGAATCAGTTACTTTACAAAATGAGGATGTTCCAAATGTTGAAAAAGCTATTGAGGCTATGATGAAGGTATCTCCAGTTCAGATACAGCAGGAGTATTATGAAAACTTAGGGGACTGCGACTGGGTGAAGTAAGTATGGTTTAATTTGCTGAAGCGTAAGACAATAAAATAATATTTCATTTTGCGTTAAGAATGAAATTGGAACCATTAAAGATCGCAATCAATGAATTTTATTAGAAACAAATTAAGTAGTAAAAAAAAAGTATTTTTGTTCACAAATATTTTTTTTTTCGTGTGGTCTGTACACAAACCATTTAATTTGATAAAATTGGATGGATTATTATTATGATGGATTATATTTCAAAAGTATCTAATTTTTCAAAAGTATTTTAGGTGCATTCTAATTATATAACTAGTATAAGAAAATTATAATGTCACAGGGCTAGACTGCCAATATATAAAAATAACCTACTAATGTAATTAAAAGTGTTTCTAAATAAAACTTTCATTTTAACAGACTGACATTATTTTCTTTCTTTCTGCCATTCAGTTGAATTATAAAATTGCTAATAGAACTTAGAACATTTTGTTCAAAACTCTATCAGTACTTAGCTCAATACTTGAAATACTTGAATGTTGTTTATCAGATAGGTACTACAGAAAATGTACTAGGTACTTAACATTATAGTAGCAATTTTTATAATGCTTTATGTTCCCATATTATGAGTATAAAACCAAAGTAAACCATATTTTTTTCAGCCATACTTTTCATAAATAATAATCTAAACAAAAGACTCAATATTTTTTCTATTGTTCTCAATCAGTTAAATGTAAGTATAGAAAATGAAAAATGAATTTTGTTGATTAATTATTTCAGGTATGAAAAAAGCAATAGGAACTATTTGCTTCAAAATGTAGCATTTGCACTCTTTGGTGGTCCAAGCTTTGAAGGGGAATTATCAGAAGTTGTTGGTGATCAGAATGCACACCTTGAAGGTTACACAACCAGACAGAAGGAACAAGTCATGAGAGTCTATGAAAAATTGTGTGAACAAAGTAAATATCTTGCATTAAATTATTATAATAGGTTGGTAAAAAAAAAAATTGTGGCAATGGCATAGAGGTCATCAGGGGTCATTTGGTTGTAAATGACCTCTCCTACATCCCCTTAACGAATTGCCGACATAAATAACCAATAACCCTGTATACTATCTGTGGTTTTCGTCCCATTGCCTGTCTTTCACTTATCCCTATCTTCTGCAATATGTGACCGATTTTTAAGAAAAGAGTGGTTTACCTCCTGCCATCTCCTCATAGGCCTGCCGCGTGGTGGTTGAAGTATGAGAACTACATTTTCAGCAGTTATTATTAACTTCACATATTTATTCCAGGTAAATTTTCTCACAATGATGACGATATAGTGATGTCAGTACTTCTTATTGTCTGCGCTAAACCGAAACCGCTAAAATTCTATCAGATGCAGCCATCAAACTACTGGTTAGACCTTCACGAGAGAACGGACAGTGACATGTGGTGTACTGCTGTATTCAGAGTTAGGAGATGTATACCTACTACAGTTGGCAGTAAGTGTTAGCGACATAAAATTAAATTTCTTTTTGGCTTTGAGAAAAAAAATAGGTATGTAAATGCTAATTCTTTTAATCAAGCTTTTGTAACATTGTATTTTGTCAATTGTTTATAGTGAAATCCTGCCGCGTTTACGTTGATGAAAATGCACGCGTTTATCAAAACTGGGATTCGTATTTGATAGACAATACTCTGCCAAAATGTGTCATCATTGCGCCTGAAAACGGAGAATACACTGGAACTCTTCTTGAGGTAACCAAGAATTTTAGTAATGGCAGTAGAGAATAATGGTCACCTACATTTCTAGATTTTTCGACTTGCTCGTAACTTAGTCTGGAATTGAACGTAAACTTTTTCTCCTGCTAGCAGGGAGCTAATTTTGTAAAGAAGCATTATACCAATAAGAAAATGCATTTTTTTTTACTTTTTTTTTCCTATGGCAGGAAATGGCCTCTTGCCACATAAATCATATTTATGTAAGTACTTAGTACATAAAAATGCAAAAAGGTGGCTTAAAATTAAGAAAATTAGAATATTTACTAATTTGGTATAATTATTACAGGGCGAAGAATCTTTCGCTGTAAAATTGACGGTAGCACCATCGCCGACGTTGGGCATTAAGGCGCGAGTGCTCAGTTCAGTGGACTCCGCGACTACGATCGCGTCTATTGGCGCCATCGGCGTGATCGGCGTGGCGGCGTTCACGCCCGTGGCGCCCGTCGTGCTGGCCGGCGCGGCCGCCGCTACCGTGGCCACAGGCGTGTACGGCCTCGTACGATCCTCGCTTCATTTGCACGATAGAAGCGTTCATGAACAAGTAAGTAAGCATACATTTAATAATTAAATCTCTTTTAAGTGTGTAATACAATACTATGTGCTGTCTGCTGACAGACACTTCTCTCAGAGACCTGATTCTCTTCCGAAGTTTTACTCTTTAAAAACATTCTTCCTTAAACTTTTTCCAGTCTATTAGCCCGACGGATGCCGAAGCCCGCGGCAGCTGGCTGAACATCGCGGCGTCGAGCGTGGGCCTGGCCGCCGGCGCCGCCAGCTCGCTGCTGTCGCGCTCTGCCGCCGCCGGCACCAACATGACCAAAGTATGTATAGTCTGTTTCAAAAGTATCTGTTGTACGCGTAAACAAACCCTGTTCAAGTTAAATTCTTACGCAGTCACTCACTATAGTTAATTAGTAACACATTTTTCTTTATATAAATAGAAGGTTTTCATCTAAAACAAAAAAAATCAGCTGTTCCATTTATGTTCGCATAGCTCGTCAAAATGTAGGGAACAAATGATTTTTTTTTTCGCGATTTCGGGTTTGGTCCCATTGTGAAAGTTGTTGATAACGATGAGTACAGTCCTTAAGAGATTTCGTGTATTAAAAGATACACCGTATACATTAAAGTTACTTAAAAATAAAAATAAACTCGATTTTGTGTCTAATCATAAAAATCTGTGTGCAGGGGCGGGTCGCTGGATGCAAAGAGTGCCTTACAGCTTTCATATTCTACTTTTTGGCAAACAGAAGCATTTTTGTCCAGAAGTGTATAACCAAGTAGAATTTACTGTTACTATATTTATCAGTCCACTGAATCCATATAAACAATTTTGTTTTTGGTAGACAGGACAGGCGCTGGCAGTGTCGGTGGAGGTGTTACGTCACGCGAACATGGTCACCGGTGGAGCAGGCGTCGTCAACAGCTTGCTTCACATTATACTGAAGGTACGTATCGCCATAATATCCCAGTGAATCCTAAACTGTATCATGCATCCAGTAGCCCCTTTGTTTTAGACCCCCCAGCAGTTTTAATAACCGACAAAAACCTTTGGGTCTAAAATTACTTTATGACAACACCTATGTACAAATTTACTCATGTTTGCAAAGGAATAAATGACTTGATTAATGACATGAAAAAAAAAAATTTTGTAAATTCATGGTAACAGTTTGTGCGACAAACAGTTTACACCCTATGATAAAAGATGTTGGCTAATATTCAAAGGAAAAATTACATTTAAAAAAAACCATGAAGACACCCTATAGTATAGTTCGACATAGCTGTCAATGAACGTGAAAATATCTGTCAGTTCCAGTACTTTTCGTGTTAGTCAGATCCTTCTTTTAACATTATAACTTTGTGTTTAGTATCGCAAGCATGGAGAGAAGCCGACGAAGTTAGAACTGTTCCAATTCGCGTCGGCGACTCTGTTCTTCTGTCATGCCGTGGTGTCCAACCGGACCGCGCAGAGTATTATTGAAGATGCTCAGGCTAAAGCTATCAACGAGTATCGCTCCACACTTCGGAGTAATAGACACAGGTCAGTAACAAATTTTTTTTTTTTTTCTGTAAGTATATTGTAGTAAAATTATTGAGATCAATTTACGAAGTAATAGTTACCATTAACTCTATGATGCATTATCATAACTATGTTTTTTTTTTTTTTTCTAGAAAAATGTTCGACAAAATCAGCGCTGAATCAAGGAGGGTACAAGGCGCAATACAGGGCAACACTGAAGTCATCAGAGGCATACAGAACATCTTCGATAAAGACCAATACTTCGCCGACGTACTCAGAATTAACAAAGACGTCAACCAACACAAGCTCAGAATATCCATGACTTCTGACGGACAAGTCAACTTGAACGCTCAACATAAGTTCAACCCCGCAGAGCTGTATAACCTCGGAAAGGACGGCAGGGCACAACTGTTCAGTGATCTTGGCCCCGCTTCAGTTAATAGCAACAACGTGCCAACCCGGATAGTACCCGCCACGAATGCAGTCACCGGCTATATCGAAGGCGAGGAAGAAAATAATACATTGGTCGGTATTCATCCGGGAGAAATACTAAGAATTGGCTCCCTGCTCGTTCGAGTCAGCGCATCCGGGGCCGAAAATGTGGCTCTCATGTTAGAAAATTTAAGTCAAGATGTTTATGCCAACTTGATGACAATATCCTTCAACGTGTTGTCTAAACTGGTCCCTGAAGACATCGCCAGACTTAGGCTGCTGAGCCCTGAAGAAGATCTAATCGTCCAAATAGTGAAGTTTGTGTTCAATTACATGAAACACGAAAGACCGCTCGGCGACGTCAGCAGAGCGGACGACAACGGCATCACGATAGTGTTAAAAGAATTCTTCCAAGAAGGTGTTGTTCGTCAGGAAACGATCTTATATTTGAAAGATCGTTTGCTGGGCTGGGTCGACAGTGAAATGGATCGTAGGAGCTTAGAGTTCCCAAACAAGAAGTCAATTGTGTGTGAAATTTGTAGAGGCATTAGGTATGCTTAGGAATTTCATATTTTTGAGACATAATTATATTTATCAAATAATATTAATAAATATTCCTGGCATTAGCTTCGCTGACGTTAGAAGTAAAGTATTTACCTAGTAGGTAAATAATTATTATGAACACAAGATGCTTTGGTAAACCGCTGTGATGTAGGTATAATTGCTATTTTTCTATACTTCGATAGCATACACTTGAACTCATGATTTTATTGTAAACATTTACTAAAGGGCATTATCACGAGGAAAATTATTGCATTCGACTGAATATAACTGAAATAATAATATTATTATATACTAATATTTGGAAAAATGAATATTGTAAGTACAAATAACATTAGTCCTTTATACAATGGTGACTGTTGCTACAAATCCTATACTATTAAATGAGAAATATTTGTATATATTTGTAATCACGTTCTCGAAAACGGCTCTAACGATTTCGATGAAAGTTGCATTATAGGGTTTACAGAGCGAAAAATCTAGCCACATCTCATTTCTGGGAAAATTCGTTTTCTCGTATTTTCACCCGAGCAGAGCTCGGTCGAACAGTAATAGGTAACTAATATAAGCAATCCCAGTTTCACCACTAATCAGCACTCGATTTAAAGATCCCGAGACTGAAGTAAGTCATGAATCTCCCGCCATTTTCCCAATTTATTTGGGGTCGGCGCAACATGTCTTTTTCTTCCATACTTCTGTATTAGTCGTCATGTCGGTAGTCACCCCCTTTCTAGCCATATCATCCATCTTAGGTCTTCCCCTAATCTTAAAGCCATCAACAATCATACTGAAAAAATTTCTCACAAAAATTTTCTCACCCCTCCGCATCATCCGTAGAGGTAAGTACGTAATTACAAAAAAAAAGTAATACATATCAAAAAATGTCCAAACATTTTGTAAAAGCGAAGAGAATAAGGCTTATTTTGTAAAACAGTTTTGATCAAATTGCAGTTCCAATTTATATTAGAGAAGATATTTGTATTAACATTGTGATAGATTATGCACTGTGATAACACACCACTGATTGCTAATTCTTAGATTATTGTAATAATATTGCACAAAATGTAGTGCCTTTTAGATAGTGTAAAATCTCATAATTGAAAATGTTGATTATAATACTTATAAATATATATTTACACGCGAACAGTAGATTTTAACCAGTTAATAGATTAAGCTACTATGTATAAATATTAAATATTGTTTTATAAAATAATAAACTATCTTATCTCTCATCCGTGTAATTGTTTTGACCTCGATTCGGGTGATTTCTCTATCATCGGCATGATGTCATCATTGAACATAGATAATAATATTTTATTTTCAATTACCTATCTAACAACCTACAAAAAAAAACTTTATTAATTAAATTTTTATGCTTTTGATACATAAACTTGTATGGTCGGACGTGTTCAAACTGGTGCGAATAGTCGCGGGACTTTCTAGTAGTTAAAACAATCGACGCTCGCAATCGCATCCTACATCCGCTCCCCCGCTCTTGCTTCAGTTTGTCCCAAGATTAAAATGGGAATCCCTGATTCACTCACTATGTACAGACCATAGACTTATTCTCATTATTTTTGGCATCTGAACCAACTTTTTTTGTGAAACCTGGCAACCCTGCAATCGCGAAATTTGTCTATGGTCGGTGATTTTCTTTTTGCATATTTCTCAGTGTGCCATTGCAAGAGACCGACGAAGCTTGGCTTGGATAATTGCATTGCATTTTGCAGTGGTGCGTCTGAATGACCGGTTGTGTGTTACTATTGGAGTTTTTATTTATTACAAGGTATGTATTCTTTATTGTTGTTCTTTTACCCGCACTTTAATTATAATTAGTAATAAGATTTTTCATGAAAGTGACGTTTGTCTTAATGAGAATAAAGTTTTTTAAATCGTAATAATAAATTTTATAGGTACCTAATTGTTTTAAAACATTGTTAAAACAGCAATAGATTATTATGTAATCCTCTACCCATTTTGATTGGTTGGTGCGAATCATGTGCGAATATATAGCCCATTGAATGAAAGCGTATTTTTTTTCGTTTATTTTGTTTTTCGTTTCTTCTACTACTTTATTTATAAATAAAGTAGGTTTCACTTACACACGTATGGTTGTGAATCGTTTGCGACTGGCAGCGCCTGCGCCTGCGCCGTGTCAGTTTTGACTTGTTTATTAATATACTTACGTTAGAGTTAATTTTAGCTGCTGAATGTTTTGGAATTCAAAGTCTTAAGAAATATGTTTTTGTTCTAATGTTTTGCATTGTAATAAGTACTTATTACGAATTATTTTAATTAATAATACCTAATTATTGTTGCTCTATTATAATTTGCCTTTAAAATGTCAATTTGTAAGGGCAAGTTAGGGATTATCTTAGACCTAATTCGATAAGATATAAGTATTATTTTACGTAAGTACCTACCTATGCTTCGTTTCTAAGTGATATCCGTAAAGGTTCGTTTGAAAACCAGCGTCAGCGGTCAGACAGCATCTGTAGGTATGGCATCATTGCTGAAAAATGAACAATATTTCTCTTTGAATGAACCTAATTGGCGCGGCTGTGAAGCATACATGATTCTAATATATTTTAAACTAGTTTCCGCCCGCGGCTTCGCCGGTGCGGTATGTCGATAAAAAGTAGCCTATGTCCTTCCCCAGGGTGCCATCTATCTCGTTGCCAAATTTTGTGGAAATCCGTTCAGTGGTTTAAGCGTGAAAAGGTAACATGCAGACAATAGTACATTACCGTCGCGGCCTGCAATAAGGGAATTGATGGACGATCGAGGCACTCCTGCGTGAGTCCATCAATTCCTGATTGCGGCCAAGGCTTGTATAGTACTTTTCTCAAATAATGCGCGGAAATTCAAACTGAGTAAATTAAATAAAAAATCCAGAATCAATGACGAACCACTATAATTGTTCATGCGCCAATATATTCGTTTGTTTCTCCTTTGTTCTATTTGTAAGCCAAATCGAAATTTAAATAAAATCTTTGATAAGTTACCTCCTTGGTTGCCGTGTGTTGAAGTAAAAAGTTCGTTCCATTTTTAAATAACACGACAGTAATGAGTTTTTATAGTAATTTATTTGGCCACTAAACACGCCAGATATGGATTTTCATAGTAACTTTGCTGGCCGCATCGTCACTTGTTTTTTACCAGTACAGCAATATTGATTTATCTCGAAGAAGGTTGTCAAAATAATGCTCGAATTTCCAAGTATGTTTGAGAAAACAGAGTTACTTTCGAATTTATAATATTAGTATGGGTTAGTGGCACTTTTAATTTTGTCCAAATGTGTTCCTTAGTTTGTGTCCGTATTTTATTCTTTTTTTTCTATTTTATTTGACTATTGATTGTGTTTTAGTCGTAAACACGATGGAAGACCCAAACAAACGTCTTGACATGACAGCGATCGAGATACAACAGGAGTATTATGAAACAATTGGCGATGCTGATTGGGAATTGTAAGTATACTTAGCCACACCTTCCCTTATTTATTAACTACCTCACAATTTTTGTTTTTGAAAATGTTCTGTGATTGTAATTGGTGTCTCCTTCGGACTCGCCCCAGATGAGGCTTTGCCAGAGGGATGACCGAATACCTATTCGTACTTAAAGGATGGCCGAATATCCGGTACTTGGTAAAACAGTTCATTTATTTATTTATTTAAATAAATAAATAAATGAACTGTGATTTCTTAGTGTATTAGGTAGGTTCCTATCATCGTGAAAGCGAGAGGTCTTAGGTCTTAGAATACGAATTGGAACTGAGACGACGTACCTAGTTCCTATAAACTTTTATATTGACGGCGGCGGAGGATTTAAACTGAAGAAGTGCAGACGGCAATTTATATAATTTAAAATTGTTTTTTAACGTGTTTCCTGGCTGAACTGCCCGGTTATGGTTATCTGGTTCACAGAACATCTCGCCTGTATTTCCTGAAAGGTTAAGCAATTGTCAAAGGTACTATATAAACATCGTATAGGCTATTATGTTCTTCTTACACCCACATTTCGACAGTTCTGTTGTTTTTGAGTCCCATGTACCTATTAGTAGGCGAGGGGGTTATTCCGTTTCATGGTTAGGTTTAGCAATTTCTACCTAAGGAGAGCAGAGAACTCACGTTTCGGATCGGCTTTCAACTTTTACACAACTCGAATCGTATTCATAGGGTCAGCGTAAACAGAGTAGCATAATGCTCGAGCTTGTTATTTGCAGTAAAATTTTGAGTTGCGATCACGGGCTATTTTGAACTCTGTTTTAATTGTTATTAAGTAAATATTTAATTTATACTTAACTAGCTGATGCCCGCGGCTTCGCCCGCGTGTATGTCGGTTATTGTATACTAAAACCTTCCTAGAGAACCACTCTATCCATTGACGAAAACAGCATGAAAATCAGTACAGTAATTTTTGAGTTTATCGCGAATAGACAGACGCGACGGAAGACTTTGTTTTATAATATGTAGTGATTTAAAAACTGCTCAAGCATTTCGCTGTCTGTCGGCCAGCCAATAAACCAACCAATTTTTCTTTCCTTTTTTCTTTCTTTATTAACCCTTGTTCTATTGAATAATTATGTGTAATTCAATTGTTCACCTGTATTTTGCAGGTACGAGATAAAAGACAGAAGATTTCTTCTACAAAAGGTAGCCGTGGCCCTTTGTGGACCGCCTAGCAACGAGGGGAATTTGATGGACTGCGTGAAAAGCAACAATACAGAACTGAAGCTGCAAGGATACGAAGCTCGCGACGAAGACACATGTATGAAAGTGTTTGACAAGATTCTAGAACAAGGTAGATACTTACCTTTTAATAACTGCGATTCGGTTAGTTCAATAAAGGGGTGCCTAATTGCCTATATTATAAAAAAAAACTAACAAAAAATGACATAGGTACGGCGACGGTGGAAAACCCAGAAAAGTGAAAAATTTTGAAAAACCTTTTAGTTAGCTCCTAAATTAATGTAAGTAACTTAAGTCGGAGCAACTTCGAGAAA
Organism: Lithophane leautieri; assembly: GCA_949152455.1. Taxonomy (NCBI): domain Eukaryota; kingdom Metazoa; phylum Arthropoda; class Insecta; order Lepidoptera; family Noctuidae; genus Lithophane; species Lithophane leautieri. Next base: position 9,125,413 of record OX424467.1, read on the forward strand.
TAGGTACTCTTATCCAATAAAAAACTAATCACCAAAATCGGGCTGCTCTGTAAAAAGTCAAGCGTGGTCACATACCTATATTATAACAAAATATACGCCTCAAGTTGAACTGCATTGCTTTTCTGTAACCAACTCACCGTGAAAACTTAGGTGAAGTGAGCGTGGAGTGAGCTGTCATTGTCATCGATACCTACTGATGCTAAGGCAGTGAAAGTTCACTCCAAGCTCACTTCAATTGTGTTTTCACGGTGAGATTTTTACAGAATAGCACAACTGTCCCTTTATGTCGTCGGTTAGAAAGTAAATTTTCTTTGATTTCACATAGTAATTCTGATACCTACAGACGTCAATCGAACGTTAAAAAATATAAGTTTCTCATGAACTAACCTCAACTGCTTTTTTCAGCGAAATATTCACACAACGGTGAAAATTTAATCATTTCCGTCCTTCGAGTCGTCTGTGTCATTCCAAGCCGAGAGATCAGGTTTTTCGAAATAACTCCAAAACATTATTGGCTCGATCTTCACACGAAAAAAGGAGCATCTGTCCATATTTTAGTATTTCATGTATTCAGTATAAGAAAATGTATATCACTGAATCCCAAAGGTGAGTTTAATTTAATAAAATAAAAAAAACTTAATTATTATACAAAAAACCGTCACATGAAATGAATCACGAAAACTAGAGACTTCTAGAACTAGAGGTTCTTCCCAAATAGGTAGATATAATTATATTACTATCGTTATTCAACACAGAAACAGGCTCTCCGTTGCACCCTACTTGATATCTTAATATGGTATAAAGATGTGTCCACACATTGGGCGGCAAGAGCGCGGCAGCAACACGCGGTGTTTGCAAGACACATTTCTGCCGCGCTCTAGTGTGGACTAAACCGACGAATGTTTGCCCGGCAGTAATACACGGCATATCCGAGACATGCCGCGCACTTCAGTTGGCATCAGAACTAAAATGAAAGCTATAGCGTGTGTCGTAGCTCTGCTTAAAATTCGTCCATACACAAATACTGATGAATGTTTGCTAGAAATGTTTGTGCGCGGCAGGTAGACAGAAGCGTTCGCGCGTGGCAGTCGTCCTATCAAAGCGCGGCAGCCGCGCAAGATTGCCACTCATTGTTTGGACACACCTTAAAAACGAAGTCGCTTTTATGTCTAACTGTGCTAGGTACCACATAGGTCTTCTAAAGTAGATACCCAATAGATTTTGATGATGATTCATTGCAATAAACCATGTTTACATTTAATGCCATTAAAATTGCAGTGAAGGGATGCAAAGTATTCATAGACCACGATGCGAGAGTATATGAGACCTGGTTCGACTATCTGAATGAAAACAAACTGCCGAAATGTGTGATGGTGGTTCCCCAAAATGGGGAATATACAGGAACGATTGTTAAGGTAAGTTAGTTATGGGACGATAGGTCAGGATAGAGATCTCCCACATAACTGGAAGAAAATCCCAAAAACCGGGGAAGTATCATCATCTGCCTAGCCTTTTCCCAACTATGTTGGGGTCGGCTTCCAGTCTAACCGGATGCAGCTGAATACCAGTATTTTACATGGAGCGACTGCCTATCTGACTTCCACAACCCAGTAACTGGGTAATACGATACCCCTTGGCAAGACTGGTTGTCAGACTTTCGGGCTTCTGACGACCCGTAACGACTGTCAAAGATCCACAAATGACAGCCGGGACCAACGGTTTAACGTGCTTTCCGAGGCACGGAGGAGTCTCGATATGTAAAGATGGTCACCCATCCACGGACCAACCCCGGCAAGCGTAGCTTAACCTGATGTATCGACCCGTGCGGCTGTTATTACTTAGCCACGAGCTCCTAAAAACCGGGGAAGTATACTGGCCAAAAAAAGTACTTGAAAATACCATCAAAAAGATCATCTAAATTCAGGATTAAAAAAAGATTCGGCGGTTCTCAAATCGCCAAAGTTTATTCAGTTCAACCAATGATATTTAATTTTTATGTACTTATGTAAATTCTAAGCTTGAGAACCGCATGATCATAGATGATAAGTACCGCAAGTTTTTATTTCTTCTATGGCTCTCAAAACGCTGTATATTCGAAACGTATGCCTTTGCATCCTGGCAGTTATTCAGTTAAAAGTGGTATCTACATAAATCGCAGCCTAAGGCGTCGAGCGATGTGACTTGCGTCAAGCGACACGTGCACGCGTCCCCAGTTTCCGTCCATCACAATGTAACCAGCGTCTCGGTGACTCATGCGGCATGCTCTAAAATTTGATTTGTTTTGACCGCAATCGCTGTCGCAACACGCATGTCGCTTGAGCATGTAGCTCTTCGCCGCTGGGTAAATGATATACTTAATTTGATAATTATTGTTCGTCTACAGAACGGAGAAATGCCGCTCGTAAATTTGACCGTAAAGGCTTCACCAGAGCTGGGTCCTGCTGCGCAGGTGATTAATGTCGCTGACAACGTAAGCACAGGTATGAGTCCTTGGGAAAGCTTGTCAGTCGGTAAAAGAGTTTTGACATACAGGCAAAAGTATTCTACTACGTCATCAAAGCTCATTTTTATTCTGGGCCTATTAAAAATATTGTAACGTACACACAATTAAAATTGTGTTGCCAAAGACATGACAACTACACCAGTGGCACTATATGATGGCGCCTGTGACAGCTTACAAATGATAAAAAACCGGCCAAGTGCGTGTCAAACCACGCACAATTAATGGTTCCGTAGTTGGGATCAATTTATCCCAAGAACAAACTTAACATTGTACCTATTAGAAAAACATGTTCTCCCATTATACATTCTGACTGCAAATTAATATAAGTTAGTCGACTATTAGCCGTTATCTTGTAAAGTCTACTTAGCTGTGATAGTTTCCCATTTAACTTCGATAAATATACGACTGGCGTGATTTTTTTCACATAGATCCAAAACAACTATTAAGCTGGCAGCACTTTTAAGCTTAATATTTCGTAAACGGATCCCTGAATCGAAAAATGGTTTTCACACACCCACTGTATTTTTGAACCACATTCCCAACGACACACAACAGTGTGTCGTTGGGAATGGGCCATGGGAAAGACGAGAAAAAGAAATATCCGCACTTTTCGTAGAAGAGAGGAGTGTAGAGGAGGTTCTATTTTCCAAGAGGATAATATTGTGTGACGAGGTCCTTCCTTCCATACTTATCCGATCACTTATTGCTGGCAATCCTTTTTATGGCAGGCCACATCATCATTCGATTTTCAATTCAAATTCAGAACTCCACATACTCCCATGCACTCTCATTTCCATTCTGGTCGACACTTCATCTTTAAGACAGTCTGGCCGGCACTTCATCTTTAGAGCCTGCCGAGGCTCATTGCTGTCTGTTCTATAAATATAATCCTGTAATCTTTTGCTATAATAAAATACAATTGACGTAGATATATTTAGTAACCGTAAAAGTATAAGCAGTAAAGTGTAAATTTTACACACACAAATTTTACACGCTTATCGCACTGATAACGATCCAAGCCAAGTAGCGCCGAGCAGCAATCCTATATAAGTGGGGGTGGCGGGCGATTTGATTCATTGCCCCTGGCTGGAGGCCCTGAGTGTAGAAGCTTAAGGCAGCCACAGGAAAGTCCGGTTAAGAAGTTATGATTTCCGAAATCACACTTCAAGATGCCATAGTTAAAAAAAAAAAAAACGATTTTATTCACTCTGCGTCCAGCGCTCGGTGTGGCAACACGTCGTGCTCTGGTTTGCAATTGGTCAATCGTCATCCTGAGGATGCCTCGTTGAGAGGTGAAACACGTGTCGATTTCTTACAGGGTTTTTTATTACTCTTGAAGAATCTTTAAGCGGAATAGGTTACTAAATATATCTACGTCAATTGTATTTTATAATGGATTTCCGCAAAGTCACGCCTGAATCAATTAACTATCTTGTGCTATAATCTTAAAGTGCCGTGTATCAATATATAATATAATACACATAATAATAATCTTATAATCTTGTAAATACTAGATTGTTCTACAAACGTGACAAAATAAATAAGTATCATCAGTGTACATCCATTGTATACCATCAACCAACGTGTACCGGGGATTCCCTCTTTAAAGAGCTAGCAAGAGGGGGCACTGCGGGACTACCGGTACAACTGTCAGCCAAGATATCAGTTGTTACACATTATAAGCGACTATTGTAAGGCTCGCTCGTTTTCTTTTTTTTGCCACCACTGCTATTCTATGGCTTCCCCCAAATCCTTCCAGGAACTCTTTTTCCGCGCCACCTCGAATCAACCCGAGTTGCTTTATCTATACTAATTTGTTAGGTTTTCTCGAGCAAGCTTGGTGATAGATACTCATGCCTTCTCTGTATGAGAAGAGCCTTGACCGTACAATGGGAAAATAATAGGGTGGTATTTTTATTTTTTTATTCATTAGTATCATCTCAGAAATTTGGTTTTTACAGTGGCGAATGTGGGAGCTTTGGTAGCTGTAGTGGGAGCGGCGTTCGCGACCCCTGTCGTGGCGCCGGTGATGATCACGACAGCCATAGGCGTGGCATCAGTCTCCGGAATATACAGCATTGGACGATCGATCGCAACACTAGTGGATAGAGCTCAACATGAACAGGTATGAGTAGTTTTTTATGTAGGTACGTCAACACCGTCCATCTGTCTGTCATAGGGAGTTAAAGATTTCAGAGAATAATTAAGCTCTGGCCACACTGAGGCGAAAGGTGTGCCAGATCCGGGACAATATGCGCTCGCGCCAATTGTGTTAAATAAATAAAAAACGTTTATTTATCTCCACCAAATTACAACACAGTTTAGTTGACAGGTAGTTTGACAAGAGATAGAGGGTAATTTGTGGGAGATCTGGAGTCTAAACTAAGCCTAGGCCTGTATTTCAGAGCTCCAGGCCCTCTCATTACATCACAAATTGAAATAGTCAACGTGCGTGTGTGTGCATGAGTGTATGTGCGTGCATGAGTGTGCATATAAGTATCGTGTGTATATAGATAACTTGTAGAGATAACTTGTATAGATAACTTGTATAGATAACTTGTATAGATAACTTGTATAGATAACTTGTATAGATAACTTGTATAGATAACTTGTATAGATAACTTGTATAGATAACTTGTATAGATAACTTGTATAGATAACTTGTATAGATAACTTGTATAGATAACTTGTATAGATAACTTGTATAGATAACTTGTATAGATAACTTGTATAGATAACTTGTATATTGTTAACTAACTTGTATCCTGCGCGAAATTTGCTTCATAAACGAGAACTTCAGAGCTTGAGTGCAACTATAGCCGCAATCATGGCAAATAATAATAATAATAAAAAGCCCAAACCCAAGCCAGACAAGAAACCTCAAAAGAATGCATCTCTTCTACCTTTCAGGGTATATAATTAGTATTTGTCTGTTTGTCACAGAGAGTTTATGTCTGCTCTATCTTGGCGAAACGGTAGGAAACTTAACCGGATTATAACAACAAATGTTGGTGCGCAAGACTGACTCAATTACTAAGACTACGCCGTTTATCTGTACGTCGGTCCATCCGTTCGTCCGTCTGCTTGTCAAAGTATTGAATTTTTTTTTTTCGTCACAAATCAACGAAGCCAATGACAAGATGACAATGAAGCTTAACCCTCTGACCGCGAGTTATACGCTCAAGCGACAAGCGTCTTGCGGCAGCGATTGCAGATAAAACAAAATTATAAATGAAAGAAGTTGTTTAGAGAAGGCCACGAATCACCGCGTCGCAACTTGCGGAACCACGGACGGAAAGGACGCGCGTGGGGCGCTTGACGCAAGTTGCGTCGAACTTCGCATCGCTTGAGGCCGTGAACAGGGCCCGAGGGCCTAGACAAACAGACATTCTATCAGCGATAACGTTGCTGGAAAAGGCAAAATTGTATAAAACTGACATAAGCTATCGAAAAGCTTAATGTCAATCCTGTTAAAAGTCGTTGTAGAAATACGAATCGCTTTGGAAGCGATTGTCACTTGACTTCTGACTCTGTTGATGAGTATCAGCAAGTTTATATTCCTCTTTCAGAGTATCGGCTTAGAGAACATGGAAGCCCGCTCTAGCTGGATAAATATAATGATATCCACCGTCGGTTTGTCTTTCACTACAGCAGGCAAATTATTAACTTGGGCTGCTACGTCTGGCAGAAATGTCAAGGTAAGCATAATATATAAACTTCATTAAAGTACCCACTCTTTGGTCTGTACAATCTGAATGACTCATAAAAACGGATAGTCGCACACCCGGAACATCTAGGTTGATTCATACTAATCGTAACTAATATTATAAATGCGAAAGTGAGTTTGTTTATTTGTTTGTTACGGTCAAACGGCTGAACAGATTTGGATTAAAATTATTAAAATTAAATTGGTACATGGGTAGACTATGACCTGGGTTATGACATCATCATCTGCCTAGCCTTTTCCCAACTATGTTGGGGTCGGCTTCCAGTCTAACCGGATGCAGCTGAATACCAGTATTTTACATGGAGCGACTGCCTATCTGACCTCCACAATCCAGTAACTGGGTAATACGATACCCCTTGGCAAGACTGGTTGTCAGACTTTCGGGCTTCTGACGACCCGTAACGACTGTCAAAAATCCACAAATGACAGCCGGGACCAACGGTTTAACGTGCTTTCCGAGGCACGGAGGAATCTCGATATGTAAAGATGGTCACCCATCCACGGACCAACCCCGGCAAGCGTAGCTTAACCTGATGTATCGACCCGTGCGGCTGTTATTACTTAGCCACGAGCTCCTCCTGGGTTATGACATAGGATACTTTTTATCCCGATATTCCCATTGTACGCGGGTGAAACTGCGGGGCGCAGCTAGTATGTAATAATGTGGTTAATTTTGTTTGTTTGTAAGCGGTAATCTCTGGAAGTACTGATCCGTATACAAAAATTCACTGAGAGAAAGCTACACTATTGAAGAGTGCTATAGGATATTTTATTGTACAGTTGTTTTCCATTTTAACTAAATCGCGTGCTGAAGCTAGATGCGGAGTTAATAACAAATTCATTTTCACAGATTCTAATGAGCGCATTGGACTTTTTAAAGTTTACCAATCTTGCAACTGGATTCATAGGAGTTGCCAACGGCTTGGGTGACATGATTTACAAGGTACATACTTAGTACAGTAGACAAAAGAGCTACGTATACAGGCATACATTTTCATATTTTCACTACTCTGCAACGAGTTATGATTTAAAAAAAGATTTACATTATTCAAAAGAACAGCTGCAAATTATAGTTTTAGCTATGTAAAATTATAGCCTGCATATGAATATCTTTATTTCACTGTACAAATCATGTAAATTTTAACAGTTTTATTTCTTCTTAATTAACGGTAAAATAATTGTTATAATTTCCGTTCAGTTCGTTAAGTACGGAGAGACGCCAACAACCGTCGAGGTGTTCCAGTTCACCACATCTGCCCTGTTTCTTGGGATTGGTGTGATGTCTAACCAGACCGCACAGGAAATCGTTAAGGATGCGCAAGCTAACAAAATAAATGAAATCAGAGATTCATTGTCCAGTAACAATAAAAGGTAAGAAACCTTATCGTTTCTAACGGTCTGATCTCTAAAACTCTCACTTCGAAAACTGTACGCCTTAAGATTAAAAAATATTACACACAATGATAATGAATATTGACAGTGTAGTGATAATGATATTTTTCAGTGTATACCAAATAGCTTTTTCGACTGTATTGTCCTTCGTTGTAAAGGCATCAACATAATTAACGATTAAAATAAATAAAAAGAATATACAGTATGTTAACCAACGAAGGGCGTTCCCGTCAACCCGCAATAGTATAGCGTCCATCGCTATACTATTGCGGGTTGATGGGAATGCCCTACATATAAGCATTTTTTTTTTTTTTTAATAATAAAATATTTACGAATAATATTAAATTGATACGTAAAAGAAACACTCTGTACACGCGCACTTGTCGCACTTGTCTTTCCACGTTGAAAGACAAATGCGCGTGTACAGAGTGTTATAAACACAAAATTTAATTTAGGAACAAATACTTAAGTATCTATTATTATTAAAAACCACTTTCAGGAAAATATTCGATAAAGTGACAGCTGAAACCCGAAGAGTAAAGGGCACTATAGATGGCAACACTGATGTTATAAGAGCTCTCAAAACGATTGAAAATAAAGATGAATTTTTCGGAAAATTAAAGTACATGAATAAATCATTCAACAAAAATAAAGTAAGGATATCATTGGCTTCCGATGGCAAAGTGTTAATAAACAATCACCACAGAGCTAATATTAATAAAATGTATCGGATGGGACCGGAGGGCCGCAATAAACTACTCACAAGATATGGACCTGCGAAGGTGACCACTAAAAATGCTCCTACAAGAATATATTCATCCGACCAGGTGGCCGGCTCCTCGAAAGTACCAACAAAAGAGTTAGTATTGTGTAAAATTCGCCCTGAAGAGATTATCAAAATTTCGGCATTTATTATGCATCTGAGCGCGGCTGATCAAGATTTCATTATAGATTTACTATCGCACTTAAGTGAAGTCTTACATGATGGGTTTTTGTTAGTCTGTACTGAGCTCATAATATCATTCATACCCTCAGAATTAGACTTCTTGAATTCCTTTGTGCCAGACTGGAAGAGGCGGTTGGTATTTTTTGTATTCCAGTATTTAAAGTCGAAAATAACTGACGATGAAAAGGACAGTGTGTTCATGGCTGCCCTAAAATCTTACATACGCGATGGTAGAATTAACAGAGAAACATTATTGAAACTGCAGGAGAAAGTAATGGATTACTTTGAAAAAGTGAAGAGAGATAAATATTCTCGTAACAGAACTTGGGACGAGGCGGACGAATTCATGAGGAATTATCTTAGCGGTTTCAATACACTTCGAGTTGGACAAGAGCTTGTTGTTGGGCCCCATAGAGTACTTGTGAAACAAACCTCAGTAGATAACTTAGAAAAGTGGCTTGAAAACTATTCGCAAGAAAAATGTGATATGTTTATGGAACTATGTTTTAAAATCATAGAAACTTTAAGTAAACTTGAGGTTCGCCGTTTAAATGCTATAAATCCAGATGAAGATATAATAATGAGGGTTTCTCTTTATTTACTGGATAGATTTGACGATTATATTACGGTAACGTCAACTGTTGACGAGTGTATGGTTCTGTCACTGAAAACGGAAATTATTAAGTGGTGTGATCGTCAACGTGTTAGAAAACAATACACTTGTGTCAAATGCCAGGGTATAACATTTTGTAAAAATAAGTAGGATACCTAATAATTTGGTACACACGGCTACACATCAAGCTATACATTTCTAGTATAAGCTGGCCTCGTATTGTACAGAAATCCTATACATTGCGAGATCAGCACAAACTGGAAATGTATAGCTTGATGTGTAGCCGTGTGTACAGTCAAACAAGCTATTTGTTATACAGGCAGATAACTTGCAACTACTTTAATCAACTTTGTGAGTATTTTCAGTAGTCAACAATCCTTTTACGTCACTCTCCTAAGCCATAAGCTCAAAAAGTTAAATTACACAAACAATCAAATCGAATTTTGGTAGTGTAGTGAAAAATGAATTTATTATGCCTGTATACCAAATAGCTTGTTCGACTGTACCTATGTATTCACTTTTATGCGTATTTTTAATTATTTTCACTTCAAGAAAAACATCTGTGTAGCCCTGGCTCTTGTACTAGGAGTTCCTGTATCACAAGAGCCAATTAAGTTAATATTCTTAATTTCAACTGGAATTCAACCTCCAAAATAGTTGGGAAGAGTTCGACTATTAATAAAATGAATTGAGATGTAAATCAAAATAGGTATTTAAGGAATTACTTATGAAAGAGTTTAAGTGCCTTAGTTTAGATATAATATTTAGTTATATTTATAGCTAGTGGCTAAGTAATAACAGCTGCACGGGTCGATCCATCAGAACGGAAGGGACTCGGTTTGTAAAGATGATCACCCATCCACGGACCAACCCCGGCAAGCGTAGCGTAACCTCATGGATCGACCCGTGCGGCTGTTATTACTTAGCCTTGTCTTGACTGTGAGATATATTCTAAAAAACTAATTTAATATAATATTTTACTAGTAATGTGCCTAATTTAATATTAACTAAGCAAGACTGTAAATTTTATTATGATTATGATTATTTATTTTGATTATGTATGACTAATGACATTAATATAATTTCATGATTATTATTACCTGTGCATATGCACAGTTGGTACACAGTTGGTACATACCAACTAGAAATATTTGCACGACTGATAAGTCAAATAAAGTGAGACTAAAATTATTTTACCATGTTATTATGTAAGTACCTATATTCTGGCAAATAAATAAATTGAATTTCATTTATTTGATAATAAGGTTGCTATTGGGCTGCCGCTGTAAGGGGTAAAATAACTGTGAAAGGACTGTAATACGTTAGAGATAAAACTTAGACTAGTGATACTAAAATGTTAAGCCGTGTACCCACGAACGAACAAGAACATGGTGAACATGAACATCGAACTCTTTGTTCGCATGTGCGCACCACTAACGAACATCAAACACTGTGTTCGTCGAAAATGTTAGTGGCGATCCAATTTCTTTGTCCTGTGTTGATGGTGTTCGGAGAAATTTGATGCGACCACTTCCAACGGCGAATCCATGGCTACTAAAGAGAGCGGGGCGAGCGTAATCACAATTCGAACTGTTCGTGTTCGCTTTGCTAATTACGTCCACACGTACGAACCAAATTTTGATCTGCGGGACTTCTTTTATAATAAGCTCTATGATCGCAACAAAAAGTGATATTAGGAGATTACCACACGGCACCGCGCACCGCCGCGGTAGGCGGTCTCATGTCGCATTGGCCTCTATTAAATCCGCTGATGCCTAACACACGTACACCGCCCGACCGCGCGGTCGAATTGTTAGAGACCGCGGCGGTGCGCGGTGCCGTGTGTAAACCGCCTTAGCTGCGTCCCTATTGATGAATTCAAGCGTGATTTAAAATAGGTTTCATTAAACGATTTAAGTGCGTTCATTTTTTTATTTTTCAATTTTTTTACCTGAATATTATTAGGTGTAATTATTTGTTTTATTATGTGCATTTATTTTTGTAGTCACGCATCAGTATTCTACCAGACGGGCCACGCGCGTGCCAAAACTTACCTAAACTAATTAGAAAGTGTTTGACGAATTAAACACCATATTTTTTTGGTAATTGGTTACGTAATTAGTGATTTAAAAATTAAGATAATTATGTTACGTTAGCAGATAAAGCTTAGCTATTCCAAATGTACTTTAAATGAAACCATAAAAAATAAAAATAAATTATTTGTTTTTATTTTATGGTTTTTAAAAATAATTAGTTGGTACTTAAGTATTAAGTACTTACTTTAAATACGAAAATAGTTCGCCCGAGGTGGAGATTCAAGATAATATCACAGAAGAGTACAGAAGGCGCACTCCGCATTTTAGGTATGAAGCTACAAGTACTCGGCGGGCTCTTGTCGGGCCAATTCCGTGAGCGTAACGTAGTCAAAAGGTCTATGAGTTACGCGGTAGAAAGAGAAGCAACTTCTAGGTGAAATATAACTCTAGGTAATTAGCGCTGTGCGACCTGATTTGTACTTTATTCTGTCGCTTTTTATTTAAATGATTTTGCGGAGTGAACCATCTGTATTAATCTGTGATATATTTTTCATAAACATCACAAACCTGGCCAACTGGTTGTGCTTCTACAATAACTTTTGTTTTAATAAGTAATTTGAGTATCGTTAAATGTAGACTATAAAATAATTGTGTAAGGCCTATGCAATACCTAATGTCTTCATAATATATTCGTTATAATAGCAGAATACATTGTTTCTCTTATATCCTAAACAATATGTTTCTCGAGTTACTAAAACCCTTCAACAATGTTGCTACTAACATGTTTCACACACAAATACTTTATGCAAGTATACGAGCAACATGTTTCAGCAACACAAACATGTCATGTAGCTGCAACAATGTTGTGCACCTATGAGTAGGGTGTTCAAATGTGTGTTGCTGTGTCTGGCGCTGGTATTGGGCTCAGTTCATAGCGAGATTCGACGCAACGCGCACTTTTTTATGATCCGATATAATATCGAATTTATTTACAATAAGGTATACGCGCTGCGCAGCACCGCGCATCTCATCGTACTTTGACACGTGTCAACTGAAATTATACCTTTTCATGAAGAAAACAAGTTCAATAGTTCTTAAAAAGTGCGCGCAGCGTCGCGTCGCTTCACGTCGCGGTCTGAACTGACCCTTACTGCTTTTTTAGAATTAGATGCGAAATAGATTACAATTATCTGTATTACAGTACGGAGACAGCCCTCGGGGGTCAGAATCTCAATCCAGAGGGATTGAAATTCTGGCTTCTCACATTTCGGTGGGGGGGGGGTTGAACACCAAAACCCTGCCTACACCCCTGCCACAGCCCTGTTAGGGGTTTATAAGTGGCCAATATGGGGAGCATCTCCCCAGCTTGGCCCAAAGCTAGGGCACCTAGCGAAGATCTATTGTCGATAATTGGTCACAACTTTTCACCAAGTCACAGATTTAGTCGGGTCTTAGATTAGAAGATAAAAAAAATAAAAAAATAATTTTGAAAAAAACCTATAAAATTTAACTCATTACAGTTAAATGTTTAAGATTTAATCCAAGAGATAGACTATGTAACCGCCTTTTTGTTATGTTTATTTTCAAAGTTTATTAAACTGTAAAATTATCATGACATTGTCCGGAACTGCCCATTCATGCCATAAAAGATTCATAGGTTTGAAAGAAAAGTCTTGTAAAAATAGTTTTAGATAAGCGATTTATAAATACAAAAAGATATTTATGTGTATGATAATACATTATTATTTTATTCCGGTATTGGTCGTATCATATTTTCTTTTTCTCGTTCCTCAGCCGACGGGGGTGGATTATACTCGAAAAATTTCGCTATGAAGTACCTGTAGTAAACAATATGATTGATTAGTACATAGCTACCTGGGGGCCTACCACCACCGCTTACAGCAGTATTATTTTAATCTTAGGTACTTCGTGGAGGAAAGAGATGAAGCTATACGTCCTGTAGAGCTTCATCTTTTTCCTACACTGAAGTAATATTAAAATAATGCTGCTGTAAGCTGTGGTGGTAGGCCCCCTAATGATTCACCCGCCTTCTTAATTGTCTTGGAATAGGTACCTACAAATCTCAGGAAACAGATGTCACAGACAGTTAGTATTCCGTAATAGATACAACTGGGACGATCGGTTTCACAAACCCGGACTAACAATAACACTTCGCCCGACCCGGATAACGAACCCAGCACACCACCCTCGCAATTGCGCATGCAACCTAATGACAAACAAGGCAGTCTTGACAAGGCTTGGATGCCAAATAAGCTGCCAAGTTTTTACCTCAATTCAAAGTCTTGTTTAATTAATAGATACCTACCAATATCTATACATATTATAAATTTAAAGTCGCTTTTCGTGTTTGTCTGTATGTCTGCGTTTTTCTTCTAAACCACGTAACAGATTTTGATGAGGTTTTCACCATCGTTAATAGAATTTATTCTGGAAGGTTTAAGTGTATAATATGAAATCTAGATGTTTTGCCAAATCCACAAAACCGTGAGAAGCAGGAGCTGGTCGCTACTATTACTTTATATTACACAACTAGTATACATGTCCACTCTCAAATGACGCGCCCCATTATCGCATTATCGTGTGCGTAAAATGCGGTAGTGGGGCGCGTCATTCCAGAGTCGACAAGTTTTACTTAAGCGTTATGTAGTCTATGTATAATTCTGGAGCTACATCGTCGCGAACTAAACATCGCGCGCTCTCTCTCGTTCACCACTCGACGTCTCGCTGATGCCGGGGCTACATTGTCGCGTTATCGCAAACTTTACTTCGTGCGCTCTCTGTTGCTCAGTGAGACGTCGAGCGGTGTGCGAGAGAGAGCGCGCGTAATAAATTTCGCGATAACGCGCCAATGTAGCCCCAGCATGAGCAATAGAAAGCGCGCGAAGTATAATTCGTGATGACGCGGCAATGTAACCCCAGCAATAAGAGTCATCATATTCTACCATTTGTCATAAGGATATCTTCAGTAGGTAAGGTTACAATAGATATTTGAACTTTGTTATCGAGTTTATGTGTGAAAATGTAGGTGAGATTTACGGAATAGACCGACTGGTCCTATAACCTACCAGACTAGAATCTCAACGGTGATGAGTAGTGCAGCGGCGGCGGTCTGCGCAATGACCCGGCCCGGTTCATTCGAGCCGCGAAGCACGGCAGCAAGCATGGCATCGCTGGCATCCGACGCCGTCTCTAAAGCGGCCACCAGCAGCGCTGGGGCTGCCAACCAACGAGCTCCTCGACGCCACCAGGAATGCTTCGACAGAAATTCATGGTCAAATTATCGTCACAGATGTGGTGGGTATCGAAAACTAATGAAATGATAAACGAAAAAATAATGCGATTCTGTTTTGTGACCACACTTATCAAGGGAGTGACCACACTCATCGACACGAAATCGTGTCGCTAGAGCAGGTCAGAAAGAGTTTCATGTCCATGCAATAAAAGCGCAAAAGAAGTCATACCAGTATTCAGTTTAAACGACGCGTCTCAACACCGCGTCGAATTTAATAATACGACAAGTTTGCTGGTAGGTACGTGGCCGACATAAGCCCATTCCGCGTTGATAAGTGTGGTCACTCCCTATTTCAAGTAACTAGCAACCATGTGTAGTTCTACATTAGGTAGATATTTGTGGTGGTCTTATGTCTGTACACTCAACGCAAAATGGGGCGACTGAAATGCGGGGGTTATTCCGTTTAAATCCACCCCAAAAAAATCCAACCTAAAATGTATCTAGGCTTAGGGTGGATTCTCAGTTATGCATTTCTGCGAATTCATCGATGGATTTTTTGGGGTGGATAAACGGAATAACTTAAATGCGGAGGCTTAGTAAGTAACAGGAGCCAGTCAGAACCCTAAAAATATAAAATTTAAATTACATACCTTAGACATAACAGCTACTAATAAAAGCAATGAAGTTGTTGCGGTGACAAATGCACTGAGTTTCCCATAACCCATCACAAGTCGAATTGTTGGTTTTGTAATTCTATAACATGCGTAGGAACATGGAACATTATTAATTGGTTTCTCAAAACATTTCAACTAGCCTGTTTTAGGGCGAGAAGATGGAGCGAAAACTATCTAAAAAATACCTGAGCAAGCGTGCAGCAACGCAACAAGCAATTTGCCTATATTTACAGGCGATATGCGGTGGTTCATTTATTGTTCACTAGGTTTTGTCCGCGGCTTCGCTCGCATAGAGGTATCGAGAGAAAAAGGCCCTATGACTAAGTTAGATCATGGTCTAGTCACTAGACCACGTCGTCGTCATGGAATTGGATGCACTAGTCTAGTGCATCTACGTAATTGATTATCTCGTTGATTGGTGTGTTTTATATTCTCGCTGCTGAGTATTTAATAACTAAACCATTATTGCACCTGCCAAACAATATTGTGTGTGTGTGACCGTGTACGCCTACTCTGGACTGGAGGAACCAATACACTTTATACAATATATATACTTACCTAACCGTGATTCGAACATTATAATTATTATTATGCCTCGAGAAGAATTCCTACACTCATTGATCAATCCACCAAACCTAAATTGGTAAAGACTTCTGCCTATATTGCATTTCCATTAGTTACATGGTTACTACAATACTATCGAATTAACAAATTTATATGAAAAGGTATGTGGTACCTCCTAGCGAAGCTGACATTGTTAAGTTTCTGTGCGACCTCATCGTCGTCCAACTCCAGTTCGACCGGCTGGGACGCAAAGGCGCATGCCGACATGGACACGCCAAGAAGAGCAACCAGCAATGCTCGCAACTTTATTTTAAGGCCTTCCGAATTCTCGCCGCTGATGTGGGTTAGCTGCAAAACATTCTAGGCTAGAGAAATGAGTAAGTTAAATTATATTCTGTTTTTTTTATTATGGCAAGCAAAGATACCGTTAATTCTACAAATGTCCGAAAAGAATTGGAAAAGCAAGAAAAACGCTTTACTAAACAGTATTTATACAGCAAATGTTAGCGTTGGAAAATTGTTGTCATTATCAGTGTTGTCACGGTTTTTTTCACAGGCATTTTGTGATATTTTCACTATATTATGTGATGATCGTCTAGATTTGTGCCCGGTTTATGGCAACAGGCTCGCTCCCTATTACACGGGACTTAAACATAATCTATCTATATCTCTGCCCGTGCCCAACCCTTCTGGGAATACAGGTGTGATTTTACTATACATTTTATGATAAGGGCAGTTTGCTACCATACACTATTCTGATATTTTCCCCTATGTATCTAGATAGGGATAGGTTCGTGGGATTTCCAAGTGCGATTTAGTTCAAATAAATAAAGTTAAAACAAATAAAGAAAATACGTTAATTTGCAGTAAACATGACGCAAAGAAAGAACACAAACACAAAAAAGAACAAGTTGGGGAAAATATGAGTCACATTCACAGCCTCGCAAAAAGGCCATCGCTCAGCATAATGCTGCGACCTTGTGCGAGACAGCCCCAGCACTGGTTTTCAGCCACAGTCAGCAGTAAACAAACGCGATTTAGGATAGAAATTTTCTAGAGTTGGTATATGTACTTACAACATTCGCGTGATTCTCATGCTTGAGCCGAAGCTGATTTAAGAAAGCATTACTCTCCGTTTCCATGCTGTTTTATTTCAATCACTGTAAAACATCCTGGTAGTTGTCACGGAAAAACTATTCTAATGAAGGTACATTCCATGAGTAACCACACAAATTTTGTAACGACACAAATGGAGTATTATTTGCAGCGCATTTAGAAGTATGAATTGGTAAATGACAGCCGGATGGCGTATGAAATGTTCATTGTATTGTCATTGTCAATGGTCAAAGTCTAAATAAATTATTTTTAATAAAACAAGTAGACCTATTTTACACGAATTTATAGTATAGTTCTAAAAATTCACGTCTAAAACATTTTGCGTGCTGTAATTTTGGAATTAAAAACGGAAAAACTAATCCTGCTGGAGTAATGTTGGTCCAGCTAGACGAACGACCGCAGAGAGAAATAAAGTACCTACATCGTTGAACTCAATCAAGTTGTTAAGGGTCATCAGAAGCCCGAAAGTCTCACAACCAGTCTTGCCAAGGGGTATCGTATTACCTAGTTACTGGGTTATGGAGGTCAGATAGGCAGTCGCGCTTGAAATTATTTTGTGGTCGATGGCTCGCTCTCGCTTGCACTCACAGAGCGTTCGATCCAAAATTAAATGCTAATGAGTAGATGTCAGATGCCTAAAAGAGATACCTAGAGGATGTAGTAAAATAATGACTTTTGTAGTAGTAGAACTGTACCCATGTGGCCGTTTATAAGGCTCAGATACAGACTGTCCTGAAATTACCTTGAAGAAATGGACAGCACCAAAGGCAGCACCATTCTCATCTAAGCTCGTCCAGCTTAGAACAACGTAGGTACTACCTCTGTGGGATTGTCAAGTATGATGCTTATGGTAAGTACAAAATCTCTATCGCTGACCCAACATTGTAACGCTCTAGCTTACTTGTTATAGAGAAAAAAATTGTTTTGCTGTTCTAAACGAAAGTGGATCTATAGGGAACAGAAGCGAAAAATTTTCAAGTGTCTCTACGATGAAAGTGTATCTACGAGGAATAATTCCTACCTAAGTATCAATCGAATGTAAACACATTAGAAATCTTCGACGAACAGGCACCGAATCACAACGAATGGCATTTTTCATAAAGTAACATAAAAATAGCATCCTTAGCAAGTAGCATAAAAATCAATTGAAATGAAGCATTTATGTTGACCGTCAAAAACATGATTTTTATTAAATACTCGAAAAGTAATTTTATACGTAAAAGAACCAATCATAAGTCACATATACACAAGTATTGTCGAAACACACAGAATTCCTGGAGCCAGTTGAACGTCATCAGGATGATGGCAGGTATTTTGTGGCTCAGCCTGCCGATAGCCTTAGTGTTGATAGGGACCAACAGCAGAAGAGCATTGAGAATCTTCACAGTGACCACCAGTAACTGACCAGCGAGATGTGGAATAAATAGAGATGGATTTTCCTGCAATGGTAAAATAACTTTCTTCAATTCGTTAATCAATCAGTCAATATTTATCGACGTCTGTGGTACCACTTCCAGCACCCTAATTGCGTAGCACACGATCAATCACAATGTGTTAATTTTGACAGTTCAACAACATTCATTGCGTTATTTACGTTGATGAGCAGACAATTTTTTCTAAAATATGAAGCAATGGATTAGCGATATAGGGTGCTGAAGTTTCAATTAAATAAGAGGCCACCTTATAGGCTGGTTTTGTTACCACTGACGTGTGGCACTGTAGATACTCATTTAGTACTCGCCGCCACCGCGCCGCCGCGCCGCCGCACCTCTAAGCTGTGTACCGTGGCACCGCCGCTGCGCCGACGCCGCGATGCGGCACGGTGGCGGCGTCGTGTCGCCGAGCACTTATGCCCCTGGCTGTACAGTGTACTACATAACATAAACTACCTGATGCCCGCGACTTCGCCCGCGTGGATGTCGGTTATTATATACTAAAATCTTACTCGACAACCACTCTATCCATTGCTGAAAACAGCATGAGAATCGGTGCAGTAGTTTTTGAGTTTATCGCGTACAGGACCACAGACAGAGGCGGCGGAGGACTTTGTTTTATAATATGTAAGATATACTAAAACCTTACTCGAAAACCACTCTATCTATTGGTGAAAACAGCATGAGAATCGGTGCAGTAGTTTTTGAGTTGATCGCGTTCAGGCGGCGAGAACTTTGTTTTATAATATGTAAGGATTACCTACATAAACAAAACAAAACCAAGTCTTAAAAATATGATTGTCATGTAAAAGTCATTATACAAACCTACATAAAGGACTATAATCGTTTATCAAACAAAACTGGCGATATGTGGGTGTAATGTGGGTGTACTGTACTAACCTAACCTAACCTACACCTCTGCCTAACCCTTCAGGGCAAACCGGCTAGATGTTTTGTTTTTTTTAATTGGCTTATTACCTTCTGCCAGTGCCGGGTACTTCCCCAAAGCTGTTTCAGGTAATTAATCTTTTCTTGCACCACCTAATACATAATATATATATATGGGTAAGGCCGCGGATTTTGCCACTTTTTGAATGAAAAATATGTCCCAAATTTTGACTGCTCATAAAAAATAAAATGCTTGGTTAATTGCAATGAAAATATCATATTTCGATTACGTAATTCTTAAACTCTTAGAATATATTCTTAAAGTGAATGTAAGTCATACAGTTTATAAAACACAATGAGTTAAATCCGTCCAGACCCCCAAATTTCGTCAAAAATACGGTGTCTTTTTGCTTCGGCCACACATTTGAAGCTAAAAAACTTTTTTTTCTTCTATTAAAAGTAACATTATTTGTGACTATCTGAAATGCCTCTAACTTAAGCTGCTATATCGTGGTATTCATATCGTTAATTATGCAATTTTCATTGAATTATCACTATTCAAACATTTGTCGCCATATTTTTACTTTTATGTTACTATTTTCTATGTTACCAAACTTTGGCTTCAAGTTATTTAAAACAGATAGTAGTAGTTTTTAGGAATTTTACTGGCAACACTGACGATACAGGCAAGGCTATAAAAAAAAAAAAGGACGCCATTTTGTCGTCTCTGGAGTGTTGTCAAAGTGTACAGGTGTGTTTCGGCAGCGGATTGTTATAGTGAATTTTGGCGATTTCAAAGGTAAATAACAGTTTTTATTACACACCTCTTACATATTACTATGCGCGAGCGACTTAGAAGTGCGTGATTATGTGTCTTTGTTTCTAATTCGGCTTGGTTTTGAAATTATGCCTATTTATAACCTTGAAAATTGCGCTTACACGTTACTTCTATGTAGCTTCTACGTTACTAGTAACGTTGATTGTATGTTACGGTAACGTTGAAGTGTTGTAAAGCTTTGGGCATATCGTAGATTATTATATTTTTCCTTTTACACGGCTAGGTCACCCTTGTTAATTTTTGCTCGAGGTTTTCGCCACGTAGAGTAGCAATACATAATCACTTAAAGGGGATGCGCTAAGGTAGACCGCGAAATTCAATTTTTTTTTACGTTTTTTGCAATTGCAGGTCAGTGTCAGGTTGTATGTTGATCTAAATATTATTAGCGGCCGTAACGAATATGGGTTTACAGAATTATAATCATTACAATAATACAACTCTCTAAGTTCATGAAAGTGCCAAATGTCATGATTTCATGAAATAGTCATTCAATGCACTTACATGAACTTAGAGAGTTGTATTGCTGATTGTAATGTTCATAATTTTGTAAACCCATATTTGTTACTGCCGCTAATAATATTTAGATCAACATACAACCTGATACCGACCTGCAAATTGCAAAAAACGTAAGAAAATTTGAATTTCGCGGGCTACCTTGGCTCATCTACCTTTAACGGTTGAGTAATACATTTGCCACCCTATTTGTAATTTAGGAGCAAGCGTTTCTAATTGCATGTCTACAGAACAACAAAATTACGCGCACCCGTACGTACGTACGCATTCTTCGGCATCCGCACCTCGACTAGTATCTTTCCAGCAAATGAAGTTATTTAAAGTTAACAAGAGAGATACGAAAATATGTCTTGCGAGACGAGTAGTTTGACTGAAATAGTGCCCTTAAACTTTTGGGTCAGTTCACTTTTCTGGGTTGACGACTAATCAATATAAACATTGTCACAGATGCCGTTGACTGCGGCTGAAAAACAAAAAAAGTATAGAGACAAGATAAAAACCGAGAATCCTCAAAAATATGAAGAAATACGAAGGAGAGCTAAAGAAAGATCTGCACGACATTACGAAAAAAAGAAGAGTAGTTATACTGAAGAGCAGAAACAAGAATTACGCCAAAAATGGAAGGAAGATAGGAAAAAAGCAAAATCAGCAAAAATGGCACCACTACATGAACCGTCCATGTCACAAGCTTCAAACTCAAAACAAGACAATCTTTTAGTTTGTCGTAGGATTCAAAGCCGAGTCGAATACCGGCTGAAACAAGAAAACGTACAATTACGATCACAGTTAAACACATTGAATAAAGGTTTCAAAGCTCTCCAAAAAAAAATGATTAGACAACAAAACAGAATAGACAAGATGCAAGAAGATTATGAAAATATATTTATTAAATTAGACATGGAAAAGGAAACAGAAAACAAAAATATACAAGAATTCGAAGAAAAAACACCGAGGAAAAAAATTACCGAGTTCATAAATAATAACTTACCTAACATTGAAACCCCAAAAAAGGAAGAAATTAAGAAAAAATTACTTGAACATGATATACTTACCGAGTCACTAAAATCACAATTCAAAACAGCTAATAATGCTGAAAAAAATGTTTTGAAAAAAATTCTGGATAACAATATTGTCAAAAAATATAAACTTAAAACAAATATAAGGACCTCTCTGGGATTCAAGAGTAATTTCAAAAACTATCGTCAGCACAAGACCAAAACTACTGCATTGCAAAAGAAAATTGAATGTTTTTATAACAGAGATGATGTAAGCCGCGCCACTGCAGGCAAAAAAGAATATAGGACCTTCAAAAAAGTAACACGCCAAAAGAGATATTTGCTAGACAAATTAAGTGTACTTCATAGAAAGTTTATCGTGGAAGAGGGCCAAATAAGTTTCAGTACTTTCAAAAAGTACCGCCCGTTCTACGTACTTTCTCCAAAAATCAAGGATTGCGAGAGTTGCGCGTGCAAAAAACATTCTAATATGCAATTTCTGGTTGATGAACTGAAATCTCTTGATATTCTTCAGACTGATAACCTAAATGAAGTAACTTCAAATTTAGTATGTGATTTTTACTCAAAAGACTGCATGTATAATAATTGCAACACATGTTCAAAAATTCAATTAAAAGTTGATAATGAAAAACTGTTGGCTAAGGCAAGCTGGTTTACTTGGGTTTTAAAAGAACACGAATATGAAAAAGCAGGGGAGAAGAAGACACTTAAAAAGATGATCAAAATAAAAAAAGAGGGTTCTTTAAAAGACTTACTTGACATATTTAATGAGGAAATGAAAAACTTTAAAACTCACATTTTTAACTTTTATTTTCAATATAAACAATATAAAGATTGCATTAATAATTTGCAAGATGATGAGGCATGTATCCATATAGACTTCTCTGAAAATTTCACCTGCAAGTACCACAGCGAAATACAGGCAATGCATTTCATAAAAGAACAGATAACACTACATACAGGAGTTATTTACATCAAAGGAGAGAAGAAACCTATTTCTTTCTGTTCGATTTCACCCGACAACCAACACAATCCTGAGGCAATATGGGCCCACCTCGATCCCATTTTAAAACACTTAAAGACTAACTATTCCAAGATCTGTATCATTCACTTTTTCTCTGACGGCCCAACGACCCAGTACAGACAAAAAAAAAACTTTTATCTATTTAGTGAAAAAGTCTACGAATACGGGTATAATTATTGCACTTGGTCTTTTTTTGAGGCTGCCCATGGAAAAGGTGCCGCTGATGGTATCGGGGGGGTCATTAAACGAACCCTAGATAACAAAATCGCTCAGGGAAAAGACATCCCAAATGCTGAAACAGCATTTAACGTACTGAAATCAGAGGACACAAGTATCAAATTATTTTATATTTCATCTCATAACATCAAGCCAATACAAGCAAAACTTGAGTCCGTTGCCACAAACAATGAAAATACATCAACTGATAACAATAGAAAAGCTAAAGCTCAAACACAGAGAACTCAGCTGTTTCTGTGGGGCTCCTAGAGGCAGCTGTGAATGTCACTCACCTGTATTTCATAGCTTTGGCCCCATAATCAACACAAACGAATTACAGGCAAATAATCGAAAACAGAGAACTAGGCAAAGGTGTGTCAGTTCATCAACCGAAGAAGACGATGATGATATTATTGAATATGCAGAAAGCGATGCCACGGCCTTTATTTCTGATGATTCTATGAGTCTAGATTTTAACGACGATGAAAGTAATCTGATCACTGAGCTTGACGAAAAAACTGGTGTTCTAAAGCCGAAAATTGATCCAAACAAGAAAGTGATTCTGCTATCCGAAATAATTTTAAAGAAACCTGATGATACAAATAATACTAAACAAGAAAAGAAGAGAAAACCATTCTGTGAAAATGAAGAGTTTGTGCAAAAAACATTTTGCGGATCTACGAAACATAGTATTGGGAAAGATTTTGTGACAACTTTGCCACAAATAAGAAACATTCCGGAAAATACTGCAAGTTATGATTTAAGGGAGAGCAATTTATTTGTAAAAGAAGACTCCATGAATTTGATAATAAGTAAAAATTGTGACAACATTCAAAGTAATATTAGAAAAAAAGATGAGAATAAGGAAAATAAAAACTATATCAAAGAAGAGATCAAGACAACTTTAAAAGAAGAGATTATAAAAAAAGAAGTAAAAGACAACATTGATATTGAGTGTACGAAAGAAGATGAATGCAATAAAATTCTAAATGATTCTGGAAAAGATGAAAAGAAACAAGCTGTTGAAAATAAAGACAGTGACCAAATTGAGACTGGATACGAGAAATATCATGAAAGCATGAGAAGACAAAATAATTCTAGTGAGGAAAATATAAAAGAAGCAGTTAAATGTGAAGAAATGGGCCAAACGGATTTCGAGGAAAAAAACGAAACTGAGAATTTAAGAGAAGATGAAAGTAATAACAACGAGAATTTAGATGAAGAAAGAAGAAGGGCGATTGAGAGTGAAGAAACTAAGCAGAATGACTTTACTTTAAATGATAGTGTCTTGGTTAGATATTACCAAAGAAAAACGTGGAAATATTTTATAGGATTTGTTGAGAAAATAGAATTTAAGGACGGAGAAAATTATTATAAGGTAAAGTTTTTAAAAACCGTTAAGGATTCTTTGAATTCCGTGAAGTTCGTAGTCCAAAGAAAATTAGATATCGATATAGTGACCATTTTATCTATCGTCAAAAAGGTAACTTTGTTTCAACGAGGATCCTTTAAAGAATATTACCTGAGTCACGATTTGGATATGGTTTATTTTATTTGAATAATTTAGTATGGTATGTGTAGGTAGTTATTTTACCTGTTACTTGTTACTAGATTTTTTATTATTTCTGTGATTTAACAATTACCAACTTTCTAATTAAGAAATACTTATGACTTTTTAATTTGATTTTTTTTAAGTTTTTAAGAAATTATAATTATTAATATTAAGTTACTGTTATAATTAAAAGAAAAGGCATGTGATTAAAAACAAATAGAAATGTTCCTAGGTAGGTACCTACTTTATAAAATTGTTCTTGTTTTTGTGATTTTACTAAACAACATTGATCTCATTGTTTGTAGCTTATTTTCTAGATTTAATAAATAATATCTATAATTAATGGCCTTTTATTGCAAGAAGAGTTTTTGATGAATATATCACAATAAATATCTTGTTACTACACTTACTTAAATCACAGTTTTTGTTTTCCTGATAATGTTCCCTTAATTTGGTAAGTGGTCAAATTGTCATGGCTGTGATGATTACAAACTGTATACATACAGTTCTACACCTTTTTCTAATCACGCGCACTTAACATGTTTTTCTGCTATCTTTCATTGAACCTTTCAGTAGTCGAAATGTAATAAGTAAAAAATTTCGGACTGAAGCTTTTGGTCCTAGCACATCGTAGAACTTACTCCTTTTTTTTGAAGTTGGTTAAAAATACCACATTATGCAATTAGCCTTACAAATATTATGAGTTACTTTCGCGTTACTTCTATGTTGTTGGAACATAGAAGTTCTATGTTACAAAGTGGCAAAATCCGCGGCCTTACCCATATATATATTATGTATTAGATGGTGCAAAAATATATATATATATATATATTTTTTTATATATATGTACCGTCATGCATCCGACTATCAGACAAGCATATTGCACCAATCCCATCGACGTGGCAATGATCTTCAAATCGTGAACAAGCATGAAGTTCATTTCATTTCGGAGTTCTGTGTGTGATCGCACAAGGCTTTCGGGTGATTCTCCCAGATGTTTTCTCAAATGATTTGCACTTATAATCTGCAATAGGTTTAATCATAAATAAAACTTCGCTAATCATTACCTGGTACTTACATAAAAATGGTGAGTATGATGAAATCTACATAATAATAATCTTAATTTATTCACTGACAGACAACGCACATCATAACGGCAATTTCTATACAATCTTGGAATTGCTGTAAATTGCAATTGCAATTCACAGCAATTCCAAGATTGTGTAGAAATTGCCAGGAATTCCGCAATTTTGTGGCTTGTGTAAGAGCACCATAAGGCTATTAACACACGGCACCGTGCACCGCCGCGATAGGCGGTAAAGCGGATCTCTTGTCGCATTAGCCTCCAATAAACCCGTTGATGCCTAACACACGTACACCGCCGTGAGGTAGAGGCCGCGGCGGTGCGCGATGCCGTGTGTTAATCACCTAAGTCGCTGGGTCTAGTAGAATGAAATTTTACACAAGCGCTCCTTACATAATTATAACGAAAGTGAGCACTAAGGATTTTGTAAATCTCTTCCCCTAAAGGGGTTGAGTAGGGGATGATAGTTCGTATGGAAGTTCGTCATTTTTGCCGATGGGAAACTCCATCGTGCACATGACTTGTACAACTTAAAAAACTTACAAATCCAAGCATTCCATACATGTATGTGTAGTAAATGCTCATGCTAAATGTTTGGTGATGGCAAAACATTCTTGTACGTCCGAGGTAAGGTTTTAATATTGGAGCCAAAACTAAGTTAAACGGAAGCTTCATCGTAAATATTTGTAGTCTAGCAGCAGGTTTATTTGTATTATTAACATAATGAACTGTAATCACACTGTAATTTTTATAACATTGTTTATGCCAAACTGTCAAGTTGAGTATCAAGAGTTCAAAGAGAATGATAATCAGTCATTGAACCTCTTTGGGTTTATTTTATCCGACCTACAAGTACAGTCACGGACTTTAATTGATAAACCACTTGGCACTGTCTGTATTTTAGCCGTGTAATGCAAATCGGGCCTAGTCGGTTATACTCGTACATCCAGACACGGAAAGTCATGTCTTCGTACTCAGACCAACCAAAATAGAAAGACGGATCACTACGTACATCAAACGTGTAGCCACAAAACTATGCTCCTGCAAGTAAACACACAGGCTCACGCACACACCTACACAAAAACTATGCTCATCGCTCCTAGTACGTCACGAGTCGTCGTCTAGTAAACTTCAATAAAAAAAATTGAATTATGCCTTCTTGTGTAGTGAAAACTTGTAAAAACAATAGCAAATCACATAAAAAGTCTCACGGAATCACTTTTCACATGTAAGTACTTCAAATAACATCGTTTCTTAATTTAGTAAACTAGGAATTTTAGGTTACTTGGAACAACAACCTGAACGAATGAACGAACGAAAACAGTGACATTTAAAGTGCGGGGGTTGCCATAATATGATTTGAAATTTCCCCGTTTGTTATTTTTTAGTTCGAGTAATTATATGCCTGTTTTTTTATGTATTTAATATTTTAGATTTCCAAGTAATATTGAAAATAAAAGTAAATGGATAGTAGCTAGTAGTAATAGTCGGAATGATCCAGAAAGGCTTCCATCGAAAACCAGCGTGGTTTGTTCCGATTATTTTGATAATAATGACCTTTATTCAACTAATCGTGGACTTCGCCGTGTGATCAAAGCCGGATATCCTAATAAGGTACATACAATTTAAAAAACAAAAATGAGATTTTATCAAAACAGTAATTAAACACGAGACTGTATTTTTTATTTTATTTTAGTTCGTTTCTCAGCTTAGACTAGCTAATTTAAATACTACTGTCCCAAATTGTATTTTTTCCCTAATTGCGAACGCTTTTTACGTGCTTTCTATAGTCAGTGATTTTGTTATCGTGGTCTTCTTGAATTTAATAAAGTTGATTGTAAATATAATTAAGTACCTATTTTATTTCAAAACAATTTACCTAATGACACATACCCACGACGATGTTATGATTTACGCTTCAACAACCTTATAACTTAATTTTTCTATAATTTACAAACCAATTTTTTTTTACATTCAATTGATAATTAATGGATAGTTCTAAGTGAAAGAGCGGAGCTTCCTAACACAAGCAATTCTTGATTAAAAGGTAATCTCCAAATCATGTATGTAAATGCACTTTGTACTTAATTGTTATTTTATTTTGCGATGTAAAAAAAAATGGTTTTGTTTCGGAATCCTTCCTAACGATTGAGATACAATACCATACTCAACAATATCTTACTCGTACAATATTATCCTACCCAAAATATTATTCCCCAAATTATAGGGAAAAACTTTAACAAATGACAACCCTTTTTACACAAACATAGATAAAAAGGTGGCGTCATTTTTGATGTTCGTAATGCTCTATCTTTCTATTTTGGTTGGTCTGAGTCTTCGTATTATAGAAGAAGAAAATTATATTTAATATCTTTACCGGTTGGCTCACCTGAGAGCCAGAACTACAAACTTGACAGCAGAGTGACTACCCAAAGTCAACCAATTGCAGGTCTAGCAACCGTAAACTAGCGACGACTGTTTTAGCGAAGCCATAGTAATTTTAATTAGTCATTTCGACAAATTATTCGAAAATAACGTCTCTGACATCGACATTTCAACTGTCACTGTCTTCGGATAGGCATTCAGAATTACCGAGCTAATGAGCTCTGATTCAAAGGAATTCATGATCTTCCTTTTATTTGTGACGCTATGTTATTTAGCAAAAAATAATCCTTATGATGAAGCCTTTCGATCGGTATGATAAAGCTACAGGTGATTATTTATCTCATGTAACGGGTTCGATTCCCGGTTCAACCATGTAATTATTTAAATATCTATGAATGCAGTTTTTTTTAATTTTTTTATTCAAGTAATGTCTTCTTTCAGTAAAATGATCCATCTACAATATTCAAGGTACTTTCCCTCCATGTGGCATATCCGGGGGACGACGCCCTGTATATTCGGCATCGCCAGATTTTTCTGCATCGTTTGAATCCGGTTTCGTGGCAATCTGAGCACGTTTTTGTCGTTTGAAACATCAGTAAATTTAGGTCTAGTTTGAATCTGACTTGATTGATGCGACACAAATTTTATGTAATTTTACTAAAGATGGACTGGATGGATGTTGCGCCGACCCCAAGTAACATGGGACAAGGGCAGAAAGATGGTGTAGTAGTGTCGTGTCGTGACGCCGTCTGACGCAGTGTTAGCCAATAAAAACTCGTTTTGATTAGACGTAGTCCTGACACATTCGTTTGATTGGTGTTTCCCGCGTCACGACACAACACAACACAGTAATGTGTCGGTGACTTAACAACAATTTCAATGGGTTTGGAAATTAAAGTCATCCCTGGTTAGTGCTCAAACTCAAAGCTCAATCAACTAAACCACAGGCATTTTTGAATTGTAAAAGAGTCGATCAAACATAAAGGTAAAGCTAGTCGCCCATTCGAAGGTTTAATACTTATCGAAAAGAAAGGGCAAGAAACTCTATCGACATGCTATATACCTGCTATTTTGTCACCAGCACGCTTCGCATGACCACAATAGAAACGGGTTTTGTCAACGGAAGAATAGACGAAATGTCAGATAAACAATCACAATTTATCATTTTGTCTATTCTTCCGTCGACAAAATCCGTAAAAAAAACCCTTTTCTTTGGTTGTCATGCTACGCATGCAGAACTAATATTGTTGTGATATGACGACCAAAAATTAAAAAAATAAAGTTGTTGTTATACAAAAGCATCGAATAAAAAAACTTTTTTACAAAAAATTAAACCGACGAAAAAAGAACTGAAAAGCGAAAAATGAATAACTTTAATTTCGGAAGTCGGTGGCAAAAAACGAACATTGAAAAGCGAAATTAAAGTTATTTATTTTTCGCTTTTGAGTTACCTTCCACTCCAGGGTACTCCAGGGGGTTACTCCAGGTTAAACACCTGGAGTTGATGATGAGTGGTTGTGTCATCAGAACTATGTATGTGTGCGAAATTTTAACAGAATCGGTTCACAGTTGAAAATTCAGTTGGTGAAAAATCAATCAACCCCATTTTTTCTACCTTTAGGGGTGGATTATAGTTTTCAATTTTAAATGGGACTAACTTCGAGGTATACCCTTCCCAATAAAAAAACAATTTTTCAAATCGGACAACTCCCTAAAAAGTTACGCGTGGTCATACATTAAAAAAAAAATATATATATATCTATATATATATACGGGTCGGCTTGAGAACCTCCTCCTTTTTTTTCGTCGGTTAAAAATATGCTAGACCCTTTGTTTTTCTTTTTACAAAATACCCCTGAACGAATGTCGCATTTTGCTTTCAACTACCACTACGTACTTCATATTTATGAGGAAATACATGATTAAACAATACTATAAAACCACGCTTCACTACCTATTAACTAATTACTATTTAATTTTAAACTCAGTTTTTTATGTGCGTCGTGTAGTTTCATGGTTTTATTGTTGTAGGATTAAAATATAATTTTCCTTCCAATACGTAACAAGAAGTTAAAAGGGTTAGTTGGCCGCGCGAACGTAACGTGGAGGATTGCGCGGCCATGGAGATCTCAGCAACTACTTGGGGTTAGAGATGTAATTATTTTTGTCAATTGAAGACTGAATTTCTCAAAAAAACAATCGAAAAAAGAAAAAAGCTCTAGATTAATATTTTACGAAATATTCACTTTGGAAGTTATGGTCGCGCAATAGTGCACTTGTTGTTTCTTTATTGTTGATTATTTCTTTTAAACTAAGACTTCATACAGGAAAAATGTTACAAGAAGAAAGGTCTTAATTTGTCAAAACTAGCGAAAGCAATAAATACTACTAAGTTTAGTTAAACAGACGAAGTCCAAAACAAAAAGCACGTGGCCGCGCGGTCGAAACGTTACTTTATACGCTGATATCTAACTATATATAATTGCTAGGATTTCGGCGAGAACATCCATTATTCGATATATTAACCTCATTAGGATGGCATATCGTTTTACCCTCAGAACAATTTTCAAAACGCGTGTAATCTCAAAAATGATTTTATCTCATACAATGTTCGAGCAGGGTAACCATAATTTCGATTTGATATGGGACTACCTCTGGAGAGACTGGCAATTATATTGGACATCTAGTTCAATTTGAAAACGGAGAATGGGTACTTTTTCGTCTAACTAGTAGTATATATTGCTTTCGTTAGTTTTGTAGTCTTTTTTTTTGACAAATAGTTTTCCTCTGTATGAAGTCTTAGTTTAAAAGAAATAATAAAGAAACAAGTGCACGACTGCACGGCCATAACTTTTAAGGTGAATCCCGTGGTACCTTCCAGAGAATATGGGAGGGACCACGGGTAAAGCGATCTACACACCAAAGTCGCTGACCCGGCGGCATAGCCCGGCGGCTTAGTGCCGGCGGGTTAACCCGGCGGCTTCAGAATGTCCAAGCCGAACGACTTTGCCGGCGGCAATGCCGGCGGCACGACAGCCGCGGCATGTGGTGTTCTAGTAATTGCCAAATAGTCGTAGAGATTGGACGTGTGTGTTTCGAATAATTCAGAAGTAGTATTTTCAGTACCTAATTGACATGGAGGAGGACGATAACAGTGATTTAATAATAGCAGTTTGTGGAGTTATTATCGGTGGATCCCTCAACACACGAAAGTGTTGGGTTAGGCCAAGTTTAATGAGTCGCAATAAATACAGTACTTGTCAAAGATTAAGTGATTTAAAGGAAGACGACTTGGTTCTATACAAACCCATTTCTTTTAAGACTTTTCTGTCATTAACCAGTACCGACTTTGAATATTTACTGAATATTGTTGGACACAAAATAGCTAAACAAGACACAAATTACAGAAAAGCAGTTTCACCAGTGGAAAGATTGTCAATAACGTTAAAATACCTAAGCTCAGGAAATTCTTTTAGTAGTTGATAAAAAATAAAAGTGCCGACACTTCACAACAACAGAGAATGAATAAGTGATACGTCACTACTCTATGAAAGCCGGCGGGCAACTGACTGAGTGAGTGGAGAGGGATGCCGTCGGCATCGGCATGCTGCCCCGCCGGCTTACCCGCGCGGGCGCAAGCCGGCGGCATGATTGTACAAAATAAGGCCGGCGGGTTGCGCCGGCGATCCGTGCCGCCGGGTCAGCGGCTTTGGTGTGTAGACCGCTTAATAGACGAATATTTCGTAAAATATTGAAGCTCAGAGCTTCGTTCCCAGTCTGGGCTGCGCTTATGTACAATTAAAACATACCTTTTGTTAAATTAAGAACATTTTAATACTAAAATTGTCTAAATGAGTACATTTTTCCATGCTTGATGAGTGAAACAATTGCAAATACAATAAATAGAAGAATTAATAAACATTAACGAAAACAAGAAATTAAAACTAAAGTAAATAAATATTGTTGCAGTAGGTGTCTTCCTTAAATATTCCGGAACATTGTGTTAAAAGGGTATCTTGAATGGCGAATTTAGGGTGCATACGTTGACAACCGGCAGTGATCAAATGTCCTAAAAATGGATGCAGTCTCGAAGAAGCTGACACAAACATTCCTTCAGAGTCAATAGAGAGGAGATGAGCCCCATTATTTACGTATTTTTCAGTTTTTCCAAACTCAGAGGTTTTCATATTTTGTCTATAATCGGTGCGAATTAACGGTTCAGGCAACAGGTAAGGCGCAACACCATCAGAAAACACTGACAAATCGTAAAACAAAACTACTTGAGGAGTATCGGATTTATTCATTATTTCAGTTTGAACTTCAGATTTATTTAATCCATCCGTTTTATTTATGCCGTTAACTACACTGCTGTTATTAATTTGCAAAGATTTAACAGCATCATTTATAGTAAGTTTTAATCTCCCTAGATTGACGTCAGAGTTGGGCAAAGTTTCATACTCGTTCTTCTTCAAATCTGTATCGTTTGTCGCATTTATAGTTTCTACAGAAACATTAGAAATGGTTTCAGAGTTATTATTGTTATCGTTTATCGCCGTAGAAATGTCCCGCTTGTTTCTATTCGTACGAATCAAAGGTTCGTTTTGGGACACATCCTTCTCGGTAGTAATTTGAGGAAAAGGAAAGCTTTTTGACAGGAATGATCTTGTCTCGTTCAAAATTTGATGCATTAAACCATAGAATATAGTGAAAAATTCATTTTCTTCCTCACGGTCAATTTTATTTAGAGCATTCGTGTATTCTTCAACTTTAATACCATCATTATGTTGTTTCAATATAGCAGAAATCCTACGATCTACGCATTTACGATTATTATAATTGTTGTTGAAATTATTCAAATCCATGGCCACTCCACCATTTTGCCAGACTGAGAAAACTCGCGCGTAAAACGTAATGTATGCAAGTGGTATAGTCCTCCACTTATACTTCAGAGGTGTCATCGCCATGTACTTGCTTAAGGACATAATTGTAACGTTTACGTTTTGATATCTTGTTTTAAAGTCTGCAATATCTCGTTTACCGTTGTCATCAATTTTTAAGAAAGGATATACATTGCCGGCAGAGTATGGAATCAGTTTATTAATAAATCTTGTATGCCTCGGGCCTCGGAATCCAGTATGGAGCGAGTCATCCACAAGAAAGAATACGTGGAAATGCAGTGAAGGATACTGTGCGGCCACGTCCGAGAGATAATCTGCATAAAGCATAAAAGGAGCGGAGCTGCCCCGTTGGACGATGTGATGGTAGTAGACATCACTTGCGGGTTTAGAAGAGTTGCATTTTATGATCAAAATAGGCTTTCTTCGATATGCCTCCATGCCCAATGAATAAAACACGAAGAAGGATATTCCCAGCAAGATCAAAGTCATCCAGCATGCCGAGATGTATTCTGAAAAAATAGTAAAACGATGTAATAAGTATTTACCACGTTAACACTGTTTTTAAAAGCATTGAGCCTTTGGTCAGAGTAGTGATATACTATGTTATACAGCGGGTATAAGCCGGTAGGTAGGATGTATAGTCATCATCATCGAATGTGAATTTGAAAGTCTAGAATACTTAGCAGCAGTTCTACTGAGGATCATTACTAGCATTCAGCCCATTAGAGTGATGAAATTCTGCACAGGTGTCATATAACAAGGGTGTCAGACCTAGAGTATATAGCATTTCTAGCTTATCTACTAACAAACTACGATCACAAATCCTTCTGCCAAGCATGATTCGTCCTAGTAGGTACAAGTCATTTATTGACCTCGCTGTAGGTAGTTTAGTTAATGCCCATCTGGACTGAGGACCCATTTTTTAAATCTTCGACTACTTATAGGGAAATTAGTTAAAAATAGTAACAACTTAAAGCAAAGGTTCATCAATTTCTCAAACGTGCGTCCCCTCTGTACTGTGCGATGGTTCATGCAAAATTTTATACGAATGTAAAAATGTAATGTTGGAAGATTTCTGCGTTCCAGTGTTATGTGCGTTAACCTAAAGTTGATATAACTTCAAAGGAATCATTTGCTAATGCCAAATATCAGATGAATAAGAACATTGAAATCATGGAAATGCAAACCAGGCCAGCGGACAATCCAGGATTGTTTAGGAGAGCAAGTGACACCCCAGCCGGGTGTGAGAAGCGTCGGCGATGGTTGTTGATGGACCCCGCCATCCCCACCACCTCCATCCACCTTTAATAGTGGATACTGTTCATCACGTTTTGTTTGTGGAGCACGCTCCACCATTGTCCTGTAAGTGATGTATTAATTTTATTGACAGCTCAAATAAGTGGGTTGGATCAGACCAAATACTTTAGTTGTTCTTGATCCATTCCTAGTAAAGGTAAGAGCTGTACGGCGGAATACTGATTCTTTGACCTAAAAATTGGCCAGCCAATAACCACTTGGCGATGTCCCGAAATACTCGATGAGCCCTCGAACCCCACGGCCACGGCTCTAATGTTTCAACTCCAAACGGCTCAAAAATTAGCTATAAGGTTGTTATATTTGCGCCACTTGAGGTTTTCTGCACCTGCAGCAGCCGCCCCAGCACAGCCCGCCGTGCTAGAAAGAAGGGATGAAGGTGTCGACACAGGTTGCATCCCACACTAAACGCCTACCCAACTTCCAAGGCATCATGGTCATTCCGTCTGGCCTCCTCCCATCGTCGCGTGCCAAGCCACAGGTAAAACAGCTGGCACCTGGCTGGGTTCTAGGACTTAGCTTATACATATAGGTTATGCCAATACTATCTCATTCGGTATTTGGCTTTCATAAAAACTCCAGTGACATCAATGGAATTCATCCATACTTTTTTACCTATTTCATTTTTTTGGAACTTATATTTTTTACTTAATGAAACCAAAATACTTACGTTAGCCTCTGCTATAGAATACCTATTAGTTTAGGTGATTTAATTTAAAACTCCGATTTATCAACGTATGTGAAAATTTGAAACCGGGAGAACGATCGACATTTGCAACAAATTTTGTAGACATTCCAATTTTGAAATAAACGTCATTCAATTTTATTTGTATTTTTATGTTTAGCTCATTCAATGTGAGTGCGTAAATACTCCTTAGTCAAAGAAAGATTCATGATCCTCTTCATTTCAATGGCCGGATGGCCGATGAGGCCAAGATTTTCTGGTATTACACATTCGTAGTCGTAGGTACCGAAAACCGCTGCATGTGTTGTGTAGCCCTAAACTCAAACTCAAAGCATTTAATTCAATTAAACCATTTACAGGCTCTTTTGAATTGTCAAGGAGTCGGTGAGTCGGAAATATGAAGCTATAGATGCCCATCCCAAAGCGTAGCCTGCATAGTGTGCGTTTTTTACAAGATTTAAAAGTCATCTCATTCAATTGGAGTAAGTGGGGACTGTGGGGAGGAATGTTATTGTAACATTTAACCCCATGAAAGATTAGTCTACTTTAGCCAGTCTGAAACCTGGTTGGACTATATTAAAAGGTCCCAATTTCTAGTACTGTAATTATGTCTCTCTCTGAATCACCTCTTTTACTAAAAAGTTTTTTTTCTTACGTACATAATGTTCTCATCCATATATTGATAAGGTGCTGTCACCCCACAAAGTAAATCGATGATGATGAAGGTCAAAAGGGGAAAAGATACCGTGGTTATTTATTTTTAAACTTAATTTGATAGGCCTCTATTCCAATGTAGCTCTATCACAAACATACGCCGAAAGAGGACATTTGTTCCTAAATAACAATAACATAATATTTTCATAACAATGTCATAATTCACCTTCACAAGTGCAAAGTCGGCAAAATTCAGTAACAATCGTAACTGCAAGGCGAATGTACGTGAGACGAATCCGATGTTGAATCAACAAAATTATGGCGGAAAATGTAAACGTGCCACCGTCACATATAATATAGGAACTTACGTGCATATTCAGTTAAATGTAATTCACCGAGTGCTGGGACGGAACACGCGCATCAGTCATTAAAATAACATCATATTTGACAACTCAAAACGATTAAAAAACAAGTGATTTTACCCAGGAAACGCAAATGACGGTAGGTGTTTACATTTATAACATTTTAGTGATAACAAACTTTGATAATCATGCAACTCAAACGAAAAGTAATCAAAGGTACATTCAGAATGGTGCTACAGTTTTCAGCAAAAAAATTAACCGTAATATTTTCGCTGTTCCCGTGGATGTTATAAAAAATAACGTGCATTATGTAAGGGCTGCGACTGAACGTCTCGATGTGCTAGTTAGTATAAATTTACCAAGTTGATTTACTGCTTCCCTCTTCAATGGTCTTATATAAGTCAGTAGTAGAAATGGACATATTGTCCCTGTTATGAAGGACCTACCTTAAACATCAATTTTTGTGTCGTAATTTTGTCAGCAAATGATTATTGTTATAGGAAACTTGTCGATACTTATCTTGTTTATTTTCATGAATATCATGAAAGAAAAGATTTATAATTAGTTTATACACATCTCTACCTAACACTTAGGGGAAGAGAGGCGTGATGTTATGTTATGTGTATAAAGATAGATTAGCATTTAAGATCGTCCTAACACAATCGGATAAATCTCAAAACCGTCTCTCTCAAATGCACAAGACAACACTCGAATACAAATTACATCTATTCTACTTATAAATTTAATTAAGCCTCTTTCGTAGACCCAAAAACTTTATACGCCCTTAAAATTTTCGAGTGATCAATTCTCAACAAACGTCATTCGTGAATTTATTACTAAACATCTTGTAATTCCAATTTGCTGTGAATAGTTCGTCGATTTCGTATTAGAACAGTACGACTTCTATTTTGTTTTTGTTAATAGTAGAACCAATGGCAAGTGATGAGTGAGTACTACAAGGAGCAACATCCATTGCTATGTGAAGAGATTTCGGAAGACGAACATTTCAGCCCTCGATATCATCGGAGGCTGCGACCTTCGACCTTTAGGAGTCGAGCTAGACCCAACCTGAAGGGAGCAGCTTCAATTATAACGCGTTGGCCAGGTAACACGCACTCCAATGTTTTATGGTATTTTATTTAGACCGTGGTCCCCAATAGCCAGCTTGTCCTTGATCAAGCACAAGAATGTATACTCAATTTTTCACGTTAGTTTCTCTATCTTTTTATATACTTGGTCAGCAACCAATCGACCATACATATTTTGTTTTGTCTTTACAGATCACTGGTCATCTTTTCTTGCATACTGGTGGATAGGAATCGGAATGATTAGTCTTACGACGTTCATAGTTTATAACAGCCTGTTTGCATTTGCTATGATACCGACCTCTAATCCAAAGCCTGCAAGTCTGATATTAACTAATACAAACGACAAATCATCACCCAAAACTTTACCTGACGTGTTTATGCATGTTTTTGTCAAAAAATATGACGAGATTGACTTGAATAAATACATGCCTTACATTAAAGAAATATCGAATAAATATGATAACATAAAATATCATTTTATGGTAGTGGCTAACGACACAAACTTAGGATGGTTGAGTGCTGAAGAAAATAATGAAATAGCTATGAATTCGCTTTGGAAAAAAGACCCCAAAATAGAACCATCAAAATCGAATATTGCTATTGAATATGTAACTCTATCGACCTACATGGAAAACTCTCCTTTAAGAAAGTATTGGAAGACGCTACCTCAACATCTTATTGAATTCTTAGCTCGTTCGGTGTCTATTTGGGATAAAGGAGGTATAGCTTTTGATCCTATTATTTTGACCCCTAGAACTCAGCATACTGTATATAAAGAGAAATTATACAAACTACTTAGCAAGTATGCAGATATGAATAAAGCTAACAGTGAGTTTAAAATTATGAACAAACCCCGCACAACTGCAAAGAAAGAAAGAAAATTAAATAATATTCGGGACATAATTAATGCTTTGGAAAATGAAGACGATTCTATTAATGCTTTTTCCAAGCAAACTCTTACTGAGGCAGAAAACATAAAATCTCCGATTGTTACAAGAAGTCAACGCCACTTAACTACGGTAACAGACACCACAATAAAAGAAGAATTAGAAAATAATACTGAGCCGTTTAGGCTTATACAAATTCCACTTCATATAAATTCCTCAAGTGAAGGTAACAACAAAGAAACAAGACACCAATTTGGGGTGAATAATAGTACTGAATCGGCCATTGCTTTAGATGGCAATCAGAATATAACTAAGTTGAGTCTCCTACCTTTATTTTTTGAATTTATATTTCACAATAAACTTAAAGTTAAACAAAGCCCTACAGAAGCAGTGACAACTAACAGAACACGCAGGCGCGTCATAGAAGTACCCCAATCTGAGGACTTCAAAAGTTCCTTGTCAACTCACTCTCTGGATACCGTTGAAAAAAAAATAGCTAATACCTACAGACCCGTTATTATTTCAGCGGCAGGCATTTATAATAAATCTGAATATGCTAAGTCTATCACAGTAAACCCCAGTAAAGATACAAATGACAATTTGGAGAAAAATCGACTAACAATTGACTTAAGAGGGAAAATTATAGCAACTGATACAGCGTGCCACGCCTTCTTAGGTACTATATTTAGCAATGCAGTTCATCACAGCGAGGAAGAAACTGTAACAGATTTTATTATTGCTGAACTGACAATTTTTTGTAAAGGACTTTTGTCTTCGTGTATGGGTATTGATTTGATTTTACTATAACTGTATTAACTTAATTATTGTTACTTATTTTAGGAATGTGTAATAAATTATTTAATTTTATTTTATGTATTGGTTTTCTTTAGGATGTGCTGCTCTGGCACCAAATATATTACAATACGGGCAGGAGGATGATATTAATGATTTGAGGTGTTTTTCTTTTGTTACTGTATTCTAGAGTTGGTTGTGAAGAAAAACAACATTATTTGCTAATAATTTATATACTTGCTCGTTTAATTACATCACTTAATTACTAATAAAGTCGTGATTCAAATATTGCTTTTCTAAATAGTTCACAACATTCGGTTCACAAGTTTTAATTATTCTTAATATTATGGCAGCAAGTATTGTTTGTAGAGAAATTATAATAGACTAGATATTTTGTAAATCATTAATATAGAGAAAGTAATGATAGATTCATTTTGTCAGAAAATAGATACCAATTCAATATGACTTTCAAAAGAGAACATTAATACCACCACATATACATAATGGTGGATCCACACAGCCCGGCAGCATGCGCCGGTGGCCATACCGCCGGTTAGCCGGCGGCTCGGCTGCTGGCTTTGCGTGCGACAATCGCAACAAAGGTGGCGACCATTTTGCCGGCGAGGCCGCCGGCCGCACCACGCGGCTACGGTGGAAGAGTTCGCACTGAACTAGAATATCGATTCACAGCCGCACTTGCTGGCGTCTGCCGGCGGCTTTCTTGGCGGCTTTGCTTGTAGTCAAGCCGCCGGTAGAGCCGTGACTGTGAGGTTCCACCATTAAGAAATAGGCACAATTTTCACGAGTTGATCAGACTTTTTTTGTGAAAATTGCAGCTCTGTAGTAGAGTTGCCAAAAAACTTTTTTTTTACATTCTCGTTTTGTGAGGAAATTACTCACATACCATTGTTATTTAATGCCTTGCTCATTAAAATGTTCAAATACTTATTTATACTTATTTTACTTTACTACAATTTAATACATATTGCACAAATGCATAGTATTTTGTATCACAAAGGAAATGTTATTTTCATACAGCCTAATTTTACAACACTGCGCCTTCTACGATGGTGCTACATTTCTTCTTTCTATTGGTATCTCCCATCTTCCTGTCCAGTTGTTTTGTGAACGTTTGCAGTCTCTAACTCTATTCATTGGCTCACATCGTTTACTAATGGACCAATAAACGTAGCCCACTGGACATTGATACACAAGACCTCTTAACTTATTTGTTTTATCGGTTTTACATTTAAGGAAAGCTGGTGAACATTCACTGTCTTTTTCAAACGAAAAGTAGCCAGCGCTTGGACATGCGTGACTTTCTTTGGTTACCACAAGCTGAAAAAAAAAAAACTCATGAGTATTTTTATTTTCATTATTAGAACAACAATTTAGAAGTAATATGCAAA
Organism: Lithophane leautieri; assembly: GCA_949152455.1. NCBI lineage: Eukaryota > Metazoa > Arthropoda > Insecta > Lepidoptera > Noctuidae > Lithophane > Lithophane leautieri. The sequence goes on from OX424467.1 coordinate 9,165,275, forward strand.
TAAAGTCATACTTACTGGTTCTTTGTAATTTCTGTCCAATCTTTTAAATCTCCTCTTTTGTGCTATTTTTCCATCACACTTTTTGTCGGCTTTGCTTTCTTCAACGCAACGAGTTTGACTTTCATCATAAATAGTATTGTTGGGGCAAGTGAATACAGCAATTTTTGCGTCATGTGTGTCATCGTCTTCATCACATTGATAGAATAAGTTGCAGTATTTGGGATGTCTTTTAAATGATGTTGGGCATACAAACAATGATTGGTTTTCATCGGTCTCTGGACATTTCTTATCTGATGTACTTTCATCTGTACTATTTTCTGTTGTTGAGCTTTCGGTGGTTTGTTCTGTTGTCGACTGCTGTGTAGTGGATTGTTCAGTAGTCGTTCCTTCACTACTTGTTGATTCTTCGGTTGTACTATGCTCGGATTGTTCAGTGGTAGTTGATTGTTGTGTCGTGCTTTGCTCGGTGGTGGAAGATTCAGTGGTCGAAGTAGATTGTTCTGTTATAGATTCACTAGTTGCAGATTGTTCTGTTGTAGTTTGCTCTGGATTTGTAGATTGTTCGGTAGTTGCAGATGGTTGAGTCGTTTGTTCAGAAGTGGTAGGCTCTTGAGTTGTTTGTTCAGAAGTGGTTGATTGTTGTGTCGTGGTTTGTTCTGATGTCGTCGATTGTTCCGTTATTGTTGGTTCTGATGTTGTCGATTGTTGTGTAGCTGTCTGTTCAGATGTCGTCGATTGCTGTGTGGTGGTTTGTTCTGAAATTGTAGATTGTTCTATAGTTGTTTGCTCCAAAGTTGTAGACTGTTGAGTCGTTGTTTGCTCAGAAGAAGAAGGTTGTTGTGTTGTTTGTTCAGAAGTAGTTGATTGTTGAGTGGTTTGTTCTGCAGTAGTCGATTGTTGAGTGGTTTGTTCTGAGGTGGTAGACTGTTGAGTCGTCTGTTCTGAAGTAGTGGATTTTTGTGTGGTTGTTTGTTCAGAAGTTGTGGATTGCTGTGTTGTTGTTTTCTCGGTACTAGTCGACTCTTGAGTAGTCATTGGTTCAAAAGTGGTTGACTGTGTGATTTGTTCAGTACTGGATTGTGTCGTGGATGTACTTTGAGTGGAAGTACTTTCTTGGGAACTTGTTGTTTGTTGCTGTGTTGTAGTAGTCCCTTCAGTTGCTGGTTGATTTTCACTTTGCGATTGGGTGCCACTACAATCACGAGGTGGATATACTGACTCTTCATGATTACATGTTTCAACAGCTGGATCCCATATCGTACCTTCACCGCAATCAAAGTGATATACAGAGAATCGTTTACCATCGCCATCCCAGTCCACGCATCTATAAAATTTCTTACAGTCGTTAGGATTTGCATAATAGCCTGCTTTATCACAAGTAATGTTTTGATTTGCTGGTTTTTTTGAGCTTTCTTCTTGAGAGCAATTTGATGAACCTTGGGAACTTTCTGTAGTTTGAGATGACGATGACGTTGATGATGAGGAATCACTGGATGACGAGGACTCACTGGTTGATGAAAACTCACCACCGGATGATGAACTAGTCGCGGTCGTTGGTGTAGTACTTCCGTCTTGATTTTGATTACAAGAAGGGTTAACAACATCTTGCGGATGATTACAAGTAGTAACATCCTGATCCCATATAGTACCATCGCCACAAGTATAGTCATACTTCGTGTAGCTTCCTTTTCCATTGTCCACGCATCTATAAAACTTTTTGCAGTCTTTCGAATTCCCAAAGTAACCTCCACTATTACATGTATCTTTATTGCCTGAAGTTGTTTCTTGATTAGATCCAGAAGCTGTTGTACTGGATGACGTTGTACCTGATGATGTTGCACCTGAAGACGTTGTACCGGAAAACGTCGTACTAGAAGATGCTGTACTAGAAGATTCTGTGGATGGACTATTATCTTCATCGTGCATTACAGGTTGTGTTTCACTGGCTCCATTACAAGTTTTGACTTGATCTATATGATTACAATTTTGTATTTCAGAGTCCCATGCCGTGCCATCACCACATGTAAAATCATATTTCGTGTATCCTCCTTGACCGTTATCCACACATCTATAGAATTGTCTGCAATCATTCTGATTTCCGTAAAATCCTTCTGATGAGCAAACACCGCTACCTGGTTGGGTAGGCTTCTCGGAATTTCCGTTATCATATTCATCTTCTTGTTTATCTGTTGTCTGTGGTTCTGATGTAGAAGTAGCAACCTCATTCTTTTCAGTTGTTTGCTGATGTCCTTCTGTTGCTAAAGGTTTAGTCGTTGTTTGAGAACTGCAAATGGCATCACCAGTATCGTGATCACATGCTTGTATATCTTGAACCCAAATTGTACCTTCACCACAAGTGAATTCGTATTTTGTATAACCTCCCTTATCGTTACTCACGCATCTAATGAATTTCTTGCAATCATTGGGATCTGCAAAGAATCCCTCAGATGAACATTGATTACTGCTAGAGGTAGATGAAGTCTCCGTTTTCTCTGTTGAATGTTGAATCTGTGAAGCTGTGGTCATAGTAATATCATTTCCCGGTTTTGCTTGGTTTTCTGTAGTTTGAGCAATTGGTGGGGAAACAGTTGAACAGTTTTTGTTGCTCGATTCATGATTACATGCTTGTATTTCTTGATCCCAGGCAGTTCCATCTCCACAAGTGAAATCATATTTAGTGTAACCTCCCTTTCCATTATCCACACATCTATAAAACTTCTTACAATCATTTTGATCGCCATAAAATCCTTCTGATGTGCATGCTCCAGAGGAAGAAGGCGGCTGTTGGGTTTGATGTTCATTTAAGTTTCCTTCCGTTGACGAGTTAGACATACTTGTTGCTTCCGTATAAATCTCATCATGTTCCGGTTGAGAGGTTTGAGTACTGGAACCACTTTCCTTTTCACCACAAGTTTTATCAGATGTGGCATGATCGCATGATAATATTGCCTGATTCCAATAGGTACCTTCACCACAAGTGAATTCATACTTAGTGAAACCACCACGGCCATTGTCAACACATCTGTAAAACTTTTTACAATTTCTTTTATCTCCCATGAAACCTTCTTCGGAACACGCTTCACCATTTTCATTATCTGGATAGCTGCTGGTTGTCGAAGTGGTTGTTTTTTCAGTACTTTGAGGATATCCTTGATCCTCGGTTTCCGTTGTTAACGTCTCTTGTATCGGGCTTTCGCTGGATGGGTGAGCTATATTGTTTCCTGTTTTACCACAATCTTTGACTGCCCAAGCATGATTACATGCTTCAATACTTTGATCCCATAACGTACCTTCACCACAGCTAAATTCGTACCGTGTATATTTGCCATTGCCATCATCAACGCATCGATAGAACTTTTTGCAATCGTTTTTGTCTCCAATAAAACCACTGTTTATACAATTGTTGCCTTCACTAGGTTCTTTTGAAGTTTCAGTTGTAGAATGAGTCGTTGTGCTTTGTGTAGTTATCTCGGAACCTGTATCAATATTGAAAGGGTAGCCATTATCAATTTCATCACTCATGGTAGGATGATATTGCGTAGTAGTTTCATGGTGACCGGTAGAAGACTCAGCAGTACCACCACACTTTTCTACTGCCCATGCATGATTACATGCTTCGATCTTTTGATCCCATACGGTTCCTTCACCACAAGAAAAATCGTATTTTGTGAAGGATCCTTTTCCATTATCTACGCATCTATAGAACTTTTTACAGTCCTTTTGATCACCCATAAAACCGCTCTTTGTGCAGTCGTTACTACTCGTTGATACAGATTCTGGTATAACTGAAGTACTAGATGTGGTGCTCGTCAGAAGTGTAGATGAACCGGTACTTTGGGCACCCTCAGTTGTACTACTGTCGATGACTTCATGAGTAATTGTGGGCCTAGTTTGAGTCGTAACTTCCTGATGGTCAACTGATGATCCACCACATTTTTCCACCGCCCAGCCATGATTACAAGCTTCGATCTTGGAATCCCATACTGTTCCTTCACCACAAGTAAATTCATAACGAATATATCCTCCATTACCGTTATCCACGCATCTGTAAAACTTTTTACAGTCATTTTCATCTCCCATAAAGCCACTAGATGTGCAAATAGTACCCACAATAGGTTCTTGGTTTTGTGGTTTTTCAGTGGTAGTTGTCGTTGATGAAGTGAAATCATTGTTAGCAGATCCATAACCTGTATCATAGTCATCATTTTGTGTTGCAGCCAATTCAGTAGGTGACGGAGTATCTATAAGACTTTGCGTATGGGCAGTGGAAAGTGTATTTTGCTGTATTGTCGTTGTTTCTACATTATTAATATCTGGAGATGCATTACCGCCACATCTTTTTACGGCCCAAGCGTGGTTACATGCTTCTAGATCAGGATCCCAAACAGTACCTTCACCACACTTAAACTCGTATTTGGTAAAGCTACCTTTACCATTTTCGACACACCTATAAAATATTTTGCAGTCATTTGCATCACCAATAAACCCACTTGATTGGCAATTCCCATTGGAAGGCGATTTTGTTGTTGCTGAACCCACAGGTGTTGAACTCCAAGTTGTTGTACTCCGTGTTGTTGAGCTCGAAGTTGTTGGTGAAGGTGTAGTGGGGTTTTGATTTTGATTACCGTAACTACTGTCTCCGTTATCTTCCGTATCAATAAATTCCGAGGTCGTATAATGATTATCAGTTGGTACTGTAGTGTAATAATTTTGTGTAGAATGAGAAGTACTTATAGCTGCTTGTGTAGTCATTGGTGTTTCTGCAGAACCTTTATTTCCACAATCTTTGACAGCCCAAGCATGGTTACAGGCTTCAATACTTTGATCCCAAACGGTTCCTTCACCACATAAAAATTCAAATTTAGTGTACCCGCCTCTCCCATTGTCAATACATCGATAGAACTTCTTACAGTCATTTGTATCTCCCATAAAACCTGACCTTTCACATCTGTTACCTTCCTGTGTGCCAACATGGCTCGTGGAAGAAGCTGTAGACGTTGAGGGTCTCGCTGTTGTTGACTCATGAACCTGTATCTGCGTTTGACTTGCCTGCTGGGAATGATCGATTTGTAATTGTGTCTGTACGCCTTTATCACTGTAATCAATTTGAGTTTGCGTCTGACTAACTGCCGATCCATGACTTATTTGAGTCTGGTTTTGTTTAGCTTTTGTGCCTTTATTTTGATTTAAGCGATCACCATAGTTTATTTGGGTTTGGTTTTGTATTACTGATCCGTTACTTATTTGTGTTTGGGTCTGGGTAACTTTTGAGCCAAAACTTATTTGCAGCTGTTGTTGAATAGTTTTGTCTATAGAGCTGTCTTTTTGAGGCATTTCTGCATTCGTTGTGAATTGGCTGTCTTGGTTACTTCTACCACATCTACTTCTTTTTACTGCCCAAGCATGATTACAGCTTTGTGTGTCATCATCCCAAACCGTTGATTCGCTACACGAAAACTCGAACCTCGTGTAGGTTCCCCTTTGATTAGCCACGCATCTATAAAACTTCCGGCAATTTTCGCTGTCGCCCATGAATCCGTCTGAGGTACAAATATTATCTCGGGAGTTCGATTGAGGTATAGTTGGTGGAGAAGTGGTTTTGGATACCATAGTATATTGTTGATTTTGAGTTACTGTTTTTTGTGATAAGATAAACGGATTTGCTGTATAGTCCACGTTAGTGTGGCCCATCGTTGATCCCCATGGAAAAGCACTAGTGAATACCGTGGAAACTTCTGGTGTTTGACGTTTTGTTGAAGAGTGAGTCAGAAATGTTGAGCTAGACGCTGTCCAAGGATAAACAGTTGTGAATGTAGCCTTAGAGTTGGTTGTACGTTCTATACGTACGGGTTTGTTTGTTATTGGGGATGGTATCTCATTCTGTGTTCCCTCAATTTCATTATTATTTACTCGATCAACTGCTGCACTTGGTGGCGGCGATAGACCTCCACATTCTGAACGTTTTGTACTTCGAGGGTGATTGCACACTTCGGTTTCAGGATCGTAAACAGTACCAGGTCCACATTGAAACTGTAATGAAATACATTTTGTGAGTGTAATTGAACACAACTACTTGGATACGACTATTATGCCAGAGGCCCCGTTTCAAAGTTAATCTTCTTACCCTGAAAACTGTATATTTTCCACTTCCTGACTTCATGCAGCGGTAGAATACTGCGCAGTCGCGAGGATCTGCTTGAAAGCCTTCGCCGGCACACAAGGTGGCTTGAGGTCTTGTGCCTGAGTAAAGTTTAACTATTCTGCCGGTGACACGAGATTGTCGACGTTCGTGTGACGTATCTGCAATTATTTTTTTATTATTCAATACCATGAATATGAATTGTGAATATTTAGCATGCTGTAATGTTAACCCTAGATTGATTTTTTTATATTTTCAAAAGTGGTGTATTATATCGTTAAAATACAAACCATTGCTATTACTGCCCGTTGCCTCAACAATGAAAACAAGAAGGAGGAATGTGTATAATTTACAAAATCTTCGTAATGTAATGTCCATTATGTTTTGATTTTTTCTGGTTATAACTTGCAGAACATTTTTGCCGTCGCTACCTGGAACCAAAAAACCATTTGTTTAGATATTGTATGAAAATTTGAAAAATGCATATTTATTCTTATTATAAATTCATTCATTCATAAAATTTTATGCATGATGAAAATATTTATAAGAGCGCTGCGCTGGTTGGTCACACTCTCATTTCCGTATTTTTCATTGATGTGTCATCAAATACACTGAGTCATTTACCGTAGAGAAGAAAGATTAAACACGTATTAAAAAAGGAATTTCGCTTTAATTAAACAAAGCCATAATTTGTTTCATTCGTCGCTTAAAATTTCTACGTAATTCTTATGAAAGGTACTAGGTGGGACTAGGTGTTAGGTGTTTGAGAGAGCATTATCCCATTTCTTCCAATGTTGGCATTGCTCCAATAACTCAACTGCCTTTTACGTCAACCAGAATGGTCAGTGGGACCCATTCACCTCCCGACAAGGGAAGCATTTATTATGCAATCCAATTCAACCCATCCAATCTAAATCTTCTTTATAGAATAAGTACTCACTAGATGCAGCGTTTTGCTTTTACAATCATCATGAAGGAAGAAATCGATCTTATTCACAACCTACGGAACCGATTCCAGATTCATATAATACGTGAATTTATGCTCGCAGGAATTATTTTTGTAACATAAGTACCTATTACGTTGGTAAAGCATTATTAATTATTGAAAAATATTGTTTAGTAGCATGGAATTTGTGCAGTATGGCTGATGAAGCAAAAATTAAGATTTTAATTAAATTAAGTAATAATACTTATCTACATAAATATTGTTGAATAGCTCATCGTTTAAAAAAACACTTAATTCTAAGGATACCTATGTACTTATATAATTTGTATTCATACAAACATATGCAGTAACGTCTTCTTCCCATGGGACTATGCAGACATTACAGAACGCCACCTGTTACGATCGTTAAATTCTCCTTTTGCTTCGTTGTATAATTTGAATTCCTCATAATATGCTTGCATAACTATACAACGATGATTACAATTCACCTCAGTAATGCCTTGGTAATCCCACGATCATAGTCATATTCTCACGATATCACGTCACACGTGTGTCAACTATGTAGGTTTATCCGAAGAGGCTGACTAATACGATAAAAAAGTGCAAATTAAAAAAAAAAACGATATTATTCATCATAACTTAGACTCGACATAATCGTAAAATACTTCAGGTACGTGCTAGTTTTTAATTGGCACCTACATAGTTATGCAGTTCAATTGCACGCATTCATCTTTTATGTCATTTAAAATTGCAAAGCGAGACTTTTAAATACGTAGGTACATTTATACCAATAAAATTCTTACGAAGTCAAAACTGTGCATTGAAAAAGTCTTTTTGAAAAAAAAAGTAATTGCTACGAGGTGTGGGTACGAGTCTGATGCTGAAAATACCTAAAGTTTTTAGAATTGTTGTCCGTTTGTCTAGATGTACGTTCTGGATTGGCGCAAAAACGGCTAAACGGATTTGGATTTCGGCACACAGATGGTTAGTACCTATCTAACCTGGATAGAAACCCCATCGAGTACTTTTAATCCCGATAGTACGTCCCCGTGGGTAAATATTTTCCGACATTCAAGCGGGCGAAGCCGCGGGCAAAAGCTAGTTAAAAATATAACAAGAGCTCTGCCTGAGAGATCGATATTTTTATTCCACATTGCACATAATCCCATCCATCTAATTTTCTTTTCTTTATGGTACTTTTTTTCTATAGCCTATATTTATGTAGAAACGAAAGGACGTTTCGAGGTCCATGCCCAAGAATTTAAGTGCTTATTTGATGTAGGCTCCGAGTATATAATTATATATATAATATATCGATTTCGATATCGGCGACCCTTCGAAGTCACTTCCTTACGTGTGTTTTAGATGGCTCGCTTAGACCGAATTTAATTTTGAACACCCGGTCACAACTAGAACAATAAAGTTGGCCTGCAGTGTTGTATGTATACATTTTGAAGGGCTTAGGTCTCTCTCTGCGTATTTGGCGCTTCTCCTTAATACTTCGTGTCGCTTTGCTTTTTAACAATTTTTACCTACTAAGCTCCGAATAAGTGGGTACTGACTGACACTTTTGTACCCGCCGTAAAGGTAAAAGATTATAAATTAGATGCTTTTGTACTGTAAGAAGAACTGACTGAAGGAACAGCCTAAACTGAAGATGAAGAAGAAAATAATTATGTTCCTTAAAGAGTCGTGGATTTTGGGTTCTATAATGCACAGCTGCTTATAGAAAAGCGTAAGTATTTAAATGAATTGTATAATGAAATACATACCGACTATGTTTGACATTGCATAACAACCAGTCAATTACGTGATATTGTGTGATCAGATGTATGGACACAATGATAGTGCATTGTTGTTTTAAAATTTGCTGCAGTCATGCAACAACACATGATAACGCGTACCTACAGACAAAACATCAATAAATTCATCGTTCATCGTACTACAAATATGAGAATTCTTCTTCAAGGACCTCCAGTTCTTTTATAAAAAACTAAATTACGTAGAGTCAGCTCTATTGGCACTTTTGATTTTGACACTAAATGAACGAGTAGGTATCCGATTGGCTTCTGCGTTTCCGATTTTGACTTACAGAATATTTTTTTGTATTATTCTGTTCTAATTATTATTAGACCTAATATATTTTCTTATCCCTCACAAGTTAGCAACCTTCAGTACATCTTGTGAGAGAGTGTCTATACATACCTAGGTATCTACGATGATACTACTGTGTGGAACAGGTTCCTACATTACTACTCCGATCTTGGGCGATAACCACAAGTAATATATGTTCCTACTTAATGTTGCTATAATAATCTACCCTTACTTAGATAAAGTATTTTATTGGACATGGCTTTTAGAGATATAGATGACACGCCATTTATAAACTGCTATATAATATACCGGACTTGTCTATGGTGGTGAGTTCGATCCCACTGAATTATTTACAAAGAAAAGAAAGAAAGAATAACGTTTATTTGGAAACAATTTTGAAATACAAAATACAAATCAAAAACTAAAAATATTCTTTTAACAACAATAGTGTGTGACTCACGGCTGCGCCAAAAAGATCCATGTCAGCAATAATGCCAGACAGATGCTGTCTAACGCTGGTTTTCTAATGAACATGTACGGGAATCCCGTTCTAATTCTGGCTTTAGTAATCTGACATAGGTAACATCGGCTAGTTTGCTAAGGAATAAGTTCATTGGTTATTTAACATCTAGCAGTGACCACTTTCCAAGGACCGTTTGCTTTTGGTTATTAGGTATTCATTTTATTTAAAAAAAAAACAACTTATTCAATTCTAAAGAGCTTTTGTAAATGCTACTGATATCTGTTACCGACCGGTAACAGATGATTACCGAAAAATTACCGTATTATTAAATTATTCAATCTTAAATTGAGAGTTGTAGTTTATTAAAACAACAGTCATAGAAGAAGTACCAGCTACAACTTTAATTATAAGGCGGGGATTTATGAAAGCTACCATATTATTAAAAAACTTAATAGCAGCTAATCTCAGTTATATTTACCGAGAATTTTTTATGTGAAGACCTAACAAAAAGAGCGTAAAAGTAGCACGCTAGCTGGTACTCATTCGCAAAGTATTCCCAACGATTCCTCGGGCATTTTTCTAAAGGTCATGAGTGAATAACCAAGTAGCCTTCATAAGAACAAATTGATCGTTGGACTGTAGTTCGTTGGCACTAATAATTACAATTCTTGAGTTGAAAATAAGGCAAAACGATGATACGGCGAGGGCAAGTTTCTTTTTACGCGGACTTGGGCACTGTCATTACGCGTCTGTATGACGCGAGTTATGCAAAGCAAACGAGCTGAATAATCAGCGGTGGCGACAAAAAATAGTGTCTACATAACTACATAATAATATTTGGATTGTTATAGGTACGTATGTAATAGGGCAGCAGCGCACTAGCGGCCAAGCCGCAGCGGCCAGGGCACAGCGGCCAGTGAGATAGATACATTAGTATGAAAACGGCATGAAGCACGCGCACCTGGCCGCACGCGGCCAGCGGGCCCGACCGACTAACTTGCTGGTCGCTGCGATCTGGCCGCTAGTGCGCGTCAGGCCTGAACGTAAACGAGGCAAAAGGAGTATGGATTCTAGCTGGTGGCGTTCTGTAGTTTCTGCCTACCCTAACCTACCCCCATCGGAACAAAGCGTGAGTTTATGTATGTATGTGTGACTTATAAGTACGTAATTTGTGTGGTTTATCCAGTTTTATGCTTTGAAAAATCCCCCAAATTCAAACAAAAATTTAAAATATTAAACTTGACTATCAAAACAATTTCACTAAGTTAGTATTATAAAAGATGCCCATCGTCGTTCAGTATGTGTTAAAAATCTCTTTTTTTCCTAATTCAATAACATTCGTGTATGATCGTCATAATCCATACTAATATTATAAATTCGAAAGTAACTCTGTCCGTCTGTATGTTACCTTTTCACGCCGAAACCACTAAATCGATTTCGACAAAATTTGGCAAGGAGATAGATGGCATCCTGGGGAAGGACATAGGATACTTTCTATCGACATACCGCACCGGCGAAGCCGCGGGCGGAAGCTAGTATGTATATAATTACCATTTAGTATGTTGTTGTATATATAAATACCTATCCGTTGTCGCTAAATGTACCTTTTTTTTTTGTAAAACAGCAAAAACGCGGCTTGTTATGCAGCTTCCGGTATTATAGTTTTGTGTATACATGTACCACTACTACTAACACTGGAGACGATAAACGTTATTCTATCATACGTGGTACAGACAGATTGGTGAAATATAACATGAATATATAACACGCATTGAAACAAATTCGCCTAGTCGTGTGCGTGCATTTCATGTAATATTGCTATTAGTACGGCAAATTTATGTAACAATTGATGTGTGTGCCCTATGCCTTACGATTAAGATAAAATATTATCTGTATCATAGGACAGAATCATTGAAATAGCTGTTTGTTAAATTGTACATTCTGGAGGCCTACCACCACCGCTTACAGCAGTATTATTTTAATATTACTTCAGTGTAGAATAGAGATGAAGCTCTACAGGACGTATAGCTCCATCTCTTTCCCCCACGAAGTAAGATTTAAACAATACTGCTGTAAGCGGTGGTGGTATGACCCCTGGTTCTCAATCTAACTATATTGGTACATAATCAGCCACAATCTAGAAGTATCCATCGAATATAGTTTTTCATTCAAAGATCAAATTAACAGTGCGAGTAACACTGACCTAATTAACGCCTTTCACTTTTGCTTATCTATAAACTGCAAATGCTATAAACTTTTCCTTTCAATGACTTGAGTATGTTCCATAGGCGACTTAAAATACCTGGTGCCAATAGTTTATTACAACGTATTGAAGGGCGCAATAATAATATAAAACTGGTTTCTTGAAGATTCCCTTTCCAGCAGTTGTGGTGGGGCTGCATTCTTGCGGCTGCATCTCGATTGAGTCCCGATATTAATGTCTAGAAATAAATTGGCTAGCCAGTGTAAACTGTGTTCGTTTATCGAGTTTAAAGCCTCGTGCACACAGGCGCGACGCGACGGCGCGATGCGACACCCGTAATTGTTAAACCGTGAAGTTTCCTTAGAAAATGTTAGAGTCGCGTCGCGCAAGTCTGCACGAGGCTTTAGGTGTACAAGAAATTTAAGGCTACACCTGTTTTGTTATCGGAATTATGAAATGTTATGTTATTTAAGGCTTTGATTTAGCTTGTTGCTGTTCACTCGATGTTTGAACAAAGAGCGAGTGCTGTCTTCATGTTTTTAAAGTTTTTCTTTTTCGTATGGTTAGTGACTAAACTGGTGTCAGAGTCTTATGCAGCCCATGGGCCTCTGACTTGACTTCACATGCCGTCCGTTCCGTCCTCACGATGTTTTCCTTCACCGATTTTGAAGCAAATGATTAAACATAATTGTACAATACAATATGGTGCGTGCTGGAGGTACCAAATCGAGACCTATGACTACTAAACTCGCGACAATCTAAGAAGTCCGATTTTACAGCTATAAAAATACTTTATGTAGCGATGGAAAAAAAATATGGTTTCTTATAATCTGATTCTCGAGACATATCGATTGATCATACTTATAGAGTTTGTAATCGAGGACTTATCTACATTGCTTAAAACTGATTCTCAAGGCATAACGTTTTATTACATGTACGAGAACAGAACGTCAAATCGGACTTCTTAGATTGTCGCGAGTTTATTTAAGATCCGCGCACATCAAGGTACTTTATATCTTATGATTTAGCTGTGCTAGCGGCGCCAGACCCCCAAGCAATTTTATTTTTTCGTGTTTATAATTAGGTTCATATATAGTTGGCCATTTTTTGACATCGCGATCCGGAATCGCTATTGACAGTAGCGATTCCGGATCGCGATGTCAAAAAATACCCAACGTAATCGCATTACAAAAGTGTAATATCACATCCACTGCATGACGACGAGATTTTACACTTTTAATGGAATATCTGAAAAAAATGTAAAGTCAGGGAAATTAATTATTGTGTATGAAATCCTACTAACTGAAATTGTCCACAAACTCAAAATTCACAAATCTAATCTTTGACAGTTGGTTGAAATTACTAGAACACTTTGGACAATTTGACGTAGTGTGTCAATTTCACAAACAATTAATTTCTCTGACTGTAAGTACATAGATTAAGAAAACTATTTGACTAGAAAGCAGACAAGGCTATTCCAGAAAAAAGTTAAAGTAATAAAAACTAAAACCCAACTACGACTAAAAAGGTATAAACAAGACACCACAGACAGACAAATCAAAAATCCGGAGTCACACGTAATCTGTTCGATTTATGCCCTAACACGTGTGACTCCGGATTTTTGATTTGTCTGTCTGTGGTGTCTGTTTATACCTTTTTAGTCGTAGTTGGGTTTTAGTTTTTATTACCTTAATTTTTTTTTCATTCTTTTGGGTTTATGATATATATATTTTTGAAATGTGCTCATTAAGCCCTTTCATTTGATACCCAACATGGTACGATTAAACATTTGTTTTTTAGTTCCTTACTTTTTGTCCTCTAGAGGTGACGTCACATAGCCTATAACCAGCGGACAATCAAGACGCTTCCAACGATACCTCATTTGTCAAATTGTGATGAGTGGTTTAGAAGATAGGAGGGAACAGATGAACATAGTTACATATATACATACATACCGGTCAAAACCCTCCTTTTTTCTTCGCCGTAGTCGGGTAATAAACAAAAGAGCGTAGGTATTATGTACTTCGTGGGATACAAGATTATCGCCAGCTTTGCGGTCGAGGACCATCCTATCAACATCTTGTGGTTAGAGGCAAAAAGGGAGCGTGCCTCATCTATTTCCTTCATTATTTCCTTAATATCCGAACTATGGTAAGGATTTACAAGTCATCATCATTATCTGGTAACATTCAAAGTTTAATGGCGTGTCTTATTTCGTATTAATCATGTAATTAATTACCTACATTATAGCTTAACTTATTGGTCACATACCGTGTCGAGAACTTCCCAAATTGATTTTTTCACAACACACTGTTTCTTTTTGCTTCAGGTACAACCATTTGTCTAACAATTTCATTCATTTTATCTTTTAGACTCTAGAGGATAAAATGACTGCAAATCACTGCTGAATAAAAACACTGTTTACGATATGAATGTAGCAATAGATGAGACTGGACGGCTGGATTCACATTACATAAATAAAAACCCGTCAAGAGTATCCCTAGAGCTTGTGATGACACTAAATTCTACAGTGCTAATAGAAGTGGGAAAAAGTCATGAAAATCCATTTCCTCAAATGTCAAAATATTAACTGACGTAATGATTACCATTGATGCCATTTGGCCAAACCTAACTACTAACTAAATGAACGTGATAAACTGGAGAGCAAGGTGTTGCCCTCCATCCTAGGGAAGGCGAAGAGGTACCTACTTTAATGCATACAAGAATGCAACACATTGCTAGCGCTAATAATTATGGGATAGGGCGTTCCTAGAATTAAAAAAAAAGAGAAAAAAAAGAGTGATATAAAAAAATCATAATTATCATGAAAATGTGTGTAGCATATAATAATATGTTTGTACCTACTAATGAATGCGTAAAGATAACGATGCAACGACCTTGAACTTGCCGTTGCAGGTGCACGCGCTGATGCCAAGTCGGCCGACTTACTTTCCCAGTAAGACGAGTATAAAGCTAAAAATAAATATATACAGCGAGTAAAACTGTAACTACATAAATACGAGTACAACTGTACAATGGCGAAGGTTTAGACAGAAGACGACCATAACTACTTGGATGACTAAGGACCGAGGGCTCCTAGTTGTGGAGTTCGGGAGGGTATTTTCGATGGCAAAAAAAGCCAACGTTGATTGCTAGTGATGACCGCCGGCGCCGCTTAGGGCATATCGTACGTGAACTTCTGAGATCTTCTATCTACTTTCAATCTTCTATATTCTATCTATTATGTTGTTTTTTATTTTAATCGTAATTAGGAGTTTTAGTTAATAAAATCTTTTTCAAAAAAAATATTAGTTAGGAGGTATCAGAAGTTCACGGACGATATACACTAGGTGCATTGAAGATATCTGCCTACCCCAGATACAAAGAAAAGCTGAAATCGATTAGAGGACTTTGGTAAGTTAAAATGGTTGATTGATTGGGCCTATTCTTGCATACCTGATATTTTTACAACCCAAAACAAAACAAAGAAATTCAAAAGGAAAAATTAATTCAATCATATTATTAAGAACAAGCCCTGGTGGAACTATCCCTCGATCAGGATCAGGAGTCATTTTGCAAACTTCTTCGTAAATTACCCATTCTATAACTAAATATAAGTAGGTACTAAAGGTGTAATTTCGCTGGCGTAATAAATAAATTCTGGCTGATGTAACTTGACTCGCAACAGCACCTTGTTTCTAGTTCACTGCCAAGGTTACGTCGATTACGGCTCGTATCGTGTAACTTACTCACTACTGCCGAAGTGGCAATTACGGCTGGTTTCGCCAGTTAACGATGTAACTGGCTCTGATAACTATGTGGCAGAAGATATCATGGGGTTAATTTAAGAGAGGATGCATGGATGGGAGCTTGTCGTGAGCTTTTGTGTTCGTACGGGAGTATAGAATCAAAAGCTCATGTTAAGGCCATCATTATTATAGGTAATCAAAGATCAATCACGATGTTTACCAGAAGATTTATCTACTAAACCATTTAATGACCATAGATGGACCATAATACTTAGGACTTTGGAACGGAACGGATTTTCACCACATTGCGCTTTTACTACCAGCGTTAGGTAGAGTGAATGCCAAGCGCCGTGGTGACTTTCGTGGCATGTGGCATGGTTTATGCAGGTACCATGATTTTACTAACTACAATGGTGGAACCTTCCCTTGGAGGGTTTTAGCAAACATTGCCTGTGCCAAAACAGCGTGAGACCATCACAATCGTGGTTCCAGCAAGTGTAGAGTACAAATGGGCCTCCGACGTCAAATGCAAGCAGCTGGACATAGGAATCCCCCAAGCTTCGCTTACAACGCCCGGGCATGTGCTTCCCGCATCCAGTCGATTTTCTCAACCTTCACCAGGTAAACAGTCTACCACGTGGGCGCCTACAGACACAAAGCCGTCCTTTTTGTAAGATGGAATATTCGACATCAACATAATGTGATCAAAACCAAGAACGGTTCAGTTCCACCGGATGTATCTCATTTGATCAATTAGATCGTTGCATTGATGTCTGTCAATGGTAATTATGTATGCGCTTACGCAATTAATTCATCAGATCAACAACGTAACTATTGAGATTTTTCCTTCCTCAGTTTTTATCTCCGAACTACTTCCTCCGTGGCGACAGGTGACTTCAGATTTGTATTTTTAGTATCAAAAGACTTCTAGTGGTACAGAGAGTGTACATAGGGATCGCGTTCAGCCATGACTGAAGATCACGTCATGGTATTAGTTTTTCATGGATTTATTATTATTTCTCTAAATCAGAATCGCCATAAGGATTGAAAACTAAACCCGGGTTCAGATCCGAACATGAAATGGCCACCATCTCAACATCAACATAAGCAATACGTTTGCAATACGAAATAGGGGAATATTTTGAATGTCGGCCATTCTAATCAGCATAGTATAAAGGCAAATCTTTAAAAAATTACTACCTAGTCATATGTTAGAAGGTGTTAGTTTTGTATCTCACCTGAAAAACTCTTATGTATAATTAACTCATATCTAGGTCATTTATAAATTCATAATGCAAAACTCAAATTCAAATTAGATATACAATAACACATATTATACACGTGCAAGCCATTACAGTTGTTATCCCTCAGTACAATTATACTTCGAATAACCAATTTTGTTCAATTAAAAGTTTTCTGCGACCACAACACATGACTAACTGCTACATATTCAAGAAAATGAGTTCATAGAAGAATTAATTATGCATGTCAATTATAATTAAATATATCACACTACTGACCAACATAGAATGATTTAAGCGGTACATTAAAATCAAGATAACATTACAATCTTATTTTTTAGGGTTCCGTACCCAGGTAGTCCTTACGAGACCCTATTGCTAAGCCTTATCCTACCTACGCCCTCCATCTGATATAGTATTTTAGAATTTAGAATTTATTTATTTGACGTAAAAAGTACACAGATACAGGTGACACAATGATAGATATAAAATAAAGATTAATACTCCCCCATGCTAGGAAAATCTTGTGTTACAAGGGTCCATTCGTCCATTATGGATGATATAAATTACTTAGATATTAGTAAAGTGCATTTTAGAAGAAAGTAAAAGGAGTTTATAGTTGTGTAAAGGACAAGGTAGTGTGATCTATTTATGTGACGGGTGTGTGTTGTTTGTGTGAGTGTAGCTGTGTATGTATGAGTGTAGACAGTGTTGTCTCTTTTTTTTTTTTTTATTATTTTGTTCCTTCTCTATCTAATGGTAGGTACGGAACCCATAATACGGACATCTAACTCGTAATTGGACGTTTTTTTTATCATCTTAACTGGATCGTTATAAACAATTATTTTGTAAGTGAGGAAGACGTGATTGTAACGAGAATATTATGCATGAAAACCTTCCTGTAATGTTTTTGTGATGTGATACCACAAAGGTGTTATTTTTTCAAGATTTATTAATAACATCGTACTAAACGGTAATGTTTCTGTTTCAAATGCATGCATGCATGAAACGAAATCTTTGTAAATATTCTTAATTCACATCTAAGGTATTTATAATTTAATATGATGCTTGAATGTGACCCAAAGTGGATGAAAAACATTTAATGTTCTTTGGAGATACGTATTAATTTCCGTTTTGTGTGTTTTCATTCAAATTCAGATGTAAAAAATGCTATCGTATAATTTAAATTTATACTCTCAAAACAAACGTTCTGTTGCATTTCAACAACACTTTTTAACTTATTATTAACTCTTACTGCTGTTAACTTTTTGAATGGTTTTCTTTTACAATGAAAATTCCTAAAAAAAAAACTATAATTAATTAATTATTCAGACTTTTCGCATTTGATTTTGCGAAAACTTCACAGAACCTTGACTCGAATGGGTACTAGGATACCATATCTGACGGACAAGTCAAAATCCCTCGCAATCACGATTTTCATGCAGGTCCGGCATGAGCGATCATTATGATGACTTCACAGCGTCATTAGGTACCGACGGAATCCTGCCGGCAATTATCTTGGATACGTAACTATTGTCATACTTATACATCTGTGCCGTTCCGGATATATTTTTTTTTAAACCAAGAACGTTTTTATCTGCTTTATATTTAGCTTGCCTCTTTCGTATGTGTTTCCAGTCAGTCGCATTGTCATCTATATTTTTCAAGCACTTCCTACCATCTCATCATCTGCCTAGCCTTTTCCCAACCATATTGGGGTCGGCTTCCAGTCTAACCGGATGCAGCTGAATACCAGTATTTTACATGGAGCGACTGCCTATCTGACCTCCACAACCCAGTAACTAGGTAATATGATACCCTTTGGTAAGACTGGTTGTCAGACTGTCGGGCTTCTGATGACCCGTAACGACTGTCACAGGTCCACAAATGACAGCCGGGGCCAACGGCTTAACGTGCTTTCTGAGGCACGGAGGAGTCAAGCACTTCCTGCCATCTGATTGAGCTTTATCTTGGCATCTTTATATAATTACGGTGAAAACGCAATAAAATATAATTAAGTAAGTACTTAAAAATCTTTTAAAAAAAAGCTTATAATTATTGAACTAAAAAGTACTAAATAAAACTTACGTAAAAATAGAACTTTAATCATATAAATAAGTACTAAATATAGTTTGGTCGATGTTTTTTGTCTTAAGAGTAATATTTAAACCTGTATGACCGCGCGCGGTACACCCGCGTACCAAAAATAATTGTAGTTAATTAGAATGTCCTTGAAGAATTAATTTGGGCTAGCAGCATACGCTGTTATGCAGTCAAAGTCAAATAATTTATTTCAATTAGGCACATGAAATGCACTTTTGAACGCCTAAAACAAAGAAATAGAACTGATTCTAGTTGCCCCTTCCAAAAGGTAGTTTTCGTATGGAGAAGAATGGACAAGAAACTCCACCGTTACTCTTAAAAATGTTTTACAATGTTTTGTATACATCAATTAATAATTATATGTAAAGACAATGCACCTAGAATAAGATTACTGTACCACAATAGGTAAAAAGAATTAAAAATGGAGTAATGACAAATAAATTAAATAAGTGATAGATATGACACTTAAGTATCAAGGCACTAAAAGTGTTAATAAAATGTATAAACATTGAATAATTCTTGAAATGCCTTTAAGTAAATGTTTTTCGATCCGAAGAGCCTTTTTTTTTATCGTGAGCCTATTTTTATTTTGCCTAAGTATAAAGCTTGAGACAAGGGGCAAAGCCCTATCAATTTTTGTTTTTTTTTCAACTTGTCCTGCTATTAGCCGACATCAGACGGCCTTATACAGCCTTCAGCCTATATCTATAAATTCTAGGCATAATCACACCATTCTCCTAAACAATACGGGAGTTAAACCACAATAAATCAATCCAGTACAAAATCATTTAGTTTGGCAACCCACGTTACGGGCTACGGCTCGTAGATGGTATCGACCATCCGGCGATTCTGAAGTTTTATCGTTGCACAACTATATCTACTGGAATCTATTCACTTTCTTATTGTTTTGTCTTAATTATATGGGCTGTAAACGTTCAATGGCAAGCTGGGAGGTAAATAGAACGAGGTGTAAGGTCAAGTTGACTTCATTTACCGAAACAATGTATTGAATTTAATCTGCATCCAAATTGGCTCATCAATCTGCCTAGCCTTTTCCCAACAATGTTGTAGTTGGCAGCCAGTCTAACCAGATGCACCGGAATACCAGTATTTTACATGGAGCGACTGCATATCTGACATCCATAACCCAGTAACTGGGTAATACGATACCACTTGGTAAGACTGGTTGTGAGACTTTCGGCCTTCTGACGACCCGTAAGGACTGTCAAGGATCCATGAATGACTGCGGGGACCAACGGCTTAACGTGCTTTCCGAGTCACGGAGGAGTTTCGGTATTTAAAGATGGTCTCCCATTCATGGACCAACCCCGGCCAGCGTAGCTTAATGCTGATAGATCGACCCGTGCGGCTGTTATTAAATAGCCACGAGCTCCAAATTTGCACTTGCATTCACTATAATTATTATACTTAGCGACAGTCAGAAACAACGTCGTTTAAAGATGTTGAATAAAAAAGTACCTATTGTAGCCACCCTGTCTGCAAGAATACCTAATGATTATGTTTAAAAAATACCTTACAGCGAAAATAACCAAATAATATATCTTGTTTTTATTAGTATTTAAATTAATTCCTGCAACTTCATTCAACGAAATGGTACCGTTTTATTAACGATCTAAAATGATTCATTATGGCGGAATATTAACTCTAACAAAGATAAATTATATATCATTTGAAAACACTCCCAATCAATCTGCCTAGCCTTTTCCCAACTTCGGCAACCATGGAGCGACTGCTAAACTGTTTATTTGACCTCCACAACCCGCAGATACTGGGTAACTGCTTGGTAAGACTGTCGAAGATCTAGGAATGACACCGGGATCGAAGGCTTAGGCTGCCATCAGACGCACTGCATTCTTGCTGTTTGAATGCAGTTTAATACGACTGCAGTACTCGTAATGTACTGGTGACTGCATTCAAACTGCAAAGCAGTTGAAACAGCTAAAATGCAGTCCATCTGATGGCAGCTTTAAAGTGCTTCCCGAGGCACGAAGGGGTCTCGATATACTTATAATGGATGGTCACCCACCCATCTACGAACCGGCCGCGGCAAACGTAGCTAACGTTTGATCGACTCGTGCGTCTGTTATCATGTAGCCACTCTACCTAAAAGATAATGTTTTAGAAATACCTGACAGCTAAAACAGCCAAAGAAGATATTACTTAAATTCAATCTTACAACTTATTTTTCTACGAAATTGTTAAATTATATATTGACGGATATTAACTCCAACAAAGATAAATTACATATAATTTGCAAACACTCCCGACCTACAGCTATCAAACAAAACCGGCCAAGTGCGAGTCGGACTCGCGCACGAAGGGTTCCGTACCATAATCTATAAAAATGGCAAAAAATCATGTCTGTTGTATGGGAGCCTCCTTAAATATTTATTTTATTCTGCTTTTTTAGTATTTTTTGTTATAGCGGCAACAGAAATACATCATCTGTGAAAATTTCAACTGTCTAACTATTACGGTTCATGAGATACAGCCTGGTGACAGACGGACAGACAGACAGCGGAGTCTTAGTAATAGGATCTCGTTTTACCCTATGGGTACGGAACCCTAAAAAAGGTAAACTTAAACCTAAAGTCACACTTATTTTGTTTATTAATCTTTTTATTTTTAAATAACCCACGTTTATGGTAGAAAAACATTAATAAGAGTTCGTTGATATCAAATTTTTAATAATAGACCATAAATTTTATTACCGCTAATTGCACCAAGAACTTGATTTTCTTTAGTTTTTTTAATAAATTTCGTTCACCTATTGAAGGATGACGTCACGGAACAGAAAACGTACTTACACAACAATCTTATGACGTATTGTAACGAAGTAAAAATTTTCGTAATACAGCAATGTTTATTTATGTAAAGGTAATTAATTCAAAATAAGATTCAATTGTCTCATCGTCATCAGTGAGTTACAAACTTATCATCTTGAGGACTAAACCAAGCTCTGTAACTTTCGAGATTTCTTGAAATGACACATTCATCTACTAGCTGTCATAAGTAAGGAAGTCGAAATCAATGCTAAGCCTAGTTTCAGCTGACAAAATTGTCGAAGTATGCTGAAAAGATAATTAATGCTCGATTTTTCGGTTTAAGTATATCACACTAGCTTTCGCCCGCGGCTTCGTTCGCGTGGTATGTCGATAAAAAGTAGCCTATGTCCTTTCTCAGGCTCTAGACTATCTGTGTACCAAATGTCATTTAAATCGGTTAAGTAGTTTTGTCGTGAAAGGGCGACAGACAGACAGACAGAGTTACTTTCGCATTTGTAATATTAGTAAGGATAGTAAGGATTATTATAGACTAATGAACAGGAACCGTTACACAAAAATCACAAAAAAATATCGAATCGATTGCGTAGGTACCCAAGTAGGCCGCTACAACTAACCGCCTTAGCTAATAAGAGGTAACGTCATAATCTAGTGAAATGGGGCAATAGAGATTCACCCAACATCCAGTACGAGTGCGGTGTTCCTGAACAGAGTATGACCCATCTGCTAGAGTATCCCAAATGTCCGGTCACCTGCACCCTTGACAATCTGAATGACGCCGCTGACGCCGCAATAAACGTGGCCACATTATTGGGCTCTAAAAGCGATATGGATGTACCGTTGAAAAGAAAACGAGAAGAATAAAAAATGTACGTTTAGTTAATAATAAACCGAAACTTAATCATTAACTAGTTTTACGAGAATAGAATTAAAAATAATATGCGTCACGCGATTGTTTTTGCTAAACAACTTAATTCCAAACTGTGTCAAAGACAGAGTCATATTTTACAAAAAACGGTATATTCTACAAAGATAAATTGGAAAAAATATTGTAAAATACTCCACAAATAGAATAAAAATTAATCACGAATCGTTCACTCCGTCATTATGTCTCATCAATGAGTCAGATGGAGAACATGCCTTGTTTATTTTATAGTATAATTTTAATATCAACGGCGAAAATAATAATTTCTTACCGAAGGCATTGACCTTTAGAATATTTCGGTCCATTAGATCTAATAACATGCAATCATGGCACAAATTAAAACATAATTTTTTGTTACTTCGATACTTAGAAAAAAAATGCAAATCCTTCAATCTTTCTAGCATGTATGAAACTCTAGAAATTGTTTGTAATCCGTGCACAGCTATCAACTTTTTATTTTATTTCTATTAAAAGAACTTTGATATATGGTGATCAAAATTAATTACACTAGTCAATTACACAGTTTCAGAACACTTCGAACCACCATGATTGCATATTTTTTACTTTTTTAAGAATAGCTCTAAATATAACATATCATCTGTAGATACCAACTCCAATGACTTTTATCTCGTGGTGAGAAACTCAAAGAAAACTTGAATATTATAAACTGAAAACTTTTATAATTTAGCTACTAAACATAATTATAGTTTGACATGACACTAATTATTAGGTACAGACTTTTTTTTTAAATATTCTCTTCAATAATTTCTGCTTTGATTGTCATAACTCTCATCTAAGCAGGCTGATGGCAAGAAATGGATTTACCAGCATGCACCTGGAGTATGCACCTGGTACCTGAGGGATTGGTACCTATTCAAAGCTTACGTACTCACCAATCTTTTTTTTTTTTTAGTTTTCGAGTTATATTTAATTTTTTAATACGATAAAATTCACTAAATTAACTAAGAAACTATACTAACTATTTACATTACATACTAAATTAAATTACTCATTAAAACTAAATATCTAATCTTTTTAATTAAATAAAAACAAAAGCTTGCGGCCTTGCTTTACAGTGGATTGTAAAGTAATGAACTTTATGAGCCATCTCATACATCATACATGGTTTACTCAGACTTATATCACCTTAGATGTTACAATTTAAGACGTAATAAAACCATAGACAGTACTGTTTTTTTTTATATTTCTTTGTAATATAGCTAACACCATATACGTAACATCCGTTGGTAACAATTATAAAACAAAGCGTTATTGTTAATACGTAGCTTAATTTGGTAGGACAAAAAAACTTAGTTGTTTGTGTTGTTTCGCTCTCCTCATAAGAAACCAAACATCCTCATTTAATACGGTGTCAGATAGTAATCTTAGCGTAATTATAACTGAGGATTATAAAGCAGTTCAATGGCCCTGCTACAGCATAACAAAGAAAAATTTCTGACGTAGATATTTGAGCATAAATCAAGTACAATTTTAGACCCAGATTAACTTGGAAACTAAAATTATGTAAATCATAATCTTGGCCTATTTTAGGCTGGTAATTCGGGTGTTGGTGACAAAATTTAGAATTAAGCACCTTTATTACATGGAATACAGAAATAGCTTTTCCTCTGTCACTAAGGGAAAATAAATCATTAGACGGGAGCATGAGTCAAAGGTTTTGGTTTTGGAATGAATCATGAAAATAAGCTGCCATTTTTAATTAAAATATTTTTACTTAATATATCTTACTTCTGGGTGATTCCCTTATTTATAGGCATTTCAGAATGCTGCTATTTTTTTTAAATAACTTTATACTTATACTATCTGTCTTCTGGGGGATTCCCTTAGAGGCAGAATCTAAAGACAAAACAGACAGATTAATTAGGCAGGTGGTTGGTTTCAAACTTACGTGATTTAGCAGACTTTTATCTGCTTTTAAAATTATTTGAATAGTAAATGGTACTAACTCTTCCAGTAAGTAAGTTAATAGGTATTATTACTGTTATTTAAAAAGATACGTACACTGAGTATAAGCAAGCGTAGCGTGGGAAATGCCATCTAGATGGACCGACGAACTTATGAAGTGGCTGGGACAGACTGGATGCGGAAGGTGGAGGACAGGATGTTGTGGTGCAGCTTGGGAGAGGACTATGTCCAGCAGTGGATTGCGATAGGCTGAGTTGATTGATTGAAAACGAAACATTATATAATCAAAGTTCTGTAACTGTAGAGCTGTCGACCAATCTATATAACCTTCAACAATAAATTATATCACTTGTAAGGAAACCACTACTTTTTTTACAGTTCTGAATAATATATTACTTAACAACAGTCAGTTATGTAGTTTTTATGAATAAACCAGATGTTGTGAATTAACTGACCAAATTCCGTACCTAATATTTTTTAAACTAAAATGCTAATGATCTAATTATAAAATCATAATGCATACTCTGGTTTTGTAACTTCACACTGTTTTAAATAACTTCATGTTCATAATTACCACGAAAAGTATAGATTTGAATGATATACGATTTCCGTGCACCTTTTAAACTTTGGCTTTTTGAGAATTAGCAAAATCGTATTTACACTTCATTTACACTAAAGCCGGTCTTTTTCTTTTCGTGTGGCTAGTCACTAACCACTAAAGCCGGTTACACGATGCCATTGAATTGCCTGTGACACAATAAAATTGCACTGTCTAAATAGTGCTTAGACGATGCAAATTAGGTAGCCCACGTTCGCACGGACGTTGAAATATCGCGGCTGGGTTTTTTCGCGCACTGAATTTTCAACTTTCAGTGTTGAGCAGAGCGTTGAAAATCCAACAAAATGCAACCCAGTGTGTCAAAAATCCAGTGTGTGAAAAAAAATCGCCGCGGGAATATATCGTCCATGCGTAGCTGCGGCTTATTATTAATTCAACTTTATAGTATGCTACAGGCAAGAAAATTGCATCGTGTAAATGGGGTTTAAAAAAGAAAATGATCCAATGGATTATTTTCTTTTTTATAATGAAATTGCAATAAGAATACTAATACTTATTTTTTTTTAATCTGTAGCAATAAATACTGTGATTGTAACGCTTCTAAAGGTCTTATGAAAGAAAAGAAAGATATTTAAAACTAAAAAGATCGGTAAAGTTATATCGTCAATATTTCGCCAAATCATCTCTAACCATTGTTGTTAGTATGAACCTCAATACTGATGACTGATAGGTATCTATTGATGACGCACTCAGTGAAATATGTATAGGTACAGTCAGCAACAGCAACAAAGTAGGTAAGCGATGAATGTTTAAAGGTTTTATTAGGAATTAAAACTTTTCATCGTCACTAGCCCAGTACATTGATGGACATAATTATGTGGACGGAGCCCAGTCCAGTGATGAACATTATGTAGGCTTCTCCAACTGCTACTCTTGGAGTTCTTCAAATCTTGCATGAAAACATGCAGACCTTCGTGAAAAAATTTGATTGAATGAAAACCTTGAGAAAAAAGCTGCTGATAATTTATTTTCATTTTCCTCAATACTTAAATATTCACCAACTTTTGATGCAAACTGTACTCACATAATCAGCGCAAGCGCACCTTTATCTCGCATCGTTAGTCAGTAGTTCAGTACCCTGTCACCTGTGGTCTGTAGATCCCGTTCATTATTTTACTGTTACGCATTGTCCTTTGACATGAGATATGCTAGATTGTTTTATCTACAAATTCAATATTCTGATTAATTGAATGTTCAAATAAGTATTATCTTTAAAAAAAATGGTTTTCTAAAAAATATTTTTCATTTTGGTACGATCTTAGAATGTGACTTTAGCTCATAAGCTGGTAAAAAGATTGCGATGTTAGCAAGAAACAAATAGCCTCCATTATAATGTACGACGCACTAAACCCGCATACGACGTACACAGGGAAATTTAAATCAGGGTTTGAATTTCCCAGGGTAGTCGGACATTATCATGGAGGATGTGCCTTTTTGGCGCAGCCGTGAGGCGCACACTAATATTGATAAAACACTATTTTTTACTTTATAATTTGTTATTTGTATTTTGTGTTTCACGAGCTGTGTACAAATAAACGTTTTTCTTTCTTTCTTTCTTTCTTTTTATATTTTAAATGAACTGAACATTATGAGCATCGTACGGTCACAGAGACGATACATTTCCCTAACGATCGATTGTCGCCGGGTAGGCAAGATCCAACCTATCAATCTGCCTCACAATTTGTCGGAATTCTTGAACCGACAAGAATGTAGGTATGACGGTCTCCTTCATTGATGTCAAAAGGACAACAAACTTCGCGTTCAGAATAGTAGCATAATTTATTGTTATTGAGGAAGATCAAACGGATTCTTGGCATTGAACTTGAGAGGGAAGCCACTTGGCGGGCCTGCCAAATGTGCCGAATGCATTGTAATCTTTGTTTGCGGTTGTTACCGGTGCTTACACTTTGAATCCGTTAATATTCTTTGGCCGACTTTTTAACTAAATAATGGCACACCCTTACAAATGTTAAATTCAAAATTAACCTGCCTATGAACCATTTGCATAATCATGTCTCCTAAATACGTCTCCTTACAACTACGACATATAAATTCTAAGAGGAAAATGCCATAATCACATGGTGAACTGATAACAATAATAATTATATTTTTATTACCAAGCAGGACGTTTCTACTGCCTTTTTGACGTTTCCAGTTCTCGGGGCAATTTTGTGGGATTGAACCATCAAATACCATCAGGACGAGGCACCATTTCTTACGAACACTTCCATGTCTCGTCCATTGACACCTACACAATGGCCCGACATTACGACTTCACTTATTTAGATCATCTCGTCTAAGAAATACTTTGCTCAAGGAGCAAAAAATGGATTGAATTCAGATCAACAATTCGAGACATACAATCTATTGATGAGATGATTTCACAGATCAGATACAGGCTAAACGTATGTAAGTATTGTTTTAGAGTCGAGTTATTGATTGGTTATACGTATAAGGTAGGCGGTAAGGTTGATGCTCGCGGCTTCGCCCGCGTGGATGTCGGCTATTATATACTAAAACCTTCCTCGAAAACCACTCTATCCATTGGTGAAAACACCATGAAAATCGGTGCAGTAGTTTACCGCGAACAGACAGATAAACAGACAGACGCGGCGGAGGACAATTTTTTATAATATGTAGTGATTAATAAATGATTTACCAGGTGTAGGTACGGACCACTGTGCGGATCGCCCGGAGGACACGGTGGAGCATACGGTTGAGGTATGCCCTGCTTGGGCGGAGCACCGCCGTGTCCTCGCGGAGGCGATTGGCGGCGGTGACCTCTCGCGTCCGGCCCTGGTTCAGGCCATGGTACGGAGCGAGAGGGCATGGGAAGCCGTCACCTCCTTCTGCGAAGCAGTAATGCTCGCGAAGGAGGAGGCGGAACGCGTGAGGGAAAGGCAAAGTTTGCGCCCTCACGCCCCTAACCGCCGCCGTTGGAGACGCCCTGGGCGTCGGGAATCCCAGGCGGATTCCCGGCCACCATAGGCGCGGGCTTGCGGGCGGCGAGCAACGGGCAGCTCGCCGTCCGATAAGGACCAGGCCCGGGTCGATTGCGCGTCGTGTTCCACGCGCGCCTCAAAGAGATGTCAGCAAAATTGACGGGGTCCAATAGGACCGATGCCTGCCAGGGTTGCGGGAAAGTCCGAAAGGGATACCGGGACCTTGGCAACAGGCAAATGAAGGAACACGGGTGGGTTTTAGTCAGTAAAAGTCTGACACGCCCTTCCGCTCCGCCCAGAGCGGGAGAAGTCATTGGATGATTTCCCACCCTCAAAAAAAAAAAAAAAAAAAAAGGTTTAGGTACGGACTTTATCATCTTGGGCTGATTAGGAGCTCCATATGAACTTTTACAGCGGTTATTCCGTTGTAGTTAAAGAGTTTTAAGGACCATATGAGTAGATATATGTAGAAGAGTAATTTCATTATTTTTCAAGTCAGAAATACCTGATAATGGCCAATTACAATACATCCACCTATTATAAATCTAAGTCAGGCCTACCGTACCTACATCTTACAAAAATGTCATATATTTTTTTAATCCAAAACCACTAAACCAGTTTTGGACGAAAATTCGCACTTCTGAATATTTGTTTGTCTAAAAACAGTTACAGCAGACTTATAGGTCGAGTTACTTATAATATTACCAACACACTTTGCGAATAATCTACTAAAAGATGTGTTAATTAGACAAATGTGAACATTTTACGGTATATTATCATGCACTGTAGAATGATTTTTCACCAGTATTTGTCTAACTACATACATAATATAAACATAACACCACGCCTCGTTTCCCCGAATGGTTGGGCTGAGGTGTACCTATAGTATAACCACATTTTGCCATATAAAGTCCCATGTAATAAGGGGCGTCCCTATTGCCGTCGAATGGGCACAAATCCAGACTCTGGGCTGCTACTGAGAAATACCAGATAGAAAAAACTAATAACGCTTTGCCCGATCTGGGAATCGAACGAACCCAGGACCCTACATGCTCATCAGTAGCGCTTGCGAGCACATAGACCAACGAGGCAGTCGAGATCCATACTTTGACTATAATCGAGGTTGAGTTAAACAATAGCCAAAATGGAACGACATGACATTTTGAATTTTTTGTTTTAAGACTCGTGCAGACTGGCGCGACGCGACACAACACCGGTAATTGTTATACCGTGAAGGAAGAAACGCATCGCACCGGTCTGCACGAGGCTTTACTCAATCAAAACAAATTTTGTTGAAAGTGAAAAACAAAAGTTATCAAAAATGTTTAGATTATTCTTGAAATAATTTCAAAGTCATAAAATGAGTGTTGGTACTTAATGTAATAAATAAACAGCCTTAGTACACACGGCTACATATCAAGTTATACATTTCCAGTATAAGCTGACCTCGCATTGTACGAAAATCCCATACAATGCGAACTGGTTTGCACTATTGACGGGGTCCTATTACGTCTTGTAGGTTTTATTGTATGCTCCGACGAAAACATTGTACTTACCATCGACAAAAACATAAATAAACTGCAGTACTTGTTTATGCAATTCTGCATCGTACAGAATTGCACCTGTTATAAAATAAAATGGCAGAAGATAAAAAGCAATCCATCGGTAGGCCGATTCATCCACGATACATCTTTGATACTTGATATTTTGATTCGTAGTATAATTTATTCCTCAGATCGGATCTTGAGTATAACTTGATACTTTAATAACAGATGATTTGTTATATTACTGTTTATTAAGTCGGCTACGCATTAGATTGTTGGTTATTCAAAATTGATTTTGTACTATTTAGCTGCGTTGGACTCGTTGGAGCCACGTCAAAAACTTCTTGGACTATCGGGATACCTTCGGCTTTTTTGCTTTTTTTATTATTAAAATAATTCACCGCCTTATTTAGTGTTAGCACTTTATTTTACGAATTAAGAGGAGGAATTACGAGGAGCTCGTGGCTACGTAATAACAGCCGCACGGGTCGATCCATCAGGTTAAGCTACGCTTGCCGGGGTTGATCCATGGATGGGTGACCATCTTTACATACCGAGACTCCTCCGTGCCTCGGAAAGCACGTTAGGCCGTTGGTCCCGGCTGTCATTCGTGGATCTTTGACAGTCGTTACGGGTCGTCAGAAGCCCGAAAGTCTGACAACCAGTCTTACCAAGGGGTATCGTATTACCCAGATACTGGGTTGTGGAGGTCAGATAGGCAGTCGCTCCATATAAAATACTGGTATTCAGCTGCATCCGGTTAGACTGGAAGCCGACCCCAACATAGTTGGGAAAACGTTAGGCAGATGATGACTTTATTTTACGAATAATTAATATCAATTAAAATCCATTAATCCATACATTGGTAAGTATGTAATTTTACCTTTGGATCTTTCGACTATCTTTCGGTTATCTTTAGAACTTTCTTAGTAAAATTCTACTATGTCTCTTTTTATGAGATAAGAAAATACAAAACGCCCAAGAATATCCCGTATAAAAATAAAAGAAAAAGATCGACAACTGTGGCTTGCTAAAGATCAGTCCTGTTTGCAAAGGGTTTCTTGGACGAGTTATTCTATTTAATATTTAAATGTAAGCTGTTCTTGTAACAAGTTTCTTTTTTTCTGATACGAGTACGTACCTGGTACATATCTATGTCTTATTTACAGACCTGTACGTAACTATGTAGGTTTTATATTACTTATTAGCTGATATCGAGTAACAAATCACAGAGGTGTGATTCATCCCTCACAGAGGAAATAATGTGTTTCGAGATATCTACGACCTGATACGTAAAGATTCTAGTCGAGCTAGATTCATTGAAGGTAGGTACCTAAAATTACTATTCTCGTGAAAAACTTAACAATAAAAAAGGATGTTCTTATGATACAAAGAAGAAAGAAAAATAGGTATATTTGTCAAAGGAACACTGGCATGAAAAAAGATAAGCTATCTCGTAAGATAAAAAAATAAAAAAATATGAGCAGGTGCCAAAAATTTAAGTTTCGAAAACTATTAATAAATTATCAGACTTGACTATGGACTATAGGCTGATATGAACATAGCATGGAATTAGTATGTACTGTATAGGACCAAAGACAAATATATTTTATCCGTGGAATAAAATTGACGTCTGCAAGGTGCCGTACCTCAAAAGGAAAAAACGGAACCCTTATTGTATGAAAAAATTATACGCAGCATAGGACTTACACAAGGTGAGTTTATAAGTTTGGTTGAATTCGCCATAAATATTATGATGACTTTAAAAAAAAAACTGTAACTTTTCCGAAGCTATGGTTATGGTAGGTTGTGACTAGATTCTTAGCTGCAAGGACCTAGTTGATTTTGTTGTACCATCATCCGGTTGTTATAACAAGTTAAATAAATGCACGTACTGAAGTTTATCTGGTCCCTTAGATCTAGCGAGTGCTTTCCATGTTAATTGCAGAATGTAAGAAAAACAGGTGCCGCAAATATGCTTTAATTAAATCAGGAACAGGAATCTCTCTGCAGTGACATTAAAAATTGTTGGACAGTAAAAA
This sequence comes from Lithophane leautieri, assembly GCA_949152455.1. Lineage (NCBI taxonomy): Eukaryota > Metazoa > Arthropoda > Insecta > Lepidoptera > Noctuidae > Lithophane > Lithophane leautieri. Next base: position 9,197,015 of record OX424467.1, read on the forward strand.
TGGCTAGCACTGGCTATATGTGGGCAATTAGAGAGATAGCTATTGGAAAACTAAATACAAGCACTACTGCTCTGTGACCGATAAAACCATTTCACGGTCGATCGGAAAAAGATCCACCAATGAGTGCAATTTTGCACGACCGCATGTTATAGCACCTACACCTATACCCATCAAACCGATCAGAGCAATACTGTATGTTTATGGATAGTGAATATGAGAAGATATAAGGTCGTACTAATACTGGTATTTAGCTGCATCATTAAACTGGAAGCCGACCCCAACATAGTTGGAAAAAAGCTAGGCAGATGATAATGATGAAGGTCGTACTCAATATTGTCACCACAAAAGGCGATGTGATTTTCAAAAATGTGTTGCATAATCAATTCTGTAATATTTATGTGGTTTCAACAAGATCACCATCTTCCTTCTGCATTTATGCCAATCTATTTGGGGTCCGTGCAGTATGGTATTTTATCTTTTTTATATTATCTCTATTAGCTGTCATTTCAGTATGCCCTTTCATCCCTACCATCTACCATCCATCACTACAGCCCTACCGTCTTCTGTGATATATAATTTTTTTTTCTTATGACATACTACATACTCTTTGGAATCACATGGCCTTCAAGGACAATCGAAAACTCCTTATTGCAGTTTTTTCTGCCAGGGAGGAACTACTTTTAAACTTTCTCTTAAAATGCTCCGTCCTTCTTTTACCCATTCTTGTCACACCACTGATACGAGTACCACACATTCCTCTTAATAATTTTCACTTTGACATTAAACGAAGAAGAGAAGGAGAGAAGACTGTAGTATTTTTGAAAAAAGAATATTGTGTAGGTATTCTTATTTCAAAAATCCATCGCTTGTTATTCTTACGCATCTTCACATATAAGTACTGATTGTTACTTGCACATCTATCATCAAGGTGGCATACATGACGATCCTAGTGCCATGTCGAGTGTACAAATGAGGCGAATCGATGGCGCTTATCACGTGCCTTCGTAATAGTCACACGATTATAGAGCGGGGTTCATAGAAAAGGTTTATATACGGTTTGAGAAAAGATAGAGAGGACACGTTCAGGTATCTTCTAATATTTTTGGATATTTTTGTTATCACGAGTGTTCGAGAGATTTTAATCGAGTGCGGTTTGCCAATATCCTGGCCCTATGATTCCTGGATTCGAAAATATGGAATTGGAACGTCTTTATTAGTCCATATTTATTTCAGGTATTTAACACTCAATAGCAAACAGAAGTGAAATAATATACAAATCAAAATAAAAATTAAAAAGAATAAAATATAAATAAAGAAATTAAATCAAATAAAAATAGTAACAGCAGTATTAATTAGTACTAGTTTATAATGTAGAAAGCAATTTTTATTTTATTTGGTACTTTTCTATCTATCTATACATGACATGTATAGATAGATATAAATGAACACCCTAATTTGTTTGGGTACTAAAATTTGTTAGTTTACTTTTTGCTGAACTTATCGACGTGTTTGATCGCGAACTTTACCATTGTGGTAATCTATTACCGCGGATATTACAGGATGTTACACTACTTTTATGACTGCTACGGGTTTTTGCGGGCATTTTTTGCATGTCTGAACGTGCATTGTTCTAACAAGAAGAAATCAGTTACCGTACCATAATTATAACCAAGTCCCTAGGAAGCTTCAGAAGTATCTATTATAGCCTGGGTAAGTGGCTCCATTACCTTTTTCATTATTATAGAATTGATCTGACCTTGGCCTTCACCCTTGCCTGTTGAGGAAAGCACTTAAGAAGTCCTACGGTGAAGGAAACGCATTCAGAAGATGCTCAAAATTGGCGTCAGGACTAGAAAGAGATGGCGTATCTATAGCACTAGCCTTAGATGGCAGTAAACAGATACAAATGGATTGAGGTAGAGGAAGCCTTTGTCCAGCAGTGAGACGTCATAGGCTAAGTGACTATTTAATTATTCGATTTAATTTAGAGTGATCATTCATGGGGTTTAAAAAGTGTATGTAAGAAAATAGTTACCCAAAAAGTAAACATCTTAGTTAAGACTGCGCAACAAAAATACAGACGCGAGACGTCCAAACAAAAACTGTAACAACTATTATTTTGTCTGAAATACGATGTTAAAACAAGCGACTTTACAAACTTTTAGGTAGTAAAGCTTCAAGGTGCTAATGATTATAATTCTGTAAAGCCCCTGTTGTTACGGTCGCGAATCATATTATTTTAATCAACATACAAGCTGACACTGGCCTTCAAATTGCAAAAAACGTACGAAAATTTGAATTTCTGGGCTACCTTAGCGCATCACCCTTAAGTAAATACAGTAGAAAAACCAATGCAAATAATTTTACGCCATTGTCAGTATTCATTGTTTATCTCGTCAGTAGTGATTAGGAATCGTAAATAACTAATTAAGTATTATAACTTTTTATGACGCTTTTTATCTGCCATCAAGTTTCTTCCTAGGAGGATCCTAAATGAGAACCCGGTTACAGGTTTTTTACCTAGTTTTTGAGTATTTGTCATACCTAGTATTTCACATAAATGGCAGGTTTTCATATATGAACAAAGTAGCACTACGCAGTACTCTATCAAAAGAGGTACTTAATACACAGGACATGAAGCTTTTAAACGTAACTGACAAAATGTAGGTGTACTATCCTAACTAATATTATAAATGCGAAAGTGAGTTTGTTTGTTACGCTTTCACGCTTAAACGACTAAACGGATTTGGATGATATTTGGCACATGGGTAGACATATGACATAGAGTACACATAGGATACTTTTTATCCCGATATTCCCAGGGGATCGAGTCTTACGCGGGAACATTGCGGGAGCAGGTAGTAAAATAGATACACCTCTGCCTACCACTCTAGGGAACACAGATGTTAGGTAAAGTAGGTACATATACGTACTCAACTCAGAAACTATATCGAGCAGTTACTGACACCCATTGAAATATAAATAACATAAATATTATGTACATAACACCACGCCTGTAGTCTCCAAAGGGATGGGCAGATTTAAATCTATGGTAGGTATGAATAACCACATCTCGCCTGTTACGTTATTCCAATAAACAAAATAGTAGTTAAGGCATCCATTACAAGCAGTTTAGTTATCTAGCTAGTACACACTAGCGGTCACTATCGAAGTATCAATTGAATTAGCATGAGCCGTGCGCGAGCGCAGCATATCAGCGCATCTTCTTACAAGCCCTGCGCTACACTGCTAACAATGTTGGCTTTACATAGGGTTACCATTCGAAATTTGAAAAGTCCCAACAAAAAACCAGACATTTGCAAAACAATCCGGAAATTTTACTTTTTAATCATTCTTTTTTCAGAACTTACTTTTTTTTTCTATTAGAAACATCCCCATAATTCAAAAACTCCGGACCTAGTTCGGATGGGGGGGCGAAAAGCTGGACATGTCCGGAAGAAATTCGGACGGGTGGTAACCCTAGCCTTACATCAACTACTAGATTTGTCTCTTGGATAAAATTTTACCAATTAATTAAACAAAGGCTTATTTTAGGTTATCACAATCGGTGTCTTGGAATCGCCGAAGCGTTGTGTAGATATTTTTTTTTGGAGAATATTCATCAGTTCCTGGTTCCTGTGAATTTACACTCACTATTTTTATGATCGCTAGTTTTGAGGTTGCAGTCACATGACTGTTTTCAAACGAGAAAGGGTCAATGGTGATTTTGTTCTTAGCCAACTTTGGGAGAATGAATAATAATATTTAAACACAATAGTGAATAGTTTAAGAAAGACTTTGAAAATAACTAACAACTAAGAATTGCTGAATGAGAAAGTGATTTAGGTAGTAGGTACATTTCTTGTAGGTTGCAACTAAAAATATTAAATTATTATAAATTGTAAATAACCCTTCCTTGGCAGTCGGGTAATAAAACAAGACTGTCCTTTAGTCACGTGAAATCTAGAAATTCTAATTTCAAATAAGAAATACCGTTGTGAAACCTCTGTAGTCTTTGCCCAAAGTGTTTTCCGTCCAGTAACATTGTGCGATAAATCGCCTTTGCTACAAAACCCTTCGTCACGACCGATACATGCATGCATAATGGAACACAACCTACTCTTTCGAACAATTTTCAAATATCCTGCAAGTCCTTTTACCGTATTCAAGCGTCTTTAACGGTATAAAGCTTTAATTGCGATAAGAATCGATGCTGAAGATACGTCAATTAAAATAAAATTATTGTTTCGTTATTCGGGAGTATAAAATGTTACTGTTAGCTGATAACGATTGTCCCTTAATTAGACTTCAACGAGCGAACGCACTTTGTGTGTTTTTAAAGTTATTTTAAACATTTTATTTTAATGAGGATAAGTGCCTTACTCGGTAAGTACGTACATATTATATATTTTTTATTACAGTAAGTATATTTAAATAAATGTTATTTACTTTTATTTATGGATTTTCACGTCTTCGATATAGTTAAAAACAGTTTCCAACCTGTATATTTTTAGATAAATATTTTCACTGGTACTCACCCAAAAAATCCCTCAGCACTATTCAGTAATATCACAGACACTGTAACGTTCAGTATTATTCTGTTGCAGAATAATCGGAACTAGCGTTAAATTTAAAAAAAGGTCGTTGTCGAAGTGAGCTTCTCGGTTAGGAGTCGTAGTGAAAATGGCTAGAGTTCGTAGGGGCTGTAATCGTCCTTGCGTGGCAAGCAAGGTCTCAGCAAGGCTGTATAAGGCTGTGTGTGGATGCGCGGCGCGGTTCCCCAGCCTCTTATACGTGCGTATGGGCAGCACACATGATACACTTGGCACTCTTATCGATACTATTAAACGCGTCATGATCATCCGTTGTGGGGGCTCCGCTAGTGTTTTGTTTTTTACAATTACTACCTGTGTAAATGAGTACATCTCAAGAGATCGCGATTAAATAGTGATTACCGATTCGGTTTGTTTGCAGTCATCGTTCTAGTATGAGATTATAATGGGTTTGAATAACTAGTAGTTTTTTTGTGGAAAGGGCGCTTATTTCGTTTTTATCAAGGAATGTTAAGTTATTTTGTAACTTTAATGTTTTTTTTTTGTGTTATTTGTATCACCAACTATTTCATTTCTTAGAAATTACTAGATGCAATTCCTATTCATTGAACTTCATGGGGTTTTTTTACAGTTTAATGAAGAACAATGTGGTCGTTCAGTACCACAATACTACAGTGTACATAATTATTAGACAAGTACGTATAAAATAATTAGATGATAATAACTTAATTGCACGGCTATTTAAATAGAGGAAAAAGTTGCAAGTTTCTTACAGTAGTAGGTAAGTTCCCTTGTAGTCTGTGCTCCTTTTTGAACGAATACTCTTTGGTTTTTTTTTTTTTTATAAACTGCGCCAATTCCCGTTGCTTTCTTGATGTGGCAGTGCATTAAAATGGCCTCCGCGAATGGTTATACATAATTGCCATAATTATACGTCCGATGCACCCGGCATTCAGCTGCACTACCATTTTTCTGATTGGCTAATATTTTTACCACGAGCTATTCTCATAATATGCGTAAGTAAACATAAACACCCAGACCGGGTCGGTACAACTGTGTCGTGTAGGTAATCGAACCTGGAACACGTAGGGAAAATTCCATCCAAATAACCACTGCGCCCACCGAGCCATCATCGATTCTATCACAGCTATCCTAGTGCTAATCCATGTCGCTTCCAAAAATAATGTCGTGATTAGTTTATGCTTTGAAATCATCACTCAAAATCCACCATAAATCGATTTCACATTTAATCGGTCACTCCGACTATCGATTCGATGGCATATCGATTTGTAACGTTTGATAACGTCATCAGCGAACAACTTAAACATTTCTCTCTGACCCTTAAGGAATTACAAGTATTACAGTTATAAATGTTATAAAAACGGGATAAGGACCGACCTTACCAGATTATTACCATTTAAATGTGATAAACCCGCAATTTAACTGATACGCGTTTGTACATTGTCAACTCAGCGGGGATAACGAAGCCAAGCTAAAAATATGCAATCATTAAAGAAATGCGCAGCGCCGATTATAAATGAAAGATTTTTTTTTTTTTTTTCATTTAGTTATATAATATTAATACTCTTCTTTTATAAGGTTTTATTTATGGCAAAAATGGTGTCAGGCCGAGATCTATTATACATTTTACTAGCGAAACAATTTTCACACCTCCGCAACTCCATCTTAAGATCTAGGCCAAATAATTTTTTAAGAGCTTAAGAGGTGCCTTACAGTAAATGAATTAAAAATCTAAAAATATATATATATAAATCCGCGAAATAAATCTAAATAAATCGCAGGTTAAATCTAGTAATTCAACAAATTATAGTAGAGCTTAATTTAAAAATTGAATCCTTACCATACAAACCACAATTTGAACTGTGTAGGTGAGTGTATGTGTGTACTCATGTTTTTACAAATAAATTATCTTCTATATTCTGATTCGTCATCACAATCAAGCTCTCCGGAAAGACGTCGACTGCTGGACATTTGTACCGGATTGCCACAACGGTCGGACTCCGCGGTAACCGAATTTTATGTCTAGTTTCTTATGATCTACTCGTAAATTAGGGTTTGACTCAGTGACGATGTGGTAGCGCAAAAACAATACAAAAATGTTTCATGACTTGATGACACCTACTAGTTTGTGAAATTCAGACTCTACGTATAATTAAAAAATCACTTGGTAGAGACCGGGTTTGTTTTACACAAGTATGTACATGATGTTGGTAAATACAAATAAGACCCCTCATTGATACGCATCGTTTTGCTTGACTTTACACCTCCTATGGCACTCAGAAAGATACCGCCAAAATGAGAGATAAAAAAAAAGGTTTAAAAATAAGGGTTTATAAAGCATGTTTTCTTTAGACACCCACTTCAGTTTCCAGCTCTGGCTATGAATGACGTCACATAAAATTGACCCTACGTGCATAGTAAAACACGATTACCTGTCATGAAACAGCAATTTGTAATCATCCTTTAAACAAGTGAATATGTAGTCACGAGATTGTTAAATCAAACATAAATCATAAACTGATATAAGTATGAAAATGATTACACCTGTGGATTACTTGAAGAGCCAATCATGAACGCTGTATAAGGGCAACCCAGGTCCAGCCGTGTCGATGGAGGAGATCTATGCCCTTCTGCCATCAGTAGTGATGATGATATCAAAATATAATTATTTGCACTAAACCATATAATAATTTAATTAATTCTATGTTGACGGAATGTTCCGAAAAGGAACCGGAAATTACATAGTTGTCGGAAATATATGTGATAGTTTTTTTTTTATTGCTGAAGGGTTTCTTAATTAAGCTGTGATTTTTCTGTTTTTTTTTCCTTAATGGTAATTATTTAAATACGGTGTTTAAAATATGTAATATATATTTTTTTAAATACAATATATAAACCATGTTTATTATTAGGTAGCGTATATGCTCCGTGTTAAATGTTCACACATCCAGCTCATCAGTCACCGAGAATTTAGTGTTGACTGCTTTATTACTCTTTAATTAATGGCACCAAAAATCAGGAAAAAACAAACATTTAAAAAAAAACAAAAATAAGTCCCGAATTTAGGCTAACGACTAAATTGACATGACAAGCGACAATGCTAATAATTCCCGTTACGTTGCGATCCAGCATTTGACAAATTGGACCTAATACTTTATTTTTTCTTAATTAAAATAAAACATCGGAATACTATTTATAGCCGATTTGAAACCCATAGGCCACCAAGATACGTAACCTTGGCGGCACGATCTGTCATGTTTCAAGATTAAAAATCACTTAAGTCATCGAAAACAGATTGTGGCGAGGAAGTCCCGCGACACTTACTAAAAAGATGAACGATTTATACCGCAAACCGTTATGTGATCACGTTCGACGTAATTTTCGCGAGGCGCAAGCACATGCAAAAAAAACAACATAGGTGGTAGATTAGTTTTTTTTTCATAATTAGCAACAATTTTACATATTATTATTATTAAATGCTGTCTGAACATGATATCGTGGTTTGCAGTTACCTTTTAAGGGTCAAATCGATTTGTCAAGCAAATATTTTTTTGATAAATATTGGATATTTGAAAAATGTGATCAATTTTTCAAGACATTTGTTCCACCTAAATGTCCCCAAAACTTTACTACCTGAGCTTAACAGCTAAAGGAACACCTATAATAAATTATTGTGTTTATATTTTACATGATGAATGGGTTTCTCATCTAAATATGTAAACATTATTCATGTCGAACATTTAGGTCCCAGTTGTTATTTATTGTCGTTACAAGAACGGAGTAAGTAAGTTCTTGTAGGAGCCCGAAAGTCAGAAAACCCGGCCAGCCCGAAAGTCAGAAAATCAGGCCCGATTTAATGAAGGTACACGTAACAATGCAGTTACGTAAAAATTGCAAGAAGTATTTTAGTTTCCTCCTATGGTAAACGACCACGTTTAATTGAAGTCACATCAAATAATTGTTATCGGTTTTCTCATTGGTTACCCCGTGATTAGATTGTGGAACTGTATGGCACACGCTCCGTGTAAACTACAGAATGTATTGGATTTTCATAGTTGTGCCTAGATCAAAAGAATTTCTACTATAAATCAAAAATATTTCAATCCGACTTGGAAACTTCTGAAACATCAAAAGCTAAGCTAGCTGCACGGTTTTAATTAGTTACTTCCTATGAAGAAGATCCAACAAGAAACTCCACGGTTACTCTTCTAAACATTATTGGCTTCTACAATGTCTTCAAATTAAATTGTTAATAGGTATGGGAGGACAATGTCGGCCTGTCAACAAGATACTTACTTATCAAAATAGGAAATGACAACAAATCAAAACATCTATGAGTCTACAAGTGAGAGAGAGAGAGATCTTAGGTTATCGTATAGTCTAATTTTGTTTTCTGTACAAAACCTACTGAGAAGATAGCATGACTCTTAATGTCCATAGGTAAACATCCCAAGTTTTTTGCACCCTGCAGAAATATTTTGAAATTGCGAACGACGCACATACTTTGCCGACACTAATGTCTGACTACAAGAGACCTTTTGTATCTTTTTTATACGCAATAACGCATCTCTAAGAGCATGTTTGCTTACTTTACGCTCAATGACTTTAGTTAAATAGTGAGTGCTAACACCTAATTATTGCTGTCTTTTTCCTCGGTTAACGCTTATGACTAACTCCAGAAAAGGAGTACGTAAGGTACAGTCAGCACCAAAAGTCGATGAACAGAATCAACATAACAAAACACCTGTTCACAATAAAATGCCATAAGTTATAGTCGCAACTAGGAAACAAAATAGCCTGTACACCAGAAATTTACAAAAGTCGTTAAACACGACTATTTCAAAAGTATCTGTGCACTAGTATTCCTAAAGTCGCTGTACACCATCAATCCAAATGTCGCTGAACATCATTGTATCAAAAGTCACCAAACAGCAGTAAAGACAAAATTAGGTTAACAAAGTATATTTTTAATGTTGCCGTATGTTAATATACTTTTGACGCTTATGTTGTTCAGCTACTTTTGGGACAGTGCTTGCTTGCAATGTATGTTAACACGTTAGTATCTATTTCAATACTTATTTACAAAGCAATTATATTTTATTGTCAGTAACCATACTAATCTATAATATGAAATAACATAAACATAACTCTAATGATCTACGAAGCGATTATTGTGACGGTACTTGTAATTTACTTTGCGCGAATCTTACAAAACCTACCTTCCTTTAATTTTTAATTTATTATTTCTATTCACATGACTTGTGATAATTTTAGTCTAGCGTATGATTGTCGACTGTCGTAGTCTGAAGTATATGTGTGATATTTATCGATTGATGTATCTCAATAATATAAATAAACAATTATGCACTTACACAACGTTTCAATTACTTCAGACTACGACAGTCGACAATCATACGCTAGACTAAAATTATCACAAGTCATGTGAATAGAAATAATAAATTAAAAATTAAAGGAAGGTAGGTTTTGTAAGATTCGCGCAAAGTAAATTACAAGTACCGTCACAATAATCGCTTCGTAGATCATTAGAGTTATGTTTATGTTATTTCATATTATAGATTAGTATGGTTACTGACAATAAAATATAATTGCTTTGTAAATAAGTATTGAAATAGATACTAACGTGTTAACATACATTGCAAGCAAGCACTGTCCCAAAAGTAGCTGAACAACATAAGCGTCAAAAGTATATTAACATACGGCAACATTAAAAATATACTTTGTTAACCTAATTTTGTCTTTACTGCTGTTTGGTGACTTTTGATACAATGATGTTCAGCGACATTTGGATTGATGGTGTACAGCGACTTTAGGAATACTAGTGCACAGATACTTTTGAAATAGTCGTGTTTAACGACTTTTGTAAATTTCTGGTGTACAGGCTATTTTGTTTCCTAGTTGCGACTATAACTTATGGCATTTTATTGTGCACAGGTGTTTTGTTATGTTGATTCTGTTCATCGACTTTTGGTGCTGACTGTACCTAAGTGATTAAAGTTAGATAGATAGGTAACTCTATTTTAAAGTGAAATTATCGTAGAAGATGATTTATAAACTATTAAATTAAACAAATTATGCAGACTCCGAGTTTCTTCGAGTTCTTTTTTGGACATAAAATTTAAGACGACCTAAAATTGTAACGAGGAATTCAAAAACTTCTCGCGGATAAGGAGCGAGTGACTATAAAATATAACGTTCCATGATGATGACTTACAGCGAACAGGCGCCATTTTGAGGCGAATAATTATTAAAAATAATGATTGGAGCACCGTCTTGATGGAAGAGTCTTTGTCATAAACCGCAGACTAGACTGGTCGAAAAAATAGATTTAGCTTTTCTTTTCTACGATGAAAGAGTTTTATTTCGTTTGAATGGAAAAAATTGGATGGAATGGAATAAAAATGGGATTTGAGAATGAATTACTTATTGACTTTCTTTAATACCTTCGCCTTACGGCGATTGACACGCGCCACCGCGCACCGCTGAGGTAGGCGGTCTCATGTCGCATTGGCCACTATTAAATCCGCTGATGCATAACATACGTACACCGCCCGACCGCGCGGTCGACCGCGCGGTCGAGCCGGTAGAGACCGCGGCGGTGCGCGGTGCCGTGTGTCAATTGCCTAAAGCTACACAATTCAATAGGACGCGTCCACAAAAATGAAAACGTCGAAATTTATAGTGAGTACCTACCTATTGTCATCAAGTAGGCAATAGATATTTGCGGAATAGAAATGAACAGAGAATCTACCGATTTTAGGTATCGTGTCAGTGGTACAAAGGTAAGTATGGTATTATTTACATCAAAAGTGTGTCCACAATGAGTCACAGTTGACAATTCGTCAAAAACATTAGGTTTGTGTGTCGGTCATGTGTCGTACATAGTAAGACGCTGATCGACCTTGACTCGACAAAAACCTCTCAATATCGAGGTGAATGATTCGTGTTTAGTTTCTATAACAGGATATTATAGGATAATTACTTTATGGTAGGCATTCTTTTGTTTTTGGACCTTGACTTCACATCGAAGGACCAAGACGGACAACTGACCCATATTGATTTAAATACAGCTACTTACAACAGTTTAAATTAATCGAATCAGCCAATCGCAGTTGAGTACACTTCACTGTGCATTAGGAGTCTCCACATGTGGCGACTGGCGATACTTTGTTCATAACATCTAACACACCCTGGGCAATCAGCTTTCTTACATCCTTGCTGACTGACTTGGTACTCATTATATCTACCACAATATGAGCTATAGACCTGGCTCTTTCCGTTGGAGAGGTGGACCTCTCCGCGATTTTCTCGTGAAATAACAATTGCAACTTTGGGAAAAGATCTATTTCATAATAGTATGGTTTCGAGAATACCATTATTTGTAATATTATAACATTTCTATGAAAACTTTAGGAAAAAATTGCTGTTGAATCTTACTTATGTAAGTATAAGGTATTTTAATTCTCGTGACTGAACAGTTGTGACTTTTGGCAGTCAGTCAGCCTGGTATAACTAAGAGTAAGTAGGTATTCTGTGGTCACTCTTCTCCCCCGGTTTTTTTGTTATCTTACATGACTGTTAGAATTCGTTTCATCAAATAGTTCCTATGCCGTAATGTTGGCTCCACTGTTGCAGGACCAATAAGAATACGCTACGCCCGCCGCCGCTAAGGGGCCACTTGATAGGTCCGTTTTTAAAATTTAAGAGTGGGACCAACATTACGGCAACGGTACTATTTGATAAAATGCACTTAGTTTTATCTTTTACCATTTTTGCAAAGACAACGGTCATTGTATATAGGTTTGTTGTTTACATAGATGGCCTAGATTTTATACAGAAGGATAAGGAAACGGTGAGGAAATAGAATAAGATTATTTATTTATTAAAACTTTATGCACAAGTAAAAAAAACTACTGTACAAAGGCGGACTTAATGCCTGATTATTCTATTACCTACTGGGAAAACTGGCATAGGTATTTACCTATGCCAGTTTCCCAGTAAAGTAATATGTGTTTGCTCATAACAAATTAATTGTTGATAGTGTTTATCTGCAAATCAAATCAATTTTGATTTGCGGATAAACACACAGATACCTAAACCTATCTACCTACGTCGTACGATTAGCATTAGCCATTAACAGTGGCCCGCACTTCAGAAATAATGAAACCAGTATAAGCTGCTATTTAATTGCGTAACCGATTAGGAAGAATCAGCACCCTAATTGCGTAATGCACGATCGGTCAGAATTAGAATCGGTTTGAAACTAATGTCTAACTAAACCATTGCTTCGTATGTTCGAAAAAAATCTGCTCAACAAAGTAACTTACGAACTTAAGAAGCAATGGATTAGACATTTGCTTCGAACCAATTTTAATTTTGATTGATCGTTTATTACGCAATTAGGGTGCTGATTCGTCCTTCGTGCTGTTTCATTTTGACAGTTCAACAACATTTGTTGCGTTATTTACCTTTTAGCGCAGATTTTTTTTTCGAACTTGTTAAGCAATGGTTTAGTAATTGGTTTCAAACCGATTCAGATTGTCATTGATCGTGTATTATGCAATTAGGGTGCTGGCCTCGTATTCTATTATAACTCCGTATAAGTACCTACTACGCTAGGACAGCTCAAGATCAAAGTGTTACCTAACACCGACGGACGTGTGGGCGACTGTTATGTACCACGATATACCTTGTTTTCTTCCGTTGTCTTACTTACATGATGCTCAGGTACACCGTACATGCATTCGTTTAGAGATCCTACATAAATATTTCCATCATGTAATGTCACGTGCGAGTGTGTGACCCAATACAATACACGAAAAAATAACAACAGCTGATAAAAAGAACGAGCTTGTCTCCATGTAAGACTTGACCCATTTAAGATGCTTTATAGTGGTTGCACTTTTAACGGGTGATGGTAAACGAAGCTTATCAATCAACTTGATAGGTCTTTTGGCGCGCGACCACTTAAACGCGTGTCGATGACCTCGCAAAACGTTTAGGGTGCGGCCACAGTGCGGCACGAATGGTAACCCTAGCCGGTTACCATTCGTGTGCATATCTTCGGATTTTCTTAATGTGTGGGTAGGTAGGTACCTATTTTACTTAGGTACGGTTCAATCAATCTGCCTAGCCTTTTCCCAACTATATTGGGGTCGGATTCCAGTCTAACCGGATGCAGCTGTATACCAGTATTTTACATGGAGCGACTGCCTATCTGACCTCCACAACCCAGTAACTGCATAGGTAATACAATACCCCTCGGTAAGACTGGTTGTCTGACTTTCGGGCTTCTAACGACCTGTAACGACTGTCAAAGATCCACGAATGACAGCCGGGACCAACGGCTTAAAGTGCTTTCCGAGGCACGGAGGAGTCTCGATATGTAAAGACGGTCACCCATCCACGGACCAACCCCGGCAAGCCTAGCTTAACCTGATGAATCGACCCGTGCGGCTGTTATTACTTAGCCACGAGCTCCTCATCTATTAGCACTTAGAGCCTCTCGACTCTAAAGACTCTAATGGCCGATTCCTATAATTTACGGACCGTTATTGCCTATTGGTTATTTATTGAGGCTCTTGTATCTTTACCAATATTAAAGCAAAGACCTCATAGCTTTGCATAGTAGACCGAGAGTATGGAAGTAGAGCACAGGTAGATACCCTTAACTAGAATACCTATGGTGTTTTAATGGTGTCTATGTATACCTACTTAGAGGTCAGTAAATAAATAAGATTTTTTATATGTATTGCGACTTCATACTAAATATTGTGGCGGTACCTACATCGCCACATTCGAACTGCGCATCAAAGACCTGACGTCACACAAAAATCCTGACGTCACAAAAATCCTGCATCGCGCAATTAGAGTTTACCGTGCAGTGAACATATATACAAAAATCCAATATCAATCATTGGGCAGTTTCCCGCCAGACACAACACCCGTCTGGTAGGAGAATCCTCCCTTTTCTATGGTGGATGAGTGAACTTTACACCCTGTTCCTCATACCCCTAAAATATTAGATAGGTAACCTTATTTAACATTTTGAAAGTACTTTCTTAGATATTTTGTCCAAATTTAAGATTTTAATATGGTGAACCTACTAAGCCATTGTGTTTTTATTATTGATTCTGTAAACACACTATAGAGCAGTTATAAATTCATTATGAATTTGCTTTGATTATGAATTCATTATGAGCAGTTATGAATTTTACAACATGATATTTATGTTACCATTGGTAACATAAATTTGTTATTGAAACAAGGACGTCATTTGACCGGACGAAAATTCCTTATTGGCCAGCTGGTTGCAAGTGCAGCTACCAAGCGGGAAGACGTCCATAGTTACAGCAAGAAGGCCGCGTACTGTAGGTACTAGTGATGCATTAATTAGCATTCGCATTCATTGTTAGCATGCGTATGCACTTTTAGCATTCAGCAAATGAAATGTAGTTGCGAAATTCTGTGAAGTGCTAAGTGAATTTATCGCTTCGTACTTTTTCATACTATCATACGTCAGGGCGTCTACGCACGCAGCGGTAGCGAGCGCTCTCCGTCGCAACTACGGGAAGTCGGGAATACAAAATCTATCGGTTTCACGCGACAGTGACCTCGTTCGCGAGTGATTAACAAAATTCACTTATTTCATTATTATCAATTATCGTCATATTAGCTATTAGCATAGCAATAGCAATTATCATGCTAAGACTCAAGAATTCACATGCTAATGAAATTAATGCAAAATCGCATTAATTGCCATTACTATTAGGTACAGTCAATTGCACGACCGAGCATTTTATGTCCTAGTTAATTTCTGTAAATATACCTGCACATTCAAAGAAAATCTAGTCACAGTCTCATCTCAGTGACAATCATTATTAAAAACTGGCAGTTATTTATGCACCTAAATTACGTTGACAGAGAATAGCGAAACTTACCTATACTTTTGATATAATTGAGATGGCGATTAAAATGCGAACGTTCCTAAAAACATAACGTTTTCGTATTTATGTCTAAAAGTGTTGCCAAAAACGTACGGTTGACTTGAATGTACATACCTATCTCTACTTCCTCTAAAGGCGCTCCCTCACTGGAGCATTTGTCTGTAATGTGACAATCCAAGATTCGATAAGATTCGCATTCAAGTTACAAATTGTATCACGATTCACGAGTGCTCCCACTCACCACCGTTACATTACCTACAGGCGAACGGTCCCGGTGAATATAGGTAATGTTACAAATTGCATCATTACAGCTTGCACACTGTAATGCTCGAATCTGTTACATTGCTGGCGAATGCTCCAAGTGAGGGAGCGCCTTTATGCTATGTACAGTCGACTGCACGGCAGAAGTAACAAAACCAGTTTAACTAAGACTCTTAATCTAAATTAATAAAACTACGTACTACGGCTCAAGGTCAAGTGTACTACCAACGTGTGGTCGGCTGTACGTGTAGCTGTACGTATATACTCAACATCTGTCTGTGATCGTCATCAAAATATCATAATTACAAAGATCGATTATAATCAAGAAGCCAGGTCAAGTCACATTGGGCATGCCACAATTGCGGCGATAAGTCCCCTCTTTGAGAAGTGGCTAGAAAGGCGCCACGGCGTCCTCACCTTCCGCCTGACACAGGTCCTCACCGGACATGGCAGCTTCGGGAAGTTCCTGTGTAGGATTAGGCGGGAGGAAACGCCCGGGTGTCACCACTGTGTGGATCGCCCGGAGGACACGGTGGACCGATGCCTGCCAGGGTTGCGGGAAAGTCCGAAAGGGATACCGGGACCTTGTCAACAGGCAACTGAAGGAACACGGGTGGGTTTTAGTCAGTAAAAGTCTGACACGCACTTCCGCTCCGCCCAGAGCGGGAGAAGCCATTGGATGGTTCCCTAACCTCAAAAAAAAAAGGTCAAGTCAGTCTTTTGATACCCAACGCCATAATTATTTTCATTGTATCTCGAATGTCCCAGGCCTAAAGCAAGCCTACAATGCCTCCAATTTGGCGAAATAATGTTATGGTTCCATTTTAGTCGATCTTACTCAACTCACAGATGTTACTACGTCAATAATTGAGAACAAAACGAGACGAAAAGCTTAAAAAATAATTATTAAATGTTAAATAAAACACGAAGATTAGAATTTTTTAAAGTTTTATTTTGAGCTTGGCCATAAGAGGGACCTTAGACGATCAATCTGGCATGAATTCAATCCGTGATTTTGGTTTACTAAAGTCTGTTTTTTAATCTCGTAGACTAATTTGACAGGTGCAAACGTTAAACTCCAAATTGAAAAACAAACAACAATCACTTGAAATGTGAGTGTCAGATTGATTGTGTAATGCTAGATGGACTCTCAACACTCAATACAAATACATTTTATTTTTTCCATCAGAGGTGACAATTTCGATAATTTTCAGAACGTTCGCATTCTAATTTCAGTCACATTCTGAAAAAAAATTGTTCAGCACCTACCTACAATTACGGCATTTGATTTTCACTGATACAAGGTTGTGACTTTAGATTTCAAAGAGTTTTCAATTACGGGCATTGGCCTTCTGATCGATTGGACAAGCTGGATTGAATAAATGCTAGTTTGATCGTCTTTGATCCCTCTTACAGTAAGGCGCAGTTCAAATGATTACGGATTTGGTTGTGGTTTTCAGTAGAATCGACTAAAAGATTTTTTTTATCTGGCAATATTCCATTTATTATCTAGGCTACGTTTCGATTTTGAATTCCGGTTCCGATGAGACGTCAACGCTAAATTTATCCAATTTTTAGTATTTTGCTTACTAATTTCCGTCAAAGAATATTACTACAATCAAATACTTATTCCACAGTAACATAAAAAAGTCGTTAATATATCAATTCAATCATGCCACGCGGTAAGTCTATCGTATACGTGTTGTTTTTTCTCAATGTCGTCCAATGTTATGGGAATGTGCTTTCATCAAAAATTCTCAATGATTACTAGCTGCCTAGCCAGAAATACTCTATGGATGGCTCAAATAAGTTATTAATGTAGGAATTCTCGAAGGAAGACCACAACTATTTTGTCTTTTTCAATAATACTATTGGTTGTTTAGTTGGCCTAACCTTTGTGACGAATATTTTGTTTGTGTGACGTTACAGGTAAATTCACGAACCATAAGGGCCGTAACCGCAAGTTCACCAGCCCAGAAGAGCTGGAAGAGCAGCGGAAACAAGAAGAACAGAAGCAGAAGTTAGTGATTCATTACCTATTTGTGATGTTGTCTATGATGCAATTAACGCGTCTCAGATTCGACGCCTTAGCGTTTAGTACTCAATAGATAATTAACATAACAATATAGTTTGTAGGTAAACTTTAAATTGTGTAATAAATTATTAATTATCATTTGAATGATCTGATAAGAAAGTTATTTGTTGTACACTATAAGGTCATTCATTTGAATTGATAATAATTATGAAAACTGATTCTATAATTTATTTACAAACTGCATTGTAAACATAATAATATCACGTTTGTGTGCATGTATTTCAATTTGAGTTTTTCACTAACACATTTAATGCATTGTCTTTTCACCCGACTGCCAAGAAAGGGTTATGTTTTTTTTTATTTGAAAAGGACTGATGTAAGAACAAGTCTCTTAAAAAATGTACTGGATTGTCTGCTTGTCTCACTCAGTTTTATAGCAAACTTTTAGTCACCTCTTTTGATATGACTCAATATTTGCTGCAAGCTATTCTGGGAAAAGGTTCTTCTAAACACTTGAGTTTAAATTAAATACACTGTCCTCTGCATGGAAGCTTGGTATCATATTAAACATTTTAATTAAATATTGGTATGATGCCTACTTTGATGTTGTATTTAAATAGTTAACATGTTTTACAATAGTGTATTTGCTACTCCCTTAAATACATGGATGAATTTCTTTAATGGTTTTAAAGACACCAGAGATATCGAGGAGATTTGTATTAAGAAGTTTTTTTTATTAATGTTGAATGATGTCAAAAAAATGTTAAAATCAATTATTTGTGTATTTTCTTCCACAATGTACAAAAAAATTGTAATAGATTTTTTTTTAAATGTTTGTAATTTTAATAAACTTTTCCAGGTGGAGAAAAGAGCATGGGAAGGAAAGCTCGAGTGAAGAGGAATCAGAAGAGGAAAAATCGGGCTCTGGCAGTGATTCCGATAGCGATTCGGATGATGATGTAATTATATTTTGTATGTTTTTGGTTTTGACTTGAATCTTGTACCGTTCATATCTTGTCCGACTTGAATGTGATCAGAAATGTTAAAGAGAAATCTTGTATCAATGATTTTTAGAGTTCCGTACCTGAAGGGTGCCAAACAGAGCTCTATTACTATGCCTCTGCTGTCCATCTGTCTGTAATAGGTAGACAGTTGAAAATTTCACAGATTGTCTATTTCTATTGCTGTTCTACAAGAATCGTGCATTTTTCGGCATTTTATATATGATAATGCTTTAGCTTAAGCTTTGAAAATTATATTAGGCATAAAATTGATAATTATGATTTTAATAAGAAGGAACTTTGTTATTGTTTTTGATTGTAGTGTAACTTTAAAAAGAAATTTTAATTACAGTGGTGTTTGAATTCCATCGAGAAATATATAAATAATAATTGATATTGTAATTGCAGATTATCCATAACCTTTTAATAATGTTTCAGAGACCATCCAAAGCCAAGGGTGTATCAGGCCTCATTGAAGTAGAAAATCCCAATCGTGTAGTAAAGAAAAACAAGAAATTGACCAACTTGGACAATTTAGGTGAAGGAGAGAAACCTCAATTATCAAGGTAATGTTAAACCCTTTATTATTATAAAACGAGGTTCTTATAGCGTTAAATTATTATGCTCCCCACGTCCGACATAATAACAATCGAAGGATCAGAGTTGATAAAAATCTTAAAAAAAAGTGCGTTTCGGACTCGCACACGAAGGGTTCCGTACCATCCTTACTAATAAATGCAAAAGTAACTGTCTGTCCGTCTGTCTGTCGCGCTTTCACGCCAAAACTACTGAACCGATTTAAATGAAATTTGGCATACAGATAGTCTAAAGCCTGAGAAAGGACATAGGCCACTTTTTATCGACATACCACGCGGGCGAAGCCGCGGGCGTAAGCTAGATATCTATAAAAACGGCAAAAAAACACGTTTGTTGCCCCCTTAAATATTTATTTTATTCTGTTTTTTTAGTATTTGTTGTTATAGCGGCAACAATACATCATCTGTGAAAATTTCAACTGTCTTACTATCATGGTTCATGGTGTACAGCCTGGTGACAGACGTACAGACAGACAGACAGCGGAGATTTAGTAATAGGGTCTTGTTTTACCCTTTGGGTATGGAAGCCTAAAAAAACAAAAAAAGTTGTTTTATTTTTATTTTAAATCGGACTTTTTGATTTTAATATAATTTTATCACTTTTAATTTGGTGTTAGTTTTTTATCATTATGTTATGATTTATCATTATTAACTAATAATGAACAGAAAATCTACTTGTTATTAAAAAAAAAAACTTAACCAAAGCTTAAGGCGCCTAGCACGAATCCAACACATTTGGGACCATTTCTGTCACTATTTGTGAGAAAGGTAAAAAACTATTTGTTTTATGTTATTAAAAGAGTTCAGTTCTTGTTGATTTAAATAAAAAAACAGTAAGTACAACAGAATAATATAAGGTCTGTGGTTTGTGGTCAGGCAATATTGCCATAACTTTACACTCACCTACCAAACTTGATAAGATTCTTTAATGGCTAATATTCAGGGACCTACCGTCCCACACTCATTTGATTCACAGAAAATTATATTCTTCTAATTGCCATTGGTTCTAACAAACTTTTACTCCATAACCGTTAAATTTGTCGTATATTCATCATGAATTACAATGTATTACAGGCGTGAACGGGAAGAGATAGAGAAACAACGCGCGGCGGCGGCGTACCAGAAGTTGCACGCGGAAGGTAAAACCGATCAAGCGCGAGCCGACCTCGCCAGGCTCGCGATCATTCGCCAGCAGCGAGAGGAGGCCGCCAAGCGTAGGGAGGCTGAGAAGAAAGCCAAGGATGAAACACCTAAGAAAAGGTAACAAGTATCATTCATTACAAGTTTTTTTTTTTTATCTATCTATCTAACTCTTGAGTATATTTAACGTGCTTTCTAAAGGAGCCACTTGAAGTTCGACTATGCATTAGGGGTGCGTATTTATCGTAACCGATAGAAATAACAGATATTAAAAAATAACAAATAACAATTGGTCCCTAATATAATTATGTATTGTAGTGTATTAATAAAATATGATTTGCGGCCTATCTATGCACTTACATGAACTTAGAGAGTTGTATTGCGGATTCTAATGTTTATACTTCTGTAAATCCATATTTGTTACGGCCGCAAATCATATTAAGATCAACATACAACCTGATACTGACTTGCAAATTGCAAAAAAAACGTAAGAAAATTTGAATTGCACGGGCTACCTTAGCGCATCCCCCTTAATAACAAATATTTGGATCTTATTTTTTTGTAACAGAAACAGTGATAATGTTAACAGATATCGTGTTTAACCCATCTCTACTATGCATCATGTTGATTAATATCAACAGGTCGACTGGTCTGTTCCAAAAGAATCAGATGACGTATTTGTGGATGCCAATGAGTGTTTTGATTTGATCATTTGAATACCCGAAATTCTAATTGCTGTTTGATGAAGATTTTTTGCATTTGACAATTGAGGTTGATTTTATAACCTGAATTTTAGTCAAATGTTTATACAATTAATATTTAAATATTTAACGCAAGGTTGTTCTAAATTCAGATGAATGTGTTATTAATTCCCTTAGTCAGTGATAACGTAATAATTTAACCTGAACAGGGTGGGTTTGTTTACAGTATAAGCAGATACTTTTGCAACAAACTATACGATCGATTGCAATCTCGTTGTCTAATGGTGGAGTCCCACGATCGGCAATATTGCAGACGGACACGCACGACAGACGACCACCAACCGCCTCGCACCGAGGCGCTTCCGATGTCTGCGATACCTCGCACGTGCACCTTCCCATGGTCCGTCGTCCGGGCTCGCACGGTGTCCGTCCACAAATTCGCGAATCGTGGGATTTTGGCGTTAGACTGTAGCGGTCTTATTACAAAAAGCAGTTTAACTAAAAACCCAGGTTTAAACCTCTATAAACTACGGTTTAAACAAAAATGATATTACAAATCGTGGTTTTTCGAAAAACCATAGACCATTTCATGGTCTAACCCTAAACCTCGGCGGACCCTATTTTAAACGATCAAACGGTGGTCTAAATCGT
Organism: Lithophane leautieri; assembly: GCA_949152455.1. Taxonomy (NCBI): domain Eukaryota; kingdom Metazoa; phylum Arthropoda; class Insecta; order Lepidoptera; family Noctuidae; genus Lithophane; species Lithophane leautieri. The sequence goes on from OX424467.1 coordinate 9,218,938, forward strand.
ATCTGTCAAAGTTTCTCTTTTAGGTTAAAATCAATAAATTAAAGACGGATTTCAAGTTCATCGAAGTACCTAATTTATAATTACTTACTTTTTCCTCGGTGCTCCAATTTTCAGATCGTTTTTTCTTTTGTTGGTACATCACAATATAATATTAAAATTACTAAACAAGGTAATACTATTAACAAAGAGGCAATTGTTCTATTAAAGACTTCGATAACTTAAAAATTCCAATGCTAAATGAACTTTGTTTAATGTTATGGTTTCATATATCGCGCGAAAATGTTACGTTTCGTTACACGTACTAAGATGTATTATTAGTAATTAATACGACATTAAGTAATGTGCTTAAACTTAAACAAAACTGCAGTCGACGAAATAACTAATGTTACATGCAAAATAACAGTCTCAATATTTTTAACACTCCTAAACATCATAATAATCATTAGCATATTAACAAAAAGTATTCTTTTCTGAGCATACGGAACGTTGCAATTGAATGATATCATGGTGAACGAATAATATTTGTATTAATCTGTGGTTGATATAAAGACAACGGTTCAAATGACGGTACTAAGAAGACTACGGTTTTTTTAAGTTTTGTAATACGGACAAATTTAGACCATGGTTTTACAGATAAGCCTGGACTTGATAGGACAGGTTTAAAGCAAGGTTTATTTCGTTTTTTGTAATAAGACTAGAAGTCTCCACGAATGTAGCTCTAATCTATCTCGCGATTTCAAGTTTATTGTTGCAGCAGCGACTCCTGTATTGTTTGGTTTGTTTTATAGAAGGAGACTTCGCTTTCGTATTGATCAGGACAGGAGAATTTGAATAATTCTCAGAATGTAAAACTTGATAATATACAATAACAAGTTTTTTTTTTAAATTACAGGTAGACTACTGAGCTGACGACGTGCCGTTTCGCTGTTTCGCATGCTCATAATCTCAGGCTAGGTGGCTTTCCGAATCACACTCCTATTGAATATTGTGATCTTTTATCATATACAAATTTTTGCATACGGAATTGTTCGTTCATGTATAATGCATAATATATTTCTATATCTCTGATTTTGTGAAGCTTCCCTAGCTGTGACATAATTCTAATTTTGTGAAATCTTATTGTTTCTTCATTTGACAATTCTGACGGCTTTGTTCATCAGAGTGGCTGGTCATAAAATTCTGAGTCAAAAGTTTAAAAAGTTGCAAGCTGATAATCAAGTTTGTTACACTAATGTGGAGAATGTTCATTGTAGTCTTGTTGTTTTTATATATCTAGGTAAATTAAATGTTATATTATACAAGATGTGAGCAGCATTAATTTTAATGATATTATTATGGTTTATAAATGTCTACGTTCTAAATAAAGGTAGTAGCGCTGTATCAGATGCAATAAATGTGTTGTTTTATTGACGAAGTCCCGACATGGACTGGACATGCGTTGAGAATAACTCTATGAATTTGTTCATATTTCCTTTACATGCCATCCAAATGTAGACATTTATGAAGATATCACGATCATAATATATATATGTATATGCCATAATTAATTCCGTCAATTTTTAATTCCATCTAATTATTTGAATAGCAATATTGTAATGATTTCGCAATGAATTGTCGTAAAACTGAATAATGGATATGTAAATTTAAATATATAACTTATATTGAAATAAAATATGTTATAATGAAGGGTATGATGTCAACATAGTTATTTTTAATTCCACCGAGAATACGAGTTGCTTTATGAAATTTCCTTTGGAAGTAACCAGACATTGTCTTGTGACTGTTTAGCAAATTCCCCAATAATAGAACTTTATCTAGATATATTTACGAACTTTATTCTGAGCCATGCTAATTTCATAAAGCAATGTAAATAAAATTTGCTTAGGACTAATTGTTAGATAGTCTCACTAGACAATTTTTATAAAGCAAATGTGTATGTATGTAATAAAAATTGAAAATGATTCTAATATTTCGTTTTCTTGTGAGCCAGGTTTTATTTTTAGAAACGATAAATATTCTAAAAGTAAGGGAAAAAATTGCGTGTGACGTGGATCCCAGTTTTCGCAACCTATCTTGGCTTCCTGCACTACGTGTAAGTATCTTGTTTATTATTATGATCTCTCAGATCGTGCTTAGTGTGCTTACACATACCTACATAAACCCGCGTTTACACCCTTATACAAGCTGTGATACTTGTTGTAAGACTTGTCAAAAATATTTGTATAAAACACACATCTATGATAACAAACATGTATCATACAGCTATTGACGTTGTTTCAAGACATGTATTGTTAACTACTTTGTTCACCTTTTTGAAATTTCACAAGTTTTGTGAGTAAGTACCTAGTCCTATAATTTGTTTTAGGTGTAAACTATATACAAAATTAGTAGACACAACATTTAGAATACTTAGGGATTGTACACAAATGTTTATACCTCGGTGTAAACGCGAGGTAAAAATTATTACATGTTTCACGAATCGAAACCTGGACTGGTATCGATATACGAGGTTCGCACGGGCGATACTTTCGCTGTTTTTTTTCGCGCACTGGATTTTCGACGCACTGCTTAGCGCCGAGAGTTGAAAATCCAAGTGTGTTTTTTTGACGCGCTGTGATGTGCTCCGCTTAACACCGAGAGTTGAAAATCCAGAGCGCAATAAAATCCCGCCGCAATACTTTTAAGTCCGTGCGAACGTGGGCTCATAGAACAACATTTCAGGACGCCATGGCGATGTCGCTGCAGCAACATCACCACTCACTATCTTGAAGTTTACAGTGCTACAAGTATCTTTTGGCGCTTGGACGAAATTGACAAGAGGGCGTTGATGGTAAACATTTGTGAGAAATTGTACTGAAAAAACAAGATGGCGGCATTCGTTTTGATTTTTTTCATGCGCCAAAAGGTCCTTGTAAAACATTTTCAAGAAGTTATTAGTATCAGCCAGCATCTAGAAGTCTGGATACACCTCGGCGTACCCCTTCGGCAATACAGGCGTGATGTAATCCTACTAATATTATAAATGTGAAACTTTGTGTGTTTGTGTTTGGATGTTTGTTACTCAATCACGCAAAAACAGCTGAATGGATTTGGATGAAATTTGGCAAACGGATGGTTTATAACCTGGATTAACACATAGGATACTTTTTATCCCGATATTCCCACGGGATCGAGACTTACGCGGGTGAAACCGCGGGGCGAAGCTAGTCATATATAATATATATGAATGAGTAAGATTCGACACTGGTGAGTCCCTTAGAGGTAGGTATCTATCCAGTTACAAATATCGGGGCAGCATAATATAGACATGATGGTAAAGGCATTTTAAAAAGCATTTTTTTTTTGGTCGATTATTATCTCCTTATATCTACCGTAGACAGAGAAGTCTACGATACCTACGTATAAAATTATATACAAAAATACCGTTTATTCCCCGTGGTCCCTCCCGTAGTCCCTGAAAGGGACGGACCACGGGGAATTTTTTTACCCGTGGTCCCTTCGTGAAGTATAATGCTGCCAAATTAAAATGGTAGTCCCTACCGTTGTCCCTGGAAGGTACCGCCGCGTCCCTCCGAGAAATATAATGTTGCTGAATTTAAGTTGTGCCTAAGTCAAGTCTTCTATTACAATCAAAAGTTCCAATTATTTAAAAAGATGCATTGCTTTTTACACGTGGTTAAGGGCGAATAGTTTATCTACAGTTTATCTTCTTCTTATATATAAAATTCTCGTGTCACAGTGTTAGTTGCCATACTCCTCCGAAACGGCTTGACCGATTTTTATTAAATTTTATATGTAGGTCTGAGAATCGGTCGTAATCTATTTTTCATACCCCTAAGTGGTAGGGTAGGTAAGTAGGGTAGTTAAGTACTTTAGGTACTTTGATTGTAATATAAGACTTGACTTAGGCACAATTTAAATTCAGCAACATTATATTTCTCGGAGGTACGCGTCGGTACCTTCCAGGGACTACCATTTTAATTTGGCAGCACTATACTTCACGAAGGGACCACGGGTAAAAAAAATCCCCGTGGTCCCTTTCAGGGGCTACGGGAGGTATCACGGGGAATAAACGAAAAATACTAGTGAGTGAGACATAAATAGGTAGGTACCTAAGTACAAATATAGGTACTGTTGTAATATACCTATGTATTGGAGCATTTGGGGCCAACTTTTATCGTTTTAGTTGGATGGGTTCTAGTTACAAGATTAGAGAATCGGAAGCGGTGTGACTGATTGCTCCGTTCAGATCTAGAAAGTTTTCACATAAATTCTGTAGTTATCGCTAGTTTTCACAGTTCATGCTATGAAAACACATTTATTTTAAGATTCTACCCATAAAACTTCGTAAGAAGTGTTCTTTCATAGTTGGCGGTGTGAACCGAAGTATCCAAGTATACTTTTTATCCCGATTTTCCCTCGGGATCGAGACTTACGCGGGTGAAACCGCGGGGCGCACCTAGTTTATAATATTAGTAAGGATTTTGCTACCTAAAAGGGTATTTGCTATCAATTAGCAGTCTTTTTTCTCATTCCTTATCGCACAACATAATCCTTACTAATATTATAAATGCGAAAGTAACTCGCAATAGCTAGGTACTTATGCGAAGATAAACAAACAGCTTCGATACCAGTGTGGCCTGGTCTTTAGACATCGGTTTATCTAATATCAACCAAGGTAGGTACTGTAAGGTTGTACGCAAAAAGCAACCTACAATTGTACTGGCTGTTAAGAAAGTCTTGATTCAAGGGTTCGAACAGTTTGGAAATAGAATAAAAGAAGAGATAGGAAGACAGCCCAAGGCTGACTCGTAGGCTAGATAATATAAAATGTATCTTTGATTTCGCTAATGATTATAATCGGTTAAACGAACAAGAAGTGTTTAACTCGATCCGGTACCTACGAGTACCTACTCTTGGAAAATTAACCATCGTATATCTAAGCGTGTCTAGCCCAGCACATAAGTATGAAGTATCCAAAATGCTGTTGCCATGATGGCCTATGCTTTTGACATACCTTACCTACCATTTTCAAGCAGTCTGAGAATATTTTGCAGTCATTGCAAAATACTACCTACTTCGTATTGAGGAAATACTTTGTCTGTGTATGGCGTTGTCTTTGTCACTCATACGCTCATACCTACATATGACAATATCTTTTCTATAATCGATTGACGTTACAATGTATTGTATTTAAAAACCTGAGTCGGGGAGACTAATGCGGTGCATTTGGGTACATTCAACATATTAAGTAATTTCAATAGGCACAATCTTCTCGATAAAAGTTCAAACAAGTTCACTCTTATTTGGCACGCAGCTGTTCCAAAAAGTCGTGTCACTGAAAATTCCAAGAATCTTCATAGTTCACGCATCATTATCCCCCGGGAGGATAATGTGGCGTCGTACGATACTCCTAGATATATGCGCATATTTACCCGCGACCTCGTATGACTTACACCTAATTTATTGCTGTTTTTTGTAGTTTGTTTTTGCTTTGCCTTGCTTGTCATGGGTTACGGCTAGGAAACGGTCAGTTCAGTTAAGATTAAACCCTTGGATGGGATTCTATAGACTGGTGTAACCTACCAATCAGGTTTGAAAGAAAAAGAAAGAAAGAATTTTTTTTTTTGGACAGAGTTCAAAAAAAAAAAAAATTTTTACAGCAATAGTGTGTGCCTCACGGCTGCGCCAAAAAGGTTAATTTCAGCATTTACGCCAGACAGATACCGTCTGGCGCTAGTTTTCGCTGGTTTGCTCATATTGAAGCTGTTATCCTACTACTCCTACTAATATTATAAATGTGAAAGGTTGTGTGTTTGGATGTTTGTTACTCAATCACGCAAAAACGGCTGAATGGATTTGGATGAAATTTGGCAAACAGATAGTTTATAATCTGGATCAATGACTATCTTTGATCTGGATTAACACATAGGATACTTTATATCCCGATATTCCCACGGGATCTAGACTTAAGCGGGTGAAACCGCGGGGTGCAGCTAGTCATTTATAAACTACTTATATCTACTTATTATAAATTAAAGTCGCTTTTCGTGTTTGTCTGATGTCCGCGTTGTTCTTCTAAACCACGCTACAGATTTTGATGAGGTTTCTACCATCTTTTAAAGAATTTATTCCGGAAGGTTTATGTGTATAATACGTTAATATTAAAGTTACATATAACTAAGAAATCTCGATATTTTGTCAAGTCGTAAAAACCGTGATAAGCAGGAGCGGGTCTCTAGTAATATTATATGTACCTACTTATTATAAATTCAAAGTAATTAATCCGTCTGTCTGACAATTTGACAAAATATGTAGGTAGGTAGCTATGTAGGTAAGGTAGGTAACCTTACCGCGCTTTTCCACGTCCGGAGTCCGTACTAATATATTAGGCGCTTATTACTAAACACATAAATTTTGCAGCTCGGTCGTCTTCCCTCAGATTTCGTGTGACTCGGATATATTAACATCATTTACTTAATATGCGCATACATAAAGTTCTTTACGAGACATTTTCTTGATAAAACACAGTAGAAAACTATATGGAAAATCTAGGCGAAAATATGTTGGTAGATGTAGAATTTTTTCTTAGTAGATAGTAATTTTCTTAGTTATTTCCATAAAATAGTGGTGACTAACTAGGATTCTGTCCTACTTACCAACCAAATTTTTTTTTTTAGGTATTTTTGTGTATCTAGCTTTTCAGATGATATCTAGGTATGAGGTCTCCATTGAAAGGGGATCGCGTCCCGCGTACCTACTAAACGGTTTTAGTGATGTAAGTCTAGCTAGACATTGGTATCGATTCCTTTATTCACAAACTAAACTAAATTTAAGTTCTTTCTATTTATTACATTAAGAAAAGAACAGAAGATAAATTTTAGTTTAGTCCCGTCAAATTAGTCAGCGCCTGACGTCAATTGACGTAATTTTAGTAGGCATGTTTTTAATCATGTCTAAACTCCTAATGGAGTAGTGACAGGCGCTGATTAATTTGACAGGACTAAACTAAAATTCATCTTCTGTCCTCTTCTTAGTAAAAATACAAAGAAAAAGTTGCACTGAACTTAAATTTAGTTACGTTTGTGAAAAACGGAATCGGCACCATTGTAGAAATTACTGCACTCGGAGGCCAAAAATAATAGTAAGTAGAGCGCCTTTCATATTTAATATTAAATCCAAAAAAGAACAAAAATGTTTTCCATTTGTGTCAGTACCTACCTACCTATTTACTTAATCCCCATCCAAAAACGGATCGAATAGACGCGCACATTATTTAAATGGAGCTTTCCCCACAAAACGTAACAAAACAATTACCAGCCTATTTGTTATTCACCCATCTCCCCTAAACATTTGTTTATTCAAGCCACTTACACATACTGTCCAATACCTCAAACCCGAGAATCTAAACCACCCCCAATACATATCCATCACGCCTTCCCCAAATGGAATGCTTTTGGGATCGAATTTACGGGAGTACTCCATTACAAAGTGTAAACCCTAACGCGGCTGTAAGATATCGGCTCCTCAATTTTTGTAACACAAGGGTGCAGTCAAATTGCCGGCCGATAAGCATAGGGGAGCACGTAGGGTTGGACGAAGGTTGATGAAGGTAAACGTAAACGCAAACCTAAAACGTAGATAATAGCGGCTCTCGGCTCCCTATCTGTGCAACCCTTTGTAGATGATGTCTCACCAATTTTAAGGCGAGTATCACTCTTTCAGCCTTAGTAACCGGGTTTAGTACTAAGACCTCCTTTAACCCCATAACGGAGCGTTGTAAAACTGAAGTGAGGTGAGGTTACGAGCTACGAAAGTCTTCAATATACTTTCCGTTTGCATTATTAAATTTAGTTGTGTTCAATTTTAGCCTCGAAAATTCTGAATAGGTACCTAATCTACAAGTCAAGTGCGAACCTACCAAAAGAACAACTTGAAGTAGGGAACATACAACGCATTACGTGGTGCCTACATAGTGTATTACAGCCTCTGTCTGATAAATAATCCACCAAATATCAATATTCTTTCACAGATATTACTTTCGATATTCGAAATATTCATTCAGCCACTAATTGGGGTACCGGCCGTTGGAATTGAGTAAAATTTTATTACTCTTTGGTGCTGAAACAATCATTCACATATCAGATAGGTAGGTAGATATTTTTGTAAGGAAATAATGATTTATTATAAAAGCGAAGTCTTTTTTAAATTACTTTTAATATCTAGAAGGGTAAAAGCGAATTCTTTTTTTAAATTACTAAGGGCTTGTTCAGTTAGTAAAAACCAAAATACAATTTTTTTTAATGATGCAGTGTACATCCTTCAGAGATAGGATGGAACTTAAAAAACTCACCGGCCCTTTTTGCACTGTAAAACTATGACTTTCATTTGGGGGACAGCTCCATACAATAAAAGGAAGGAGACTAAGAGAGCTTCTGCTAAACTGGTTACGGTCGTAGTTATCGTGCGACAAACTGCGCCGGCCTAACAATGCGATTTGCTTATCATCCTGCTACATTTTGTACGAACAGAGTTAGATAAAAACTTGTCACTGCTTCAGACTATCCGATGTTTACTTCCTTTATGCGGGCTAATAGTAACGCTTGACTTAAAAAAGAAATGAGCATCTGATACCGACTTCTTCAAAAAGGAGGAGGTTCTATGTTCGTCTGTAAGTATTTCTTTTTTTTTTCCGGTTTTTTTTTGTATCTAAGGTCCCCAAACACAGGCATAAAACGGCGAATAAGAAACACATTAACGCAAAAAGGGGTTAACCCACCTATTCCCATAAGTTGCTCTCTAGCGTGGCCTAACTTATTGTCTGACTACCTAACATATTATGAGTACGTGCCCGAATATCTAAATGCGTCGGGGGCACTCGGGGGCATCCGTAAAGCAATAAATTCTCATTACAGGTCTGGCCGCGGGTGGGCCATCGAATGCTATGCTAATTTAACATACACCTCCCAGTCGGCCGAACAAGTCGGACGGCAAACATGAGCGTACGTAGTCGTACATACTACCGTGAAAAGTTACTACTGATCTGAAAATCTGTCGTAATCTGTTACAATGTTTTGGTAATATGGAAGGGTAATTGGCATTGGCAAAAGGGTTAGTAAAGTTTGTCGTTGGTGTTAGTTTCAAACCTTTACTATAAAAACAAAATACTTTGCAGCTAGTCAACAACGACCGCTGAATAGTTTGCCTCATGAATAGATTTTATTTATTTTTACAAAATTAGGTACCATTGCCTGGCAAGATATCGTTGATATTTTAAGAAGGCACGTTCTAGCTACACCGAGTTTAATTTAGAAAATGTGCATCAACGTAAGCCATAGCCCAACGACCCCGCTGCATCAAAACAACGACTGAGCACGCCTAAATTTTTCTGGAACTAGAAATGATAGGTACTAGATTCAGGCCGCATCCATTTCACCTAATAAAACACATAGCTAGAGGCTACATTTTTGGATTCTATACCGTCTGCCCGTTACGGATCAAATACCGGGCTCGGAGGAAACAGCTATAGGCATTTATGAAAAATATTTTTGATCCAAGAACGTATTGTGACTATTTGCGTCAACCTGCAAAGCTCAAAGTTTTTATTGCAGATCATATATATTACTTATTCAACAATTTTCAGCACATCAAATTATGTGATGTGATGGTTGATTTCATTTACGATTCTAATTCTAGGTGCGTAAGTTTTAGTAATAACATAAATACTTCAGGCAAGGACAAAAGGAGAAAATTAAAAAAAAAACCTTTTTTTTTAAGTTTTTCCCACACAGGCGTGTTTTTATCGGTCGGTAATAATAACGCAAGCGTTATTACGTGCGGAACTTTTCACACAACTCCGTTTTTATCGTCCGATATTTCTAACGTCTGCGTATAACCTAAGTAGGTACACTAGAGGCCCTCCGCCCGCACTACTCCGTACTAACGCAGGTGTGTGTAAGATCGCATGCGTCCTAATACAAACTGTTCTAAGAACTCATTGGAATATCGCAGGACGAAGGAACGCAAGTGTCCTACTTCTATTGCGTCGTTACTATCGCAGCAGTGTGTAACTTTGTGGCCGTCCTAATACAAAATGTACTGAAAACAGATAATTATTGCAATAACGCTTGTGTTATTATCAACCGATAAAAACGCGCCTGTGGGGGAGAGGCTTGAATCGTTTATTCAAATATATATAGGTACCTACCTATATATCTTTGGTACCTACTAAGTACTCATTGATAATCAGGGACTTGAAACGTTACTCAAAATAGAGGAACGATAACGTTACGTAATAGTGTTATGTATAGTTCCAGTAACTATTTATGAACTAATTTCTTGGCAGTGTAACGAAAATCTATCGGAACGAAATCTTCAACTATTCATTTAGTTATGATCCGGGTGGAACGGTAGAAATTATCGTAACTGACTACACGTAACGGTATTTTAACGTTATTTCGTAACGTTTCACGTCCCTATTGGTAATACACAATCTCCTGTCAAACTGCAGTACAGTTTGTCGGCACTTAAAATGTGTTTTTCAATATTTTGTAATATTTTATTCTACATAACTAAGTAGCAAAAGCTGTTACTGACTGAAGCAAGTAAAACTTCATTGAAACTGCATTTCCAATTTGCATTGTAAAATTTTCATTTTGTGCCAAACATAAAGTAACATGGAATGTGACGGTATCTTCTTTTATGACCTCGCAGCAGGTAGGTTTGGTAGAATAAGGGTAGTTTTGAAAATAAATTCCGTACGAGATATTCGCAACGAAGTTCTGTGCGGTAAATAGAAATTTAACAGAGTGCTCGTGGTATACAAAACATAAAGTAATTTGAACGTGGCCTGTGCGACTGTCCGAAAGTTCTTAATCAATATGTGAACGCTGAACCAAGAGCTACAACTTAATTATCGGTGTTTAATTACGTTGTCGTGTTGGGTATAGGAGCGGGGTTTTAAAAGAGCAGTTTTATGTGGGTAAAGTTTTAAATATGCAGTGTTTGTAAACTGTAGACATTATCACTTGGACAGTTTTGTGTGACAGCTGATCAGGGAGATGTAGAGGGCAGCGTCGACATCTTCAATAGCGAGGAAAGGTAGGTCAATTCATCACAATTTATAACTTACATCCACTTTCTAAATCTGCAGTGTTATTATACTTACTTTTAACCTGTATGACCGCGGACCAAAAACTATTGTAGTTAATTAGAACGTCCTTGAAGAATTAAAGTTGTCTACGGGTAGGAAATATCTGCCGGACTAACTATGGGCAAAGAACTAGTAGACAGTGAGGCTTTTATCGTATATATAGGGTACTAGCTGTTGCCCGCGACTTCATCTACGATCCAGAATGAAAAGTAGCCTATCTCCTTCTCCAGGGTCTACCCATGTGCCATATTTCATCTAAATCTATTCAGCTGTTTTAGCTTGAAAGCATAACAAACAAACAAAAAAACTCACTTTCGCATTTAAAATATTAAGTTAGGATAAGTAGCATTACGGTTATAAAAGTAGAAATTTGAACTTATTGCGTATATTGTGTTAGTGTGCGACTGTACCTTAAAATTATGCCGTTGAAATGAAAATAGACAGGGACCTTATCTATTTACAGTTCGCTACATAATAATCAAATGAACTCAAAACCTTTCAAGCTTTCCCAACAAATATCTAGGTATTACTTAGCGACTCAGTTCACAAACAAACCTTGAAGGATAAAAGTATCACGCGATCTAATTGAATAGCTAATAAACAAAGTGTCTAAGTTTCCCGCCGCGCAATAAATAATAGATAAATTAAATGGCCGAGAGCCGGGCGAAACAGAATTAAAACTTTCCGGGAGGTTTCACGTAAATCACAGTTGGCTGATTTATATTTCACGCACCTTGTCGAGTATCGCCCGGTCGAGCTCTAGCGTGTAATTCTATAATCGGTTTCTGATAACGTGTGTGCTCCTGTGTTACACTGAAGTATCTTGTGCGTCATATTTCTATGGGAATCTCTTTATGTGATGATTGATGTTCATGCAATAAACAAAGTTGTTTTATACGTATTACCTACGATTTATGCTGTAAAGTGATCATGCTGGGTTGATTGAGCATCGGCACCAGTCTTAAAAGTTCTCAAGTTTTGAATGAAACATTCTAACTCAAACTCAAAGCAATACAGGCACTTTTGAATTGTTATGGGGTCGGTCAGTCAGCAAGATGAAGTTAGGTGCCAATTCCAAAGCGTAATAGGTGCATATGAAGAAAAACGGGCAAAAAACTCCGAAAAGGGTATTTTGTATGTAAAAGGATCGGGGTAACGTTGCCTTTCTAATACTTGCGTACACTTAAAGAGCCTCCATGAGTCACGATACTGTGTAGGACGTCTGGCACTCCCCAGTCGTTGGCACTACCATCCTAGCTAGCTGTCTATCTAATGAAACTCGATTTATACTATGGCAGAAAAGATGCTGTATAATTTAATGTAACCCCAAAAAGTTCAAACACGTACACAAAATCAATGCTATCGGTCTTCAAGTGGATAGCTGCTTATCCATGCGTAGTTCCGGAGATTAGAGAGTAGAATCTATAACACCTTCCTTCGCGTTTCGGGATGATCGCCCGACACATTTGCTTGCTTTTATACGCTTTGAAGATAAGTTAAAGCTGATTGTTAGGTTTGTCTTTAGGCTTTTTTAGAAGAGCCCCGTTGTGCAATTTCAAAACCTAGCAACTGACATTTCTCAAAAAGTCGATGTTATTGCATATTTTGACTTGATAGATCTATCAAGTCAAAATATGCATATGTTTTGAAATTGCACAGCTGAGCCTGTGTTTAATTTTCATTTATAATGTGGACGCCTATTTATTCTTTGCTTTTATGACATGAGCGGCTTCTTAAATAGTGTGTAAGCGCAGTGATAACCCTCTTTCTTTCCGAGTTTGAGTAGAAGCTTTTAAATGTCATGCAGTTTGAGAACCGCAATAATTACTTACCTTTTAGTAGGTCAAATGTACACATTATGTTATAGTTCAATACATGAACATTATCGACATGTAATACCCTAAAGCTGTGTACAGAATAAACAAATTAATTTAGTTGATGTCAGTTTAGCCAACTGAAGCGAGATGAACCCGTAACTCTGTGTACACAAGGGTTTATTTGTTCCTTTTCGAACTGTACCTAACTAATTGAGCTCGAGCTAAACTTCCACTCTCTGTGTTTGTACCGTGTACACTATGCTGTTAAAAATATAGAATAAGCAACTGCAAGACATTATTACGTTGTGTGAAGATTAATTAAAAACAAAAAACCTTTTATTCGTTGAAGGAATTGATCGTTTTTAGGGTTCCGTAGTCAATAAAGGAACCCTTATAGTTTCGCCATGTCCGTCTGTCTGTCTGTCTGTCCGCGGCTTAGCTGAGAGTATCTTTGTACTAGAAATCTGTAATTTGGTGCGGGTATACATATAAATCACGCCGACAACGTGGTAAAATAAAATAATGTTTTTTTTTTATGGTTCCTCCCCTACACCTAAAGTGGGGATGTTTTTTTTTCAAGTCTATCCCAAGGGGTGTCGTTGGGTCGTTCAAAAATATTATGAGTTTGATAAACCATTTTTGGATTCAAGGATCCGTTTGCGAAATATTAAGCTTGAAAGTGCTAATTTTTGTTAGAGTCAACTGTCCCCCCCCCCTGCCAGCTAGCCACTTGGCCGGTTTTTTATTTACGTCTATGCTTCTCACAGATATACGTAAAAAATATTGAATAACTAGCTGTTGCCCGCGAATTCGTCTGCGACCCAGGATGAAAAGTAGCCTATGTCCTTCTCCAGGTCATGGTCTACCCATGTGCCAAATTTCATCCATATCCGTTCAGCCGTTTTACCGTGAAAGCGTAACAAACAAACTCAGTTTCGCATTTATAATATTAAATTAGGATTTACAAGTAAAATCACGAATTTTCCTACTTAGGAGTAAATTTTCACTGTCAAATCACTGAAATAGCCTCACAATTACTTTAGTCCTCGAATCTAGTGATGAGAAAATCGCTTTAGTTTGCATAGAGTTGGGCCAGACATAATATTTCTGAGTGGGATGAACATTCCCAGGCAAATCTGCCAGGTTTGAATATAAAATGAATGAAGGTTAAGTCACTTATGCAAATGGGAAAAGTTCCAAAAATCGCCTTTGATATGGAGTTCTAGTTTCTCATAATAGAAATGGATACCTTTGATATACTCCGTTTTATATTTTCTATTTAGGAAATTTAATTTAGACTACTAAGTTTTCAGCTTCTTCCAAAAGTTTTAGCTTTGACGGTAATTAGAAATTGTAGAAAGATTCTGAATTAATGAAAATCATAGCTATGTATGTGCCCGGGGATTGGAAATAGTCTGCGAAGTTGAATAAATAATTTACCTACCTTAGGTAATAACGTTACCTACACTTTTCAAAGTTTATTACAGTTTAACGTACATTATTTCAAGTACATAAATAGAAAAAAGATTAATCCCTTTAGGTATCTACAGCACCGCACGGTCTCCCGTGAGGCGGCGAGCCTCCTTGCCGGATTACCGCCATGGGATCTGGAGGCGAAGGTCCTCGCGCACATCTGGGAGTGGCGCGAGGATGTGAAGCGCCGGGGTGTAACTCCGCTGCCGCGAGAAATCGCGGCACAGCGGACAGAGCTCCGGGAAGATCTCATGGCGGCATGGAGAGTGCGATTGTCGCAACCCAGTGCTGGGCACGCCACAATAGCGGCGATAAGTCCCCTCTTTGAGGAGTGGCTAGAGAGGCGCCACGGCGTCCTCACCTTCCGCCTGACACAGGTCCTCACCGGACATGGCAGCTTCGGGAGGTACCTGTGTAGGATTAGGCGGGAGGAAACGCCCGGGTGTCACCACTGTGCGGATCGCCCGGAGGACACGGTGGAGCATACGGTTGAGGTATGCCCTGCTTGGGCGGAGCACCGCCGTGTCCTCGCGGAGGCGATTGGCGGCAGTGACCTCTCGCGTCCGGCCCTGGTTCAGGCCATGGTACGGAGCGAGAGGGCATGGGAAGCCGTCACCTCCTTCTGCGAAGCAGTAATGCTCGCGAAGGAGGAGGCGGAACGCGTGAGGGAAAGGCAAAGTTTGCGCCCTCACGCCCCTAACCGCCGCCGTTGGAGACGCCCTGGGCGTCGGGAATCCCAGGCGGATTCCCGGCCACCATAGGCGCGGGCTTGCGGACGGCGAGCAACGGGCAGCTCGCCGTCCGATAAGGACCAGGCCCGGGTCGATGGCGCGTCGTGTTCCACGCGCGCCTCAAAGAGATGCAGCAGCAAAATTGACGGGGTCCAATAGGACCGATGCCTGCCAGGGTTGCGGGAAAGTCCGAAAGGGATACCGGGACCTTGGCAACAGGCAAATGAAGGACCACGGGTGGGTTTTAGTCAGTATAAGTCTGACACGCCCTTCCGCTCCGCCCAGAGCGGGAAAAGTCATTGGATGATTTCCCACCCTCAAAAAAAAAAAAAAAAGGTATCTACAGCAGTATTTATGAGAACCTGTGTATACCTACTTAGAGTTACCTTATCTGGCTTACCTGGTTATGTGATGTCTTAAAGGATCTCCGAAACGATCAATTACAATTGTTCGTTTTTACGTGATTGATACACATTGATACGCAAATTGATCGACCAAATACAATTGAAACGATTGACAATTATTAATACAATAGAAATTAATGGCAATTGATCAATCGCGATTGATCGTTTCGGGGACCCCTTACGACTATAATTACCAACCAAGTTACTTGTATAACGCTACCAATCAAAATTCTTATAACAGGTTATAACACAGTCACATCAACGCCAATCGTTCTAAAACGGGTAAACAAAAGATGTTCTGATCGCATTTCCCGACAATACACCCAATTTCCTGCTTTCGCTCCAATCGTGATTGCATAATTTTCTTTTATTTATCATCGTCTACGAAAAAAAGAAACAAATGAGGTACTGGCGAGCGCTTATTCAGCCACCATTAGTGAGGCCGCCCGGCGAGGAGCCGACAAGTCAATAAATCATTTCTCGGCATCGGCATCTCTTATCGATTCTATTGAATAGCGATTTATTCGCTCAACGCTTAATCGCCGCTTTTCAAATATGAGTAGGCTTTAGCCACCTAAGTAATATGTCTGGGAGAATAAAACCTTGCTTGTAATTCTGTAGGCTATTGATGTTTGGGAATGTGTTATTTAAACTTGGTCTAAAACAAGAATTTTTCATTCATTTTTCTAGTGTTCACAATAAAAAAGTTTATCTGACCATCTAGGAACTTACTATATTACAATCTTTCATCTCAACATTTTGCTACACTTAAGGAATACGTTTTACATATTTTATATTTATGAAAAAAACACACTTTTGTAGCAGACTTAAAATTAGGTCTTTTAAAACACTTAAACAGAGAGGTTCAGGTTGATTACATTATTCTTTCATCAAGGGTGGGGAAATTCTCTATTAGGTACCTACATTTTGTAGCAAAGAAGGAACATAAAAATGCAGAAGAAAATGTTGTACTTTTAAGGCAAAATTAAGTAAGTCTTTAACATTTTTACTTAGTGCTATTTACCAAGCTACTTGAAGTCAATATACAATAGGAAAACTTTTTATGCATGTAAGCATATTTTAAACATTTTATAGCTCCAGAACTGCTGCTCTGGTGCGATTATATATAATGTGTAGGTATCCCATTTTTACAGGCTATTGATATAGGTACCTATTTCTAAAATACATCGTACATAATGACGTAATTTATTTCAGTGGGGACTAAAGTTTATCCAACTCCGTCCAGCCGTTACGTCGTCTTTAGTGACACGGACATCTAAACCTCTGAAAATAGAGGTAATATGTATGCACAGGACTTTAACTTTCGCATTTCCATAACGTTATAGTTATACTCACCTCGACTTCTATTGCACAATTCCGTTATCGGCACCCTGGGCAGTCAACCTCTTTACGTTCGCCGTTTAGGGTCTCGTATCTCGGCGTCGCCGCTGACGCCGAGATATGAGAAGAGCTCAGGTCGGGGTGAAAAGATTAGCCATTCATAAGGCAACCCTTATGAATGCCTAATCTTTTCTCGTATCTATAGCCGTCACTAACACGAGCTAACGTAAAATTGGTTCCTGATTACGGCGGTTGGTCCGTGGATGGGTGACCATCTTTACATACCAAGACCCCTCCCTCCTCCCTGTGTCAGGGAAAGCAGGTTAAGACGTTAGTCCTGGCTGTCATTGGTGGATCTTTGACAGACGTTATGGGTCGAAAATCCCGAAGCCCGAAAGTCAGGCAACCAGTCTTACCAAGGGATATCGTTTTACCCAGTAACTGGGTTGTGGAGGTCAGATGGGCAGTCGCTTCATGTAAAATACGGGTATTCAGCTGCATCTGGTTAGACTGGAAGCCGACCCAACATAGTTGGGAAAAGGCTAGGCAGATGATAAATACAAAGACGCTTTTTGTGTCTGTCTGTGTTACGGCGTAGTTCTACTAAACTCTCATCGGATTGCGATACGATATTTATCTTATACAGGGTTACTGGTAACTCGACGTATTCCTTGCAGGACGTCATAGTAGGGTTAAAATGCAACAAATTAAGCCACCAAATGTTCTACCGAAATTCAGTAGTTTCTGAATTAGTTAAGAGTTTTAGTTTTTTTATGAAAAATCCCAGATTAAATCATTTGAAACCAATTTAAAAATGATTTACGGCGCGACTGTACTGAAATTTAAGTTATTATCATAGTTGACGCCGTAGCAGACTTTTGTTAATAATTAAAAGTTCAATAATGCCTAAAACTTTGGCAAATATCACTAACCAAACATTTAATTTTTTGTAATTTTTGCTATTACTTCATAAAACTAAAACTCTTAACTAATTCAAAAACTACTGAATTACGGTAGAACGTTCGGTGGCTTAATTTGTTGCATTTTAACCCTACTATGACATCCTGTAAGGAATACGTCGAGTTACCAGTAACTCTGTATATACAAAAAATTATGTTTTGACATGCCGCCATATCAGTAGGTATATTGAACCCTTGCGAAGCAGGGGTGGGTCATATATAGAAAATAGTTATAGTAGTCTAGTTATAGACAGAAACTAACTAATGCGACACACAAACAAGGTTTTCCAACATAAGTAGAAAGTGAACTATTCAAAAACCATTAAAGTTTGTTGCACTAGATGTGACTAGGGATTGTATTGGCTATGCATAAAGTTCCACATGGATGCCGCTCAGGTACGCTCCGGGGAGCGAGTTGCATTCGCAAGTAATATCTGAAATTTTACTACGAATGTTCCGGAATAGCGCTCTGAGCATATTTTGTTATTAGGTAGGATTTAGATCCTCAATATGCTCGGAAATTTTTCAGTCGAAGTGATTTCGTAAGTTGTAATAAAACTTTGATATTTGCTTCTATCTATTTCTGGCGTACTAAAGTTTCATCAAGGGAAGTTCACTTCAGGTACTTGCGTACCTACTTACGTACCTACTTACGTAAGTACGTGTCTTTAATATAGTATGACCAGCCTGTGTTTATCTAAAAACGCAGGCCATTTACTTTGCTCCAGTTCCTTGAAAAAACCGCCGAATTGCGTGTCGGACCACTGACAGTGAAGGGTTCTGTATTTGTTTTTTCTCAGTGGGGATAAATGTTTATACGCATGCACAATATTGTTTTTATAGACTGCAAAAATGAATTTGTATTTCATATTATTTTTTGAAAAACTATGAAATTGAAAGTTATTTCTGCGATTGTAACCGAAAATATATCTACCAACTGCTGTGAGACCTTGCTTCTTGCCAAATTTCATGATTCTAGGTCAACGGAAGTAGGTTCCTGGTTTTGATAGGTAAAATTGCGAGTACCAAAATATGTCTCATAAATGGCCATATTTAAGCTTGACAGAGCTCCAAGAGCCCTACGTATACTTGGTATTAATTTTAACTTGATACCTCCACGCGTTCCTCGTAAGGTCTTAACAGACGGACGGGCGACGAAATGATCCTATTAGGCCGTTTGTCCACCGCAACGTGAACGGGACGTCAACGAGAACGAGCGGACAACGAAGTAGCGAAAGTAGATTTACTATGGCCGCCTTTCGTTTCTCGTTGACGTCCCGTTCACGTTGTGGTGGACAAACATTTTCCTAAAAACGGAACGTCTTTTATTACCAATCGTTTTAAGTTTTCCAGTACTACCTAGTTCAGCCTCAAAAAGATATATACGTCGACAATAATTCATAATAATCAATGTGTAACCGCAAAACATTTTACAAATTGGGTACTTAATTGTAGCTACACATTATATTATATTATAGTCGCAAATTGTAGACAATCAAATGAATTCTTCCGAGATTAACGAGGCTGACTGTAGGTACATTTTACATTGTAGCTCCATAATAATTTTTCAGCCAGTCATTGAAAAACTCCGTGTAAATCAATATTAGATACCAATTTCCGCTAGTTCAGTATTTCAGTCCCCGCTAACCAGCGAGCAACTAACCAAAATCTGAATTTATTGCTTAGCGTCGCAGCAAAGAACGCCAATCGATCACCTAGTATCTGGTAATCGGATCTTTTGCCCGCATGTCTCGATACATAACGTTTTGCGGTTTGACAGAGGGTTTGCTGTGTAAATAATCGCTCCACATTTATATCTACTTTCACTATTACTTTTTAGGTGTTGTAAGTACCTATTTTTTTAAATAGCAGCATGTCATTTCAGCGCGAAATATTGCACCTACCTCTAGATTTTGCTTGAACATCATATTTCTTTTCCACAGTTGAAAATCCAGGTATTTCTCACTATCGCATCAATTTAGCTGTTTTGCAATATCATCCACTGTCATCTGAAAATGTATCTAATTACCAACCTCTTTATACTAATGCAAGGTTGTAAAATAATTGCTATATCACCACATCCTCATCTGCCTAGCCTTTTAACTATATCTTGGGGGTAGGCTTCCAGTCTAACTGGATGCAGTCGTAGACCAGTATTTTACATGGAGCGACTGCCTATCTGACTTCCTCAACCCACTTACTGGGTAACACGGCACCCCTTATATACCCACATATGGTAATATATTCGTTCATTTAAACTAGCAATATAAACTGAACAATAAACAAACGCTAACTGGATTAACTCTATCTAATCCAATAAGCGCGCTGGTAACTCTTGGTATTATATTTTAACCACATATTGGAAACATGATGAACAAAATTAAAATAGGTACTCAGTGCTTCTGCCTACAATGTAATAGGCTAGTTACAGTAAGTCAAATGATAGTTTAATTCAATTTTATATAGGTATTTAATTAATAGCGGCCCGCCCCTGTTTCGCACAGTTTTTACGGTTTTACAAAATATCGTGATATCTTAATTTTAAATAGGTAAGTTTAATATAAATGTATTAAAAACATAAACCTTCCGGATAAAATTCTCTAAATGTTGGCAAAGAAATCCGTCACTCAGTTACAGACACGAAAAGCGACTTTAATTTATTATAATATTTATAGAAAGAGATTCTAAGGTAGGTAGGTAGAGTAGGTACTTAGTGCTACCCGTGCGAAGCTGAGACGGGAAGCTAGTTACTTGATAAGTAATGATTTTCGCGAACCTATTTTCAGCAGGTAAATAAGTAGATACCAATTAACACACTGTATTTTCCAATGTAAAATAAATGTACAATTTTCTCTACTTTACTTAAATAAAACAACGTGAAATACGTCTCTCATTACCCCTTCCTTTCACGTAAAAATAATTAAACTCGCAAAAGCTTTCCTGCATCTCATTTTGAGCGTTAACGAAAATTAAACGTTCCGTCGCATTATTCGACTACGAGCAATATTAAATTCCATATGTATCATCGCGTACCGGATTATATTAAAAAAATTAATTCGTTCATAATTTTTTGCTTTATTACATTCACTTTGCTGTCAGGCATTACAACGAGCGATATTAATACTCTGGTCCGATTTTCATTATCGCAGCGTCGTCGTGGGGTGTTGCGACAAAATTGCTTTACAATATAATTACAGAGAACTATTGTTCAGGAATCCTGGCTGTGCTTCGATTTACATTCGGAACGAGACGAAAGTACAAATTGTTCGATAGTTTCATTAGTGATGTAATTGTGTCATTTCCTTCTGCATTCTGGGAATTCAAGTTATTGTACGAGTATTTCAAAGGCTATTCAGCACTATCCTCATTACCTGACTACGGCGAAGGAAAAAGGAGGGTAATGATTTTGTCCGGTATGTATTTATATGATAGGATGCAGTGAAACTCTCTCCATAATAATTATTCATAATTTATTATTTCTCGAATACGCCCGATCGGCCAAATGATATGGATATATAGATATCTATACGTGCTTTATCATTATTTTGTCAGTATATAAATATCACATTAAATCCCATAGTATGATTGCAAAAAATGAACAGGTTTCTGCATAAAATCTACCATTTCTCAATATTGTGGTGACTCTGTTGTGCTAAACTAAATTGAATTTCAAGTGAAAGTGTGCTCTATTCTACAAACACCAAACTGTTGTCGTTGTGAAATCCATAAAATCCGATTATGCAAATGTGAGATCTAGACAATTACCATATATATTCGCACACTGTCGCCAAATAAATAGTTATTACCATAACGTGCATTATTTAAGACGAACTAACAACCGTTTGTCTTGTGATCTGAACTGTGAATGTGCTCTGTAACTTTGCATAGTGAATTAGGAGGAGAATATTATCATGAACTAATTCGATAGATTCTTTGACGTTCACAGTTTTAGTTTTTAAGCCTCTCCCAATACTTGAAGTGCTCAGAAAACTTCCTAAATTTCCAAGCTTCTCAAGTGCTAGAGCTCCTGCTCTAGCTGTCAGTCCTTCATAAGATGATAACCGTTTATCCTCTATATCTTTATCGCATGTGATGGGCCTATATGATTAATAGTCTATCTTTGTTGCTACATTGTGAAAGCAGACGGTGTTTTACTGCCATCTGTTTAATCCTGAACCATACCCTGCCGCTTGTAGATCGGCCATGTATATCCACTTTAAGGTAGATACTTAGGTGTCATAAAGAACAACACAGTTTGGTTTCACTAAAGATCTTTATTTCTTATAATACAAATAACGTTATTTACAATATGTTTAATACATTATTGTTACAATATCTTAACCTAATAGTATTTTACACAGTACTATGTCATCACTGCTAATTTATGGTTTAGTTCAAAAACATTTCTGGGTACTTTTTTGATGGTTTTAACATATAAGATAAAAGTGTGTCCTATTTTCTCAATTTATATGTATGACACATATATTTTATTAATTCACTCGCAATGTCTTTCTTTTATTGTAAATTTTGTGTGGATCAAAGTTTAATCCTGGAAATCGCATTTTATCGAAGATTTATTTTTTTTGTAAAAATAATATACAGATTGTGTCGACACTTTTCGAATTTTACTTTTTCAATCTGCCTCGTGTTAAAAACTTAACCACTGTGTATTTTTTTTTAAATATCTCTATTTTACAGAGCCTTCTAAAATTTGCTATTACCAAATAATTTATAATATTGCGGTCACAAAATAATACGAATTTTAAACTAAGCGAATGAAGATGTAGTGGTAAGTGATAAAATAGTAGGATAATTACAATAGAAATGAGTTTATAGGACACCTACATTATTTGTATAGTTTATAATGCAGAGATGTAACAATAGAACTAGTTTATTGTTCTAGAACAGTTATTGTGGATAGAAAGCGATACAGAGGACGACACTAAGTAGGTTCTTATGACGTCAGACAAGATCGTGAACCTAGAATTAAAAGAACATGCTAATAGACGGAAGCGGAGAAATACCAATCTTCTGCTTCAAGTTTTAAATATGTTAGTACTCAAGCAAAATTTAATAGAAAATGATAATAAGTAGTTCATTTTTATTTACAAAAAAACTAACAAACAACCATTGGCACTACATGAATAACAAGTTCCTTAGTTGTACATCTCGGTGAAGGATTTGGTTTCAATAATAAATCGATCGTTGCATCAACTACTTATTTATTCATATTTAATCCTAATATAATTTGTATCAATTGTATATACACGGCACATATTTTGTTAAATACAACAACACTATTCAAACGAAAAATACGTCAGTGCTTTTAAATATTTACACAATACTTATTATAATAAAATAAGGTACTTCAAACCATTATATTTTAAAACAGAGTTATACACAAACATAAAAGACAATTTTGTTTTGAATGAGCACTTAAAACTTTATCTTCTATGCAGTACAATAAAATTTATCTCGAGAATAATATTTTATAAAGATGAAAGCGTCTACTTTTCATTATCTAGTTTAGCTAGACGTGAACGTAATTCCAAATGCATCCAAATGCGTCACTTCCATTCAAAACAAAATTATCATGCTCTCGAAAATAATCGCTAAAGTTCATTTGCTAATTATTGTTGTAATAATTAACAGTTTCACTTCTATATTAAATCACTTTTCGCTTACTTTTCTGTACACTAGTACATCGTTTCAATCACGTCGACCGTTGCTACCATCACAAAGCTTCGGAGCGCTTGCATACAAACTCCCAATCAGGAATGTCCGTGTAGCCGCATACCGATCGGGTTTGTCTAGTTTATTCCTGCTAGAACGTTAAGTTCGTGTATTGTGCTAATGTTTGATGCGTTATAAGTGTGCTAGTATGTCGATTTCTGAAGGTGGTTGTGTGTGTGTGTCGTTGAGTGCGGGGGAGCCCGACACGGTAACGATGACGGGTTGTGAGTCTGTGTGTACTATGGTGACCAGATGTTCGTCAGGGTCTTTCTCCTGTTCGGGTTTGGGTAAAGCTTCGATGGTGTTATCGCCGTATTTGAGGTCTATTGGCGTGATGGTGGGCAGGTTGTCCGTGACGACGACGGGGGGGTCTGCGCGGGGGGCGCGGTAGGATGGCGGGCCGCTGTACTCTGAGCCGCACCACGCCGCGCCCGTTGATCCTCTGCTGGGGACATGGAGACAAAAGGTGAACATTGTGGATAGTCATTGAAGGTGGATGTTGTATCATTTTGAATTTGGCTAACTGAATAGAAGAGCATGTTTCGTATAGTTTCAGCTCCAGCTGTATTGAGCAGTATTAACCAATATCTACACATGCAGTAACTTTTGAATTTTAGTTCTAGTTCTGCGAAGGTAAATTATTGACTGACTCTTACACATACGAGTATACACTGTTTTCAGTTTCATTCCATTCGTTTCTATTTCCTCCACCACTTTAAACCAAACGTAAAACAATGTGTTTTACCGTCCACATTGGACGTTCGTATTTGATAACAGTTCGAGATATTTTCGTTCCAATAAGGAAAGGCATTTCAAGACGAAACAATCTGGCGATAGGTTTCAGATTGCGATTGTATTGACTTTGCGCGTACCTGACTAGACTGGCTGAATTTGATCTGTAGGTCGGCGGAGGCGACACGGCGGGCGCACTTCTGTCTAACAGAAGTAACCTGGAATTAAAAGAAGTGATCAGTTTGTTAATAGGTAAAAAAAAAAATGCAGAATTGTTGTAGACTTGCTGCGTGTTTCTATGGCGATACTTATACTCGTAGCTGTCAGTTTGGAACCAGTATTAAAAAGGTACTGCATGAGTTGTGTTCCTATTGTATTAAAATTGTGCGTATCAGATGTTATGGGTTCTTTGTAGGTACCTCGTAGAGAGCATGAAGGTACATAGGTATCTGTTCTAAGCACTTCTTAGAAAGTAAAGAAAGATCTGAAAAACTTTCATAAAGAAGTCTTAAATTGTCACATCATCTTCGTGTTTTGGTTGTAAAGATAAGGACTAAGTATAAAAATATGTGGTATGATTGCTAAAAGTAAAATTCAATTAGAATTGCCAACATTCTCTATGAAGATTCCGGTACGTGGGTAGTTAATAAAAGCCAGCATTAGAAAACACGAGAGAACTTTGTTACTAACCTGAGCCCTTACCCAAGCATTGAGACCTTCATAAATTTAGCCATTTACGACACCAGCACTTGGTGGCAAAATAGGAAGAAAATTGCTACAAACCTAAATCTATATTCTTGCATTGAGGCCTGACAGCTGACAGGTCTTAAAGCGGAGCTGGGACTGCCTTCAAAGTTTCTTCTATTTTGCCTTCTAGGACACCAGACCTCGTTACTATGAAATTAAAAGGAGAATATTGATACATACCTTACAGTTTGTGTTATAGGAGACCAGGTTTTTGGCCTAGATAGTAAGATTCGGGGGTATGTTGGCACCAACCTGAGTCTATATTCTTGCATTGAGGCTTGATAGGTGGGGGGTGGTGGCCTGTAGTGGAACTCTGGGTAGAGCATGGCCGCGTAAGGGTGGTGAGGTCGTGCGTAGCTCGGGGGCAGTCGAGGCACGAGACGCCGGCACGAGGCACGGCGCAGCCCTAGCAAGGCGCAAGGGGCGTCACGCGCTCCTAGCCGCCACGCCAGCCCCGCTGCCGTTACTAACACTACTCCTATACCTGGAAACAAAGAAAAACATCAATATCTACTGATGTAGCGGTATCAGTCTCTTCTTAATGAGCACTTAAAGCCGCCGAGTACCTTCTGCAAGACATACGCCAAATACTTACCCGCTAGACAGTGTAACACACCAGAAATCGTTACACAGTTTAGCAGGTATGTGTGATTTATCTAAAAGGTATTGTGATCGATAATTACTTCTTCATTAGACATTTCGACATTTTGATTGCGTTTTAAAATGTCACAAACTAACAATTCATAATATTATTATGGTCTGCGTGTAATTCATATTACGAAATAATTCATCTGTTTGACAGTTTTCTATGGAGATTTGTAAAATGGTTCACAAATTATGGATTGCTTTTATGTCAAACTAGCTGCGCCCCGCGGTTTCACCGTCGTAAGTCTCGATCCCGTGGGAATATCGGGATAAAAAGTATCCTATGTGTTAATTCAGGTTATAAAACTATCTGTTTGCCAAATTTCATCCAAATCCATTCAGCCGTTTTTGCGTGATTGAGTAACAAACATCCAAACACACAAACTTTCACATTTATAATATTAGTAGGATAGTAGGATAATATTAGTAGGATTAGTAGGATAGTAGGATAATATTAGTAGGATTAGTAGGATAGTAGGATAATATTAGTAGGATAGTAGGATTAAAGGAATTGCTACTGTGGCCGGTTTAGGCCCCTTGATATTATACATTTTAATATGTATAAAAACATTACTTAATAACAATGTAACATTAAAAATAGTACCAAAATGTAGTGCCTTAGCTGCTTCCTAATTGTTGATTGTTTGAAGATTAAATCCTTGACATAATCTGATAACGTTAGGTAGTACACACGGCTACACATCAAGCTATACATTTCCAGTTTATGCTGATCTCGCTTTGTGTATGATTTCCGTACAACACGAGGTCAGCTTATAATGAAAATGTATAGCTTGATGTGTAGCCGTGTGTACATGAGGTACATTTCATTTTTATGGTACTCAGTATTTGTTAAGTTTATGTGGGAATTTACAGAAAAAAATATTGTAATCATTTTCGTACTTAGTTAGGTACTTACAGTGTTTTTAGCATCACTAATTTCCCATGTTCTTATGCAAATTACGCGTCAAACGTCAACCTTACCTTGGCCATTGTATACATGAGCTCCTGTGTAAAATGGCCAATGTTTATCGTTGAGATGTACAACTGAGGTAGCTTGAAATAAGATTCAAGTTATAAGTACCGTCTAGACCGATATCGCAGAATTTAAATGGAATTTGATTATCATACTGCCCTAAGTTGTTTGTTTACAAAATCAATAACACGTGGATGATACATAAATATTTTGAAGACTTATCAATCAATGGGCAGCAGATGGCACCATAACAATGGATATTAAATACATAATTACTGTCAGAAATTAGCCACAGATAATAACAGCAACTGACGCTCCAGCAACTGTTGTTAATTACTTTCGTGCTCGCGATCACGAACAATATGTTCCGAAGTAATCCACGGTTTGCTACTGACTTTGTACGTGGGGTTTCATTAATTTTAACGAACAATAAAGCAGACAAAGGAGCAATAATTTAATTGAAAATAGTCATTTCATAAACCAATTATTAAATGAACAGTCAATCAAACAAAGCGCTCAATAAGGTGTTTTAAAAAAAGAAGGTGTATTAAATTAAAAATATTGAAAACAAAAGCCATCTTCAAGATTCGAATCATATGCAGCTCTTTTTAATTATTCCAACAGAATGTATCGATTAATTTAGTCACCGGTGGTCGACAAGCGCCTTATGCTAAAACAGTGCAGATGCGTGAAGCTTCGTCGATGCCGCGATGGCGGTGAGTGACGCGGACAAATTGGCCCGTCGTCGGGACAACAATAGATCGGTTGCCTGTAACAATATCATCTGTCCCTAACTCTAATGAAAATCCAATTAATTTCACTCTAAAACTCATTAGAAGTTTAATTGAAAACTCTAGCGGCGATGTGAATGATGTAATGAGATTTCGGCCAGACTTGTTATTGTCATATGCATAGCGAATAACAAATGAGCCACCGCAGATTGTTTCACGGTTAATTACGTCGGTTATGTCGGCCGTATGAAACCGTTTCGGTCATATTTATGAATATTAGAACGTGGACATTAAATTTTATGCACATCTGCAGGCACGGATGAATCTCGCCAGCTTTCGTTTCGTCGGTTCGCTCATCGGACCGGATAATTTTAATCAGCTATGAAGAAAAAAACGCTTAAGCTGAAATGAGTTCGGAACTGTTAAACGATCAAAGACTTTGACTATAAAGGGTTTCGTTCAAATCAGCGAATACAACGGTGCAATGTTATTTTTATAATCTGAAAAGACGTAATAGGAAGCGAGCTATAATTTATTGATTTTATCACCGAGCTATCATTTCTTGTTAAAACAAACCCTTGGAACTTTTGGTTCCTAATTTAGATAGATTTGAGTTTATTGAGGTTATTTATTTTCCTTGTCCCGACAGGATACCTAGTCATCTTCATTCTGTAAATCTACGTCCGAAAAATCTCTCTAAACTACCTACTGACTTCTTAAAACAAGGTAATGTAATTATTTTGCACCTTTTCACAGGCCTCTCTTTTAAGTACCTACATGATTTTTCCTTTTCTTTTTATCTCTCCTTCGCGCTTTAATCCATCCAAAGGTTGTCTGTAAAAGATCGCTTTTAGCGATAAGACCGCCCATTGTGTCACCCTATGTTAAATTTTCTACATTTGTATCTGTATTTTTATGGTGTACATAATAAAGAGTATTCTATTCTATTCTATTGATTTCTGTATCTTACCTATCATGAGTAGGAGTAATGTGAGCGGGGCTCGAGGATGGGGCCTGAGAGCCCCCAGCACGGCACCGGCGGCCACCAGGCAGGCCCCTACCACTCCGAGGAACAGCACACAGAGTCGGAGCGGGGGCCGGCCACAGCAGGACTTGGGCGCGTTGCCTTCACCCTCGGAACAGGCGTAGGCCGCGCCTCTGCCTGATCTGGAAATAAAAAGAAAAATATTTTAATATCTGAAAGTACTTAGGCTACCAGAAAATTTGCAGCTGCGTAGAGTATAGCACACTGAGCGTAGAGTACGTATAATACTGAATAGTCACTCCAATCCTTTGGAAATTACCAGCATGATAGGTATTCATATACAGATTGTAAGGGGTCCATTTGAGCTGAAAGCGAGGGAATACCATTGTAATGATAGCTTCATAACGTGAAGCCCCATCTACGTCACTGCGTACGTATAAACTTTTTACAACAAAACCGTTCATTTATATTTTATGTACTGCAAAAAGTCACATTAAATAGCACCGTACATATTCAGACCCTTTTTTACGAGCTTTTCGTTTATTTTAGCTAAAAAGTTACAAAATCAGGGCAGCTGAGGCATAATTCTTAGAGAAAAAGTGTTTTTACATGCGTAGCGGTTGCCATAAAAATTAATTACGGGGAAACTTGGTTTTTCGTAATGGCAGCAAGGTGAGGTGACATTTAATCTTTCAAAAAATTTAAATTTTACTATGCTGTTAAAGTAACGTTTGAATAAAGTGGAAAACATTCGGTAAGAAAATACATTTCCCGTTTTATGGCATGGTCATCGTGAATTTTAAGAGACTACTAGTGATGAAATCTTTACGGTGCCGTGGAACTTTACGTGGGCGTAGGTATATTAAAATTCTGACTCTGCCTAATTTGAAATTTCAGCTTTGTGGCTTCATTTTGTTACATGATTGTATAAAAATCGGTCAAGTGCGGGTCGGACTCGCGCACGAAGGTTTCCGTACCATTATCTATAAAAACGGCAAAAAAATAATGTCTGTTGTATGGGAGCCTCCTTTAAATATATGTTTTATTTTAATTTAATTATTTATTTTTAAAGTGAATTTATAACTTAATACTCTGTGAATATTTCAAGCGTCTACCTGTTGCCGTTATCAATATTGAGCAAAAACGAGCAACAAAATCACGTTTGTTGTATGGGATATTTATTTTATCCTGTTTTTTAGCGTTTGTTGTTATAGCGGCAACAGAAATACATCATCTGTGAAAGTTTCAACTGTCGGTTCATGAGATACAGCCTGGTGTCAGACAGACAAACAGACAGCGGAGTCTTAGTAATAGGGGACCCTATTACTAAAACTCCGCTGTCTGTCTGTGTCGTTTTACCCTTTGGGTACGGAACCCTAAAAAGGAAAATGCTCTTGTGGCGGTACCTACATCGCCACATATGAACTACGCATCAAAGACCTGACGTCACACAAAAACATAAATCCTGCATCGCGCAATTAAAGTTTACCGTGCAATAGACATATATACAAGAACCCGACATCAATTGTTGGGTAGTTGCCCGCCAGACACAACACCCGTCTGGTCGGAGGATGTTCCTTTTTCTATGGTGGATGAGTGAACTTTACACCCTGTTCCTCATACCCCTAAACTCTCTCTTTCCTTAAAGTTCATATTAGTTATTTATACTGTAACCATGGAATATAGAAAGAAGACTGTAACTCATTAGAAATAGAGACCAGCGAATGCCTGTCAATGGAAGGAAATCCTTTTCATTGATCAAATATTCGGTTTTTAGACAGTCGATCTCAAAAAAAAAATTACTTACTTCGAAAAAAGTTTGGCTGCTACAAAAATAATTAAAATAAAATTTGTTTTTTGTAATATGGTAGCACCACTTTTAGGTACATAAGTAACCTTAGTCACTGTTGCATAAAAATAGCCCGGGTATGTCACCTGCAATATGTAGGTAATGAAGGCACGGTCGCCGTCGATTGTTACTCTCATAATTAAAATCATGAAAATGCTCGATTCCCTTTTTCGAGCTCTTTAATAGCGATTGCAAACAAAGAATTATGTAGTTAATAGTAATATTTTTAGTAGTAGTAATATTTTTGACAGTTTCAGTATCTACTGAAACTGTCAAAACTACGTATAAGTCTCTACTCATACGTCAAATTCATGTAAATGCTAAACAAGAAAGCAATCTTATCAACTTCTTAAGTAAAACAAAAGAAGCAAGCAATATTAAAGGCAAACAATCTGAGGGTTGCTTACTTATACAGTGATATTGTTGCGGACTTACGGCTTGTACGAGGACTACGAGGCCTGTGGGCCTACCACCACCGCTTACAGCAGTATTATTTTAATATTACTTCAGTGTAGGAAAGAGACGAAGCTCTACAGGACGTATAGCTCCTTCTCTTTCTCCCACTCGGAAACGGTGGTGGCAGGACCCCTGTTCCGACGCGGCTTCTTAATAACCCTATTATTGCTCATATAACGTTTGTGCAGCCTTTTATCTTCTAACTTACGCAACCGGCAAAAGAAACGTAGCTACACCAAACTGATATTGCTGTGCAAGTGTTTTTGGAAATGTTTAAACAGTGTATCGGTTCTTCTGAACAGTGGTATTTCGAGGAAGCGGAAGGCCTTCTTTAGTTTGAATGGACACTATTAATATGACAAACTACTTCAGAGTTTCTAAGTTGTATTTTAATGAGTATGATTTCCCCTTAGGATTAGCTGCTTATTCCTTTAAGCTCTATTATTGATGTAGATGTATCTGTGATGATTAAATATACCGAAGTTGGTAAAACTGTTATATTTAATTTTTGTTTGATGGACAGGTCTGCTAACATAACCAGAAGGTTATGTTAGTATAAGATACTGCTGCGAGTCCCTACTGCTCTAACTAGTTTTTCCAGACCATTTATGTCCATCTAACTAAAAGAAGTCAAAAAACTACGTTTGCTAAATACGTTATTTTGGTTAAGAGTTGAGTTGAGTTCCGAGAGAGTTTTTTATTCCGCCAGACATCTGACCTTAAATTAACACTTCCAGCCCTCTACCGCTTCAGGTTGGTTCTCTGACAGAAACATCCTTATTTCGTATATTTATGCCAAATGTTGTTGAGGAGCTTGTGGCTAAGTAATAACAGCCGCACGAGTCGATTTATCAGGTTAAGCTACGCTTACTGGGGTTGGTCCGTGGATGGGTGACCATCTTTACATGTCGAGACTTCTCCGTGCCTCGGAAAGCACGTTAAAGCGTTGGTCCCGGCTATCATTTGTGGATCTTTGACAGTCGTTACGGGTCGTCAGAAGCCCGAAAGTCTGACAACCAGCCTTGCCAAGGGGTATCGTATTACCCAGTTACTGGGTTGTGGAGGTCAGATAGGCAGTCGCTCCATATAAAATACTGGTATTCAGCTGCATCCGGTTAGACTGGAAGCCGACCCCAACATGGTTGGGAATAGGCTAGGCAGATGATGATGCCAAATGTTGTCCAAATCTAAATAAAGATCCTAGTTTATTTTCTCATTAACAGGGTAACATCTAAAATAGTGCGGGTCGGCATGAACGTGGTAACTGGCTCGCGTCGCCTTGCATTATGCATGGCGGTAACAGCCGTGTTCTCACATGATATGAGGCTTACTGACTCTAAACCACCATTAAACCAGTGACGACTCACTATCTAGGTCCCCATTACTGAAATTAGATTGGACTTTTTATTATATCTTTGTAGTTTCGACCAAGAAACTGAAAGTAGAATGCATACTTTGGAAAAGTATTTTCAGGAGATTGTTTTTTTATATAAGTATGTTACGGCTTTGCATTAAGTCTCTAATTAAAACTTTGGCGTGGTATTGGTGCGACAATAAGTAACTTGATGTTTGTTTGTTTTTTTATAAAAATCTGTCTTTACCTTATTTATGTTCTTCTAAATGTACTTTTTCTTATAGGCTGTGGTCGAGCTGAGCTGCTGAGCAGAGCACTTAGGTATGTAAATCGCACTCCTGTAAATGCGCCTAATGCGGGTGCTCCACCAATTAGGCCTAGCTTGAACACGGTTACACAGCCCTTTATACGCTAATGGACTTTTTATGTTTTCTGACATTTTTCAACACCACTACGTACTTTTTACGCACACCCAGGAACTGAACATCATAAATTAATTCAGAGCTCTTCCCCTACATTCGTGCTATGCTATCTAAGCGGCTACTTAATATGCTTATGGTAATACTTTCGAATGCATGTCCATCTTTACATAATGACTTCGCATCAACTCTAAATCCATCTTTTGTGCGTTCATATTAACGACCGCCATTGAGAGCGATCACAGCTGAATGCACACGAGTTTGTCGACCCCACGTCGTCTGACCCCTAAAGGAAGAGGGTTCTTATAATGTTAATAGGTAATAGCGGCGCACATACAGATAAAAGTTCACTTTTATCTCTGTCACGCTTCACAAACGAACTTTTGAACCCATTCATACGTAAACCATTCGTGACTCCTATTGATCCGTAGTCAAATAGGCATTAATTTCTATTTAACAAAAACAATCCGGGCCAACAGAAGTCCACGAAAAGCCAACATCAGTATTCAGTCGACGTGATTTGACTTACTTAAGAATGGAAAGCCGAGCTGTCAAAGGCAAAACATTTTATCTTTTCCAGTGCAGTGATCCTAATAGATCCGTCTCTCAAGTGTAAAAGCAATAAGACTGGAACGCTTTCATTGGTTAAATTTCGTAAGTATATAGCAAGCGGTGCGATAGTGGTCGGGCGGTACGGACCACGGACATTTTGATAAATTACTATTGGTACAATAACATTCATTCCGTTGCTCGCGCGGTTCTCTTCTGTTTTTTTAATTCGGCTAGTCATCGTCGACCTCGCCGCAGAGTTCGACGAAAAACAAGTTTTCCATTTCTACTTCGTTGGATAAGACCTTTCATAGCATCCGATTTTTTATTGAAGCTCTCGGATGTATTATAATAAATTATGGTATATTTCAAGCTCATTTTCCTATCGGAGTCGTTTATCCGCCCGATAGCATCGCAGTAGTGGTATGAAATGAAAAAGTTCGCGTGCGAGATGAGATAGGTTGTAACATGGCAATACAATAAAGTGCATCGAATGACGCCATGTGTGCCGGAGATCGGCGCGATAAGCGAGGAAGAGATGACTCACTAGTTTATGTCCGTTGTAATAGCTCTCGCCACGCGATACGGGAATACTCGCTGTAGTAGGTACTGTAATTATGTGCGGAGTTTTATCACTTTTACAACCTCTATGTGCGTCGGAAAATGTTGTTACGGTTTTGAAATGTCGCAATCACAACTCACAATACACTATGCAGTATATATGTGTGTGCTGCTTTTTAATGTACGCTTTCATCATAAATGACCTGACTTCCCATTACATTAGTGTGTACGTAGTTAGTTAATATGCATTCTGCGAAATAATAATTCTATGCTGTTTTATTATCAAAGGACAAAAGACTCATTAGGTCAAATAGGTACTAGCGCACATTATTGTCTCACGTTTTCAAGATTACATCAAGTTCCGCA
Source organism: Lithophane leautieri (assembly GCA_949152455.1). NCBI lineage: Eukaryota > Metazoa > Arthropoda > Insecta > Lepidoptera > Noctuidae > Lithophane > Lithophane leautieri. Next base: position 9,252,915 of record OX424467.1, read on the forward strand.
ACTGTAAGGACAACGCAGATTAACATTGTCTTGTACTTAAGCCACATTAGACCTCGAACACTTACTGACATAATTCCACCGGCAGACATGGCGCTGAGTGTGTTATGCGCATATAAACCCGCATCTCGTCTCGAGTGGTGTGCTTCGAAGCGCGAAATTTATGTCGTTAATAAGGGCTAGGAGGGTTAATTAGCTGATTTATGTTGCCCATATTGCGGTGCGCACTCCGGATTATGACCCTCTGGCATTGACAGTTTAATAGCCTCTCCATATAACACGGCTATGAGTCGTCACGGAGGGCAATTACGATGAACAAAGATTCGGCGGTGATGCGTGACGAACCGGGATAAATTCGAAGAGATTTCTTGATCGAACGAGTAAGTGGACGTTTGAAAAAACAGTGTTGATTTTTTAAAGTTCGTATCTACCTACTACAGAACAACTTTTGCTGTCCGCGTGTTAAGTAAAACGAATTGCGGAGAAACTGATGACCAGGGTCTACTAGTGCTTGTAATAGAAGCAACATGCGCAATTAACTTGTTAGTCTAAAAATATCCGTAGCATTTATTTAAAAGGAACAGATAATTTCACGTGTGTGAAGTTGTTTTAATAATATTGAAGAACTAACAACTTTAACCTTTGTCATAACCCCCACAAAATTGTAAGTGACATTCACATGACATAAGGTGGATAGTGGATACCATGTATCTAAGTAGGTTTTAGGATAAGTACTGATTTGGTTCGAAGCGTGGCGTGTTGTAGAAATTGTAGGTAAACAATTTACACCAAAAAATAATTAAAAGAATGGGTTTCTCCAAATAAAATCGGATCATGTCTCCGCAGAGCACGTATTTGCGGTATGACGTGACACGACGCGGAACGTCAAGCAAGTAATGCCACAATATGATCGCCTTGCGTGCCATAAAAATGGCAATTTTGTGAACAAACAACCGTGGCCCCTCGGCAAGCCAGACTGGATGTGCCACGCTCCATCAAACTTGGAACGTATGAAACCTAATCATCGCTGGCATAAATTGTGCTGGAAGCGGCACGTTGGTTTTTTGTTTCTTAGTAAAATTTATCTTCAAATTTTTACTATGTTTCTATGGAAACAAGCTTCAACCTGAAAGTTACTGGGAGTTGGCTGTAGATGGTTTTAATTTTATATTTACCAAGTTGGAAGAAACTGTTACATACCCAACTAAAAGCTCAAATACCTAAGCTATTGATGATCGTCTCGACCTTTTTGGACCTACCCTAAAAACTTGTAGCAACTTCTCTGAACGATTCTGACAGAGGCAACCAATACTTTTATAAAGACAAACCATTTATTCGATACATTGACATGACCCAACACCATATCCATTCCTATCACTTCTGGCGATCCTACAGCTACATACTGCCCGTACCTACGCTCGGCCGGCTATCGCGACGTCTGTCATTCCCGCCCCACATTCTGTGGGTGACTGGGTGCGGTGTGCCAGTGTGCCCCACCAAGCGTGCCTAGCTCAAACATATCGCACCCCGCCGCCAGCTATTTGACATTTGATTCGACGTCGATATTGCAACATTCTGCTAGTCTATCTGGTAAGCTTTGAAGCAAATAAATGGTTGCAGGTTAGGAACTGTCTGTGTTTACGTTCGCATAGTAGTAGATAACTGTTTTAGTAGGTCATGTGATTGTTTGAGTTCATTATCCAGTTTTCCTGCTTTTCTACCTTTTTATGCTCCAATTGCACAGAAAGACAAGAGCATTTTTGAAAAAAGAGGCTTGACTTGATGCCCTTCAGTGACTATTCCGTAATATAATTATTATCCCTGAATACCTGAATTATCATCACTACACTTACTCAATACACAAAAACTAAGTTTCACAAAACCGTCTATCGTTAAAGATAACGCTTTTTTAAACTGAACAAAAAATCCATCAAGCCTTCGTGATCAAGCACTCACACAGACACGTCCGCAGTCCACACCTATTCATGAAGCTATTGCGTTTCACTAGCTTTACTCACACAGCAAACACCAACAACAAAGTAGGCATCGATTTACCGATTACACGTGTACGGAGTCCGGGGCTCCGTGCATCGCATCGCCGATGATATTCAATAGAATTACCGAGAATGGTCCCTTTGTGAAAACCTAGCATCGGCGGAACAGATAGGGTACTCTACTCCACTATCTCCAATTCTCGGCAAATGGGATCTAGTTTACACATCGTAGCTGTGTGGTTGACTTTTGTATGGCGGAGTGTCGGCGCATTTGTTTATCCAAAAGATTTTCGTCACGCTTGCAAAATTGTTCTGCAGATGGCAGCAAATACTAAAAGCATTGTTTGTTATTTTTTACAGCATAAACACATTTCGAATCATAGCCAACGAAATGCGAGTACAGAAAAAAAAAACAACAGTGAAAAACTAACAATACGCTATCCACATTTGCACAGTGTTACGAATCCAATAAATGGTTATTTAAAAAGCGGCTGACGTTCAAAATTCGTATATGTATTTCTAAAATGCTGTAAAACTGAAATTAGAGTTTTATGTTTATAAACTTTTCGTTTCATTGAAGCCGGTATTGATGAGAGAAAAGTGCTTAATATTTGAATACTATGAAACGTTCCATATTTTATAGAAAACGATCGCGTTTTATTACTGGCTAATTAAACCCGTGGATATTAAGTGTGTAGGTTGTTAAAATGAGTGATGCGCGATTAAACATCCGTGCCACCGAATTACCGCATTAAAATCAAAAATTATTATGCGATATTAAGCGAGATTATTGAGTAATCATTTGGAAACAATTAGGGGTTGGGAATTAGGTAGGGATAATGAGGTATCCTTGTTTATTGGTTCCGATAATGTAGTACATACATAGCTTTTATGTAATAATAATCCATTCCCTTTGTAGATTACACAAAGCATGAGTGGTTTCGAATATTTTGACAATAGAAGTAGGTATTCTACAATTTCTCACAACGAAAACATAATAAGGCTATTCGGCTATGAATTTTTAGATTTTCATCAAAACACCAACGTCGATACAAATCAACCCCCTCCCTGCCTACAACAATGTTGGAAACTTTTAAGAACATCAAATAGGTACTAGTTCACACGGCCTTCAGTAAAGTACATAAACCCCGAAGGAAACTTTTTGTTCTAGTTGTGATAGTGGGTGTACATACGAGGAAGAGGAAGCTTAAGATCACGAGTTGGACGCTCTGTTCACACGCGTGTTCGCACTATTAGCAACGAGTCATTTGCGTTGCCGCCACTGGATGTAAAAGCACCTTAATTGATCCAGGTATTTCCTATATTGCTTAAGGATGTGTAGATCTGCATTCTCGATTTGCTGCTGTTGTTTTGTTTGAAGTACAATTCGATTTATATTACTGTTGGATAACATCTAGTCTAGTATTGTTATCTTCTTCGAGTTTCGAAAAATCTTTAATAAATTGAATTTGAGATAAATCACGTTATATGTCATGATATGTCACTTTTGTGTTTTATTGTACTTACCTTAGGTCTAATAGTCTACAGAAATAAAATAAAATAAACAAAGTATGGTTTAGGTACACAACACAACATGTCGATACAACTGTACATTTTCCAATACAAATCGATAGTTCATGTAAAACAAATATCTGGAGAACAATGTACTGTTATTTATGATTTCACTGCTACACGTTCCGGTCCAGAGAGTTTATTTATTATTTTATAATAGGCCACTAGTTTTATTGTACCCTATTCGCTTTATTCTCGTATATCGAACAGTAATAGTACTTGTTGGAATGTGGCACTAACGTTCTTATTGTTCATAAATGTCAGAAAGTGAATTGAAAGTGTTTATTTAGCTGAAAGCTTAGACGCTGTGAAAAAAGACTTTTTACAATGTACAGAAACCATTTTCTTGTGGAAATATTTATACATTTAACATTCTCTAAAGCAGTCTAGTCTTTTGCTCAGGAAGCTATAACATTATGAAGTTCAAACGATAATTAGTGCTCACTATTTTATTTTCTCAAAACTTATAATGAAACCAAGATCATAACTTCGAGTACAATACAATAACGATCATAACTTCGTTTACAATACAATAACGATCATAACTTCATGTGCAATACAATAACGCTTTTAGGATGTTGTTGGGGCTGCCGAGATGCTGTAGTGCGTCTGGCATGTTTATGGAGGCTCAGATTGATGGCTTTCATGCCATCATGAGAAAGAGAGCGGCCTCCATATTGAACCGTATTCGAGTAAACTCCAACAGCATCCTGAAAGTAATAGCGGACCGGTTAGACGGTCCTTTTCAAAGACACTGGATCGCACTCCATGTGTCTGTGTGTGATTTTGTTTGTTTTAGTTTTGTGGTTTACTAACATAGTTCCTAAGTACTTACTAACACAAATATGGATGATTCTGTAAAAGATAGTCTGAAATAAAGTTTATATTATAACTTTATGTAGGTACGCAGTATAGTTACTTACTAAACAGATAAATGGACTATACGATGTTGCTGCAGTCTGGTTTTCGCCCTTTAGGAAACAAGATATCCCAAAGCTCTTCAGTTGTACTACTCAGAAATTCTCGTTTCCCATTAACTCAGTTAAATTTCGATCGACCGGGAGGCAAACATCAGTACAGTACATAAGATAGCCGCTCTGTTCCGACAGCTATCGTCAAGCCATGACCCGTCACCGTGATTAATAATGTTCCTCTTTGTTTGCTTTCTCAGTAAATATTTACTCATAACATTTTTTTTACTCATAACATCCACATTTTTATTGTGGTTGCTAACAATCGCCGTGTAATTCGAAGAAAATACCACAGTATGAGACGTCTATGACAAGGTTTACGTGGCAATCCCTCGGAAATAAATTGGGGCCACGATAAGCGCTCCTTTTGACGAGCCCTGTACGGATTAGGACGTGAAAAATGATAGCTTAGGTACGCAATGATGCAACAGTGCGAACATTTTGTGATGTACACGATAATAGGTGTGTGACATGCCCTTCATCTGAATACCTTCTCTTATATTTTACTTATTATTCTTAAAGAGGTCATCGAACTCGGTTGTTGGTCTGTCTTCTGTAAAAACTTGGAAGACAAACAAATTCATTAAGTAATTTATTTTTATAAAATTTTTGTAACTGTCCTGTAAATCTCGCTGTGAAACATTTGCTATTTTCAATTACTTACTTAATTAACCTATGTTTATGTAACACACACATAAAGCTAAAAGTGCCAGATGGTGACAAATTAATAACGAAAGATTTATATTTTCGCGATGCGAATATTGTAACCTTTTTTAGCTTTTACGTCGGGTCGTACATACCTAAATAAAAATACAAAGCCTTGCTAAATCACGTGCGGGCCGTATGCCTATTTGGTCAAATCCACCCAAAACCCTGAGTGGATGTGTGCTGGGGTGACACATGTCAAAATTCGCAATTTAGAACTCTTTTCACAATGTTTATTGTTATGTTAAAGTATCAGCTCGTATTTTAATACTTACATATTTTATGTTTTAGTTGTATTGTTTGGAAATTCTTAAAGTTGATGGAAATAAATTGAAAGCATTGACAGGCATGACGTATAATAAAACAAAAGAGTATTCAATTCAATTTGGTTTGTTTGCAGAAATTCAGCGAAATATAGTACCGACCTAACAATAATTAAAGCATTGTGGAATAACAGTCCATAGAAAAAAAATCGGTAAGTATAGCTCTTATTGTTCAGCGTCCTAGCTAAGTACCTTTAAGTTATTATAGGTATTTGATATTTTAGTATTTTCCGTTTTATAAAATACTAGCTTTTGCCTGCGGCTTCGCCCGCGTGAAGTTCGGAAGCCATCCCACGGGAACGTCCTACCGGGATAAAACGTATCCCTTGTCCTATTCCAGGTCAGGGTCGACTCATGAGCCAAATTTCATTCAAATCCGTTCAGCCGTTTTAACGTGAAAGCCTAACAAATAAACAAACTCACTTTCGCATTTATAATATTAGTTAGGACTAGCTTCCGCCCGCGTGGTATGTTGATAAAAAGCCTATGTCCTACCCCAGGCTGCCATCTATCTCCTTGCCAAATCCGTTCAGTGGTTTAAGCGTGGAAAGGTAACATACAGGCAGACAGACAGAGTTACTTTCTAATTTATAATATTAGTTAGGATATAGGGATCACAATACATTTTCCACATAATACATAATTCTCAAAATAGAAACAAACGTTAGTCTAGTTTTGTTCCACGAAAGCAACAATATCGCCGAGTCTCGTTTCTCGAACGCACGTCGGTAACTAAGTTGAGTAAAATATCTTGTAAACAGACTAGATGGATGTAGCTAGCACATCTGTTTCGTCTCGACTTGGGGTTCGCGCATAATTAGTCACAGGATGTTTACATACATGACTGTTTAGTGTTTACCTCTTCAGTTGGCGTACCGTGTGGCAAAATCATTTTTGGACAAAATATGTGGTTAACCTGTTGCACCACCATCATTAACAGCTTGTCTATAATGTAAATGCACGACAATTCACTCGCACTTCTCTAACAACTTAAATTAGTATGCGAGTAACTTGCATGCCATTGAGCCATAACAACTTCTGATTGGTGAATGTCACAATGCCAAGCCAAAATCAAAGTTATATTAATGCGATTTTTGATGATACAAACTATAAGGCATGCATTGTAAAGTGACAATATTAGCAATTAAGTTAAACATTACATGAAACACAAGGAAGTAATTAATATCTATAGAAATTAAAATACAATATTAATTGTAATAAATAAAATAGACAATGTATATGAATATTGCATTAAAACATAATGCCATGCAAGCTACTTGCTTGTTTTTGTGCCAGTTACAGGCATGTTTATTACACGCTTAGAGCTGATATCAGACCACAGATTAGACGCTTCACAAAGATTTAAGACTGTTACTTAGCAGTATTTTTATAATAATGTAGGCTTCCTCTACGTCTATTACCTGTTATTGTAATGTGTGTACGCCTTGCAAGGCAGCTCATAGTGACACCATATTTTTAATGTGTGAACATCTTTCCTCTCGTTTTGTTACAATCTGTGGGAGCGATTTCGTGAAAAGGGACGAAAGTGTGTAACAGGAAGCCGGGGAAGTGCGCGCTATTTGATTAGACCAGTGAGCGCGCGCGGTGCTAGAGTTGGTCGTCAGAAACGACCCTGACAAGGCCCCGCCCCTTTAATGTTGCTTATTACCTTAATCTTGCTTATTACCAAGGTGAGATGTCAGATGTTACACACCATATGCGACTATTATATAAGGCTCCTTCGTTTTTATTTTATAACATCATGTTCCAACATTATATCTGCGTGTACGAATAAATAAATTTGAATTTAAATATTCATTTTTGTTTCATTCCACGTTTACACGACACCGACAAGGTTACATAGAAATCAACTATCTTTCTTGATCGTGTAGCAAAGCATCGGTTATACCAACCTATCCGTTCTATTCCTCGTGATAATAGCAATCGTTTACTGCAATATAATTATGTTCTATGGTTTATTAGCCCATATCACATTAATGCAGCTTGATCCCCGCCAATCGATAGGCATGATAATGCAGTAACATTCACTGACAGCGATGATTGGACGATATCCAAATTAGCATCAACCGATGCCATTATCTCTAATGATAAAATGTTTATGTAAATTGAAAATTTTACCTCAAACATATAGTTGGTAGCTTGAATATTGTATCGAATAAAGTGTTGGGACTGGTTCTATTATTCATTCGCGTCAATTTCCATATGAAGGGTGAAAGTTATTTGAATTTCTTACGGGAATATTCCCTATTGATAGGAATATTTGTTTTCTGCTCAATTCACCATATCACAGTATCAGTGGGGATATATTTTACAAACATTTCGTTGGCTTTACGAGTTTATCTCGCCTTGTCTTGCGGTACTGGATCGGTTCACATAGATGGGAACCAATCGTATGCAGTTACTGAAGTTTGAAGATAAAGATTGGATTTTTGGTTGGTGTAACAGGTAGAACTAAGATCCTAATAAACGCCAAAAATAGTGAAGAGGCCATTCTTTCGTAATACTCAAAAAGTTACGAACATCTACTTAGAAACCATACCTCTTGGGGTTAAAGGTGTACCTAATAAAAACGAAAATAAATTGACACCACAGAGAAAACAAAAAGTAAAATAAACACATACAACAATGTTAATAATTCTCATATTAGTAATAGCATTGAGAACCTTGTCTACCCACATTATTTTGCTAACATTTTATTAAGGTATCGCGTACGTTCGAGTGGTTCAGGTAGAATCTTTTATATTATCTGTCTGTGTGGGCGTAGATGACAACGAAAAAAAGGTATACCTTCGATGCCTTTCAAATCGAACCCGAGGGTTGCATTCTATTGGGATCCTTTAGGGATGTACGCTCGGCCCCTGTGGCTGGTTTTTGTACGAATTTACAAGCATAACCCAGCTGTTGAATGAACAGAACCAGATGTGTCCAAAAGATTTACTATGTTAACAAAATCACGGTTATAGAATATTTATTGTCTGTTTACGTTGTTGAAAGTTAGTAATGACATAGAACTTTATAAGTGGAGAGCATGCAAGAGTCACAATAATGTTTTCGAAGCTGTAGTAGGTAAATTACGTAACTTTAAATAAAAGAATGCATGATTACGTATGGTTTTTCACTCGTGTTTGAAAACAAAGAATGACACTAAAACCATTATTATAATAAGCTCTGTAATCGATATACGACGCGTAAAGTAAACAGATGAATAACAAGAAGAAGCATCGATTTATAGGCAGTTTAAAGTAAGTAAATTACGTTCCGATGGACGGTCGCAGGCTAGTCTGTATAACTGTCGGAGAATTGACGGATCCTCGTCCTCGATCTAATACCGGCTGAGTGGAAACAGTTCCCGAATTCCTGCCACTCAGACACGTTTGATTGAGATGCTGGGTGCACACCGACGTTTATGGTACCAAGTTCTAAACGTGCACAACATACATTTTATAGAGCATACGAAAACTTGGCAAGGAAATACTGTTTACAGGAGTTTTATACGTCGCGAACACGTGCGGCAGTTATTTGGTAGTTGATGCATTAAATGAAGCAGCGGACGGTATAGTTTTCCACTCGGAGTTAAAATAGTTTTCATATAAAACTGGAGAAGTAATTTGGTACGTGAAGTTTTGGACTCATTCCACGTTGAATGAAGTCACCTTGAGGATAACTAGTTGACTGGAAAGATGAAGATTAAGCTAGGTGCTAAAAATAATTGGTAACACCGTAGATCCCAAGCCACGGAAGATCATCAATAGATTAAAATTTAAAATTGACACCGTTCAGATCAACAGTTTACCGAACCTAAGCAATCGCAACCTTGAAGGATTAATCCAATTATCAAGCAGCTTAAAATCTCAGTGATGGAATAAAAAAGTTCATTGTAATTCATACTACGTTTTTACATAATGAATTTTTGTGAAACGAATTTTGACATACAATGTCCCTAAAAGGAAGGTATTTAAAGTGCGTCGGGAGAAATGGGAGAATCAACATCGTCGCAACTCGGGTGTCGTCGGGCCATCCGGATATTCGTGGCTCTCGATTCAATTTGGCATAACGCTTCGGGGTGATGAAAAATTTCCCTTCCAAATTATGAATTTGATACCACCGTCACGCACTTCATCAATTTAATTACGACTAAGAATTTGTTTGGGCCTTATTAAATTCGTCGTCTCGTTTCTCAGTCATGAATAATGAACACCAAGAAAATAGCGTTCCATAACTTTGTTTTAGACAGGTAAGAAGGATTTTCACCTATTCTATTAAATTCCAGTTTAAAATAGAGATGGATAGTGATGTCAGCGAGAATGAATTCAGTGAATGATTCAAAGAGCCGCTGACAAGAGACTAATTGATGCGGCAGTGCCGCGATTACACTCTATAGAGCTGATAAATGCTGATCGACGAATTTAGAACAAAAGGGTGACAAAGCAATCGCTTTTCACAAATCAATACCCTAATTTAGAAATCGTATTACTATAGAACGTAATCTTAGTAAAAAAAGATACCGGGACGATTGAGTATTCAAATTCAGACAGGATAATAAAATGTTTACAAGTGGTTTAATTGGTTATTCAAAAAAAGAAAGTGAAACGAGATATGAATACAAATGAGCTATTGAATAAAAATACAAAACAATTAATGCGATAGGCTCCGAGATGGCCTCAATTGAGTGAGGAGGTCTTAGTCCATGTCTGTGGACTTTGTGGTCACGCTAGTATCGCGATGAGGAAAACGAGCGACGACTCGGAGCGTTGAGCAAAACGATATCAGGAGCCCGAGGGATTATCGGTATGCTATTAATCATCCCGATAGGTATTGACGCTCTGTACGGCACTAGACGTGTTCCGAGTCTGTAATCCTACCGATGCCGAGGATTATACCTAGCGATGCTGTTATACCCCAAGCTAAAACCCACACAATCCTCTAGGGGCTACCTCCTTTGCCAAATTGAAAAATCTTGTGTTGTTTTTGTCCAAGGACGGGAGTTGGGGACGCTGGGCTGGTTTTATGTTTGCTAGCTTCTGTGGCGGTTTATCATTATTTATTTATGTAACAATATTAACTTGGCTACTTTTTGTGCAATATATGGTAGAAAAACATCATGATTCAGGAATAAGCTTTCATGGGTGATACTCATTTTTGTTGCATAGAAAATTATATGAAGAAAATATAACACACATTTAAATGTTGTTATAAAATAATTCACAGCGTAAATAAAGGTCACAATAAAATTATGAATGGACATAAACACTTGGTCATTAAGCAGCACATTACGTGGATGAACAGCATTGTTTTGGCCCACAAAACAAAACTCATATAAAAGACCGCCCATTACCGTTTGTAATGAGCCGGGACGCGTCTGAAGCTCCATTAGTAAACGAGCTTAGATTTAGAACATTAAAGTATTAGCAGTAACAAGAGATTAATGAGGGAATCTTTCTGTTAAGAAAAGGGATGAAATTTATTTGCATTTTGCAGTGACGGCGACGGTATCGTTCTCACAGTCTCTGGATGGAAATAAACGTGTGTTTTAAAGATAAATATTTATGAAATTTATTATCTATCTATAAATATATAAGTATTAAATATTCATTTAATTCTGATGTATAACAAACAGTCACAGTTTCTCTCTGAAAAAAAAAATACACTTACAGATTTTAAAGTGTGTAGTCAATCAAGAAGATTGCATCGTGGTTTTATTACTTATAAGTTATAACAGTAAAGCATTAAGTTGTTCGTTCATACATTCGTTCCATTTTATTTGTGTTCTATAAACAACGCAGCTGCGATACAAAAGCAAATCGCCAATCCACAATACAGATGAATTGATCGTTTTCAGTTGCTAGTAGTTTTATTTAGTACCTATAGTACGAAGCTTTCAACGTAAAAAGCTTTACACCTTTTTTTCAGCATCGGAAAACGATTGTTTACCTAAAATCCAATCGTGTTTCTGCGAAAAATGAATCTTTCAATGTTCGAGTTGTAATTCGAATGCCCATGGTCAATAATATTGCTCTTTCATACAAAAGTAATAAAAAACACAAATAAAATAATGTTATATTTACGAGCAAAGATTGTTCTGAAAGTAATGGTAATAAAAACATTATATCCGTACATAAATCCGTATCCGACAACGGTAATGCTATACTAGTAATGATAATAAGATGTTGGTGTGTTTGTTTCTTTTTAGGAGGCACCTACGAGTACACTCATTAGGTTTTCATTTCTAGGCTTGGCCTGGTTAGGCTTCCTATAGGGGAAATGTGCTTCATCAAGATAGAGATGAATTATTATTTACTAGCTGCGCCCCGCGGTTTCACCCACATAATTCTCTATCCCGTGGGCATATCGGGATAAAAGGCCATGACCTAGAGAAGGACATAGAATACTATGTCCTAATCTCTATTATTAAAAAAGGTCACGATCTACCTATGTGCTAAATTCCATCTAAATCCGTTCAGCCGTTTTAGCGTGAAAGCATAACATACAAACAGTATTAGTATTAGTTAGGATTATAAACATTTTTATTAATTTTATTCCAGACTACCGATCTGCCCCCGCTTTGCACGGATTCTACGGCTTTACAAAATAGTGAGGTTTCTTTATTTTAAGTAAGTTTAATATTAATGTATTACATACCTGTTATTATTATTATATATGAATGAGATACTTTTCCTATTTTTTTATTGCCTAATAACGTTAGTAGTTTGCACTAGCAATTTTTCTAGAAGCCATATTGATAAGCAATGTGTTTCTCATTCATCCATACTACTAACATAAATGCGATATTAACTCTGTCTGTATGTCTATGTCCTTTCTACGCCTTAATCACTGAATCGACCGTTGTGGTCGATCATTAACAGTAACCTGGGACCTGGAGGAGGACATAGGCTACTTTTCATCCTGGATATTTGAATTAAAAGACATAACACGCTTTTTTTGGTCGCTTAATACTACGAAATACAAATTACATGCAGAAGAAGTCGCTGGGAACAACTAGTATATTAATAAACAGCAAACAGGTAGGGTAGGTACATGATATGAAAGCTAAGCCAATATCGACAGGAGACCGCAGACATGTTAGAACCCCGTTGCGTTGATCCAGCGAAATAGCTGATTTGCCGCAGGGTCGGTACAGCACTATAACGGGGTACCTAGCACAGGGACACACGGCTACACATCGAGCTATACATTTCCAGTTTATGCTGATCTCGTATTGTATAGGATTTCTGTACAATGCGAGGTCAGCTAATACTGGAAATGTATAGCTTGATATGTAGCCGTGTATACCTACGTACTAACGTTGGTAGATAGGATGCAGAAGATTCAGAAGGTAAACGGGTAAGGTTTTCGAAAATACTAAAATCAATTTGAACTCACACACACACTTCAAGAAAAATTTCGCAGGCAACAGAAATACAATTTTTCGCCATCGTGACTTTTAACAAAGAATATCATTATGACATAGCAAATGATTCGAATATATGAAAAAAAAAACGAATTTAGGAGATTATTTTGCCTTCTAAACTATTCCAAAATCATCAAATTTAGCTGAGAATCAGCACTTATTGGAGATTATAAGTTAAAAAGACAGCCCCCTTTTTTGGTAGATTGCACAGGTTTAAATAGAAACGACATAGTATTTTGGTTTAGTTTGGCTTATGTAGGCGTATACCATTCATGAGTGCGCTGTGCACTTACTATTATTACAAGGACTTTGCCTTCTGCACTTCTGTACCATCTGCTCTGTGGTAACGGGGTCGCCATTTCCCGCCACCTGGCCACACGGATGTCAACCCAACTTCCCCACATTATATTTCGAAACATTTATATAATAATTATAGGTTTAAAATTTAATGGGAAGTTGGTATGCCTGTAGATACTTATGACTTTAAAAAATATACCTTAGAACCTGGTATAATTACTACAACAACAACATTATGCATACCTACATAATCACATTCAAAATGTATGCTACTACTCTATATTATTATGATACGAGAAAATTCATTTACTTTCGAGTACTTTACAAGATTGCAAGAAAGTAATAAGATATTGTTAGCACGAACAATAAAGTCTTTGAAACTAGTAGGGAAAGCTCAGAAAACCTCTATTTTTATTTATATAACCTACCCTTCCTAGAACCTTCCATTACGTGTGTCACTTAAACCAATCGATGAACACCTCATTTGTCAAAACCTGTCCAGCGGTTTACTTTATGAAGGAACATCCATCTTTCCATACCAGTCTTTACGTGATATCGAAATGATATCGTATCCTCGGTGTTATTATTCTAGTCAGAAAGAATTGGAAGCAAACAGTCGTGACATTTTACATTAGGTAGGTACAAGGACATTTATTTAGCGTTGTGTGCAAAGACGAAATTTATTGATTGAATACAATAATTCCGTCAATCAATTTCTCGTCTCCAAGTTTCGATTCGAAATTAAGCCGTGAATAAATACTTGGTGCCGCACGACCATAAAATATTGTTACCACTTTTCCAACTGCTGAAAATTTTAATAAAAGCAACGTTAAAATGTTTACGTAAAACCGTAGTTTGATAAATAATTTAATTTGTGAAACGAATGACTATGGAAGCTATTATTACAAGAATTATATTTTTGCTATGATTGCTCTAATTAGTGCTGTCCTCTCTGTTTACTCAGGACCATCATTTATAAAAAGAACTCTTAAGAGTACCTACGTACTTTAACCACATTTCTTGACAGATTTTATGAGTCAAAGATAAAATCACGTTCATTTCTGTAATCGGTTGTACAACTAGGTCACCGGGTGTGCAGACACATTTCCCCAAAATGAGGTATTCACAGAGACACCACATTGAATGGGTCACCTGTACCTCTGGCGCAATTTGTCTCTAAATACTCAAGCAAAAAATATTAACTCCACAATGAAGCCATATTTTGAGCCTTACCTACCTGAATCCTGAGTCATTCATAACTCTATTGTGACATTTACAATTTTTTTGTCATACTTAAAAGCCCATCTATTTTTTGGCCAATTATTTTTGATACATATACATAACTTCCTGTTCACTAAAGTTCACATTGTTGTCGCTAAAGTAATATTTTACTAGCTATGTGTCTTTGTAGGCATGTGTCTGATATTCGGCCCTCAAAAGAAGACAAAAGCGGTCTGTCCCGGGCTAACGATCTTGACACCGATATGCTATTGTCCACATAACTAACATTGTTCAATGGCTTCGATTTATGGCACCCCTTACGTCACTAGAGTGAACCAAGACTCAAATTCGCTATTATATTGATGAATGGCGAGTATTTGTTACAACTCTTGGTAAATTCGTAAGTTTCAGCAAAAAGATCTTATTTCAGCCGAGTAGGTACCTACAATTTATTCTGAAGGAGAAACTATGTTTTGATATATTGGGTATATGGTAAGACTCTTGATATTGATACATGGCGGCTGAACATAGGCCCTTGATCAATACAATGAATGGCCTTGAAGATAATGTCATAATCAATACGCTTGGGAAGCCGGATTATGATGTTATTAGCTGCCGCCTTGCGATAACAGAAACAGAAGGAGGTAAAACATACTTACGTTTCCAGTTGACAGATGGTTGGAGACGAATTTCATTAATTTTGTTCACCTTGGCAAATTCAAAGAAATACGGATATCTTTTTAAACGTGATATTCTGATATATCACTCCAAAGATATCAGCCATGTTTTCCTTTTATGAGAAGTTAGTCCACGATAGTTTTTATAACGAAATTACATCAGTAAGTATTGATCGATAGTTCGCTAACATCCGTATGATTATTAGTTTATTACTGTACTATTTGACATTTGCAATATTACACATAATTGCAATATACATAGTTGTTTCATTAGACTACATTAGTGCATATCGTCACATTACGTCAACTCTAATCTAGAACGAATAGCTTCAGAGACATAACGTAATTGCATTGCAAAAACAAACGATTACGCGTGCATCTCTAACGAAACTATTAAATGCAATGTCACGTATTATTACAGTTTTTGCTAACACAATACAGGGTATCACCCGTAACCACTGACCTTAGTCGTGGTCACAGATTCCTCGCTCGCCATTGGCAGTGATCTTGATATTTTTTCTCACGACTTTTTGTAACGCGGATTTTGTCAAACTTCTGTTTTTGTCCCGACAAAAAGCAATAAGCGAGGTGAATCTAAGTACCGTACCTTTATTGCGTTACAGAGCAGAGCAATGATTCTTTTGAGAAAAAAATGAGTTACGGTTCGAAGGTATTCATCTACAATGCTCGCATATGTACTTAATTCAAAAGCTAATAAAAAATTTGATGGTTCTTTGTTGCAGTGGAAAGGCAATTTGAGCGATCAGCTTATGTGCGTGTTTTAAAATTATTTTAACTTTACACCTAATCATTTTTACTGGCGTAACAAAGTGAGCTTTTATTTCGATTACCTACGTACATTTTGGATTACTTTAATTTTTAATGACGAAAACGTCATTTATATGTATAAATTTTTGTTTGTTGGTAACCACTTAGCTTTTAAAGAGGGTATTTCTTTTATTGTAAAAACGGAAAATAAGAAGTTTTGCAGCAGTATCAAACCTAGCACAAAAATAATCTAGAGGCGAAGTGGAAACGAAGTTCGCTTCGCTTCTAAAAGGGTAACATTTTGACCGTCACGACACTTTTTTTAGGTAACAAAAGTGTCGTGACGGTTAAAATATTACACTTTTTTCGGTCTAGCTCTCATGCGCCAAGTGTATAGAGTATAACGTGCGATAAGGGACTTAGTTATAAAAATAACGACAATAAAGCAATCAAACCTCAGTCAAAGGTCTAGCCGTGCGTGTGAATCGTTAACCTAGCAACGTAGTTTAATTTCCCATACTGTATGGTTGTTCCGACTGGTGCTTGTTTTAAAACTTTGCCTTTGCGCTGCGCAGGCGCTGCTGCCGTGTGAACGCCGCGACCTTGATGTCACGATACGTGTCGAGACGTTTTTGTACTGTTTCCCCCTGATACTTATCTATATTAGCTATTAGCATACATTCAGCGCGCAATAGATGTTTTCGTCACTCATATCCCGAATTTTGTATTTCGACGTCTTGTTTGGGTAATGCTATGAGAACATCTAATTCCGTAATTCTAGTTAACAGCTTATTGTTCCACAGGTATTGCTCTGTATTTGTGTCGAGATTTTTTTAGCGAGTGACTTCAATCTCGAAATCGAAATCTTGTATAACACCTAAATAGCGGTTTATCTAAGGGCACTGTACAAACAATTGCACAGATCTTGCGTGCTTTATTACGCTTTAGTTACTTAAGCAATATTTAGGTTCTATTTGCATTTCATACAAGATTTTAAGGCCGTTGAATACGGTCAAAATTAACATGTTTTTAAGTAAGTGCTCACAACCGTTTACATTCGAGGTAACTAACCATCATGCACTTACTACTTTATCAAGTATTACAGGAGAAAACCTTGCAAATAAAAGCTAAAGATATATTTTCAGTTAATTTTAGCAAACAGTTTCACTTAGTAACAACTTTGATAACAGTAAAAAAAAACAATTATACTATTGATGCACATTCCACTAAAGAAGAGTAAGTTTCCAATATACCTAAAATAGGCAATACTCACGTGTAATTAATGAGAGATAATAACGTACTTTGACTTAACATGTTCAGTTATTACGTCCCATTGTTCTTGAAGCCATTATGATAGCAACATTAATAGCCGTTAATCAGTACATATACATACACTATGTACTTGGATGCATATATATTCACGTATTAACTTTGACCCAGACCGACCAGTGAATTCACGCACGCACGCCAATTAACCTTGCCGATGAACTGCCTATTCACACGATCAAACATATACTGATCAATATCCAAAATCAACATTTTATTAGCCATACGCAAAACGGTCAGTTGCCAACCCAACTCCATTAAAACGAAGTCCAAAATCTCATAAAATTTATGTTCGCGCATGACGTCGTAAATGCACCCTGTACGGAGAAATAAAACGAGTCCATAAAATTCGGGTGAAAGGGAATTCCTTTAACACACTGCAATAAACCGTTCTTTATCGGTATCACTAAAAAATTCGGTACACTTTTGTTAATAAATTACGAATCTAAGAAGTAAGAGGTTACGTTTCTTTCATTTTGTAAGCGCTGAGGAATTGAATGAGGAGCGGACGCGTTGATAGGGGAGCCTCATCGCTCATATATTTCCCAACCGTAGGAACAAAGGCTGTCCATTTCCGAAGGAGGTTCGCCACGCGTTATTGCGAGAACTATTCGAACGTGATAGTTGCGACATGCTCGTGACTGAACTGCGCGCGCGCTCCAAGCGGAGTTGCTACATAGCGATATGGAGACCTAGACTTGCTTTTGTACCTAATAAACGAATCTAGAGCTGATTGAAACATACGGCTATTTGTAGAGTGCATTTGTAACGTAACTGATGAGCAGATCGATTGACACCGGCTTCGACATCAGAGTAATTGAAGTGCTGTGTGTGCCAAACTGACATTTGGACGTTCGATGCTATCATGACATAGACATGAGTGCTTTAATGAGCCACCTATTAGGTTCGGTCGGTGCAAATGACGCGGGCTCGCAATCAGTGCGGTCACGAGCGTGATTCCGCGTTGGGTCGTTGCGCCGCTCTTTGGACGGATAATGCCCCAATGACAAATCCGCGGCGTTCACTGACAACACGACATTTGCTTAAGTGTCCTTAATTATAGTACGCAATGAAACGCGTGTTGTGATTAACGGTAATGACGGTTTAACACACACGGAGCGGTCTGTTGTTACACGAATGTGTTAGTTTAATTGGGTTCGTAGGTGGTTGGCATCGGATTGTCTTAATTATTATCCTGCATAGTTGTGGTGCTCTAGTTTTGTATTAAACCCGCTTCGTCATACATATTTCAATATATCGATAGCAGAAAGTATTTACCGTCTCCCATCCCTGGTATCGACATGAACATTAAAATATATTTTATTTATTTTCCTGCCAACACGTGCCATAATTTTGTTATTTTCATTTCAACGCCACAGTATTTCAATTACACATATTATATATTCCTCAGTTTCTATTACAAACTCACATACATTTTAATAAGGATCAGGTTCATAAAGGCCTTGCACACGCCTTCCCGTATTTTGTGTCATCAAAATGCATAGAAAGCATGAATATTTAAATCGTACATTTCCATTTACAATTGTTTAAATAAATGTTAATTATGGCATTTATAGCCAGGCAGTAGCACAAGCTTACGAATCAAGTTTCAAAACAAATGAAGAAAGACTTAAACGAATCGGTAATTTGGGAATGTTGTGCACGTAAAACACGTTGTGTCGCTTTCTAAAATATGTTTTAAAAACTACAACTTTTAAATTCGTTTGTTGTATTCCGCGGTATTTAGATAGGCTAAAAAGGAGATAGAAAGTTGTGATGTGGAGCAAGTGCCTTTTGAAGTCCATATAAGGTTATTTTTAAGGTCCGCACCTGTTTTGTAAGAAGACAATAACTTTAAATATCAAAGTACAGACATAACATTTTTGTCTTATTTAGTTTGTTTTCAGTTTTACATAATGGACGGATGGAACGAACCACGTTGATGGACACGCGGCTACACATCAAGCTATACATTTCCAGTTTATACTGATGTCGCATTATATAGGATTTCCGTACAATGAGTGGTCAGCTTATACTGGAAATGTATAGCTTGATGTGTAGCCGTGTGTATGTACACGGAAGTACTTCCTGTAGTGAATGAGCCGTTTTCAGATGAAAATAATTGTGTTTGATGTAACGGTCACGATTGAAAAGGCGTTGATTTATCTCTTATGAGCCTGTTACTTAAACAAATATCATAGGTAGATTGAAGATTACATCGTCGCCTTATAATTGGACTAATTATATAAAGTGAGCAACTATGTATATTTAAATATCGGTGTGTTTGTAACAATGTGGTAACGGAGCAGTAATCACAAAACGAAACATTAAATAAGATTTATTTATATTTGGGATTCGGTTGTTTTACTGAAAATTAGGCAATTTTTATAGAGTTTTAGACTAACAAATTGGTCCTACCAAAACACTGTTATTCTGGAAAACTACTATCTGAACATTGTGTAGTGTAGTTTGAAAGTAACACATAGTAAGTACCTACCTAAGTACTTACTATTATTCTGGAAAGTTACTAACTCAACATAAGTACCTAGATTTATAGTTTGAGAATATAAATACCTACTGTTAAAATGTAAGAAGTTATATTTTTATTTTAAACTAGCTGATGTCCGCGGCTTCGCCCGCCAAATTATATATTAAAAACCTTACTCGAGAACAATTTTACATTTTCACGTTTACACCTCTATCCATTGGTGAAAACAGCATGAAAATCGGTGCAGTAGTTTTTGAGTTTATCGCGAACGGGACGACAGACAGACGCGGCGGACTATGTTTTATAATATGTAAGGATAGCAAACATTGTTTAGTAACTTTGACATGGTAGATTGATGCCCACAAGTAGCTACGTACAAGTTATTTATTTATCTTACTTTCATTCAACTTCAATTGAAACTAACATGACAAATCAAATCAATTACTTTCCAGAATATGGATACATGAGGTGATAGGTACATCGTGTACATACAATAAAAGTTCTATAAACCATATCCTACCTAAACCGGTGTGCAGATATCTATTAAAAAAAAAAAACTTTATTCATTAATTTAACTATTACAAATAAATATATAATAAATAAATAATATATATTACAAATATTAGATTATTTATTAAATTTATTAATTAATGACATGAGACATAAGACGATACTTACGAACCACGGTCTACGTTACAACAATACAATAAAGAACAATTTCCACAGTTTCAGACTGGCTGCAAAAATCGCAACTGGACAAGTAAAAAACCCTTACGCAATGTTTTTTGTACGCCCATAAATTATACATGTAGCCACGATAAAAAATATCTTAATTTATGCTTCCACGACTTATCTTTAGCCTATGTAAATTCAACCCTTATAATTGAATGAAATCTGGCCGGTCACCTGACCCTTCCACTAATATTTGGCCAGCATTTAAATTAATTTATAAAATGTGGTATCACGTGTGTTGTTTTTGATTTACTTCGTACTTGCAATATCATGTTTTGCGTAAAACCATTATTTTGGTCTGTGCGTACCATTATCGTGATTAAGCGTGGATGAATTAATTCCAGTAACAGCATAATGTAAGCTCTCTTATAATTATTTAGATTCACTAATTATTTCACCGCGCTCTGTTGTTTCATTATCGTATAAGTTTTTGATATAATTGTAAACTTAACTATTGTTTTTCCGGTATTTAAAGAGTAGGTAACATCTGAAAACGGTACCAATTTCTTAAATGAACTTTGAAAGGCACTTTCAGGCATTTTAAGAGCTCCGTATTACGTAAAATTACCCATAATTGCCTACTACATAATACCCAATAATCAACATAATTGGCAGGTAACTTTATACAGAACAACTAATAACAACGAATATCATTCTCATTTATCGATAAAAATCAAAATTCATTTCACGTCTCTACCAGGCATCGCTATTTTAATGACATGCCCATTAGCTATTCCTAAATCGGTGCGATCATTACAACAACAGCACTTGATGTTTATATCGATTAGAATAGCAATCGGAATACAACCATTCGATTCGACCTTAACCTATAACAATCGGTATCAAGTGTCCTCACACTTCCTTATTCTGATAGAGGTGTACGCTGCATTGTAATGTGATATGAAATGCGGGGCAAGGATATTAATCGATACTCAATCAAAGTATTATAAAGTATCATGCATTTCGATAAGATGAAGTGTAGTGCCTACACTACCTACTAGTGTTAAAATTGAGAACGAACAAGGTTTCTTTTCAAAATTTTTACTTTTACAGGACTTCGGAAATGTCTCCTGTTTAGTTATGAAATGCATATTCATGATTTTTATTTTTGAATTTTATTACGTTCTGAACATTCGATACGATCTTAACCTAACCTTAACCACTCACAATCATTAGAAAACTATAAGTTTACCGAATAAAACAATTAGTTTATCGGTTGTAATGTTACCGCATGGTAATTATAAAGCCTTCCCGTGGTCCCTTGGTGCAGCCTAATGAGCAATCCCGAGTAATGCCGTTAGGTTCATATGCCGTGTTGCCGACAGCGGATATATACCTACACTACGTTAAAATATTACTATGACTGGGGTATAGTTTTGTGTCCATACAGCAATTTCCTTATAGCCCTAATGGGGGCAAGCTGATAGCAGGGAAAGGGAGTTTATTAAGAAAAGAAAATACCCTGACTTACAGAATTATTATCATTCGATATCGAGCTGATTCGAGAATTTTCATCCTATGTTTCTCTATGGAATCAAAAGATAACTAACTATGTAGACAAAGGCCCGATTGCCCCGTAAATCGCTAAAACATCGCTCTGTTTCTGTCAATCTTTTGAAGATGACAGAGACTGATCTCTGAGTCTTAAATATGTTTAGCGCTAAACGCGTATTTAGTGATTTGTGCAAGCGGGCCCAGAACAAAGTCAATCTGCCTAGCCTTTTCCCAACTATATTGGGGTCGGCTTCCAGCCTACCCGGATGCAGCTGAATACCAGTATTTCACATGGAGCGACTGCCTATCTGAACTGCACAACTCAGTAGCTGGGTAACACGATATCCCTTGGTAAGACTGGTTGTCAGAATTTTGGGCGTAACGACTGTTAAAGATCTACGAATGACAGCCACGGGACCAACGGCTTTCCGTGCTTTCCGAGGCACGGAGGGGCCTCGATTATGTAGATAAAGGATGGTCATCCATCCACGAACCGACAGCGATTAGCTTAACCTTCGATCGACCCGCGGCTGTTATTATTTAGCCACGAGCCCCAACAAGGTCTGATTTCACCAAAGAAACTGAACGCGTTCGGCACATCTAAACCGCGTTCAAGAGCTGTCAGTGTCAAAATTGCTTTGTAATATTGACACTGACAGCACTTAAACGCGGTTTAAAAGTGCTGATCGCGTTCAGTTTCATTGGTGAAATCGGCACTAAGTACAATCTTAAAATGAAAGTATGGAAATTATAGAACCTTAGCTACATCACTTACCTATATAGCTAGGCACAGGATGTGTCTTTTTTAATCAAATAACAGCAAATAACATTACCTCGCGTAGGTCCTACGTTTTATAGCAGTTGCGTTACGTGTTTCCATGATTAGGCGATAAAACGTATGTGTTACCTGAAACAAATAAAAACGTTGTTAATATATGTTTAATGTTGTCCATAAAAAGTGGAATAGGTTTTTCAATAGTCATAAACGCAACTGGTAATGCGAGTGCGAATGGGACATGATTATTTTTCATGATGTGAAGTTATTTCTGAATTTTCTGGATTTGTCATCTAGCTAATCAAAGTCAGAACTCGACTCTGGCATATTATGTATAAGCTGTTTCCCGCAACTACGCTTGCGTGTAATTAGAATTTTCATCATTTTTTAATACAAATATCCGAGATGAAAAATAGCTCCAGGTCTCAGGCTACCTATCTGTCAAATCTCACAATGATCGGTTCAGTGGTATAGGGGTAAAAAGGTAACAGACAAACTTGGATTTTGAAATAAACAAAATTCAAGATTTATTAAAATATATACTCTAACAGACTTAAAAATAAATATAGTATGTACAATTATTTAACAAAATTAAAAAGAAAAAATAAAGGGGAGTAGCTCATTGGGCATCAAAAAATTCGTCCGCATCGCTGTCAATGAGGAAAGTGCACAAAACGCTGGCAGGATTGCCACGTTGCGTTGAATGGAAATTGAAAAAAAAAACAAGATCGCTTTTTCGAACTCGAGAATAGAATCTACAAGAAAATGACACTAAAAACTATCTCATGCTGTTCGTTTGTAAGCGCATCACTTGAAAGCGGCTGTACTGATTTGGTTATATTCGTAATAGTCCGAAATAGGTTTTAATTGAAAGAAAAATTGGATTAGCTTTCCGTTTTTTTTTTTAGTTTGCAAAAAACGGTACATCCTTTTTTTCTATGGGATTTTTATATGATCGTTTTGGATAACGTCTGTCTTGTCAGCTAGTTTATTATGAACAGCGCTAAGTGCAACTTCAGGCAATTTACAAAGGGTTGGAAAAGTGCTGTGAAATCCGATAAGGCTGTCGGCTAACTGAACGCCGATAATGCACAAGCTAAGTTTCAAAGACTAAAAAGACGGCACATAGCTCCAAGCTCAAATGACACCTGAAAGAGGAATCTAGACGAGTTGCAAACACCTTTATTGTCATTACAACAACAAATTAATATAGCTAGAAGCCTAGGTTTCATGTTCTGATTTTGGTTTTGTCAATCGATTTTAACGAGAGAAAGTTTTTCTCTACAAAAAACTTTGATAATGAAATAATTAACTTGATTCGAATGTCCGAGTTTATTGACCACTAGCTAACCCGACGGCCTTTGTCCTGTCCAAACAAATTTCATTCAGAAATACCATAAAAAACCGGGATTTCAGATTTTCCCATTTTTTTAATTTTCTGGGAATCTTTTCCAATTTTTCTCTCCTTAAAACCTTATTCGGACTATTATAACATTTTAAAACAAAAATTAATAAAAAATATTTGACTGTGACTTTGTAACTTAAAAGTTAATATCCGTTTGTCCGACCGATCCTACCAATATCCCAACGCAATTGACTAAGAAATTGGAATAAAAATAGACTTTGTAAGGTAGACGAAGATCAAACAAACAATTTAAGTTGAATGAGTTTATTGATATTACCGGAACCTACTCCCAAAAGCAATCTAGTTTGCCTCATAAGTTATGATTATGACTTATGAGTCATAACAGCCCATGGTACGAATAATAATTACGTATAAAGTCACTAGGGCGTAACTTGGTAGGTGTGAGTTACGTAATATTACCGTACTTAGTTATTAGTGATCACTCACTGGCAACACTGGCAAGTAGATCAAGTTTTGTTTTTATTATTATATGGCGGCGGAGTTAAAACGATGAGTTATTTATCATAATTCTTTTGTTTTATTATGCTCGAATGTATTTGGTTTCAAATAGGCGTGTTAAGCTAGCTTAATTCTTATTTTTATTAAAGAATAGCTTCTGCCCGCGACTTCGCCCGCGTTGTAGTCAACTATTTTCAATAAAACATACCATAAGGCACTCGTCAATAGTGTAGCTTTATGCAAGTGAAAGATTTTTTTTTTGCAAAAAAGCCACTTCCAAACTTAAATACTTTTCCTGTTTATAATATTAGTGTAAAATACAAGACAATTCAGAATGTTGCATATAAGAACTTCTTACATACTTAGGGTAAGTAGGTATATGTGAACTTTTCAGACCCCTTTTTCGAATATTTTGGTGCTGCCAACGAGAAAGTACCTTTTAACTCGTCATAAGAACAATTTCGTAGCTCCAGCAAATAAGGTGTAATATCCTTTGCGCAATTTAAATTAGTCTACCTACAATTATGCCTACAGTTTGAAGACAGCTGCAACGCAATCACAGCCTTTATTGAACTTATAATTTCAACAAAGGAGCTTCGCTTCGTTCCAAGTATAATATTTAATTAGACCACTATCACTTGGAGATAATGTTCTAGTTTCATTTGTTATGTTTGAATAATATCTTGTCGCGAGAGCTCGCACTTTACTTGAGAAAACTCATTGTTTGTGTTTTTTTCTTCAATCTATCTACCTACTTACATATGTGGTATTTAGTATGACTCGTAAAGTTGTGAGAATTATTTTAATTTTAGGCCTGCATCTCTTGAGTTTCGATATTTTATCTGCATAATACCCGTGGAACTTCATGATCCGACGTCGGTCCATGGATATGCGCAATTTCCGATGTTCTTAAATTCCTTAACTTGGTTGTAGTAATATTGATAACAATAGTTTAGGTTATAATAGTGTGTCTGGATGTAGCAATTTTGACATCTACAGTCCAGGCTCTCTAGGCTATAGAACTTCGTGTTTCCAACACTAATTATCTAACACTCTTTTCTATCTTTATGCAATATCGACCAAAAGTCAATTAATTAAAAGAAAACAAACAGATTTCTAAACTAAACCGACGGCTATCGAAACGTTTATAATGACATAACCTCTCGTTAAAGCCTACAAACAAACGTTTAACTGACACAGGTTTTTTCTCAAATTCGTTGCATTCTTTGTTCCGCGGGCTTAAGCTACAAAGTAATTAGTAACTGTCGAAAAATGCGAAGTTTCGTGTAGATTAGACATGGCTGTCTTGTTTCGCAAAAACGAACCATGTGTTTTGTATATAGTATAAATTGATGTAACGTTTATGGAGGCTTTAGTTCCGCTCCATTATCTTTTGTTAGGCATCATGGTGGTTCAAGTTTTCAAACGTTTGTGAGTTCCGCTGTAACTACTTTCATGTGATCTTTTGTTTATCTGTCTGTCTGTCTATCTGTCCATACATCATGTTATGAATAGAAAACGCACATTGCGGTTGGAGTTTATGACATAATGCTATTATTAGCATACATAACTAACTTCGGAACTATGATTCAATCAGTGACCAAAAAATTGCCTAATCATAGATGAAAGCTTGGTTATGCACGGTAATGAGAGCATGGCCATTTAGGTCGAATGATGGCTAAGATTATGGAAAAAAGAATCACCTCTAAAGCTTAACGTAGCGGAAAGGGTTTGCTTGAAGGTGCTTGCTTGCATTAGCTACGATTTCCATGATTGATGCGCACAGTCACCATGTTGCTTCTGTAGACTAGACAGTTCAGCGATCGTTCGTCTAATCAAATCAAACTTTCTAATCGATCAAAATCTACAGGTAGTTGGGTCCTTAAAATGGTTACCTACTCTGCCAAAGGAGCTCTCCGTGTTATAAAAAAAATGAGATCTATAAAAATATTGTTTTATTCTCCCTATCAAAATTAATTTGATGGGGAGCATTTTGTTGGTAGCTATTTGTTTAATTATAAACAAATAGTTACAAACAAAATGCTCATAGAATGTCTTTCGCTACCATCATCTTACCGCATTTAACGATCGCACTGATTCTTTCAGGCCATTAAAGAAACATTATAAATAAAATTATTCCTCAACCGAGTTATTATTTTTCCAATAACCCTGTACCACTATCATCGTCATGTGATTGTTGGCCTGACTGTGACAGACAGCTCATTCAACACACGTGCCAACTCTACGTGCGAACAGTACCAACCAAGCATTTGAATAATTGTCCCCCTGATTGATAAAGCTATTTAGTTTAGCTATTCGATTTTCATAGAGAAGATTGGAGATGATAAAACAGGGACACTAGTGGCAGTGTCTATACAGGTAGTTTAGTGACCTGCATGCCTGCACCCGTCAAGGGGGTGATTCTACCTGTCATATTATACAACTTTCGCTACGAAACACATATTAGGAGATTCGTAAAAAAAAAACTTTTAATACATGAACCGAAATAAACTGTCTACAGGGGTATTATGAAGTATTAGTGCCATCATTATTCCACTGCGAAAACGGGATGGTGCTAGCGGCCTTGTCTAGCTCCGTCTCTCTCTCACACTGGAAAAATGGTGGCTTTAATACTTCATAATACGGCACCTGTTGTAACTACTTACAGGAATTTGTTTTTTTTTTGTCACGAGTCCGATATGGACCCTTTGATGGATGAATCGCCGCTCTGTATCGATACCTTTTATTTTTTTAAAGTTATGTTTTGTAATTAGAATATAATGAGTTAGTTAAGGTTTTTAAAACGGCCACATTAGCAATTCTTTTAAAAGCAATTCATTTCCTGAATTACCAGCTGTCATCAGCAATTCCTCTAATTTGACACAAAAGCAATTCATAATGTGTGGAACATTTTACGAATATCCATAGAGAACTGTCAAACAGGTGAATTATTTCGTAATATGATTCGCACGCAGATCATAATATGAATTGTCAGTTTGTGACATTTGACGATGATTCATAATATTTTCCTATTATGATTCTGCCAAAGTGGCTGTTTTAAGCCCCAAGTATTTTCATACAATTTTATATTTTAGCTTTCTTCTATTGAGTAACCAAAGTTGGTCCTCAAGCAATGACACGAATAAAGCATTGCTATTTGACAGTCAACATTGCTAATAGTTACCTAACACAGATATCACAACCAAGTCAGAGGCCCTTGGGCGGCTTTAAAACTCTGACACCAGGTTACTGCCGGGCCTCGGGACGGGCGGTGCGGCGGGCAGTACATTTTTATTCATTTGTATTAGTCGCAAGACACTTCGCCGTTCGCACCGCGCGAAAATTCGAATGTCCCGCGGCCAGGCGGTTAGTCACTAACCACACGAAAAGAATAAGAATACGGATATCACGCTACATTTTTTCAAATTCGTCGAAGTATGAATTGGTTAATTAATTAATTATTCATTAATTAAACTAAGAAATATGTATTGTTTAACATATTATCACACCTGTTCATCCTATTTTAGTACATAGAATATAAATAACTGCTATATATGGAATCCTCCCAACAAGGCTGACTGATATGAATTACTATGGAACATAATATTTGATATAACACATCAAACGGATTGCTTTTGTGCATCAGTTTTATTCAATCCATCATACGCTGTTTATAGCTGGCTACTGGCTGGCAAGCAAAGTGTTTCCTTTCATCTTTAATAATATGATATAGAGGAAATGCAGGGATGGTGATCCACGCCTGCACCTGTACCGTACCTGATTTTGTTACATTTTATTTTTCTTTAATGGCCAACTACCAATTGTTTACACTTTAAAAAAATTATTAAAGAAATTTAAAAAAAATTTTTTTTGGCCTTTTCATATGTATATCGTCAGTGGAAAGGCGAAAATGCTAAAGCGCCAAAAAGGTACTTTTGGAAAATGAACTTTAAAGTTTTAACTTTAAACCTCAGTTCCCAAAAGTACCATTTTGGCGCTTTAGCATTTTCGCCTTTCCACTGACGATATATATTTTTGAAATGTGCTCATTAAGCCCTTTCATTCGATACCCAACATGGTACGATTAAACAATTTTTTGTTTTTAGTTCATAACTTTATGTCTTCTACACGGCGCCATTTTTTATTTAGGTAATGACGTGATATCACATAGCCTATAACCAGCAGACGATCAAAACGCTTCCAATGATACCTCATTTGTCAATTTGTGATGAGTGGTTTAGAAGATAGGAGGGAACAGATGAACATACATACATACCGGGCTAGGCAGATGATGATACATACCGGTCAAAATCATAACCCTACTTTTTCTTACCGTAGTCAGGTAATTATAAAATACCATTCACGAAAAATCTATGGTTAGTGTAACAATTTCCTATAGATTAGCTCCGCATGCCCCATAAACGTAATAAATGTGCCACAAGCACTATACTATAAAATTAATAACTCAATAAATAAATAAAAAAATATTAAGTATTTTAAAAATTACGTGAGTTATTGAGATTTTAAAATTAATAACTAAATAAATAAATAAAAAAATATTATTTTAAAAATTACGTGAGTTATTTAGATTTTTCAAAAATTAATCATATAAATCAAATCAGCATTAAAGTTTAATTATAACATTTAATTAACTACTTATATGGAAAAAGAAACACACACAAACTCGTCAGACACACATCGCTTACACTGTAAATTGTAAGCACAATATGGTAGCACATTGATAATTTATACTGCTAAATGTTGTTAAATAAAGTGACTTTCACTATCGAAATATTTCGTTATCATTTTAAAGGTCAAAGCTAATCGTGAGCGTTGCTTAAACTTTGATCGATTCACCCTTTAACTTAGCCACGAGCCCCTTTTCTAAGATCCATGTTTCTTTATTTACATCACTCGCGTTAGACCCGATGTCATGTAAAAAATTGGAAAAAAGACACCTGTGACGGTTCGCCATCCCTATAGAACAATAATAAACCATGCAAACAGCTTAAAAATTAGATCACAACAACAAATAAAGAGCAGGTATAACCAAACAAGATACTTATACATCATAATGTTTGATCTGGTCGACGAGCAAGATTTTCCAGGTCAAGTGCGAGCGCCGAACGGTACCCAGCAATTACATAAACGGGTTTACACCAAATCGCAGTAACGATATTTCTTGTACTTAACCTCTGCACTATGTGTGTGTAATATGGAACAATTAAACTTTAATACTGGCCAGTATTGACGGATGGCTGATCACTTTTTTTTTAAATGTACGATTTGTATTTTGTATTTTAGGCAAAAACGCAAGTTTAAAAAAACAGAGAGCATAATAAAAATAAACGTATTTTTTTAATTTTGGGCTGTTTTTTTCTTTATGCTTTTATAAGTTATATTTTATTCTGCGAGAGAAATTGAAAGCTTCGATTTTCGCAATGGAACATAATATTTTTCTTTTTTTGACCCAGTTATTTGTATGTTTTTACTATAAAATAAATTATTTTCTCGCAGATTTATTTGCTTACAATTCAAAGCTTTAAAAATAAATTGATTCATTTGGTAACGTATTTGCAATGCACTTATCTAATAAAAAGCAACAACAGCAAATTCAATCCTAGTTTGAAATACGCTTGAAAGCGCTTTAAAGTTTAGGGTTACAATGTATTACAATGCTAAGCAATATAGAATCCAATTCACACAATATTTACGTGTGCATTCGATTCTATAAATCAGCTCTCTAAAAGTAACAACACAGAATAGGTATTAGTGAAACTGGGTCGTGTTTCGCATTCGCGGTGAATCCATTTTGCAGTGTTGTGTTCCGTGGCCATTGTCTCATGTTCCGTGATGCTCCGACTCCTTCCGTTTGCATTAACTATTCGCACATTTTTGTTCTATTTTCTTTTATTTTGGAGGAATAGCCTAAATAATTATCCTCTCCAATTAAAAGTGCGTTGTGTTCAATGTTTTGTAATCTTTGAAGGTATTGGTTGTTTTACTTTTGGGGTTACCAGAAGATTACTTAGACGTATTTTTAAGAAAATTCTAATTCTGAACTCAGTCTCAATCTAACAAAAATATCTCGAATCGCGAAAAAACTAGAAAAAACCCACCTTTTTGATAATGAGATTGCGACTTGAATTTGAACGTTAAGTATTAGTTTGAATAAGATAAGAATGATCAGTATCAATCGTGAATGATTTAAGTAAACAACTTGTAAACAATTTGGAAGGCCCGATTTACTATTTACATAGATTGTTTATTTAGGAAGTGTCAAAGAGCTATGTTTAATCTTATCCATAAGATGGCCGACATATGGATGGGCAACAAACCACAAAATGTGGTGCCCATAATAAATGGCAGGAAGTGACAAAAACAGTTAACTAAACATTTTCAATATGTCATGTTGACCACCCAGCGTCAATACGTAACTTACAAAAGAAAATAGAATTTGTTTACGAGAACAATTAATAATAACTAGACTTTGAATTTTGTAATAATCTAGACAATGAGCACAGTTTCCTTAGAATAAAATTGCAGGTTCTGAAACTTCATTTAATAAAGATAAATCTTTAATTAAATTAGTGTTTTAATGAACACTTACACTAATTCTTAGATAAATAAAGATTACTTTCCTGCCTGACAAATTAAATAAAAAGAACTACGAAACGTAGTAGGTAATAATTATATTTTCATGCAGAATACTTTGAATCCGTGTTCGGTAAAATAAATTATAGCTTTGATTTTCTATTGGAGCAGATTCCTTTTAGGTTTCTTGGAAGAAATAAACGCTTCTAGGTAAAAAAGGACTACTGTACTAAAACCAAACGACAAAAGTGCTTCTTTAATAATAAGAGAAAAATAAAAAAATGACTTTAATTTCGGAAGTCGGTGTCTTTGCTTTTAATTTTAGTTTTTGGCCACCGACTTCCGAAATTAAAGTTATTTTTCTCTTATTATTAAAGAAGCACTTTTGTCGTTTGGTTTTAGTACAGTAGTCCTTTTTTGTTTTGTATTTTTTGAAGTCGGTCAATTTTTTTTTAAAAGTTTTATTATTTTTCCATTTTTTGTGTAATTTGATTTTTGTAATCATGGGTAGACCAACTAAAGGAGCCACCCGCATGAAGAAAAATAGAATTAAAGAGACTAATACTGCTGAATAAGAACGCCTATCTAAGAATCGCAAACGGAGTGCTATGTCCGGTTCCCAAGAATCACCGTTAGCTTGTCATGCTAGGTTATCTCAGATGAGAAATTACATGCATTCTCATTTGTCACAGGAGTCGCCAAATGATAAATGATAAGATCTGCCGACTCAATCTTATTCAAAAACGATTAAGTGGCGAGTCGTCTGAACAGCGCAAGTATCGTTTAGATGTTATACGAAACCGGCTGGCTAATGAGACTCCCGTGCCTTCTCAAGAATATAAGGGTGAACACTATATATTTGCTTACACTGTATAGTTCCCCTCATCATCATATTATAAGGTGACCATAATCAGATCTGTAATGTCACTTACAACCTATATGGTTGCAAAGTTCTTATCAATATAAATGAATTAAGTCCAAACACAAGGTAATTACTGTGAACCGTTGAGGAGTTCCGTTAATCGTCCTTCGTCTTCATCATCAGACCCTTAACGACAGTCACAACCCATCCAAGTGTAAGGTTCTTATCAATACAAATTAATCAAGCCCAAACACAAGATATCTGCTGTAAACCACTGAGGAGTTCCCTCGAATGTCTTTCGTCTTCATCATCAGACCCCTAACGACAGTCATAACCCATCAAAGTGTAAATTTTTTATCAATACAAATTAATCAAGCCCAAACACGAGGTATCTGCTGTAAACCATTGAGGAGTTCCCTTGACTGTCTTTCGGCTCCATCATCAGATCGACTCCAGACCTTCATAAAATTGTAGTGCTGTAAAATACTTAATGAATAAATTAAGGAATGCACTAGTTGCCCTTACGATTTTTGAAAGTTCCCCTCGATTTCTCTAGGATCCCATCATCAGATCCTGACTTGGTGACAATGGGACCACCTCAGAAGTATAAGCTTTTGAACAAAAAAAGAATTTTTTAAATCGTTTCACAAACGGCGGAGTAATCGGTGAACATACATAAAAAAAAACAATCATCCGAACATAGTACCTCCTCCTTTTTTGAAGTCGGTAAAAATGAGAGGATCGTCGGAATACCAAGAAATAATTTCTTTGAGAGACATCTGTATTGTGAGAAAAACCTGATAAGACTTCCATTTTCAATTAAGTTTTGTTTTTAATAATTTTTAACACAGAATTAATATTTATCACACACATCGGTAGCAGGCACATATCCACTATAAACATGGAAAAAACGACAATATTACTTAATATAAATCAACAAACACATTAAAACTATGTCCCTACCGGCCAACAGCAATCAAAACGAAAGTGAAAATAAAATAGGATTTATTCTTCCGAACATTAAGATGATTTATTTACAAAAGATCTTCTTCCATACATCCTCGATAGTGGCTGAGATTGGCGCTAAGCCAAAAAACACATAATATAGTATCCTGTTTAATCATTCTTATTCAAAACTTGTGTGTTTAGAGTCCTCACCGGAAAGGAAAGTTTTGGACAATAGCCTGAACAAACAAATAAAATGTATTTACAACTTTTAAAAATCTTACAAAATGGATGCTGCATGTTTATTCTATAATCTCGGCCTGAATAATGGGATTTAAATGTGTTTTTATTGATGTAGTCAAAGCATTATCAATGCAAAAGTCTGTGTTTTACATTCTGGGGCATTCTAGATTTTATAAATAAATATTACTTTTAAATTTTCTGATCAGGGAGGGAGAGCTAAGGACTATAGATTTATGTAACCCTAACTGAATGGTTTACCCGATCTATAGGTATCGCATCGCA
This sequence comes from Lithophane leautieri, assembly GCA_949152455.1. Taxonomy (NCBI): domain Eukaryota; kingdom Metazoa; phylum Arthropoda; class Insecta; order Lepidoptera; family Noctuidae; genus Lithophane; species Lithophane leautieri. Next base: position 9,286,474 of record OX424467.1, read on the forward strand.
GCGCATTGCATGGTATTGACTCGCATAACATCCCATTTGCCAATAGTGTTCACGAAACACTTCAAATATCTTTTCACTAAAACTTTCAAACAATACCGTATTTTAGTAGTAATAGTAATATCACGCCAACCGCCACCTGTTGAAATATTAAACAGAACAATTTCTGTTAGATTCCAGAGAACAATGACGTAATTGAAAGTAATTGATTTTCGGCTTTCGGCTTTCGAAATGAAGTAATTATTATGAGCAGTTTATTACAAAATGTTGGTATGTACAATGAATAATAAAAGAGTATTTAATGCGTGCATTCTAACGTATAATTTAGTTGGATACGTGTATATTAAATAGTCGTGTGAGAGCGAACAATTATTGGAAACAATGAGCGGTTCTGTAGACCCGTTCGACCGGTCGTCGCATCAGAAATAAGTTTCTTCCTTGAGTTCAAGCTATCGTATTTTGCCTTGACTTTGTTACCGCTGCTGCGCGTAAAGGCTCCCTCCCGCAGATAGGTGCGACTCCGGTAGAGCAATTTCAATGAAAATTTGATTAAAATTGCTCCACCAGAGACGCGTCGCGCTTGTCTGCGAGAGTCTTAATATTACACTATATCAACATCTTGGACAAGGAAGTTTGAAAGTAGAATATTATTGGCTTTCTCGGTAGAATTCATGCTTTGTGATAGTCAACACTGAGTGAAGTTTACTGGTAGAATTTGTATGGCAGCCTCTATCAAAGGAGATAAAACGGTGAGCCCAATTGTAATTGAATTAAGATATAAAAAAATTAGTCATAATTTTTTTAGTTAGAATAATAAAATCAGCTCAATTCTCGATCTGGAAGCGGAGAAATATGAAACAGATACACATCGACTACAAATTAATTGCCGAAGAACCTATCAAGGACATAATTAGGTAAGCAAGTATGGTAAGGGTAAACGGATAGGTTCTTAATTTATATGACATCATGAAATGATAAGTTACAGTAACCTAATCCTAACTTTCTAAATATATCCATACTTATATTATTATTATAAATCCGAAAGTAACTATCTGTTTGTCTGTCTGTATGTTACCTTTTCACGCCTAAACTACTGAACGGATCTCGACAAAATTTTGCAAGGAGATAGATGGCACCCTGCGGAAGGACATAGGCTACTTTTTATCGATATACCGCGCGGACGAAGCCGTGGGCGGAAGCTAGTAATAAAAATGCAAAAGTGTTTGTTTGTTTGTTACGCTTTCACGTTAAAACGGCTGAACGGATTTGGATGAAATTTGGCACACGGGTAGACCATGACCTGGGTTAGGACATAGAATACTTTTTATCCCGATATACTCACGGGATCGAGACTTAACCGGGTGAAACAGCGGGGCGCAAATAGTTAAAAATATTGCCATATTAGCCGGGATATTTATATGTAGGTAATTGTGTATCTATTTACTGTGTCTTCTCTTCCATACATTTCCAACATACGATCACAAAAATCATAAAGCGCATCATGTAACATGAAAACGTTAAAGACAGGTAAAAGATCTACGCTTAAAATTATATCTTCGCAGATACATTACAAATAGACGATTTACAAAAACATTACCCTCCTTTTCGCACTCAGTTGGGTAAAAGGGACGCAGTAAAGTATGATACCCGTCAACGCAATTACACTGTAAACTAGTTCTGAACACGGTTTTGCTCGGAGCATTGTGCGTGGGAAACTAGGTGTTGGAGATGAATCTCTGTACCGTTGTCTGTACTGTGTATACTAGTGTATGTTACACTTAGTTCGATAGAATTACGTAGTACGTACAGATAGGTTTTAAGGCGCGATCAAAGTGAGCCCACGAATTAAGGCTCTTACATACTGGGGCGATTCGTCGCGCGACGCGAATTTTAACAAAACAATTTCTCACGGCGAACAATGCGGCGGCGTCGCGTCGCGCGACGTATCGCCCTAGTATGTAAGACCCTTTAACACAATGTCATTGATGTATCATGTACTAGCTTTCGTCCGCGGCTTCGCCCGCAAAAAAAGTATCCTAGTCCTCCCAGGTCATAGTCTACCCATGTGTCAAATTTCATCCATGAAACCGTAAGTAACAAACAAACTCACTTCCGCGTTTATTAAATTAGTGATTAGGGTTATATGTACTGATGCAAATAATCTGAGCCTTCGGTTTTTTCAAACTTTGAGTCAGTGTTTATCCGATCTACCTATATGTACGAGTATAAGTAAATTTAAAAAAAACTTTGTGTAAGTAAATGTTGTAATATTTGTTTTGGATGAGTCGATGACAATGCTAATAACAGCAAACAAACAACTATTTTCTGTCGTCTTCAAAACATAAAATTAATACAAATACTCCCAACTAGTCTTGACTAGTCAAGTACAATTTAAACAAATACATATTAATGGCACAAAAGCACTTGGACTGGACAGTGGATAGCCTCCACATCGCCCTGACACATATACCAAGTACGGGCACCTCGCGATCACGAATCTTGAGCGCTCATTACTGTTACCATAAAGAGACAAACGCTCAACCTCTATGATTATGTCCCTTCTGTTTGTTTGTGGTCTACAGATTTCGAATTAGGAACTTGTTACGGGGGAGTAAATGGTAGTGAAAGTGATTCAAACTAGGCTTAAATAAATGAAAATTGAATTGAAGACGCCTGTGAAAGAAAGTTTGGTAATTACCGTTTTTGATTTTCAAATCTTACTGAGCCAAGAGCGTTAGTAAATCCATAGATTTTCTGAATGTAATGTAATAACCCTTCACAAGTGCTCTTTAGCAATAAACTAATTTATTTAAAACTTTCCGTATTACTCAACTTATTTCTTTCGAGGCCAAAGTTTAGAGAAATGGAAGCTCTTTCAAGATTAATTTTATTACAACTTTATTTACCAAACTTATAACATAAAATCTAATAAAGACATTCATAATTATCATTAAAAGACTTCGTCGCCGTTAATAACCCGCGATACTTTCGTTAACCCGCTAAGAAAATCGTTTCTACATAATTAAATAGATTTTTTTACTTTCCTCGTAAAAGAATAAGAGTAATAAATTTTCCCGGAGTTCCCGGAGTTTCCTGGGACTTATGTAAGGAACACGACTTCACAGTTAATTACTTTGTATCCTGTTAACGAAGTGCTAACTCGCAATATGTATGCAGGTCTCACTGGCCCGTTTAATAAATTGACTTACTATTCGCGCCTGTTCGCTACTTTTTAAAACGATTGGGTTGTTAAGGAGGCGTGAAAATGTTCATAACTTAATTACTTTTTTGTTGGGGAAAAAGCTGGCTCTCTGAAAATCTAGCTGGTTGTGCTTTTATGTTGGTGCTGTTGAAGTTGGGCCAATGTTGGCTATTCTGCACAGGCTTTATGTAATTCGAAATAAATGCGATCTATCTTTTTTTCTTGACAACGACAATAGTGTTGTAGAGGCTTTAGTAAACTCCACTCATATCGCAATTAGAGATTATTTTCTCTTTCAAGATATACTCTAAATATACAAATTGGCTGTTAAATATATTAGAAACTACCTCGTTGTCCAATATAGAATTGCAAAGCAAATTTTCGAGTCAGGTACAAAGCAGGTGCAGGAGAGAGTGTTGGCTACTTGGCTCTCTGCCTATGTAAAATATGGATAGTGATTTTCTTTGTGATAAAATCAGCTGTTAAAGCCAGATTCTATTCAGGGAACGCCACATACTTTATATACATGCTTATGATCCCTAACTGGATAAGCCACGTTGCAATTCATGCCAGAACTTAGTTCAAGGAACGTTCAAGTAAAGTTGTTTCATCATCAGTGTTAAGGCGTTTCCAGTAGCAGGTTTTCCTTGTAGTTTTCATAAAATTGACAAAAATATTCGGTACTTTATGTTACTGTATGGTACCTACGTACTTTTTCCGTAGATTCGCTTGATAAAATTAAACTTATTCAGTTTTATTTATATAATCGTAGAGACGACAATGGTGGTGTTTTTAATATTTTACAACAATGACAAAGCCTTCATTTTTCTTTTAATTAAATACTTCCTGCTACCTTGAGTAAATGTATTTTTTTGGTCCAGTAAAAACTGCGTACAATAGGAATAAGACCTCCAGTGTTATTTACTAAGATGCGCTTGTTGACTCTAAGTCAAGGATAGGTTTATGCACGATTGGGCTGTCATCTACCTATTTAAACTTTTTTTGTAATTATATATTGTAGGTACAATCGAACAAGCTATTTGGTATACAGGCAAACTACAAACAAACTTGCAACCACTTTAAACAATTTCGTGAGTGTTTTCAGTAGTCAACAATCCTTTTACATCACTATCCTAAGCCATAAGCTCAAACATTTTAATTACACACACAATCAAAACGAATTTTGGAAGTGTAGTGGAAAATTAATATATTTTGCCTGTATACCAAATAGCTTGTTCGACTGTACCTACATTGGTTTTTAATCATATGACCAGCGGTGTTTTCTGCTGGGTCTATTTCGCAAAAACTTACCTGTTCTAAAATTTTGATTACAGTGGTGTTACCTACACATTTTCTTTTTACTATCGAAAGACCAGAGATCTTGTAGAAAAAACCAAGCAAATAACAAACTTACTATAATTACTACACCACGAACATTAAAATCTCTCCATTCTAAGCAGCTGTGATCCGAACTAAATACTAAACTACATTACCCAGTCCATAAAAAGCCTTCACAACAGCCTCTATTCATGCCGTAACTTGTATGTAAATGAAAAACTCCACTTTTGTTACCCGACAACTGTTTGGTACTCAACTACTCCATGGAGCAACAGATGTTAGGGAACAATTTTCATATTGTCACTTGTAATTGTGGGTTTTACGGCATACTTTTTTAAACTGACTTTGCTCAGAAAACTAACTTAATTAAATACAAGCTAGTATTCAGCGTTTAATAAGTAATCTACAGTAGAACTTCGTGCTGTTAGTAAGTACTGTTTTATTTTATGGTGCTCCCACACTTTTTAATTACGTATCCCTAATGGCTATCGCCGACCTTGCAATTTCTTCAGTTTACGTTGAGCGCATAGAAACTGCATCGATGATAATCCGGCCAGTCACAAGCCTCCGACGCAGCGAAATGCGTCATTAGCAGTGATCGGAGTAGGTAGATTGAACTGGGGCCATTGATCCGAAACGTATATATTAATATGGACATTCCTCCGGAATTGGTGGATTATTTAAAAAAAACCGGAACTTGTGTAGGAATTGTGTTCTGCCAGAGTGGAAGGAGTCATTTGATGATTTGCCATCCTCAAAAAAATCGGAAATCGAAAATCGGAATTCGATTGTTTTTATTATTCAACAGATAAATAATGAATTAATTTAGTTTTGATACCTTCCTTTAAATTTTGAATTGAGTAGTAATAATATCACTACCAACATTAACAATATTTAATTGAATCCGGAAATACCGGAATTACTTTCCGGAAAAATGGCTTATCTATGTTATTCTTTCTGTGTGCATTTATGATACAAGTACCAAAAATCAATCTACCTACTCCGATCACTGGTCATTAGCTATTAGTTATTTTAATATATATTTTTGTCATTCCATATTCTAGCATCGAATAGGTTTAATTTTAATTGTGTAATTTTCTTTAAAAGAAATAAGTTTAAAGTAACTTTGGTTTTTTATTCGATCCGTCGCATGCAGTTTACGTAATTCACTGCTATTAAAAATGTTTACAAACATTAGTAAACATTTTCTAAAAAAACATTATTATTTTGATCACTTGACTTGATTTGATTTAAGTATTAGTGGTAGAAAATGAACATTTTTTACAGCAGTGTGGGAGCACTTTTAGTTAGGTACATACTAAGTAGCTTTGTTCGAATTAACTTTTCTTTTTTATAAGCACGTGTTTATGCGACAATAAATAAATTTTTCTTTCTTTCTGTTACCGTTTGCTGTGGATCTCGTAACAAGTCATACTGAATTACTTAAGGACAAGGATTTCAGTATAACTTAAAGAAGGACCTATGAAGCAGCATCCTCATGACATAACAGCAACATTCTACGATCACAATCTAAGAGCCGAGCTTGCTTTATTATGCATGCTCAATTGCTCATTCAACTGTGGGTTTACCGTAGAACGGATTATATCATGGTTTGGTACTTCTTTAGACTTCCGTATGAAATTATTCAGTCCAACAACATATTAAAAAAAACTTTTTACAAAAAACAAACCACCGACTCCCAAAAACACGCTAAAAAAGACTAAGGGCGGAAATTACGGAATTATTGAAGTTAACTCAAAAACTACGCAAGCAAAGTTAATTAAATTTATATGGGACCACATCGGCAGTATACCCTTTCGAACAAAAAAATAATTTTGTAAATCGGTTTACAATTGGCGAAAATATCGATGAACATACACAAAAAAAATATACATACAGACGAACATAGAATCTCCTCCTTTTTGAAGAAGTCGGTTAAAAATTAGACCCAACCCTGAATGCTCATGGGAAATGTTTTAAAAACACACAATCATGACATTATAATAGTATGATGTTGCCTATCTTTTCATAAACGGAATATTGTAACATCCACTGAAAATTATCGGATAGACATTTATAGCGGAGACCAAACGCTGTTCGACCCAATATTACTAATATTAAATGTATAAATTATTCTGTCACCGCTATTCATACTATCTATTAATAACGTTGTATCGTAAATATTACACCAGTTTACACGGCAGATAAATGCCTATCGTATATTAGCTTTCAGATAACTAGTTGGTAGGTACTTTGGTAGACTCAACGCGGTTATATATCGGCTTTCCTAATAACTTAATAGTTTAGTTACAACCGCCGCGAAAGCAATTTAACAGAATGAAAAGTTAGTTCATGCTTCACTTGGCTCAGACTCTGATACAGATATCAGACAATTTATTAAACTTCATTTGGTCCCATTATATAACTTGGTACAGAAACTATACGTCCAGGCGGCACGCGCGTCTACCAAAATACATTATTGTTAATTAGAAAGTCCTTCACGAATTAAGACGTGTTCCATAAATAGGTTCAAATAAAACTTTATCAGAGCTGGAATTTGTCATCTACAAAAACATTTCCTGACTTTTTATAAAAATGCAATAAAAAAACAACTCGATATCTTTAAGTCTGTTTAGTTCATTTGATAAAATAACCTTACCAACCTCTTTAAATTGAACAAACACACAAATTGTAAACAAAAATAAATATTTAGAATAACGCGACCAATTTATCCTAAAACATTAAAAAAACTCCCCAGTACCTACATAGTAAAAGTCTGTTTTTTTATGACAGTTTAAAAACTGTCATCAAAAATACTTTATTCCCAGTACTACAAAAAAAAAACTAGCTGGCTAGTACACTATATGATAAATGGCAGTACTTACGCTTCAAACAATAGGAGCGTTTTCAATTGGTGTTGAAATTAGCTTAATTGAACAGTCAAGTGACAGTTTTCACGCAGCGAGTTGGGGGTACAGGGAGTAGGTACTGCCTCTTTTACCGGAATATAACAATGCTAAGTGCTGTTTATTTGTTTTGTTTGCATGCGAGTTTTATTTGTAGGTAATTTGATTAAATATCTAAAAACTTCATGAAAGCACTAGTAAACTACTTGAATTTTTTACAAGTACCCATTATTAATATTTTCAGTAAGTAATTCCTTTTATTTTATTTTTTTTTATTTATTTTATTTCTCAGTATATGGTACATTGAGATCTTACATTAAACACTGTTTCACACATACTACCATGGCTGGTGTAGAAATATTTAAAAACAAAAAAAAATAACAAAAATATCCCAATAATATTAAGTAGGTACATGCAAATCATCGAATTAGGTACATTATAAGAATAATATATAAAATTATGAAATGTTGTATTAAGTTTATGAATTTATGAATTTCATCAAAACACAATAATATCGAAAATATAAATCGTAATGTCAAAGAATAAACCATAATGCCAAAATATAAATCATAATGTCAAAATTAAAATTACAATGTTCAAAAATTCATAATAATGTCAAAGTACTAATGTCATTATTAAGATTTTAAATTACAATATCAAAAAGTATTATTTAAAAATTCATTGACGGAATAAAAACACATGTCTAAGAGCCAATCAAACATTTTACCTTTAAACTTATCAATTGGTAATTGTCTAGCTTGTCTAGTTTAGCATCTAGACTTACATACAACCATTCACTACTAACGTACATAACTGTGACAAGTTAACGCCATTATTTATGCTTAATATTATGGTTTAAATTATTATTCCGAAATTGACGTCTCCTAGAAACAAAAGGCGTTGTTTATTGTCCGCAGCAATTAAAGAAATATACCATATTGATCTAATTAATAATGATTTTCTTAAGTAAGTTAAGATTTCTTACGATATGATGAAAAAAGGATCTTATGCTACACCGTTTTACACCGTATCATCGCTTAAGTTCTAACACCGCGGATATAAAATACAAAACTTTTCAGGAGAGAAAAATCCCGTTTCATTTCTGTACAACTATGATACAAATTTTACTTACGCGGTGTTAGAATATTTAGATAAGGCCAGCCATACCTAAACGAAACTATAAACAACATGTCCCAACATAATTCGTTATTCGAACTTGGAGCTGCGTCCCTAAGTACCTATCTCGATACTGAATAAATAATAAAGCGATACTATCCCATCGCTACAACCATTAATGATTAGTTTAAATTATTAATGTTCGGTACTTCGGTTTCGGTGCCTGCTCGATACCGTTGGGTCAATCGGTATTAATTTCTCCTCTCTCTCTATATCTTTATTTGTAAACGTCATCATTCGTTTGTTTCACCTAACATTTATTATAAAATACCTTCGAGTTCGTAAAAGTGAGTAATAATAAATGTTAGTAATAAATTTAAATTTAGCACAAATAAATACAGACGTAAAGTACCTATCCTAATTAAATGCAAAACCACAAAATTCTTATTAAATGCGAAGTGTTTTTTTTTTTTTTCATGTTTTTTCAAATACATCAAAAAATTAAGTAGCATACTCATTGGAATAAATACTTGGGATCGTTTGATAATTATTTATTTAAATCACAATTATAACACCAATGGAAACACACAGTGCATAGTTCTATGAAGCAAATGATATTAAAGGTAGAGTAAGAATATACAACAGACTTGCTCAGCAAATTGATTGCGAAGGTCCTTTTAATGATAATAATATCAACTTTGTCACAGTAGAAACAGCAACAACTGATAACAGATTACTCAATATTCTTATGTCAGTCAAGAGTAAACCGAAAATTGAAAACACTATTAAACTAAAATTTATAACATCAATTGAGTAGCAGGAAACGCTTCCAACCAAAATCTCCTAAATAAAGTAAATTAAAATTAGAACACAAAAATTTATTCTCCAAACAATAAGGAACAACGTAGTATAAGTAACATTTTAACGATGAACAAATCAAATGTGAACGGAATAGGAATAGAAAAAATAGGAATTAATTTAAGAGCGGGGATAATTTAGTGGGCCGATAAACTTGGATGTTCATAAATAACGAAGAGAGCAGAGAGCTTATAGTTTATTTTTTTTAGACGCGTCCAAACGGCGTCGACTAAAAATATCCGGACGTTAGTCGACTCGTTCCAGGATTAAAATTAGTTAACAGCGCCAACCCTGTTTAGGGAAAGACTTCCTTTAACGCGAGCGCCAATAAATTAAATCCCGTTTACACTTCTGCGCTAATCTAATCTAATTCGTTCTCAGTCTCAGTTGTGTTCTGTTTAGTTTATGTTTTAGGTATGTTAAATTTAAACTGATCACTAAATCCTAACTTATTATTTTATCCTAACTATGCTAACTAATATTATAAATGCAAAAATGAGTTTGTTTGTTTATTTATTATATTTTCACGCTAAAACGGCTGAACAGATTTGGATAAAATTTGGCACATAGACCATGACCTGGATTCGGACATAGGATACATGTTAATCCCGATTTTCTCATGGGATCGAGACTTATGCAGGTGAAACCGTGGGGCGCAAATAGTTAATGAGTAAATAACAATGTCCAGTAGTTATACTAAAATCTACTAATACTGTTCATACCTTGTTTGCTGAAGAACTTAATACTTTCACGTCAACGAACCCAAAAGGGTGCCAAACGCCAACAAAGGAGCAATTTAAGCCGTTGAATAAGCGATCAGAAATTAATTTACAGCTGCTGTTGCTGTAACTTTAATAGTAAATCTCCCCGCAAGTAAATTACGTAAACAGAAAAGGTAGTAAACATGACATAACCAGACAAAAGAAAACAGATTGATTAAAATTAAAGTCCATTCAGTCATCATTCGTTATCACGATTTTATCATCAGTCTTTTCTTATCGTTGATGTTGGGGTTCGATTTATATCTATTTGCTGTATTGTTTTAACAGGTCCCATGAAAACTGACCCCCAAAATACATGCATATGCTTAGTTTGGGAGTAAGGATCAAAAACAGCCACTTTAGCAGAACCTTAATAGGAAAATATTATGAATCATCGTAAAATGTCACAAACTGACACTTCAAATTATGATCTGCGTGCGATCCATATTACTAAATAATTCATCTGTTTGACAGTTTTCTATGGAGATTCGTAAACTGGTCCACACACTATGAATTAATTGCTTTTGTGTCAAATTAGAGGAATCGCTAATGACAGCTGGAAAGTCAGGAAATGAATTGCTTTTAGAGGAATTGCTAATGTCGGCCACATTAGCAATTCCTCTAAAAGCAATTCATTTTCTGCATTTGTTTAGACACCCTGATCTTTGTGTAATACATAAATTGTAAGATTGTGACTTTTAGCGTCTGTCATATTTTAATATATGTATTACATATATTAAAATATGACTTACTTAAGTACCTATTAAGTGACAAATAAACGTTTTTATTTTATTATATCTACCTTATAATTTAGCAGTAAAAGTAACGTAAAATCGTTTATTTTAACAATCGAATTATAATGGAGATAATTATGTTTACTACCATGATTTCACTTGCTGTGGCCATCAATATTGTGTTTTTAACTTACCCGAACACGCCTTCATTCCAATATCTAAACCTGGAACTCAAAAACTAATCTATCTAGTCCTACTTTACCTCTCTTAATTTGCTTCAGCAAAATTACAGTACAAATTAAAGTAATTGTAATTACGAAAAGCAAATTATTATCAAGAGCAGCGTAGCTGTAGACAATGGGTTGTATTTGAGCGGCCATTGGCGGCCATTGGCGCTATCGTCGCCTGCCCATTATAAACGTTTAACGTTGCGATGCAATAAAGGCAATGAAGCGTGATGACAGATAAGAGTTACGACGGACTAGCTTATAACGTATTCGGAGACTTCTCAATATAAAAAAAACTAGCTGCACCCCACGGTTTCACCACGATAAGTCTCGTTCCCGTAGGAATATCGGGATAAAAAGTATCCTATGTCCTAATCCGACTTATGATCTACCCACGTGCCTAGTTTCATCCAAATTTGTTCAGCCGTTTAGCGTGAAAGCGAAACAAACAAACACTTTCGCATGTATAATAATAATATTTTTTTATGAATTAGGATAAAGCGTGGTTTTTCTAGTTGGTAAGTATGTTTTGGGATGAATGTGCTCTTTAGAATAATCATCTTTTGCTGATTTAGAAAAAATATATTTCTATACCATGTTTCTGATCACTTCTTGATCAGTTTAAAATAAAATTAAAATAAATCTAAAAGTCTTTCAGAAAGCTTTGTAGGTTATTGTATTTTCTCTCATGATCGATTCCCTAGCCACTATAATCATACTTAGGCATAATTATGGTATTCCAGTAAATAATAGAGAAACTTCTTGTAATTAAAACAACAATAACTTTAGTACGTGCATCTTCATTCAGTCCATTTGAATGCTAGTTACGCAACGCACTTAGAAGTCAAAGCATTCCGCGCATTCTTTAACAGGTAAGTACAGTACCACAATTGTTTCGGTGAATCTCAGCTCACCATGAAAAAATTGAAAGCTACAATTCAACCCGGAGCAGGCACTTAATGAAAAAATCCATTTAGGAATGTCTGATTAAAATACGTAGCGTAGCAACACTCGGCCAGGTCGTGGGACTAGATTAGTTTCGGGTGCTCTTTATTTTTCCATTTTATAGCTACGTTCGTGCACTAATCGATGTCGCTGACGTTTTTCAACAATAGGCGTCAGGTGGTTTGATTACACAACGTGAATCATTGTTCACGACCATTACAATCACCTGAGACTATTATTCTTGAATTTCAGGAATAGGAATTCGTTGCTATGTTATTTTTCGACTCCATAAGGCCAAGGACAATTACGTAGGTACGCCTCCCTTGTAAATAACTGTAATTAAATCAATTTAAGTTGAGACCATTCCATTGAAATTCCCTAAGCTCGTAAGACGTGGAACCATTCGAGATTCCCAAGATAGTTAGCTCAATGGTGTCGTATAAAGTCGAAATAGAGCATCTCTGCATTAGAGTGCACCCTATTAAAACCACATGTGCCAGACGTCACCTCATGTCTCTGGACCAACGGTTCTCAATATTGTTTGACTTACGTTTTAATTCAGACGATTGATAGATCGATACAAAGGTTTTCCTATTAATATTCTGTTGAGTCAATTTGGTGTGCGTTTGTTGCATTTATGAGTGTGAAACGCAAACACGGTTTGTTTTACTGGATTTCGATTTAATTTTCAAGTTAAGCGTAGAAACCCGCTTTACAAGATATTGTGAAATTATTGTGTTGTGAGTTGTGCACGAAATAAAATGTCAACTTTCAGTCGAGTTTTAAGCTTGTGCATAAGCACAAGCAAACAACTGCAAGACCACGTTCATTCAATCAAAATTGACGCGTGGTGTAAAAGCTGACGTAATATTATTGTCATTTTGCAGCCTAATATTTTATTAAACACAACTGTTGTTTAGCTGCAAAGCACGGCCCAAAATAAATATTCTATGATGAAAATATAACGAAGAAGATATTAGGTTACAAAAAACCCCGCCATCTTGTGATTAATAAATGCCGATCTGCTGCTTACTTCATTAGACGGGAAGAATGTTATTTTTCATTATGACTTAATGAATACCGTAAGCGACCGAATTATGACAGAAAAGTCGGAATTAATAAATTCTTTCGTTCATTTTGTAAGCGGCGAAAATATAAAATTTTGAATGACAACTTTACTGCTCCTGCAGAATTGACAAATTGTGTTGGTTTGACGATAAAGAGCTCACGAATTGTTAATAATTCGACAGTTTTAGTTCAATCGAAAGACGACAGTTCAATCTTTAAGTTGAGATCCCTTCAACTTCACCGAGATGTTGATTCGCCTATGAATTCCCGGATGATAGGACGCCTTCATAGCTGTCAGTCTAATTTCAATAATTGGAAAACAAACTTGGAGCTTAGACAAATACGCGATTGGAAGTTTGGGAAGCAATGACGACGATAATTTGTTTGCGCGCCGCGGTACGCCACGCTCCTCGCCTTGTTTATACTAGCTCCATAATATTTATACTGTAGGATCAAGTCGACGATTTACATGAATGCTGTGTAGTTCTTTAGATGTCATTATGATAGAAGTCCCTTTAAGCCGCGGATATGAGGGTATGTGTGTTTATATTCACTTTGAAGATGAAAAGCAACGCAAACTCGGATAAGTCGGTTAATATTCCATTTAAATTTCATTTAATTTTCACATTATATTTGAGCTCGTCTGATAAATAAACCTCTGAGCTAAGATAAGAGCTAGACACTAAAAAGTCTGTACTAAGTGTTTTTTAACAACCAAAATAACTTTCATAATAATTTCGACTTTATCATCGTCGGTTTAAATAAAGCCCGTTATCGTCCATGATTTATTATTACATTCTACTATTAAACTTTATGTATTTTTGATTGCTCACACATGTCACAGAAATACCGCCGCTACATAATCATCTTATCTGTCATGAGCACAAAAATGCGTCCTTACTTAGAACATAAACACGAGAAAATTGCTTTCAGAAGACATCAAAGGATCTCAATAAAACTCACTTATTTACAGTTGCTGAGAGACACATCTGCTTCTAATAAAATACATTAACATAGGAATAAACGTAGTATACCATTCCCGTCTTCTATAATTTTATATTCAGGTCGGGGATACTTATAAATTGATGGAAATTCAATTAAATACCTGGCTGTGTTTACGATTGATGAGCGCGGTAGATAAACCATTACGTTTTCTTATCATTTTTCTGAATATTAAGAAGGTAGTGCCAACCTGATTTCACGGCACTCTCGTAGGTAAATATGTTCTGCGTTTTCTGCGCTTAATGTTTTCATTAGAAGCGAGTTCCACGAGACATTTATTTGGTTAGTCTTTTCATTGCTACTTTATTTTACAACTGTAATCACAGTGCCTGCCTTCAACAAAATTACAGCATTTATTTAAGGAATATAAAACAGTAATAAGACAGAAATCAATTCCAGATCATTACAAGTGGGTAAAATATGAAACTGCCTCCCGAGCCACCCGCGTTGTCTAACTGCCGGTAAAACATTTAATAGCTACACCAGAGAACACATCAAAAACGAATGAACCACTTATAACCATAAATTTCACCTCCCATAACGATCAAGCTTTCCATAAATTAAGTAATTCTAGGATTCCCACTGAGAAACGTACTCAGCAAAAGTAAAAAAATAAAATCAAAATATTTTATTTCACTTCCTAAATGGTCACTTATAAAACGACAGAAGCTAGGTACGCGGTTCCAATTGGCCATTTCCTAAGGAGAGGAGCGGGCAAGAAACTCCACGGTATTCACTTTTTGTATTAAAACTTTAGCTAATAAAATGCGTAATTTCCTTATACAGGTAAACGTCTTTAAAAATTGACCCATAAATAAAATCTAGAAAAGAATGAAACACCGAAAAGCAGAGAATAAGTTCGAATGGCGCTTCGCCTTCCTATTGCATAAATCTTAAAGCAGTCTCTAATTGAATATTCTCTTTGCGTAATGTCGTCTTATTTCACCCTTTAAAATAAAATAAAGGCTGAAAGCGAAACATGTAAATTTTATCGTGTCTGGGCACGGCCGCCGGGACAGGCACGGATTTTTTACCATCCAAGGTAAAGGAGAAAACTTGCCTCGTATTTTCAGCTAAAACTTCCCCCACTGCAATGCTCGTTGAGAAATACTTTTGTGACTTACGGAGCGAGTTATAAAAGAATGGCGTATTGTGTGGAGCGGGCAGAAGCTAACAAATCATTTCAAACGCTCGACCAAGAATTTGGGGCGGTCAGTGTGAAAGTTACTAGAGCGAATAGGCTGCGGGAAAAGCCGCTCGGTGTGAAATGTTAACGTTTCCTGGACAGTATTGCACAAACTTTGAATTTCAACGCCGGATATAGAACAATGCTAAAAATACATAAAACATTTTATTTTGCAGCGTATATTGCAAAAATATACATTTTTTGCATGAAAGTTTTCGTGTATCTACTACCTAGGTAAATGGATTTGACCAAATGGAATTTTCATTTCCGCGGTCTCTCTTAAAACAAAAAGTCTCGTTCACATCGGAACTCATTCCGTCACGACACAATTTTGTTTTGAGACAGTTATTTGGTGAATTCACGTTTTATTCGTCTTTTATTTCGGCCGATACAAAAGTTCAATTACACGCTTTTTGTTACAAACATCAAAAATAATAAGGTGGCGTGGCGAAATGATAATGATAAATGATTTTATTTCTGTAAGTAGTTTTGTACAAACAGTTTTTTACACTTCAATCATATTTTAAACACTAGATGAGGTCGGCGTTTCTTATCCGACTACTCTGATCTGAGAAGAAAGGCCGATACGTACTCAGAGTTCTCAATAACATAATTGAATATTGTTCCAGTTATTTATCGTCCCAATGATAGAACCTAGATTTTAAATTAACATTAGAGGCACATTGCATTGTCATACCTAAATTAATAAGCTAGCCATAGTACCTACATTACTTAGGTATCTAAGTAGGTACCTAAGTGGTACCTACTCGTACGTACCACTTACTATTATAACGTTCTAAGATCTAATTACGAATTCCTTTTATTACCTTTGTTTAGTTATAGGCACTGAGCTAGTAATTGTTAGTTTACGACCAATTCGTTATTCATGACATAATCTCACTAACATGGGCGACTTTAAATGCCTAGATATGCGTAATTAACTCAATATTATAAAAGGCAATATTTTAAATTTAATATCAGCCGTACTAGTCGATCGAAGATTAAGCTACGCTTGTCGCGGTCGGTTCGTGGATGGGTGACCATCTCAAACATATTGAGACCCCTCCGTGTCTCGGAAACCACGTTAAGTCGGTGGTCCCGCCTGTCATTCGTAGATCTTTGGCAGTCTTTACGGGAGTCAAAAGCCCAAAGTCTAACAACCAGTCTTACCAAGGGGTACTGCGTTATGGAGGTCAGATAGGCAGTCGCTCTATGAAAAATACTGGTATTTAGCTACATCCGGGTAGACTGGAACCCGACCCCAATTAACATAGTTGGGAAAAGACTAAGTACTCGTAAATTGATTGATTTTGAACAATCTAATTATAGATTAGTATTAATTTTAAGTATTATATTAATAATACTTATAATTTATACGTAACACTCTACAAACCTATGTGAAAAGATAAAACGTTTAAAGAATAAACCAACTTGATTTCAATTTTTTTTATCTGTGAGCATACTCTGCTTGGCAATATTTGACATCGTTAGATATAACGCGAAGAATGCACAAAATATTCATCGAATTCAGATCATTTAGTAACCAGTTTAATATGACGACAAATAAAATGCCACTTCTTGCATATTCTGATAAAATGTGTATCTTAAACCCACTGACCTAGCTATTCCATTCTGTAAAGACTATTTTCTACTGTTATATTTATTTTTCGGATGTATATAACCTTGGTTTCTATCAATCTGATAACATACCACATAATAACATCACTGTAATCCACCGTTTTTAAAACGGTGAAGTAAAACATCGTGAGGGAATCGTTAGCCCTTTTTTTTTTTTTTTTGAGGGTGGGAAATCATCCAATGACTTCTCCCGCTCTGGGCGGAGCGGAAGGGCGTGTCAGACTTTTACTGACTAAAACCCACCCATGTTCCTTCATTTGCCTGTTGCCAAGGTCCCGGTATCCCTTTCGGACTTTCCCGCAACCCTGGCAGGCATCGGTCCTACCGGACCCCGTCAATTGTGCTGACATCTCTTTGAGGCGCGCGTCGTGGAACACGACGCGCCATCGACCCGGGCCTGGTCCTTATCGGACGGCGAGCTGCCCGTTGCTCGCCGTCCGCAAGCCCGCGCCTATGGTGGCCGGGAATCCGCCTGGGATTCCCGACGCCCAGGGCGTCTCCAACGGCGGAGAGATATTTCTCGATGGCATGTAAAGTCAAGTCAGAGGCACTTGGGCGCTTTTAAAACTCTGGCACCAGGTTAGCCACTCACCACACGAAAAGAAGAAGACTGTAATCCACGAAGGGTTAGGCAGAGGTGTACTTATAGTAAAACTCATATTTAAGCAGTTATGTTTAACAAAAACAATCAATCAATAATTCTTTCTTTATCTATAAACAATATTAAGCGCACATTCCAAGAGAAAATTAATCAAACAAAAATGTGGTATTTGACTCAGCCGACACCGACATGATACCATCCTGTAGCTATTCATATAATATGATGTTTCATACATAAGGCAGGATTAATGTAAGCACTATTCACCTTAACATTACTGAATAATTTAAAGTTTAGACGTATTACATCAAAGAACTACCAACCCAACCTAGTTTTCACTGGATCCTCCACTTAAATTTCATGACACGTAAAGTACCCTTGTTAACTACATAATCCTTGTTGAGAAACCATATGAATGAAACCCACTACAATAAGTTTAAATCCACATTAGTGACCGTATTTCGTAATAGGTTAGGATTCAAGTACGAGAGCATTTCTATAAATAATACGAAGCAGGATCAAACTGCTAAACAAAAGAGTAACCGACCGAGTGTAGAGTATTGTGAACACAGCAATGCCATTTTCCAGCACACAAAAAAGGGGCTCCTTCGAAATGAACCGTATCAGAAATAGCGTAAAGTTCAAATTCTTTTAGCCTCTCGTGATCGGAGTCGCTCACTTCGTGGGTAGTGGTTTGCCTTTCACTCCGCTATTTATTGTTATACGGGCTTAGGTATAGACATTATGAGGTATGAACCTGAGTCTCTGGGATCGTTCGATTAGTGCAGTTGCAGTACTGTTAGCTCACCGGTGAAATAGGTCAAAGTTTTCAACTCAGTTCATATCCACAGTGCACCGTGCAAATCTGTCGATTCCGGTTGACCTCACTTTCGATGTGGAGACCGTTACACTGTTAGACATCAAAACCAGACAGTTTTGTTCGCTTTGTGGTGCATAACCTTATGATGTTTCTATTGAGGTTGATCTCGTAATTAGTTGTAGTAGAGGTTTGAGAAGCTCGTGGCTAAGTAATAACAGCCGCACGGGTCGATCCATCTGGTTAAGCTACGCTTGCTGGGGTTGGTCCGTCGATGGGTGACACTCTTTACATACCGAGACTCCTCCGTGCCTCGGAAAGCACGATAGCCGTTGGTCCGGGCTGTCATTCGTGGCGTCTTTGACAATCGTTACGGGTCGTCAGAATCTGACAACTAGTCTTACCAAGGGGTATCGTATTACCCAGTTACTGAGTTGTGTTGTGGGTTGTGGAGGTCACTCCATGTAAAATACTAAATAGTAGATATTCAGCTGCATCCGGTTAGATTGGAAGCCGACCCCAACATCGTTGGGAAAAGGCTAGGCAGATTGATTAGTTTTACTGTACGGCATCATAAAAGCTGTATTAAAAATTCTTTGCAGTTTAACTAACTTAGCATATGTATCGAAACTATGAATAAAGACATAAGACCTATGATTTATG
Organism: Lithophane leautieri; assembly: GCA_949152455.1. Lineage (NCBI taxonomy): Eukaryota > Metazoa > Arthropoda > Insecta > Lepidoptera > Noctuidae > Lithophane > Lithophane leautieri. Next base: position 9,305,530 of record OX424467.1, read on the forward strand.
ACACTTGCAAGCTCAATAAAACTATAAAGTTTAAATAACTTACCTATAACAATTTAAATTCTAATATTGATTGCGAATTTTCTATTTGGTATTAACTCAACAGCTCAAGGCTTTTATTGCAAGAAAGAGAGAGAAATCAAAGAAATTAACAGCCAGCCCGATCTATTACTTTCAGTCAAAAAAGTGATGTCATTTGGTACCTTTTTAAATAATAGAACAATTCTTATTAAATTCAACGATTTTTTTACTAATTACCTATACATATTTAACACGCACATAAACTAGTTCCAAATTAGTTTGTTCGCACAATAGACATGTTTGGTTTTCCGAACGAATGATAAACAGACTAGCTGGTATTTTAGTTCTGCATATTATAAACAGATTAGTTAAACAATCATGGCGAATAACATAGCGTCGACAATTTAATGTTACACAACATCCTATGTGGAATCGCCACACGAGGCGAGACGATGCGATATCGAATAGATTAGCTCTGATGGATGTTTTCTCTCCTCTCTCATTGTTGTAGGTATAAATTGAGGTAAACATTGATAAATAGTCACAGTGTATTCATAAAGTTTTCATCGCTGCTCGCCTTTCTTCAGTGGCTTAGATTTTTTATGACACTGCAGAAATTTTTCATTTTTCACGATACATTTGACTGTGTCATGTCTGCCTTAAGTTATTGCTTAGAATCGCATCGCATCGCTGTCGCCGCTCTTATAGGACGATGGGTTATACAGGCTGTTGTATAGACGTACACATTGTTATTTAATACAGGCTGATGGTCTATCTATGCAGTACAAGCGCCAGTGTGACGATAAAACGATAAAGCGGTGAAATAGACACTGTGTACATTGTAAACTATTATATTAATGTACTAATTAATTTTAGGTGTTAAGTTACTAATTTATGCGGATAATGAATGCCTTTAAAGAAGCTAGAGATCATATAACTAACTTATTTAGCATAATCAGCCTGTAATTATCCCACTGCTGGGACACGTTTCGAAAGGGAGTAACATGTAATCCACCACTCGGGCCCAGTGTGGGCTTGTAGATGTCACATTATGCCTTTGATTTTTTGGTTCTAGGACATGCCGGTTTCCCCACGATGTTTTCCTTCAGCGTTTTGAGAGCAGTGCAGTGTAATGAAATTATTTACACAAAGTAAAGCGCCTGGCTGGGTTCGAACCCACGACCTACAACTCGTAAGTCGGGGCCGGTACCACTGGGCCACCAATAATTTATAAAAGCAAAATAAATATAACGTAATTTAACGGTGATTTAATGAATATCTTACGAAACACTTGAAAGAAAATAAATGTTATGCCTACATTATCGACACAAACGATGAAAAATAAGGAAGAAAAACGTATTCTAATTTGGAAAAAGGCTCGTTAAAAGTTTTTCCAAAAGAATGATGCCTCATTAATCAAAATTGTAAACATCAGAGCTACACGGGAAGCAATTTAAAAATAAAATCTATGGCTTCGAGAAATATTGAAAAATTAAATATCGCAACAAAATGGAGATTAGACACCGCCGTAGTGTTATGAAAGTTTTTCTGTAAACTCCACACGCAAACCATGCAAAACTTTTACGTAAGAAATAAAATATAAACTACTAAAACATTGGACACATCGTAATTTTTATTTATGACTGGCGTTTATGAAGACATCTTTATTTCTACTTCTTTTAGGTGGTCTGAATAATTAAAATGCCGTAAAACGGCCATGTCAACATAAGGTTTCGTGCACACTTGTTTAACGACCAATCAAAAGTTTGTAGCAGTACAAAGACATGCTTGTGTAGCTCGCTTTTTTTTACATCAATAGCATTTAAAGTATGACTTTAGTTTACGGCACCGGAAACTGTTGAATACAAGTTGACAATATTTTTGTAGAATACTAGCAGGGCCCTGCGGTTTCACCCGCATAAGTCTCGATTCCGTGGGATTATCAGAATAAAACGTAGATATCCTATGTGTTAATCCAGTTTATGAATTATCTGTGGGCCAAATTTCATCCAAGTCCGTTCAGTAGTCAGTTTAGTACTTCATCCATCCATGATCCCCACAAAATTTCGCGTTTATAATGTTATTAGTAGGATCTCCCATACAGTCTCAATGGCTGGTATTTAAGGGAGAATCGGTTAGAAATCAGCGATGCAATGCACATAAACTGCACGACAGCTTAACAAAAGGAATGATGGTGAGGTTGCCTTGTAGTTACGGTTTGCTAACTGCATCCAACAACATTACCTATTCAGTTGGCATACTTCTCGACAGCAGGCTGTCCTAAATACACCCATCTCTAATAGTACCTTTGTCACAAAGTACATGACATACGTTATACTTAATAGTAAAGTTTACATTCCTGAATTAGTTTAACTAACAAAAATCAATCTCATAGTTCTAAAACAACGCTGATATTATGCATAATTTATTTATAAAGCAACAATGTTTCAGGCAATCCGTGTCGACCCAGATCAAATAAAGCAATCACGGTGTTTCCTTTGTAGCGTACGTGTGTACATTTATAGATCAAGGAGACAGATTAATTCGCCAAGCTCCAAACTTCGCCAGATACCGGCGAAAAAACCCAACCGTAATGTTTATACCGGCAATACCGCCTTCATACAACCACAATAATAAATATCTGTGGAGTGATCAAACAAAAAAATTGTCGGTTACTCAACAACGTGTTCGCTTAGATTTCAATCATCAACATAGCGGGTAATTTGATGCAGCAGCTACAATGAAGGTCGCTTCCGATGTTATTTAAACAGCTGGTGATACTGAAACCATGTATCCATGTTTACATGAGTTTTACTATTCAAAGAATGGTACACAAATGCACAAACGACTACAGAGCAAATACCACAATACGTACGAGAAAATAACGTATTGAACCTCAACAAAATAAAACTTGAAATCCGATCTACATAATGCTGTGATGAGGAGAAATGCTTACTGTTTCATGTTAAATCTTTTTCTTGTAACTTTTTCTCTTATCGAACACAAAGTTGAGTGAAATTTCAGGGGTATAAAACGTGTGGCGTGCAGGCTTAGCGCGGTAGGCATAGCGTTTACAAGTCGACGGGGTAAATTGGATCCCTCGGGATTTACTGACGCCTCGCAAACGTTCCGTGCTCCAGCCTTCAACGCTTACGTTGGCGCGTCAAATATTCAACGTCTTTGTCAGTGTTATTTATAAGACGCTTCTTGGATAGATAAGAATATTTAGCATTTTACACGAAACTGGGACGCTCAAATTGTAGTATTAAACAGTACTAACGAGTACACGTGCAGTGAACACAACTGCGGAGCAGGCGTGCTCTTAATAACGTGGGTTCGGGATTAGTCCTTACATAGATGTTTAGACTACAGCAGTAGACAAAGCTAAGCAATGCTAATTGTTCATTCTCTTGTTTGGCGACAAATCCTTGAGGATGAAGGTAGATGTGGGTACACAGACTAATGCCTTTCCACCCCACGTTGTTCTGAGGCCTTTATATTTATTAGGTACCTTAGAGATAATTGCCCCTTTTACGACCTACCACGCACTCCCATATCATCTTGTCTAGTCAATATTCAAGTTTATCGTCATAACATACAAATACTATCACATTTGAAGGCAGCACATTGTAAGAGCGCAGGTACACGGACTAGTAATTGGGCCCGCCTCCCGCAGGGCACCCATTTCAAATCCTTAACGTGGGTCCGGATTACTTTAATGACGCATATGTTGCGAGCTTTTTGTACCTCCTTAGAAACTGATCGTTGATAATAGAGTGAAAAAACCTTTAACGGCTTGACTTGAAAATTGTCAAATTATGTTGCGTTTTGGTTCGCAATCTTTAGTATCAGTAGATTCCACGACACCAAACTGCTATAGAGTACGTTTTTCGAGGAAAACAATTACCAAAACGACACAAATAAATGACGATAAAATCACAGATGTTCCCACTGTTCCAGTGATAATAACACAAAAGTATGTCGATAGTAATATTGCAGGCGTTCACAAGAGCTTGCATTTCCGAGCGATTTGCGCTGTGACGTCACGTTAACAGTCAGCACAACGCAGTTGCTGACGGGACAGATTCGAAGGAGACATGCGAGATGCGAGTATATTGTGTCATTTATTATTCATCTGCTTGCAAGTGAGATATATACCGAGATATACCGAGTTGTACGTGACTTCTCTTGTCAACCGTATCTCATCCCAACCGCTTTATGCTTTCTTCTTGTTGTGATCACTTCCATTGCCAACAGTTTTGTCTTACGTAAGAATGCGCTTGAAATTGCCTTTGTTTTGTTCAGTATAAATTAGATACCGTACTACACCTTCAACAGTTTTATATTGTTCTACTAAGATTAATATCTGTGATACCTTTTATGATCACTTATTTGGTCGTGTTCTACATAAGAGATAAGATCTTCCTGTTAGCGTCTTCAATTACTCTCGTTCATCATTTAGTGAGTGACGGGTTCGTGCTTTTTGAGACAGCAGAGGTCAAATGGCAAAGTACAGTCGCAACCGACGTTGCTTAACCTAATGATCTACGAACAAAACTCCTCTAATTGTATGGCGCAAGAGTTTAAGCAAATCGTAGCGAATAAACGACTGTTCAACGTGCAAGTATGGTAATATTGAAGAAATGAATGTCTTAAAAAAAGTGTTTGTTTATTCGTTTCCTTGCATGGTACTTACTGTATTTTTCATTACTTTTGTTAAGATTCCTTGTGTGGATTTTTATTTCATTATGGGAGAATATTTGTTGTTTCTTTTTACCCATGAACTACATATTTCAGTATGATTCTTTAATTGTTCTGTCTGCTTCGCAAATATTGAAAGTTTCAAGAGATATCTATCACGTGGCGAAGGCTTAGCACAAAAAAGGTAGGTACTTACTTGTTCCACCAGATCGCGGAGCGTCTTAAGCCGAGAACCATCACAATATTGTGGGTTTATTCAAAACGAGACAGAACCCTCGGCCTTTCCCGAACAGAGGATACCAATCGAAGCTTACACGAATAACATATCAAGATAGTAATATCACTGTGATCACCAATTCCAATGCCAAGATTGTTTGTGTAGTGGTCTATTGAAGAGGCAATTTACAGCCGTATCAGTTTACGAGTTTATTGGCTATATCGAAGCTTTGATTCGGGCCCCTGTAACGGCTTTATCCAATATAGTGTATATGTGCTGACTCTATTTGCTATGCTAGCCCGAAAATATGTTTTATAGCTATACTAGCTGCGCCCCGCGGTTTCACCCGCGTAGGTCTCGATCCCATGGGAATATCGGGATTAAATCAAATCATATTATTATCAAAACATTTTATTTCACATAAACCTACATGGGCACTTATGGATAAAAAGTATCCTAAGTCCTATTCCAGGTCATGGCCCTGTGCCAAATTTCATCCAAATCCGTTCAGCCGTTTTAGCGTGAAAGTGTAACAAACAAACAAACAAACTCACTTTCGTATTTATAATATTAGTTAGGATTAGTTTCCGTTAGTCAAGCCGAATCCAAAACTATAACTGTTATTATCTTCAATTTGACCTTAATAAATAACTAACTTAATAAATGGGTAAAGTTCGGACTCCAGATTATTGAATGTTATAGAAATGTATAGCAAAACTTGAATACTCTCAATAATTAATATTAGTTTGTATTTATATAACAATTATTTTGGTAATTATACCGTATTGAAATTAAATTAATTGTGACTGAGAGGATTATCATTGACAATTTAAAATCCTGGCAAATAACGTTTTAATTTATAATATGTTGCGTACGCCATTTAATAAATTACTGTTTAAAATATTAATAATTAAAAAGTTACGTAGCACGGTATTTCGTAGCACCGGGGTTGACCGAAGCTACGGCGTAGCAAATGTGCTACGACCTACGACGACCCTCACACGGCAGTATTGTTATATTATTATGTTTATCTTTTGATACAAGCACACCGGGTGTAAGTGCTACGCACTTAAACTTTCTGAAGGATTTGTTAGTGAGTCAGAGTAGTTTATTCGAAATTCACTCGTCAAAATTCACTCGTTGAAAAAATGTGAGCTACGTATAAAATATCTCGGTATTTTTATTACGGTAGGACAGTTGAAACTGCACGCTACGTATTTTCGGTAACAAAAAAGTAACTAGCGAAATAAAATCCGGCAAGAGGAGTACTGTTCCGAAGAACAACGGTCGAATTTTTCAACTCAAGTCTGTTGTTTTACGAAAAAAGTTCTTCGGTATGTTTTACTATTTTTTCTGTAACTATGCTGGTTTTCGACTGTCACTAACATTTTAGTGAATAGATTTTTTATACATCTCAGTGAGCAAAATAAAAATATGTTTGCAATTCAGTCTTTCGTTAAAAATAAATTGAGAATATTAAAAGCATTTCTAATATTCTACTAAATTTTATTACTATACCAATAAAAAAATTCTTTGATCAAAGTGTTCTACAAATAGCGTCTACTTCGTTGAAACGTTCATAAGTTCTTCATAATAGTATATTCAATTTCAACATAAAATTGCCTCTAGTAAATTTATTTGAGAGTGAATAAACGTCTGAACGTTTGATTTTTAAAAGCTCGCTGAAGGCCTTTGTGCAGTGAACTAAGTCAGTGCGCCACATTATGACCTTTTACCGGCCTTCGCCACACTCGGTGAGAAAATTCATGCTAACGACAACAACCATTGTTAACAGCTTACCGATAAAAACTTTAATAATAACACTAAATGAGCGTTTTTCCAACAAACCAATATTACTTATTGATTAATTATCAAAATGCCATACTAACCAATTATTTGTATTTTGTAGTCTTCTCGCCAATTAAATTGGTAAACATTTTGCACGAATACATACCTGAAACAAATAAACCACACGTTGTAATACATTGAGTATGGTCGATATTTTATAATCAAAATGTTGCACATAGTATTGAAAAATATCTGAAATACATGCCACAGTTGAAATAACATAAAAATCCCTGCTCGTATTCCGCAAAAAATTAAAATTGTTTACTATTTACACGTTTACACGTTTAAACAAGATATTTTACAAGTGCATCTGTACCAAAAGCTGGATTTACCCATACCTATGGATTTACAAAAGTAAGTCATGGAATTGCAAACTGTAAAAAAATACTACAGCTGTCTTTTATCCTTCATTTTGTTTAGAATTAACCGCATCTGTTGTAAATCACAAAATGTGCCATTTGTAGTAACAAGAAAAATCATTAATTAAGCTGAGCTTCCCAGAATTATTCAAATCACGTTCACCTTCCAGCTGACCTTCTCCCGTTGTAGGGACCAGTTTGAATTAACTTGAGTAGGAAAAAAACTGCAGTAGTTTCACGAACTCATAACGAGCGGACAGATTATGAAAATTTCGGTTGTACTTATGTCGATTTTTATTTGCTCGCGACGTGATTGAAGGCTCTCGCTCTTCATTGCGCCGCTTCTTGACATGACATTCTGTCTAACTTTCCCACGGGTTTCTAGCAAATCGAAGCTCCGTCGTGTCGCATTTTCGCGATACACTTTGCCGCTGTTTACGCTGTATCTAAACGCGATAGAAAACTTTGAAAAGCCACACAACAATAGAAAGAATAGAATCTATTTGGAATACGAACACACTACACAGGTTTGCCATCACGCTAGCTGAAGAGATTTGTGAAATACGAGTTAAAAATGTTTCGCAAGACGAAGTTAATGTCTTAATAAAGCAAACTGGGTTACTGCAGTAAGAGAGAAATAAAAGCTTGTAGAACACAAGGGGTTCATTGACAGTGTGGATGCGGGCACAGGACAGCCTGGTGGTCGCCAACTTTACTGTCTGTCAGTTGACGGATCGATGAGGCAAGCAAGCTTTAATTATGTCAGAAGATAAACAAGATTTGAATCCATTCCTTCAATTGCAAGTGACATAGAGGCAATAACACCCTATTGAACCTATATTTTTGTATTTTACTCAGCTAGTAAACTACGGTAAGGCGACATCAAATAAGTTACTTTTTGAAATGGAAAATGGTGGCAACTAAAATAGGTCAATCAGCCTTTAAAAAGTCACAAACATGACCTTTATCTTTCAAGAAAAGGAATAATTTCGTAACTTTCAACTTATGGGAGGCGTCTATTAGCACGGTATTGTGAGTCGAACCTTGTTGTATGGACCAGTGCCCAACGTTTGTGAACGCCGGTGTGGTCCAAACGAACAGAGCGACATCTGGCGGCGTGCATCGACCTCACCATACACCGGTACCGGTTTAGAAGACTCGCTGCAGTCTGCGCCAGCGCATTCACTTAGCATCTTATAGTAACCACTTCTTCTTAATGTAAGCACGCTCTGATTCAATTGTTTACGTGAGCGTGGCAACTATTTACTACGAGATTAGATTATAGGTATGCTGCAGTAGTTTTTTTTTTGCGAATTCAGTACATATATTATGTTTTATGTATTGTTATATTTAATATATGTAGTCTCATTTAGAGATTCATTTACTATCATGCAAAAACAAGTCTCGTTTGTATAACTAAACTTGAAAAAATTCCCAAAATAACGAACGTTAAACAGTTTTTTTTTCTAAAACATCAAAGAAGATGAATAACCGAGCAAAGGCCATAGGTATTCATTATTTGGTGTTGAATGGTATCCATGGCTACCGAGGCGTAATCGTTCCACAGACTTGTTCCTAGTTATTCGCCGACAGTGCTGTTACGAAATCGCTGAGAAAAACGATTTACATAACGTGATTCACGTTATATCACGAAGTTAAAAGCTTTGTATTAAAAGAAATAGAAGAAAATAAAATGTTCTTTTGACTTTGCGTTACAATCATTCCAAAATAAGAATAAATACGCATCAGGTTGGAAACAAAGGCCAATCATATAAGCTATAAAATGAAAGGAAGGACAGACACCTTGTTTCCCTTGGTTTCCCACGATACTCGCATGCGTAGGCACGGTATTTCGTCTCGTTTCAGGACCAAGTTTAGTGAGTGTGCGAGTGAGACAGAACATTTACGTATCGACATGTTGCAACCAGAAAGAAAGGCGTCCTGGAGGAACAGGTTTCTTGATAAAACTAAAAATCAGGGTCAAGGATTTCTTCTAACCTCTCAACAATATTTTTTGTCCAAGATAATCCAAAAAAGATCACAAGAAATTCGATTCGGTGAGCAATTTACAATATAGCAGACAATAGATACTTTACAACAAATGAGCGTAGCAGATACCCAAAATAGTGAATTTTGCTTTGTACAAGATAACCTTGAAAGATCTATGAAGCTTGTCAAGTGAGAAGTGAGGCTCACAATAAACCAGGGGGGACTGAAAGCGTCCATTATGAGTCGCAGAGTAGTTACGCATTGTTACAATATATCGGCCACAGCAGGTAGAGAGCTATTGTAAGATAAACACCCGCCGGCTGATGACACAACGCAAATCGCCAAAACTGATACAAATCTGTTTCCCCAAGTGTTTTGTTAAGCCAAACTGCTATTGACATTACCCGTAAACTTTCCCGTAATCAGAGATTTAAGCAGTTTAACCGAGTTTGAGGGTGCTTTATGTCCAATCAAAGTTCAATCGAATTTCAAAATCAAATTCGATGTAGTCGATTCAAATGTTATAGGTACCTCGAAGTTAGCGTCTTTGTTTCATTTATTCAACGGAAACATTTTAATAAACAAATTGAATTTATTTTAATAAACAATTTTAATCTAAAGTTATATGAGAGCTACTGTTTATATCTGATCGATATCTTTTCAATTTACTATTACCTTACAACTACCATATTAATCATCTATCTCCGCTTGAACGATTTTTAAAAATGGCGTTATTTGAGCCACGTCTTCTAAACCAACTAAGCAAGCATAGGAAGGTCCAACATAGCATGAATAGAGGTTGCTGTTGAATAAAGGTTATCAATACATTCTCGGGCGGGGGCCATTTCTATAGAGTATAGCAGGTAAAGGCATCCCTTGTCACATGAATGTTTCTTCCAACCACACGTGCGCTCACACAATAAATCACTACTAGCTCACAATGTCACTGTGTAGACAGAATATTATTACTTTGAAGATAAATTGGAACACTGACAAATATCTACTAAATCAACAACATTATCCAAAATACTCAAAGCTAATATACCCATTTCAATATACAATGTGACATTTTAACGTTGCTGCCTTGATTAAACAAAAAACATTTATTTTCAAATATCAACCCGATTGGTCCCTATAGACGTAGAAAAGAGCAACAAATTAACTTTATCATTTGCATAAAATCCAAAATTTGTTCCATTTTGTTCATTGTAGCCCAAAATTCCCTAGACACTTTTTGCGTCAAATGTTGTGTGTACCGGTTTATAATTTTCGACACACTAGCCTTTCAAATTGGGGTGATGCTGAGAATTATGTTATACAACGCTGTTATGTGGACAACTAGTTCAATGTAAGTAATGCTTACCTGTGATACACCTGAGTCATCCTTTTATCGCTCCAGAAACCAGTTCCAAAAAAAAGATATGCCAAGTTGACCTGCGCTCCCGCAACTGAATACATATACAAAGCGCAGCTGTATGAGTGAAAGCGCTTGTGTAGTTCGCTTTAGACGCTGCAAGATCTGCGTTTGTGTGCGTTTAACGAGTTGTAACCTGTTCAATGTGGTTGAATGAAGAGTGGCACAGGAGGTAAGCTACTTTCTACCAGTCGGTCGACGCGCGGACCACGTGACTGCGATGTTTACCGAATTCTACGGTATCCACTTTTAAACCTAATGCCGTTTTGTTTAAGATCCGGTTTCTTGATTTTTGGTAAAAGTATGTATAATTTAATCATTTTTGCACTGAATCTGCCTATTGCCCTATATATTTATTTGTGCGAGTCGTTTCATTGTAATATCACGTTCGAAAGTTATTTCGTTATCAGCGAGGCCGTTTTGTGTTACAACACTGACATTTTCGGTCTTGATTTTATGTATTCAATTAGAAAAGTTTATACACGCTTCGTAAAGCTTTCCATTTTTATTTTATTAGCGTGACCTCAAATTAAATTTCAAATTCAATAATTTCTCTTTTGTATCTTCTACGTTTAGCCTTTGTACAAATAAAGCCATGTTTCATAATACACGAATCGTAGCTACCTTTCCTTACAAAACAAATCTTGTTTCGTATAAGGATTAGGTATACGTTCGATGGGTAAATAAACTATAACTTATTTCCTGTTCCGGATAACCCTCGGATTCAGGTCGTAACAAGATTTGAACACATCCGACATGGAATAATAGCAGTGCCCTATTGGACCTTATTTGAAGAAATGAAACGCGACTCAAGGCTGTCCTCTTTTGATACATTAGACTTTTTTCTTCCTTTTCAAGCGTTAACAAAGCCCTTCGAGTTCTATTGGCAATATTTGGAGCTTGGTAATTTATTTCAATGTTTTGAATTTTCGCTATTTCGTATTTCTGAGAATTCGCTATTTCGTATTTCTGAGAATGCTGAATCTTACGGGTTGATATTTGATACAACCTTACAGCAAAGTGTTAACAAATTCATTATTACAAGTTGATCATTAGTAAACACTCACTTTGATTGGCAGCTAATCCATTAACATTTATTATGTAAGTCATACCTTCCTTTCTGTGAATAATATTGGTTATAATCCTTGTATCAACATAATAACGCATCTTGATATTTAATTATAATAAATTATTGATTGCAAAACTTGACTTCATATTCTTACACTCTGCTTTGAAATAAAAATATAATAACCTCCTCCTTTTAGAAGTCGGATAAAAAGTATCATATCATGCGCATAAACATTCAAAGATTTTCTTCAAGATAATACTTTTTCACTCAACTCACCTCAAAAGAGAATAAATCTGAAAATTATAAAAGAAAACTAAAAAGACCTAATCATAAGATAAAACAGCCAAGTAAAAGAATAGAGATAATTTTGCGGAGGTGTGAATTTAGGGCGCGCCGGTCTTAATTCCAACATTGAGTCTAAATTGTCAGAGGGGTACCCGAGCGGGGGATACAAAGGGCTGTGTCCGCGCCATTAGAGCCCATTGATACAAGCTCGGATGATATAGAGGATGTTTGGGATACAAACCAAATATGACGACGAAACTAGTTTCGACACCTGCGTCTTGCGTTTACTGAGTAGTTTTAAAATCATCATAGTCGAGTTTTTTACGTTTACCATCAAGGGCTATGTAGTCCCAGCTATGTACTTACTTAATTGGAAAAAAAACAATGGTCGGAACTATGTTCATCTTCATATCAATTGATTACTGTTCTGAGTTTTATACAGGGTTACTGGTAACTCGACGTATTCCTTGCAGGACGTCATAGTAGGGTTAAAATGCAACAAATTAAGCCACCAAATGTTCTACCGAAATTCAGTAGTTTTTGAATTAGTTAAGTTTTAGTTTTTTAATGAAAAATCCCAGATTAAACCATTTGAAACCAATTTAAAAATGATTTATGGCGCGACTGTACTGAAATTTAAGTAATTATCATAGTTGACGCCGTAGCAGACCTTTGTTAATAATTAAAAGTTCAATAATGCCTAAAACTTTGGCAAATATCACTAACAAAACATTTAATTTTTTGTACTTTTTAGCTCTAAAACTCTTAACTAATTCAAAAACTACTGAATTTCGGTAGAACATTTGGTGGCTTAATTTGTTGCATTTTAACCCTACTATGACGTCCTGCAAGGAATACGTCGAGTTACCAGTAACCCTGTATAGAGCATTGACTTTGTTCCATATTTATGTCAGAGTTTATTTCATTCGTATCAGTTTATCGATAGAAATATGGCATAAGCTTTCAACTACTTTGTTTCTTTGCTTTACCTTGTCTCCTTTATCACGACTTCACGAGACATAAATTCATCAGAAACGTTCCTAATTTCATTTTATTTAAATAGATGTTCACGGTCAATACGATACGAACACAGCCAAGAGCATACAATGTACCTAAAATATAGTTGTTCGTCCCGACCCCGACCGCTGGGCGGGCACGCGACATTATTTATTAAGACCGAACTCGTGTCACCAGCAATAACCAAACTGCTACATGTAAAACAGATTTGAGAATTTTCTCCTCAAAACTCCGGATAAATGTTGGAGAATTTATATGGATAATCCTTTGGACAAAATTGGACCGTATGGTATATTACTGCTGTAAATAATATTGTAGGTTATTTTTTCCTGAAAGTTGTATTTTTCCTAGAGTCTTTTTCCTGTCGCAGGGTTATTAATACTGGACTAATATAACAAAGAGGAAAGTTTTGTTAGTGTGTTTAGGGCTGCTACTGCGACTGTTGATCCGATTGACCTCTACTATCTGCTTATAGAACAGTGTAGGGAAAATAACTTCCACCGGACTTATTAGTTCTAATACAACCCAAGTTGTTATCGGTACAAAAAATAGTCTTTTTCCTTATTAACCGTTCAAAAACGCCAGCCGGTACTGGCACGAAACAAATAAGGAAGAGTTTGAATTAAAAAATGACCTCTTAATTGAATTCCAAACTTGAATAGATTCGAGTTGGAGATTCAAGTTAATGAATTCGAACCGTTCGGGTGGACTCGCGGCCGGCATCGATAAATACCAACCAGGATGCGACAATAGCCGCGTGGATTCGTAAGTAGTTCGTATTGAATCGCAATAAATTTAAATTTTGTTCTTTAGGTCAGGTCGGTTGAATGTATTTAAAAAGTTACGTGGGTCCAATGTTGGTGTGTTATATCACTAAATTGGTAGCCAAGTGAAATGTGATTTGGCAATTAATTGTCTATCAATAGTTCCATTGTGATGTGTAGTCCTAACTACATGGAATCTAAGGGGCAAAACTAACTATGACGTTTGGTTTGATAGTTTTTTTTATATGTTTAATATTATTAAACAAGCGTTAGCTTTTATAAACAGCTTTTTTATTCGTTTGTTACATTGTAAAAGTCGCAGTAATCGAAAACATGCCCTTCATCATCTGCCCCATTGTTAAAATAGGAAACAATGAAAACAATCCAAAACCAGGACATCGTCTATAATTCTGTGGGACCCCTACAATTAATATGGCCATAAATTTATCGACTTACGACACATTATTATATCTATAGGGAAACATTATATTCTTCGCCACAGCAGGATACAAAACTATTAGGTAAGTACACATACTATGGAAAAATTCTAAGGCCATATTGGAATTAAATAGTTATTTGTGCAACAAGAGAGCAAAGTTGTTTTTTGCTGCGAGTGTTGATTTTGAATCCGGAGTAAGCGAAGGATTCTATAATTGAATCAAGAGCGTAGCAAGTGATTCTAGATTAGAATCCTGAGCACAGCGAGGGATTCAAAGACACGAGATGCAAATAACTTTGGTCTCGTGTAACACATACAACTTTTCACCTCAGCAGCGAGAACATATTAGATATTAGAACATATTAGGGGAACATAGTAGGGGTTTAACCGTATAGTTCGGAAGTACCTCCGATCAATAATAGTACTATTATTGATCGAAGCTGTCAATACGATAATCGCCATTTTGATGACAGTGGGGGTCGAGGCAAAAAAACATAAAAATTTGACATTTCTAACATCCAAACTCCACCACAGGGGTAGTGAATAATACATCATTATATAATTAGACGAATTCATCCATTGTTCAATTAAATAAATAGTGGTAATGAAGTTTATCCAAAGTCGAAGTTTCGCGCCAATCGTGCGTGTTATCATTTTGCTTTTCACAAATATCACTCATACACATGTAGATACGGTTTAAAATGTGACAAATATTATTCAAAATATTATAAACAACTAGACAATGCCCAGATCTTAACATAATATACGAACACAGGTCCAATAACACGTATTATTCATTACCACTACTCAATTTGTGTTTGTGTTCAAAATCGCCGACCATTTTTTTTTATTGTAATGAAATGTACTGATGTGTCTGAAAGCTATTATGCCAAACGATTTTTTTTTTCAATTTTGTTCTTCTCGATTTATTGATAAGTCGAATGTCGGAAATCGATACTTGGAAATTAAAATAAAATTGTTTTAAGCATTAAATACAATAAGCATTGTCTATAATAA
This sequence comes from Lithophane leautieri, assembly GCA_949152455.1. Lineage (NCBI taxonomy): Eukaryota > Metazoa > Arthropoda > Insecta > Lepidoptera > Noctuidae > Lithophane > Lithophane leautieri. The sequence continues at coordinate 9,320,667 of OX424467.1, forward strand.
TGAATTATACTTTTCTAATGTACTTGTAATCGTTGTTTTGACATTTTATTGAAACCTATATTTATTCTATTGACTCAACAGACAGGACATACATAACCTCACCCTAACCTAACCCAATTTCGCGCCGAAATGTTTCTTTATTTGAATTTAAACTCGGAATGCGCTCGCTGTTCAAAATTATTTTAATTTATTGGACAATTATATAATGTGGATTTTATTTTTGATACTTTCTGATAGTTTGCTAGAGAATGCCCAGTATATATTTTTTAGGTAGGCTTAACAAAATTTTGTTTGGGAATGATGATAAATGAATTCTTTTAATTAGTAGGTGTTCCGCAAGCACTTTTACATAACGTCAATATTTTCTGTTAGCTGTATGAGTTTGGTAGTTTTTGTTTTTATTAGGTTATTTGAGTAATAGAAAAATTCAATATATCTTTACTTTAGAAGCTGAATGCAAAAACAATGAAAGTAAAAAATCGAATCTTGTGAAAAAAGTTTCACTGTGGAATCTCACATCAAGATGCAAGTTTAATTCAAAGTGGCCAGTACTTTAAAACGACAATTTCATATTATTACCTAAAGGAAAAAATACAACATGGTAAACATTAAACCACAATGTATATTAGTAAAACGAACAATATAACAAAATTAAAAGTTAAAGTTACATTTAAAACCTTAACAGATTTGCAATTTTACGGTTATGTGTATCCGAACGTTTTATTGTTCGTTTCTTTTTTGGGCCTATATAGATATCGAAATTAAAATCGAACTTCGAATCGACTTGTTTCTATCTCTCGGGTTTTTCATATCACCCATGACATGTTATCGGCATAAAAAAAAAAAAATTAAAAAGTTACTTTGTCTCACGCTCGCAGCAAAATCGAATTTTTCTCACTGTCTTTAGACAGCAAAACCTTCTTGTTTGAGGTGCTGAGGTGAAAACAGTTTTAGCTATTATATTTTAGGTTTTAGTACCTAAATTAATAGTGATAAGCCGCAGCACATATACGACCGCACAAATTAAATTAATTCTTTAATACTCGGTAGGTGACTAAAAACTGATAAAGTGGACTTTATGAGAAATAATTTTCCTGTTTAGCACACAATCATAACGTGAATTATAATCATATAAGGAAAACATTGTGTTTACTGTAAATGTATATAACAATACCAGTATAATTTTAATTAACCTGATTAGCAGGAAACTTTGTTTGTTGTGCCTACTGGACAAAACTGACTATACATTTAAGAGCTATAGCTGTTGCTATGACACCATTTTATTTTTAGGACATTTGGCAGACCATTGTGGTACCTACTCGTCTCGCAGACTACTTATTCATACCATTTCAAAAATCTCTATGCCGTAGCTATATAGATATGGAGGGCACATTTTTATGTATCTTGTTGGAATTTTCATTATTTCTTCACTTTAAGTACGCGACGAAAATTCTTCCTGTAGAACAACCTCCGGAATCTTGCGTTTAAAATAAATCATTACTGCACTAAAAACTGTTTTGAACTACAACCTGCACTCTGGGAAACTTTTGTGATATACCTATGTTTTGGAAATTATACATTTACATTACAATTATACATTAGCAAAAGTTTCTCATAGATGGACTGATTTCTGTTAACCGTAAACCAATAAACATAACAGTTATCAAATAGAGTTGTTCATATACAAAGTCCGCAACCAGCTTAATTAAAACTACCATTAAGCTAACAATAGGCAGTAATTGCGAATGCATTGCAACGTCGACTGTCACACACAGCAAAGCTCATTTCATATTTGGGAGGGTTCAAAACAACGGTGGGATAGTCCGGGGTCGGAGCGAATCCCGGCGGGCTGTCAATGCCCCGTAATCATAGTCACACATTCCCACGACGGAATGACAGACTCCACGTTCCACAGAACAATAGAATATGTGGGTAGGACAAAGATAATTGATTTGAAGAATCGTGTAATGACTTTCATACACAATTTTACGATTTTCGAATTCTTATTCTCGTAAAAGAATGCAAAAGTTACGCAAGCAAATAAAGTAGCAGTGTGATTTCATGATTTGACTAGGGAATCAAAGTTTAGTTGAAAAAGTTTGTATAAACAAGAAGAAACGACTTTGAAGACTTTGAAGATTGTTACTTTATGAATTCTTTGTTAATATTTAAAAGCGTTAAGGTTTAAGCCCGATATTGGCGTACGACCTTATTGACCTCCTGGGATATGTAAAATAGAACTTTATGATACCTAAATCAACAAAGCTTTCTGAACAAGTTAATTGAAATGTAAAAAGAGTGTGTACCAGTGTGTGTTTAAGACCACACGTCAGAAGTGAAAACGACTGGAGCCGAGTGAGTATAATATGCGATTCAGCACCGAGTATACGGGATTCAGCGTCACCGATCGACTGGAGCTGAGTAGGTATTCCCGATTATGCGTCACCGACCCGAGCGTGACAGATCAGTTTCGGTCACTTTTCAGAAAGAGCGTAAACTGAGCCTAAAGAAGTTTTCACTTCAAAAAGTTTTATATTCCTTCAACATCATAACGGTAACATAGTCACAACACTAGAAGTCCGGACAGTGCGCCATGTTTTATTCCGTTTTCAAAACATTTCGTTCTTCGAATCGATGTGATTCGATACTGAATAATGTCTTTTGATACGTCTCGCTTTATGAAGCTCTCGGCTCTCCGCTATTTTTCCGTTTACGATTTATTTGCGTTGCCTCATAGCGGAGTTTACCTAGATATTCTATTCATTTTATTCAAGCTTTGAACAGTTTTGGTAAGTCTGTGTTTATTTGGATTATGAATCGCATGTTTTTCTTCTGAACGTTTACAAATATGAATGTTAGTTTGGACAGCTGAATGGTAAATAAGAATAAACCACTTTACTATTCACAAGCGTTTAAAAGAATGCTAATCCTATTCATTTATTACTAACCAAATGTTTTGCAGGTTGGCAGGTTTATAAAATGTGTACAATGTTTGATCCAAATAAATGTTTTTTTTTTTTTTGTCTTTGATGCGTAACTCTAGGTTCGTTTTACCGAATATTATTAGTAGGTACGTCGGTAGATACCTAAAGCCAATAGGGGTTTGAAATTATGTTTATATTATGTACTAACTGATGCCCGCGGCTTCGCCCGCGTGGATGTCCGTTATTATTGAATAAAACCTGCCTTGAGAATCCATTGGTGAAAACAGCATGAAAATCAGTGCAATAGTTTTAGAGTTTATCGCGAACAGACAGACGCGGCGGAGGACTTTGTTTTATAATATGGAGTGATTCATAATGCGTTTATACAGGTACCTACCAAATATCGCGTTCGCAGAAGATGTTTGAAATTAAAGACTGCCTCGTTGGTCTAGTGGTCGCCAGCGCTACTGCTGAGCATGGGGTTCTGGATTAGATTCCCGGGTCGGGCCATGTGTTACACACGAAATGAAATGAAATGAAATGAAATGAAATGAAATGAAATGAAATTGTTTATTCTGTAAATAGGATATTGGAATCACTTTTACACGTCATATTATAAAATATTTAAAATAAGCTAGATGAGGTCGGCGTTTCCTATCTGACTACTCTGAGAAGAAAGGCCGAAACAAACTCAGAGGTCGCAGTCTCTTTTAAAGTCCAGACATAATCTTGGTCAGACCATATGAGGACCATGTAGATTGGCGTCTGAAATGGTATTTTGAGGAAAGAACCACAGCGATTTGAGTGGACCTGTCCAGTCAGTGCAAGCATTTGTCAGTAATAGTGGAGCTCAACTCAGAACTTAAGGAGCTCAACGACTCGGCGAACAATACCAAAGAAAGGATATTTGGGTAGGTCGCATAAAATACTCAAATTGCCAGACCATCGTTAAAACTAACTGAGAACGAAAAAAGAAATCAAAACAAAATTCCACATAGTCCTCACATTTACAATAATTAAAATAATACAATACTTTAAAAGTAATCATGTCATTTTGTTGTAATATTCAATAATGTCAATTTATATATAAAACTGGTGATGATTTTCCATAATATTCAAAATGTTACAAAGCTTAGCAGAGCGAGCAGTTCAATCCCATGCTTTTTTGTCTTCTAAATAATCTGAAATTTTATAGTACCCTTTTTTACAAAGTTTGGTTTTAATACAGCTTTTGAATCGTATAATGGGTAAGTTTCGAATGTCAATGGGAAGTTTGTTATAAAAGCGTATACATTGACCCATGAACGAGTTGCCTACTCTGTGGAGACGAGTGCGATGTACAGCAAGATTGTGTTTATTCCTGGTATTTAAACTATGAATATCGGACATTTTCTTAAAATTTGATATATTTTTGTGTACATACAATAAGTTTTCAAATATATATTGTGAGGCTACAGTCAGAATATCTATCTCTTTGAATTTTTCTCGAAGGGAATCTCTTGGACCAAGGTTGTAAATGGCTCGAACAGCCCTTTTCTGTAAAACAAAGATAGCATTAACGTCCGCACCGGTTCCCCAGAGAAGAATCCCATATGACAGAAGACTATGAAAATAACTAAAATAAACAATTCTGGCTGTATCTATGTTAGTTATCTGTCTAATTTTTTTAACGGCATAGGCGGCCGAGCTTAGCCTTCCTGACAATTTTTCTATGTGTGGGCCCCATTGTAATTTACTATCAATAGTTATTCCAAGAAAAACTGTCGACTCAACGGGGTCCAATTCTATTCCATTAACTTGAACATGGGTAGATAGCTGCTTGACATTTGGTGTTGAAAATTTAATGAGTTTAGTTTTTTTTTCATTTAGGACAAGATTATTTACATTAAACCAATGCACAACTTTAGAGAGTGCATCGTTAACTTGTTCAAAGTTGACTAGCTGACGTTTAATTTTAAAAATAAGGGAAGTGTCATCCGCGAATAATACGATCTTGTGATTATCCCTTATGTGGTAAGGCAAGTCATTTATATAAATGAGAAATAAGAAAGGACCTAGAATTGAACCCTGCGGAACGCCCATGGTGACCGAAGATCCTGCAGATCTCTTGCCATTAACATCGACCCTCTGAATTCTGTTGTTCAGATAAGAAGTCATAAAGTCGAGAGCCTTGTCCCTCATACCATAGTGGTACAATTTCCTGATGAGTGTATCATGATGTACGCAATCGAAGGCCTTGGACAAGTCGCAGAAAATGCCAAGAGCATCTTGCGACTCCTCCCAGGCCTCGAATATGCTCTTCAGTAATTCCACACCCGCGTCTGTAGTTGAACGGCCCTTTGTAAAACCAAACTGTTTCAGATGAAGTAAATTATGTGCATTGAAATGCCCTAACATTTGTTTTAAAATTAATTTTTCAAAGATTTTGCTCAACGTGGGTAATATTGAAATAGGCCGAAAATTCGTGGGATCTGTTGTACTGCCAGACTTGAACAGTGGAATCACTTTACTAAGTTTCATCAGGTCAGGAAATACACCAGATGCAATACAAGAGTTAAAAACAATTGCCAAAAAGGGTGAAATAACATCACGTACAGCGCCCGACCGCGCGGTCGGGCGCTGTACGTGTGTTAGGCATCAGCGGATTTAGGTAATAGAGGCCAATGCGACAGGAGACCGCCTACCGCGGCGGTGCGCGGTACCGTATGTTAATCACCTACGGATGAGCTCGTGGCGAAGTAATAACAGCGGCACTGGTCGATCCATCAGGTTAAGCTACGCTTGGTGAGGTTGGTCCGTGGATGGGACCATCTTTACATACCGAGACTAATCACGTTAAGCCGCAGATCCCGGCTGTCATTCGTGGATCTTTGACAGTCATTACGGGTCGTCAGAAGCCCGAAAGTCTGACAATCAGTCTTACCAAGGGGTATCGTATTACCCAGTACTGGGTTGTGGATCTGCCTGTCAGATAGGCAATCGCTCCATGTAAAATACGGATATTCAGCTGCATCTGGTTAGACTGGAAGCCGACCCCAATATATTGGGAAAAGGCTAGGCAGATTGATTGGTTGGCACTTTCAGATATTTTTTTTACCACAAATTGTTTGAAAACCAGCTCCTATCATAGTAATACCATACATCATTAACATTCATTACTATCAAGAAAACCAGGCACCTGATTTCGTCATAGAAACAAATTGCACACGATAAGTGTTGTTTGGTACAAGGTGCGTTCTACCACGAGTCGCGTGTCATATGAATTTGGGCTTTATAATGTGGTACATAAGAGTTATGGATATTTGAGTTAGAATGTAAAGAGCAAGCGTGTGGGTCAGTCTCACCGAGGTCGTTACCAAATGTCAGCCAGACAGGATCCGTGTCATTGTCGCACTGTTTCACTGAACTAGTCAAAGAAGTTGTCTTTCAAACTAAAATTGAACCTAGAAAGTTATTACAAAATCTAATTTAAACTAACGTCAAAGAAGTTTATGATTGGATAATAGCAGGTTAGCATGGCTACAAGCTAGGAGCATAGAGGTTTGCTACAAAGAGGTAAATAACAGAAAAAATGTTTTATACATTTATATTTGCAATTGCTATGTAAATTAAGAGTATTATAATTATAGTACTGCTACGAGAAATTGCAGACTTAATTTTTATATTGGTGTAATGTTTAATTTATGTATGAAAAGGCATTCGTAAATACGTACCTGAAAAGTCCAACCCCCTAAAGCCTCGATATTTAATATATTGAACATACACATTAGCAATTTATAGGTACCTACTTATATGTCCACAAAACGACATATTTTGTTTAAAATAACTAAAATAAGTCACTATCACTAGATGTGGCAATATTTACCGAGTGATTCATGCTCCACCTTCGTTTATTAACCACTACCAAATTAGGAACGAAAATTATCAATACTTAAAAACAAGCGTACTTTCCAATGAATCAAACACAGCACTACTTCTTAGAAAAATTACAACAGTATTATCATGCCTTAATTTAAAAAACTCTTCTAAATATGGAGATACGCGCTTTGTCGTTATTGATCCTTACATGAGATCAATAACAACAAATCGGGTGTCTACCTATCCATTAATAAAAAAAGAAAATCCCTACACATGTTAGAAAATTATCCTCCTTTTCAATTCCCTCACAATTATAATAGGAAGAAACTAATAAAATCATTTTTTCTTTAAAAGTGAATCCGACTCATCCGCTATTAACAGCGAGCAATGAATTAAGAGAACTGCCTTCTAACCTCATTAAAAACCTTAAGGTCACAGGCCACAATCATTAGAACCAGATACATAGAACGTGTAATGGCGACTGATCGTCATCGTGAGCGAATGATAGTTAACATAATGACTGCAGCAAATGACAGTGAAAGATATTGCGCATACGGCACAAGAATGTTTGTCACTTTTACATTACATTTACATTAATAGTTGCCACAAATGTGCTGATGTTCTGTGGGCCTACCACGAAAGCGCGGAGTGAATTAATGTAAATTCTGACGAATTTGTAACGTAAAATCGAACGAATTCAAATTGAAAATCCATGCCTACTGACTGCCTCCTTGGTATAGTGATCGCAATCGCTACTGTTGAGCATGAGGTCTTGCTGGGTTCGATTCGGTCGGGCAAAGTGTTATTGAGTTGTTCCATTCAGAACATCTCAGTAAGAGCCCGGAGTCTTAGAGATCAGAAATTTTTGCCCTGTTGATGGCAATAGGATCGCCTATTTTCACCCCATTTGGGTGTACCTACTGTGGACCTCTGCCTAACTTTGCGGGGAAAAAGGCGGCGTGATGTTGTGTTATGTTATGTCAAATTTACGTAATGTTTATGTCGCGCGTTTGCAGTAGAGCCTCTGATTTTAGCCTACAATGACTACAGCAGAAATATAAGGGTAAATGGTGACAGCCAAGACTGCACGAAACGTAGCTACCTGTAGGACATACTGTATTTCCGAGTGCGTAATCCACTGACCGATTGATCGCAAATGAGGTTTGTGATGCAACAATAGACATTTCATTTGAATCCAGCCAGGTCTCGTCCTCGAACTTATTAAGAAATA